>OU343045.1:4325375-5525375 GCA_910593735.2 Ectemnius lituratus
AATACCGACATTGCATAATTGTTTTGGTAGCCGTGTAATGTCACTTGTGTCGTGTGTCGCGTAAGCTTACACGGGGTGAATCATGACAGATACCGACGGCCTAGTGATTAATTGAGAAATGCAAAATTTTGAAGAAATGTTACTTAACTTCAATGAAACTGTTTCATTTTAAATTCTAAACTATGTTAGAGTGAACACTTGTCCAATAACAATAGTAGTCGTTGTGGTAAGATACTGAGTTTACAATCTTGAGGGTCCAATTCAATTCCGAATGTCTGATATTTTTTTTAAATCCTCGCTATTCGTGCGGGCGAAAGATGATATTTTCATATTACTAATAAACTTGTCTTGTGCTGCACATTTCCACCTCAGCCACACTATAGTATCCGCCCATGACCACAATTAAATATTTATAAATGCGGTTTAAATGTTTATTTGTCGATACCCGCAGATTAATTGTGAGATGAGTTTATTAATAAACTCATATATTAGTAATTACTAATATCAAAATATATAATTTCCTCACCTCCTTGAATAGTGAGGAATTAAACAAAGTATCAGATATTTGGAATAGAACTGAAACCATAAGATTGCAAATTCAGCGTCTTCCTACGACGACTACTATTGTTATTGGACAAGCGTTCATCCTAATAATCATAGCCCGCTCTCCGGAGATTCAGTTCAGAGAAATTTCATATGACACAAGACTTAATACGGTGACCATATAGTACAGAATTTAAAATAAAACAGTTTCATCGGAGTGCATAAGTAACAGTCACTCGAGATTTTACATTTCTTAATTAATCAATAGGCCGCCGATATCTGTCGCGATTCGCTCCGTGTAAGCTCACGCGGCACACGACACAAGTGGCATTACACGGCTAACAAAACAATTACGCAATGTCGGTATTACCAATAATTCGATGGTGAAAAGCTGATTCCAAGTCTCATGCATCACCTTGTACGTCGTGTGCCGCGTGAGCTTGCACGGAGTGAATCACGACAGATATCCGCGGCCTATCGATTAATTGAGAAATGTAAAATCACGAGAAACTGCTACTTCTGCACTCCGACGAAACTGTATTTTGATATTAGCAATAAACTCATCTCACAATTAGTCTGCGAGTGTTGACAAACAATCGTTTAAACCGCATTTGTAAACATTTTATTCTGTGTCACGGGCGGATACTGTAGTGTGGCCGCGCTATTCATCGCACTCAGATAGACCCGAGTGGAAATTGTACCTCGGTCCTGATGAGGACCCGATGAATTGGAACCACAAGATTGAAAATTCAGGCTACCATATAGTTTAGAATTTAAGATAAAAGTCGGATGATGTAAATTCACGCGTCTGGAGGTTGGCACGCACTAGTAGGACACTATATTTCATGCAATGAATGCTGCGAAAGTTTACTTTGAGTGAGTTGACCAAAAACCTTGAAACGTGAAAATTTCTTACTTTAAATTAATATACTTTCAATAACAAAAGTGTTAATAGTATAGTAGCAAAAGTATTAGAAATCATTGATTGATCAGATTTATATAAGTAGTAAGAATGGATGGATTGGGGAGGGGTGAATAAGTCGGATATGATTCAGCTACACGGGTTGTTGCTATAATTTTTTTTTTTTATTTCTTTACTATGGTACAATTATTGTATTTACAAATGATCGTTCCCTCGCTACGCGCGGCGTGCTTCCTCCTCTCGCGCTCCCTCCGCGCGTCTCCCCGCGAGGCATGTTCTCGCCGCGCACGCTCCCTCCTCACCCCCTCGCGAAGTGCCGCATTGCGAATCTCGCTTTCGCGCGCTTCCCGCTCCTGCACCTTCCGCACTGCCGCAGCTTTCTGTTTCGCCGCCCTCAGTCCCTGCGCCTCGCGGCGCCGAACCGGGTTCAGGTAGACGGTATACTGTTCCACCATCCTAAGGATCTGCAATGAGACAAATAAAAAGTGTGGATTGGAGGGATTGCACTACAGAGTGGAAAAGAGAAGCGGAAAGTATACATACATTTGGCCGGCCTGGCGCGGATACCGCCGCTACGGCCACGACACTCATGGCTTTCCGCGACGGCTCGCTGAGTCGGCGCGGCTCCGCGATCCCGTCCGATCGCGTCGGCGTTACGAGGCCGAGACCCCTCATTTGCCTCTCTAGGGTGCTTCGGGACTAAACAAGAAAAGAACACCAATTAGACTAGACAATTCATAGACGATAGGTAAACCGAAAAGGTGTGTAAAGGCACAAGAGAGAAAGAAAGCAGAAGACACTTGCTGGACAATATATGTGTAGACTACCAGCAGCGAAACTTTACTTACACTTACTGCTTCTGCCATTGAAGTTTGCCTTCGTGTCGTATGTCGGTCACTCGGTCTGTGGTTGCTAATGAGCTGGAACTTTCCATGCACGGGCTATTTGTACTTGGCGCAAATCACCCTTGCGGCCATTTTTCCCCACCCCAGCCCAGGGTTCTGAAGCTCTGGAGACGATTTGGGAGCGGGGATAGGGACCTTCATCCCTGGCCAACTATGTACAAGAATATACATTGAACAACCAGTATTTAGACATTTGACGTGTGCACCAATAAACATGAATCACGCATAAATAAATATATCACACTTACCGGTGTGTAGTTTAAACAACGAAGCACTAATGTATTGTTAACTGATACACACTATTCCACCAAATTAGCGAGTCACTTTATTTCGACTGAAAATTGACAATGTTTGAGCAGCTGTAACTCCGTGAAAAAAAAACGTACAATAATGTGCTTATGCTCGTTTGAAAGCGCCAAACATCTACTTTACAACCCTCACATCTCAACTTTTCAACGATAATTTGTCTTCTGTGTAATCACAAAAGTTTGGTGCTCCCTTCTCTCCTTCGAAATATCATAACTTCAAGACACTATGCAGTTGCTAGATTTTTTTCTCGGATGTCCATTAACAGGACCTTGTAGTGCGAGGCTTCCTCTTTACAAAAACCTACAAAAAGTTGATTTTCAAATTCATTTAACCATTCTCTCGCAGCTTTAATCAACAGTGTGCTGCCAGCATTATAGTAACTCAAGGTGCACCGCGCGAAGGTTGCATGGTCAGACTTGTACCTCGTGTGTGATGTTACACCTTACCTTACAAATTTGGTATGCAGCTGTAGGGTGGACTGTACTCTTTCGTATGGGCCCACTGAAACTCTGATTTTCATAAGGCTGTGGCAATCATTAGCCGAATACGGAGGGCCTGAAACTCTGCGGGCCTTGCTCGTCTCGCTCGGGTGGACTTACCGCGCTTGTGTAGGTATGCGTATGTATAGGCGCTTGTATAGGTATGACTATAAAAGTATCAAAATCGTGCGGAACTGGGTATCACCCGGTGTGTACTGATCTTTCATCTTTTGATTGAGACCTTTCCCAACCCAAAATCATCTTATACAAGCCCACATGAGCTGGAATGCGGAAGCATAATTTTTGCCGTATTGCAACTGGGTCATTCCACGCCAACTGAGAAGCTGGATTTTGGTGATGTCCGGGATTTTGCTGTAAATTCATTATGTTGTTCCTGAGATCACGGGGGGGGGGGGGGAGGTCTGCCTCATCGTTTCCCAAGATTCGTCTTTGTTTGGGAAATACAGACCGTCAAAGTCGACGTTTTCGCGCATCGGCGAAAACAGACCATTGCGGAAGAATTTTTTTTGAACAAACTATTCGTCAAATCGACATGATTCATATTTTGTTTTACTTAGGAAAGGCCGCTCTATATAACTATATTTTTTTAATGATTCGTAAATGTTAGAAAGTAAGCGTAAACGCTTTTGCAAATTCGCGTATTCGTACCCATTACCAGTTACCGTCCGACTGTAGCCCCCGTAGATCGCCTAGAGCGTGCACACACGCGGTCAGTTACCGGAAATAGACGGAGAAGCAGGTGCGTTAAGAGCGTAATCAAACCTGTGTATTTTTCCACATACGTTTAATAAACTAATAACGACACAAGGTGACTCTAAGAATCATTGAACCCAACAGGTTATGGACCCAGGGGTGAAGAACGTGAGTAAAGAACGCTTAAAGATAAAAATGTAAAAATTCTAACTAGTCGCCTGAAAAGTGAGGTTAATCACGTGTTGCGTGAAAATGAATATCGGAAAAGTGGAACAAATACAAAAACTAAACTCAGTGAATTATGACACTTGGAAGATACAAATGAGAAGTGTACTTCGTTATACTGAATTGTGGGGGTACGTCAATGGAAATATAGTGAAGCCCGAAGGAAATTACGACGATTAGGTGACAAAGGACGAAAAAGCCCTGGATTCTATAATACTGAGCGTACTTCCAGATCAGTACAATTAGGTAAAGAAAGCTACCACCTCTGCAGAAGCCTGGCGAGTGTTAAAAGATAAATATGAGTCGAAAAGTCCCATGCGACAAGTTGCTTTATTCAAACAGTTAAACTGTCGAAGGAAAACTACAAGTCAAAGCATGACACAATTTATTAATGCTTTTATGAATATCGCAGAACAATTAGGGGCAGGCGACTTAAAATTACCAGATAATTTATTATCTGTATGGTTATTGACTTCATTACCAAATGGATATGAGACTCTGTGCATCGCAATAGAATCCAGAGAAAAAATGCCATCGTTAGAAGAATTATAAACTAAAATACTTGAAGAGGAATCAAGAAGGTCAGTGACCACTGGAGAACAAGAAGGAACTGCAGAAGAAGCACTGTTCACAAATAGAAAAGGTTCACACAAGATTGGACAGCATCGGAATACCATGCGAACAAATCAAATATAAACTACCAAGGAAGAAAAGAAATCAGACTTTAAATGTTTGACTTGTGGAAAAGGAGGACACATAGCGAGAAAGTGTAAATCAAAATTCAAGTCAGGAAATAGGAAATCAAATGAAGATGCTTTTATTGTCAGTGCACTGAGTACCACAGCGCGAAAGGATGGAATCTGGTGCTTAGCGAGCACTCACATGTGTTATGATGAAAAGAAGTTTAATATCTTAGACCGTAATCAAAGAACAATAGTTTGTACTGCTACACAAGACTATGTCGATTCACAAGGACAAGGAGAAATAAAATTAAATATAAAAACTGCTGGAGGGCCGAAAGACGTTAAATTGCAAGGAGCAATGTACATACCAAGATTGAAAAGCAATTTACTCTCAGTGTCAAGTATCACAAAAAAGGGATATAGCGTTACTTTCAATGATAAGCATGCACTTGTACGATGTGAGAATGAATCAGTGGCAATGAAAGCGCAAATGCATGATGGTTTGTATATAGTGGAAGAAAAGGATGCGCAATCAGCCTTCATGTCGCTACAACAAGGACAAAATTTGATGAAGTGGCATCAAAGGATGGGTCATCTAAATTTCCAAAATGTGAAATTACTCAAAAGAAAGGAAATTGTAATTGGAATTAACAATAATTTTGAAAATGAGAAACCAGTGTGTGAGGCATGTTTAAAAGCCAAAATTCACCAACTACCGTTTATGAAGTCAATACGTAGAGAAACAGACGTTTTGGATCTCATACACACAGATATTTGTGGACCGTTTAAGACGCATTCGTTAGGGGGAGCAAATTATTTTGCAACCTTTATAGACGACAAAAGCAGGTATGTTGAAGTGTCTTTCTTGAAGAATAAATCCGACAATCTTCAAGCATTTAAAGAATATAAAGCGCGCGCTGAGAAGCAAACAGGTCATCAAATAAAGAAAATTCGCAGTGATAACTCTAAGGAGTATTTATCGCGTGAATTTAATGACTTTTTGAGTAAAGAAGGCATTCAACGAGAACTGAGCGTTGAATACTGTGGAATAATGGATGAGTGAGGTGGTTTTTTCTTAAAATAATTAGTGGACTGTATGTGGTAAAATAAATAGATGTTCTAATTTATTCGTGTGTGATGTCCGGTGACATCCGCGTTGTCGTGTGCTATTTACAGAGCTGTACAATGTTATATACAAAGCCTATCGATCTAAGATCGATAGGTTAGTCAAAGGCGTAACTATCTTGGTAGTGAGCATGGTCAAGGATGAACAGTACAATGTGTGCCTGAGGATGCACAATGAGCTTCCAAAGGAAGCTCGGCACACATGATGAGAGGAACAGAGAAAGGTTCAGAATGGTATGCAGGAGGTGTGAGCTCCTGCATGAGCGGAGTATTGTGCCGTTGATGCACTAAAGACCACTTGCGTGGTCTGGCGACAATTCCTCATAAATGTACAAATGTGAATGAACTGGTCATGCAATCGTGAATCATTACCATGATCCACATTAGCCATTCCGGCTTGAGAAATACAATGAACAGGACAGGTGATCAGATTTGAGATGCTTACTGTTCGACGTCCCCGAGGCGAGAGAGTTATCAGCGCCTGAGAGATAACGAGCAGGTAGAGCAGTTCATGAGATACTCGCCAGGGTGTGCATGGATCGCACACCCAGGCTGATCTGACTTCGATCTGGTATCTCTTGATCACCGGGTGAGGTTGGGACATTATGAGCTGGGCGGTATATGACAGGTGGGGTTATGTGAACAGGACAGATGTGGATGCTCCATGAGTATAACATCTCTCAGTATACATGATTATTGAACATTCCCCCGCCCATCAGCAACGGTGTTGATGATTAGTCCTTCTTGAGTGTCCCATCTGGAGCTGTCACTGGGAGAATGGCCAGCTTGGTGATCGGTCTGGTCAAGGATGTGGTGGCAGTCTTGAGAGTAGCCACTCTGATCAGTCCGTCTTTTCCTGGATGTACTTCAGTAACCCGTGCAAGAGGCCACTTCGTTGGTGGAAATCTCTCATCTGAAATCAGAACTAATGAACCGACCTTGATCTCATGCGAGGGATGATGCCACTTTGAGATGGAGAGCTGTCGTTGGAGATATTGAGCTGACCACTGTGTCCAGAAGCACTGAACACGTTGCTGAATGAATTGCCACCTTGAGAGCCGGTTCTGCTTCACATCCATCAGTGAGGGCTCAGGAACAGTTGTCAATGGTCCCCCGACCAAGAAGTGAGCTGGCGTCAGGGCTGATATGTCATCAGGATCCTCAGTGAGCGGTTCTAGTGGTCTTGAATTCAATATAGCCTCAATTTGGATGATTAAGGTGGTGAGCTCTTCAAAAGTGAGCAGTGCGTCTCCGACAGTTCTCCTCAGATGAAACTTCACCGACTTCACTGCTGCTTCCCACTTTCCTCCCATGTGAGGAGCCGCAGGTGGAAGGAACCTCCAGGTTGTCCCTTCGTTGGTGAATGAGCAAGCCAGTGATTTGAATTGTTGTGTGCCTCTTGTGAACAGTTCCTTCAGTGAGGCGTCTGCTCCAATGAAGTTGGTGCCGCAGTCACTGTGTAGTGTATGGCAGACGCCTCTGCGTCCAGTGAACCGTCTGAACGCTGCAATGAATGAGTCAGCTGAGTAGTCACTTACCACCTCAAGATGGACAGCTGAGGTTGAGAAGCAAACAAAAATGCACAGCCATCCCTTGACCGTCTTGGCGCCTCTACCAGATCTGGACTTTATGTGGAGTGGACCAGCGTAATCCACTCCGGTGGTGTGGAATGGTCGGGATGGTGTGACTCGGGCTGCTGGCAGCTGACCCATCAACTGCTGGGCTCGTACGCCACGTTGACGAGCACATGAGATGCAGCGGAGTATGTGAGAACGTACTGGCTGTCTACCACCGATAATCCAGTAGGTTCTCCTGATGTGGTTCAAAGTGAGCTGTGTTCCACCATGCATTGTCCTCAGGTGAGCCTGTGCGATGACCAGCAGAGTGAAATGCGAATGGCGTGGCAAAATTGCCGGATGAATAGCCTCAAATTCCAAATGTGAGTTCTTCAGACGACCTCCTACTCTGAGAATGCCTTGAGTGTCAACAAAGGCAGTCAAAGAGAGGAGCGGATGAGCTGGTGGTAGACTATGAGTAGTGATCAGCTTGAGTTCTTGAGAAAAGTACGCTGCTTGAGTAGCTTTGAGCCAGAAAACCTTGGACTTTTCTATATCTTGTGGCGTGAGCGGATGCTGTCCAAGGGTTGAGTTTGGCAGCTTCTTAATTAACTGACTGACTCTAAAGCAAACTGCGGTTGCTCTGAGTAGTCTAGTGAGAGATGAGAACTGCTCTATAACCTCCCAATGATACCTTGGTTGAGCTGCTGCCACAACGAGTGAGAGCCCCGGTCGCTCTTCTAAGTGAGTGCTTGAGTCTTCTAACTGGCCTTGAGTAGGCCAGTGTCGCTGATCCTTGAGTAGCCACTGTGGTCCTGTCCACCACAGTTCATGCTTCTGGAGCTGGGAGATTGTGAGACCCCTAGAAGCGCAGTCGGCTGGATTGACTTTGCCAGGCACAAATCTCCATACGCTGTGTGAAGATAGATCTTGAATTGCTGACACTCTGTTCCTGACAAAGTCCTTCCACCGTGAAGGATGTGAGTTGATCCAGGTTAGGGTGACCGATGAGTCTGTCCACAAGAATGTCTGAGTGTTAGGTATGTGCAAAGTTTCAGTCACATACCTCATGAGCCGTGCAAGGAGCAGTGCAGCTGTTAGTTCCAGCCTTGGAATGGACATTCTTTTGAGCGGTGCCACTTTGGACTTTGAGCAGACCAACGTCACCCTTGTGTCTTGTCCTGGATCCGTTGCCTTAATGTAGATGACAGCTGCCATGGCAAGTTGAGATGCATCTGAGAATCCGTGCAGTTCTAGTGATGAGTGAGAGGTGATCTGGATCCAACGTGGAATTGAAATTTCCTTCACTTGAGTGAGCTCGCCTCGGAACACGTTCCACTTGTGGATTATCTGGGGTGACACTGGTTCATCCCAGCTGAGCTTTTCTAGCCAAAGTTCTTGTAACAAGATCTTGGCTCTCACAATGAACGGCGCCAAAAACCCAAGAGGGTCGAACAGTTGAGCAGTTTCTGATAGGATGATTCTCTTAGTGAACTTGGAATTTGAGGGAACTGATCTTGACAGGAAATTGAACGTATCAGTGTGAGGATGCCATGACAGACCAAGGAGCTTGGTCTTGCTGTCTTCAAAGGAGTGCGGTTCTGAATGAGCTGATTGTTCTGAAACGTGCGCTAGGAATGATTCGATGTTACTGTGCCACTTTGCTAAGGGAAATCCACCTGATGCGCACAGCTGGATAACCTGAGTTGCAATGTCTTTCAATGTAGACACTTGCTCTGCTCCTCCAAATATGTCGTCCACATATCTGCCACAGAGGAGAGGTTGTGTTGCCAGTGGAAACCGATGTCCTTCATCTTCAACGAGTTGCAGGAGTGAGCGGATCGCCAGAAATGGTGCTGATCTTGTTCCATAAGTAACAGTGGTGAGCTGATACGGCACCATATTTTGCTGTTCATCGGTCCACATGATGCGCTGAAGATCCCAGTCATCTTCATGCACTTTTATCTGTCGGTACATCTTTGAAATGTCTGTTGCAAAGATGTACTTGAATTGTCGAATCCAAATAAGGACATCTGAAATGTCCTTTTGAATCTTTGGTCCCACGTGTTGTAAATCATTGACTGATGTCCCTGATGAACTGGGACTGGAACCATTGAAGACAACTCTCAGCTTCGTTGTTGTGCTGTCCTCCTTGAGGACTCCATGATGAGGGAGATAGTAAGGGTAAGTGGGACAGTGCCCTAATGACCGATCTGCCGAGACCCTCAACCCTCCTGATGTCGAAACATCATGTGCTAAGGTCATCTCGTCTCGGACACCAGAGTCACTCTCCATGAGCAGGTCTGATGGTCTGTTCTCAGGGGCACGTCTCATGTGCCCCATCTCTTCATACTCCCTCATGAATGTGGTGTACATTGAACTGTACGAGTCGTTGGCTGAGAGGCGTCTCCTGAGCCTGATGAGACATCTTTGAGCAGTGTACTTGGATTCACCCAGAGCTGTCGGAGAGGACTTAAGAGGAATCCTCACAATGAACCGTCCGGTTTCATCTCTTGTGTGAGTTGCTTTGAAGTGATCTTCACAAGCTTGTTCTTCTGGACAGACCATAGATAGTGATGATTGAACTTCTTCCTGAACCCAGAATTTGGTGAGCAGGTCTTGAATCTCTTGATCGGATGGACTGATCGTTGTATGAAATGAACACCTTTCTTGGTGAGCTTGTTCTGGAACTGGTCCGAGCACTATCCAACCAAAAATGGTTGAGAGCGCAATTGGCAGTGAACTTGTGCATTTCTTAATACCTGGCCTGATGATCTGGCCGTAGGCATCTGCCCCAATGATGATATCCACCGGTCTTGGAGTGGTGAACTCTGGATCTGCCATTTGTAGGTTAGAAAGGTGCTCCCATTCTTGAGAGTGAACTGGTACTGATGGCAGGACTCTCGTCAGCTTGTTCAGCACATGAGCATTGATGGTTGCACATTGTGCTGAATAAACGGATCTGAGCTGTGCTGAGACGACACCCTTGGTGAGTATTGTCTGTGAGCTGCCTATCCCCACAATGGGGATCGTTGAGTGCTGACGGTGTAGGTGGTGAGTCCTGACACAATGAGTAGAGATGA
Source organism: Ectemnius lituratus (assembly GCA_910593735.2). NCBI lineage: Eukaryota > Metazoa > Arthropoda > Insecta > Hymenoptera > Crabronidae > Ectemnius > Ectemnius lituratus. Next base: position 4,335,920 of record OU343045.1, read on the forward strand.
ACGTCAGTTCCGAACCAGGATCTATGAGCAGTCTGACTGGGTTAATAGAAACTGGTGTGATGAGCAGTGCTTGTGCGGTGGCTAGCAGGGTGGCAGATCTGCCAGCCAAGTGATGAGCTGATCGTTGAGCGGTGCAGTGAGGTAGAGAAAGATCTGTGCAAAGTGACACAGGACCTCCTCATTTCTTGGCCGAGGAGGCAGCCTTGGTTTGAGCAGGTCCTGAGGTTGATCCGGCCTGCGATGAACTGCTCTTCTGTTGAACAGTTCTTGACGAGTGGAGCATGGTGTGGTGCCTGCCTCCACAAGTCTTGCACGTGCGGCCCGACTGGCACGCATACGAGTTGTGGTGGCCCAGACAGTTATAGCAGAGTCTGTGCTGCTCCACCACTTTGATCCGATCTTCCATCGAGAGGTTGTTGAACTTTGAGCAGGCCACTATGTAATGAGTACCCTTGCAAAAGTCGCAAGGGTACTTCCTTGGGTTTACCTCTTCTACTACGGAGGCAGTATGAGCGGGTCTGGTGGCTGGGTGAGCAGTCCTTGGGGCAGCATGAGCAGGTCTCGATGACTTCATTGCTGCCTTGGCAAATGAGACGCCTTGAGGGTTGTCTTGGCGTCCATCTGGGAGCGTAGCCTCCAAGGCCTTCGCCTTGGCTCGGAGGTAGCTGATCAGTTCCGTCATTGTGGGAGCTTTGGCCTCCAAACTCCACTTTAGCTCCCAAGGCTCCCTGATGGACGAATGGAGCCGGTTGACGGTGGAGCAAATGAAAATGTAACTCCAATGCTCCACAGCCACGCCCAGACTTCGCAAGGCGTCTCTTATCTCCACCATGGCGGAGACTAGAGAATTGAGCTGGTCTGCAGACTCACACAAGTCGGGCTGGTGAGTGATGAGCCGCTGCACATAGGCCATGATGAGCCGGTCTTTATCCTCATAACGGAGGGTGAGCCGTTCCCATGCAGGAGCAAAGTCCTGATCCGTGATCGGGACTGCAGCAATGATTTGCGCTGCACTACCTGAAAGGCTCGCCTTCAGGTAATGCAGCTTGTCCACATTCGGGAGGCTCCTGTTGTTCATCACCATGGACGTGAACTGATCTCGGAAGGCAGGCCACGCCATGAGGTCTCCGCTGAACTGCGGGAGATGTATCTCCGGCAGTTTTGCGAACGATGAGCTGGTCGGCGTGGCTCTGGCTTCCTTCTCCCTGCTGCACAGAGTGGTGAGCACCTTGCACAGCTTCGAAGTGCACTCATCGAAGCCTCGTGCAGCTTGGCCATACATATTGCCCTTTATGTATGGGTGGTCGAGCAGTGCCCTCCTCGTGCACTGACCGACCTCCAAGTGATCAGTCTTGAGCTGATTCCATACCTCTGTCAGGTGTTCCACGCGTCGTTCCACCTCGACCCGTGAGACTGCTGAACCGTCCAACTCCATGATCTGCTCCTTGAGGCGCAGCATGGTTTCGCACCGCGTGACCTGCAGAGAGAGCAGGAACTCGGTGTGCATCGGTAGCGATGCACCTTGAGCTGGCGATTTTGATCTGACCTTTGCTGAATCGCCTTGAGCTAGATCGAGCAGATCCTTGGACGAGCCAGCTAATTCAGCATCTAGCTGGAGCTGTTCCATTGATCGGTTCAAGGAGACAATCACATCCTCCTCTTTGTTGATCGGACCTTGAGCAGCCTCGTGTTGAGCAGCCTTTGTCTTAGACATGATGATCGGTTCTCGTCGACTAAATCGACTTTTCAACGCCAAAATAACTATCCCAGCAATTGCAGCGTTGAGATACTGAGAATCTGATCCTCACAGATATCTTCGATGGGTTGGAAACTTTCTGATCTTCTTAGAAGATTACACTGTAGCCTTGCAGCACGTGGCACTCACTCCTAACGCGTTCAGAACAATGAGGTTCAAACCGACGCTAACGGTCCCCGCAGGGCATGATGCCGGAAGTGAACCGGGGCAGAGGGGGTAGCGCCAGAGCGCTGATTGGCTGAATGCACACGACAACAGCGGAGTTATCCCGCGCGAATGACCGGACATCCGGCTCGAAGGACCAAAAAATGTGGAATAATGGATGAGTGAGGTGGTTTTTTCTTAAAATAATTAGTGGACTGTATGTGGTAAAATAAATAGATGTTCTAATTTATTCGTGTGTGATGTCCGGTGACATCCGCGTTGTCGTGTGCTATTTACAGAGCTGTACAATGTTATATACAAAGCCTATCGATCTAAGATCGATAGGTTAGTCAAAGGCGTAACTATCTTGGTAGTGAGCATGGTCAAGGATGAACAGTACAATGTGTGCCTGAGGATGCACAATGAGCTTCCAAAGGAAGCTCGGCACACATGATGAGAGGAACAGAGAAAGGTTCAGAATGGTATGCAGGAGGTGTGAGCTCCTGCATGAGCGGAGTATTGTGCCGTTGATGCACTAAAGACCACTTGCGTGGTCTGGCGACAATTCCTCATAAATGTACAAATGTGAATGAACTGGTCATGCAATCGTGAATCATTACCATGATCCACATTAGCCATTCCGGCTTGAGAAATACAATGAACAGGACAGGTGATCAGATTTGAGATGCTTACTGTTCGACGTCCCCGAGGCGAGAGAGTTATCAGCGCCTGAGAGATAACGAGCAGGTAGAGCAGTTCATGAGATACTCGCCAGGGTGTGCATGGATCGCACACCCAGGCTGATCTGACTTCGATCTGGTATCTCTTGATCACCGGGTAAGGTTGGGACATTATGAGCTGGGCGGTATATGACAGGTGGGGTTATGTGAACAGGACAGATGTGGATGCTCCATGAGTATAACATCTCTCAGTATACATGATTATTGAACAAATACACTCCACAACAAAACGGCGTGGCCGAACGTGCAAAGCAAACCTTAGTTGAAATGGCGCGATGCATGTTATTGCAATCAAAATTACCTTCCTCCTTATGGGCTGAGGTAGTGAGCACAGCTGCCTATATCAGAAACACATGCCCAACTAAAATTCTAAATGGAGTCACTCCTTTTGAAGTGTGGACAAACAGGAAGCCCTACATAGGATACTTCAGGACGTTCGGAAGTCGAACGATCGCGTTAAAGAAATTTGGCAGAAGGGATAAATTCGAAGCGAGAGGCGAAGAATACATTCTAGTCGGATACTCACAGGAAGCAAAAGCTTATAGACTGTGGAAGAAAGGTACAAAACATGTAATAAAACGAAAAGATGTGAAATTTATGGAGGACATTTCAGAAGAAACAAATCATGAAGAAGAGAAACAGTCTGAACAAGAATATTTTACCTTCGAATTAATTGAAGTGCCGTCAGCATCGACAAGTGACGCAATAAAAGAAGAAGAAGAAAATGAAGGAGAACAAGACTATACAACGCCAGATGAAGAACTTGAAGACAACGTATTCGAAGAAGCGTCACCAGAAAGTACCGCCGCAGAAATTAGAGAGACTCTACTAAAGAGAGGTCGCGGACGACCATCGTTTGAGAGAACTGGAAAGCGCGGTAGACCACGAAAAACGTACCATTCCGCAAATTTCACGGAAAGTCAAGACTGTGAGACGCCAAACACAGTCAAGGAAGCGATGAGTTCATCAGAAAAATACTTATGACTAAAAGCAATGGAATCAGAATTCAATAACCTAAACGAAAACAACACATGGAGTCTGATAAGTAGACCGCCGAATAAAAAGGTTTTAAAAAATAAATGGGTTTACAAATTGAAAAGGACTCAAGATGGTGAAATCGATAAGTTCAAAGCGAGACTTGTTGTCCGTAGAGATCAACAAATTCCGGGAGAGGATTTTGATGAAACCTTTGCGCCTGTAGCAAGGTTTTTAAATGTTACGAGTGTTCTTAGCCATCTGCGTCGAAAAGGAAATGTTCGCTCATCATATGGACGTAGTTTCGGCATACACGCAAGCTGAACTAGCGGAAGAACTGGACATGGAACAGCCTGAGATGTTTGTGAAAAAAGGACAGGAAGACAAAGTACACAAATTAAATAAATCACTTTACGGTCTGAAGCAGACAGGTCGAGAATGCTATACTAAACTAAATAGATATTTGACAAGTATTGATTTCGTCAAATCGGATATAAACCCGTGTATTTACGTGGATAAGTCGAGCGAAAATGACTGTTGGAGCTCCCGATGCGAAAGGTCGTAAGGCTTTCTGAAGTCTCCTTGATTGTTTGATGGTGAAACTAATTTATTTAACATCAGAAGAAGGAAATCATCTCAAGCCACTCTTCTTGAAATATGGATACACGAAACAAAATTATAGTAAGTGTACTTGGTAGCAATGATATGTAATGAACGCTAAGACTCTGATTGAATAGCCGTCAGAGCTTAGTATGGATAAAGTTGTACAATTCTCAACCAATCGGTAATGTTGAGAGAAGTGAGAAAATACTGTTAAGTCTATCAGAACTCTGGGAGCTCCCAAATAATACGCAGATGGTTTCGAGTACGTCTCAACTAGTTCTCTGCTTAAAAACTAAATACAGAGAAATATATAAACTACGACGGAGTACAGACGGTGGGGATGTAAACGCTGATTGGTCAAATGTGAGGGGTGAGGGAAAGAAATCGGCAAGGAATAGGAAACAGGAAATGAAGGAAGTGGCACAGAATTTTCGGCATCCGCAAAAGGGGGTGCAAGGGGTTTCCCGCGCCCGGAAGGGGCGGTCAGCCGCTCGTCGCCTGGACATACCTGGCCAAAAATATGATGATGTTCGAGGAAGCGCGCACGCTAATCCGGATAAGGAGGAACAGATTTGTACACCAGATGATAAAAATGGAAATAAATTGGGGTGCAATAAAACGTAAACGGAGAAAGTGGGCGAAAGCGAAAAGGCACGTAAAGGTAATTATGGCTGCAGATGTGCGTACAAAAGGGCAAAGTCAGCGAAGCCTAAAGTGTCTAACGGAATCGGATACAAAGATGCTGAACAATGCAGAAGGCGCAGTGTTATAATATTTTATATATGGGCATGAAGAACGCAGTGGCCCGCGAGTCCAAACAATGACACACTTATTATAATTTACGTAGATGATCTGTTAATAGCTTCCTCGAACCCTGAACAAATAAAGATTACTAAAAATTTGTTGAGGAAAAAATTTAAAATGACAGACTTAGGCGCGGTTACTAGCATATTAGGGATCCGTGTAAACAGGAAAAACCGAAGAAGAGAGATAGAGTTAAACCAAAGCGTCTACATAGAAGACTTACTTAGAAAGTTTAATATGCAAAATTGTAAAACCGCGAGCACACCTTTAGAAGGCAATGTAAATCAGCAGATAAAAGATTTAAAGCCGCCGACTGAAAGTGAATCAAAAGAGATGCAAAAAATACCGTATCGAGAATTAGTAGGTAGCCTATTATATTTAGCGAACACTACTAGGCCGGACATAATGTACGCGACTAACTTTTTAAGCCGTTTTTTCGAAAAACGGCTTAAAAAGGCATTTTTAAGCCGTTTTCCTAATTGGATTAGGCATTCATGTTCAGGATTCGTAACTATCTTAGCGGAAGGTCCAATAAGCTGGACTACAAGAAAGCAAAAATGTGTTGCACTTTCCACGATGGAATCTGAATATATAGCACTCTCAGAAGTGACCAAAGAAATAATGTATTTACGCGGTTTGATGGAACACATAAGACAATTTGAATTCATAGCAAAGGAAACACCTACGTTTTATGATAATCAAAGTGCAATTTCCTTATGTATGAACAATACTCATCACGCCCGAAGTAAACATATAGATATCAGGTATCATTTTTCTAGAGAGGCTGAAGAAACTGGTTATATTAGAGTAGAATATAAGCCTACAAATGAAATGATAGCGCATGTAATGACGAAGTCATTGTCGAAACTAAAACATGTAAAATGCATAGAGTCATTAAAGTTAAGCAATAAGAATAGTAAATAATTTAAGAATAGCTTTGCAAAATGAAAAGACTGACGCGAGACTGACATGCGACGATCCGCAAATTAGGGGGAGTGTTAGAAAGTAAGCGTAAACACTTTTGCAAATTCGCGGGTTCGTACCCATTACCCGTTACCGTCCGACTGTAGCCCCCGTAGATCGCCTAGAGTGTGCACACACGCGGTCGGTTACCGGAGACAGACGGAGAAGCACGTGCGTTAAGAGCGTAATCAAACCTCTGTATTTTTCCACATACGTTTAATAAACTAATAACGACAAAAGCCCGGAAAACACAGAGGGGAAAGAATGTTCATGACTTTCTAGACAATCCGAGGTTCAGGATTAACTTTACCATCCACATGGTCAATGATTACTGCGGGTAATCCCTAAGATCTTAAAAGACTCTGTCTTGAATAGGTGAGCAGATACCGCGCGAGTCCCGACGCTCTTTGGCTGGCCGAGCGGTGACGCGCCAGGCCGGTCGGGTCCCTGGTTAATTATCTTTATCCAATACCTGGATCATTTTCTCGACTCTGGAGAAAACAGTTTTTGACAGACAAAGGTCCGAGGTATATTCTGAAATATATTACAAATTGAGCGAGCGTTACCTTCGATATTTTATTTAAAAGTCAAAAGTTTATGCAAATTTCTTGCATTGAACAATTAATTTACGAATCGTTCAAAAAATATAGTTACATAGAGCGGCCTTTGATGGTTGATGGGTACTTAATCTCCACTATAAAATCATCCCCTATAGCGTGAGGAGAAGCACCCAATATTGTAAATTCAGGTATTAATTACAATTCACGTTGCCTCACATACAAATTTGTTTTTTCCCGTCTTCCTTGAGAACTTCGTTATATGATCCGTTTCAAATATTTTTGCTGCCCCAATGATTTGTTGAACCAAGCAATCATCTTCCGTCGAACAACGTCCTACTTTATGTAATTTAGAGGCAGTGATTCTTCCGTGTCGCAGTTCATACCAAAGTAAGTCATCGCTTTGGGCTCTGGTCAATTCTTCGGCCTTTTTACAAAGGCCTGAAGATATTTCTTTACTTGCAAATTCTAGAAACTCACTTACCGAGATTGCTCCTGTTTCTTTAAATTTCGTCAGCAATTGATGAATAGTAGTGTGCTTTAATGTTCCCCCAGGGGTTACAATTCTTAACCTAAAATACATCCTCTTAATCTATTCCTTACACTAACGCCTCCTTAAGCTATCCCCGCAACTTATCCATGTCACTGAAGTTAGCCCCGCCTTTTTTGCAACGGAAAAAACAATTGTGTTGTATTGTGCTCCATTTGTGCTGCCTTGTGCCGCAAACCAACATTCAACAATTACACTTGGCCGTCAAGAGTAAAATACACCATTTTGACGAATATGAAAAATCTGACGCTTGTGCTGCATTGTGCAGCCTTGTGCCGTGAACCAAATTTTGATAAGTCGAATAATAAATTATATTTATTATATTTTCCGGCCATTTCTTATGAAAGGCAAAGCAAGAGACGCAGGATAAGTTACTCGGCGTACAATCCTCCAACATGGAGGAAAATTTAAAGGTACTAAAATATTCAGGAGACATTGATGGAGCAGTTCATTCAATAGGAACGGATCCCACGTCTATGAAGTTACCCATTTTTTGAATTTCAATATTTTTTTGGTTGTTCCAGGTTGTTCTAGGTTTGTTCTAAATTGTTCCAAAGTGACACGTCAAAAAAATAAAAATGTGTCGAAAATATCAAAAAAAGTTTTTTTTGGCTGGCCTCCCATTTTTTGAAAATGCAACTTTTTTGGGGTGTTCTAGATTGTTCTAGTTGTTCTGAACATTGTTCCAAAATATTAATTGTTTTCTGCAACATTTGGCAAAGTTATAGCAAAAATAGTGTGGAGCAACGGAGAGACGCAATTTTATGATAACGGCTATAGTTATGAGCTGAACAGTCCGAAATTATATATCTTAGCTCAATATTGGTAGAACAACCTGGAACAACCTTTAGATTCGCTGGAACAGTCATACAAAGGGTATTTCACTCTTGACTGCATGAATTTTTCGAAATTTTTCTAAGGAGCTCCGTAAGCTGGAAACGTTGCTGGGCCTGCCGCTTGTAACAGGTACGAACCGAAAGCTATTCCGTTAGATTTGGGAGATGCATTCAACTCTATCTACAAAATAAGAGTTTTGCGCGGTGAAAGAAGCTGCGTGGAACTGCTCTCTATCGCAAAGTATTCGTCGGACAAATCTAGAAAAAAAATCAAAAAATTCATTAATATTAATAATAGATTTAGTCAATATTTTATGAAATCAGTAACTATGCAATAAGTATAATAATTTCCTCTTTCCGCTGCGGTGTTCCTAAATTCTGAAAATATCTTTTCAGAGTATTTAATAGTGTTGAACGTGACCAGTGACTTTTCGGCACTCGGTCGCTGCATATTGCAATTGTTGGTATTATACGCAGTGCAACTAACGCTGGTGCGTTGTCGTCCATGATACTGCGGCGCAGGGCAACTAACGCTAATGCGTTGTCACACGGAGTCTGCGACTCGACGTTACTCTGTCACTCACGGAATGCAGTACAACTAACGCTAACGCGTTGTCGATTATGATTATGAGTTTTTTTAATCCATGGTGACTTTGAGAGAACTGAAGCCGTGGGCATCTAGTGCCTACTCTACGGCATACCGATGCAAAGGCATACATCTGAATAAAAGATAATGTCGTTCAATGGTTTCAGAGTGGGCATTTTCTTACCCTCTCCTTGCATTGACTGTAATATTTGTTTAATATTTACTACAAGTATAATACTAATCGGCTCGAGACTCTAGCGAATCTTTTAAATATTTTAGGTTTTAAAATATATACATATTTGTGGATTTATTTCCAGATCATTGGAAACACGCACTGGTTTTTTGCTTAAATCATCAAATAGCATCCAGTCCTGAATTTTTATAAATGCAGTATAGTGCCCTATGGAGGTTATTGTCGTACCTCCTTCATAATTAATGACACCTATGAATTGATATTCATCTTTACTCAGCGTCAAGTAATTGGCGAATGTGCATAATTTGGTTTTATTATTTATCCCAGTTGTCACCTCGATAAATATTACATTACCGTATTTCATGTCAATATTCCTTGAGTTACTACATTTCTTATAACTTGCATTTAACGACCGATTATACTCATCAATTGCAAGTTGTAGGTTCCCAACACCAAATTGTATAACCGTATCTACATTTACGGGCAAAAGAACACCCTTGCGTTCGACCACACTACCACATTTTATGCAAGTCTTACTTGTACAATAACTAAACTCATCTTTGAACAATTGTTCGCAAAGATACGAAATATTGGAAACGGCGTCGATAATTATGACGCCTGGAACAGACTGACTAACAAAGTGATCAACTTCACGCAATATTTCTGCCCTTTTCCTGTATATTAACTTGCTCAAACCAGATTTTAAAAATACCTTTAAAAAATCATAAGGTTCTGTCGAGCACGATTCTATGACATCGCGGAATGCATTATATGCACACGCAGAAGCGAGAATATGAAATATGCTGTCAAAACCACATGTATTTTGGACAACGTATTTCGTATTTTTCTCAGTGATCGAGGGACATAAGTTTCCGTTTTGCAATAAGGATATGCCAACAACATTTCTTTTGCTGACCTCACTCGTGTTCCACTCGGGCCGGGCATCGAGATATGTTCTCTTAACTGTTTTGGGGTTATTTTTACACTGCCAATTTTGCTCGAATAATAATTCATTATTAGTCCCGTTGGGTGACAACGACTCTGAACGAGTTAGTCTTTTTCGATGATCAAACTTTTCCTTCACATCTGTAATTTTGTCATGCGTTTTCTTTTCTTTTTCTTCGCATGTACCGATTACATTTGTGCCAGAATCTTTGATCGCTACAGCTAGTTTCGCTCGTCCGGAAAATGACTTCAGGTGAATGCTTAAAAATTTATCTTCGCGCATAGGGCGGCATTCATTTCTCAAGACACGGTGCTTGAGATCGTTGAATTCCGATTCTACAGCAGACGAACTTACATGTACTTTTTCAATGTTAAAGGCTATCAAGGATTTTCCTGGGGCCACTCAGGACTAGAACTACCCGCAGCTGGTTACCCAGGAAAATATACTATTTTTCTCTACTCGACGCGCGGAGTTTCGGGAGCGCGATAACTTTTCCCTGACCGTCGATTCGGTTCCGGGAAGCGGAAGTGACCGGGGCGCCAGATACCCCGAGGTACCACTCTGAGACAAACACACAGACTAAAGCCGGACGCAAGTTTTCCGCGGAACCGCAACCGGGTTTCCTCACACGGCAGCTTAGTTTGAGAATAGTACGAAAGGCCGTGAATTCGGCAGAAGACGCAACCAAGACAGACAGAGTTCCTTTTACGAGATTTATTGCTCAACAGAAAGATGCTTATACAATGGCAAATGAGCAGTAAAACGGGCTTTGTTCCCGGGCATTACTCGGCGCCCGTGAAGAGCAGGATACAAGAGAGGCGAACTATTGAACTAGATGGACCGACGCAAAACGGGAGCGAGTCTCGAAGGACGAGACAAACGAACGGAAGAGCGGAGTTGGATAAAACAATCTCGATCGCGTGAACTTATTCTAATGGACGGATTGAAGTGATCCGTTTCGAGAGCAGGAGCCCTCCAGGAAGGTCGCTAACGGAGATTCTAAAGACAACGGGGACCTTGCAGTGCGTTGAACTACGGTTTGGAGAAGCACAAGACGAACGTTTACAAAATCCAACCAGGACAATCCCTTGGTCGATTCTTACGTATAAGAGATGCTCACAGGCTTGGCTTACCAAACGGAAGTTGAAGAATAGCTTCGGAAGTACACACTGATTCGGAAAAGGCTAAGTCACCACTAAGGCTCGAAAACGAATGCCCGCTCCTTCCGCGTGCGGGGTTTTAATAGAGTTGTGTTTACTTCCCCCGGCGCCCCTGATTTCGGTCGTGTGAGCCACCCTACGCAGTCCGGACGCCAAGCCTCGGGGAGCCCCCGCAACAGGGCCGTACCCCTGCGCTGTGGAAGATCGGAGAGGCCGCTGCCGATGGATCCTTCCTCCTGGACGCGCCTGCCTTACCGCCCGGAGTCCCTACGGCTTGGCCAGTGCTGTGGGGGAACTCCAACGAGGGCTGCTGTCGTTCATTGCAGCCAGACGTCAACTTCTCCCTGCTTTACTGGTAGTGGAAGTTGATCGGTTCATTGGTTGCTGTATGTTTCCTGAACCCCTTGCGGTTTTCGAGTTGGTCCGTTTACCGGTCGCCACCCAGTTGTACGTTTGGGAACGTTTTGTTTATGTTGCAGTTTTCTCCACTCGCGCCCCGGGCTGCTGCGGCGCACACTCAAATAATTCGGTATTATTTTTGGTCAGCGCGGCGGAGTCCATCCAATGGTGAGCTAGCTTTGACCGTGGCTCAAAAAATGGATAAGGTAGTTGCAGTGGAAAAATGGTGTTGAATCACTGTAATCCAATGTAGAACACTTATATTTATTTCACACACAACTTTGTGGAATACTTCCCCCTTCATCAATATGTTGATGGCTATAATTCTTTACAATTCACTTGAATTCACTGAATTATTCTTAGTTAAGTGGAATACGACCACCTCGATCAGCCCGCACTGGCTTTGTCGGGTACGGTTGTTATTACTCGGACACACGAAAAACGAACACGCAATCCAGTGGGAAGTTGAATCTACTTTCGTAGGATTCACCGGATTATCGCACCGAACGCGGAGTTACACACTGTACAGTCGCGTTAATTCCACTGCCAGGATGCCCCAAGTCGTTAAACGAACGACAAGTCCGAACTCCAACCAATTTCGATTGGCGGTAGGCTGGCCCTTATAACGGCGATAAATTCACACTTAATTCGCGTGAACACTTTTAGAAATAAACGTACTGTAGTCCTTGACACTTTATTGAACCGACTCGCGGAAGTACCGATGATGATATCTTGAGCCCCAGTGGCATACTGAGGAGCGAGAGTCTCGGTGCTGCTTATATAGCCACGAGATTACCCCCTCTCCAGTTTCGATTGATCGAAATCTCTACGGTTCGATCGATCAAGTGTCACCACATATGCTTCTATGGTTTTAGTTTTACTTTGTTTATATTTTATAATTTGAACCGTTTTTTGTTTCATAGTTAATTGATGAAATTTCGGTATTGCTGGTTTAAGAAAATCAATGCCGACATTATGTTAGTTAATACAAGATTAGCATATGTGATGTTGTTATAAATTTGACCCGCAAAATTTATGTTTTATACCTGTTTCGTTAAAATCGCGGTTGAATGGATTCGTGCTCGCCTTTACGTATATTTATATGTGTGGTGTTCCACCACTATAACGCACTGTGTGAGCCGGCTATTTTTCATTTTTACTGATCCTGAAAATCAGCTCGGCTGACACATTACAATATGTGATTAATCTTAGTAGAGTATGTCGTCTGACCGAACATGCACGAACTCGCTTGAGCCGGAGTAATTTCTGATTTTGACCGTTAAATGACGGTTATTTGTAAAAATAAAGGTTCACACGTTTCGTTCACTCAATCGAAAAGGAAACGTTTGAACTAGAAGTGTAATATATTGTCTCACTTCCAACCGTTAATATAATTTATCACTTGCTCGGGCTCAATCGTTTTCGCATTGCTTATGCTTATTTACATATTTGTCAGAGCTTGTGCGAGTCTTTCGTTGTATTGAGCCGCTGCTCAATAATATTTATAGGGAACCAAAAATATCTCGGTTCAGGTGTCTTATTGAAGTATGTGCACTTTGTTTTATTGTTATTATAATATGATAACGTTATTGTATGAAGCGCAACTTATCATTTTGTTTGTAGTAAGTGGTTCAGCAAAATCGTTCCTTGGAGAATTTACCTGACTAAGTAGATAAGGTAATTGAATATGTTTTCCTACTGAGCTTTTGTTTATTATTTATATAGTAATATTTAGATTTGACGGTCCGTCAAATTTGCAATGCGGGATCTCTTAATGAGTTATCTCGCAGTGCGTTGACTGTGAAATTTTGATCGAACCGTGTTAATTAATTTTATAGGTAAGCAATAAAATTATAAGGTTCGTTAAATTTACACTGCGGTTTTTCTTAATGAACTTTCTCGCAATGCATTGGTTATGGATTTTTGTCCGAACCGTGTTGGTTAATTTTTATAGGTAAGAAATAAAATTAAAAGAGTCAATAAATTTGCAAAACGGGATTTCTTAGTGAAGTGTCTCGCAATGCATTGGTTATGAAGTTTTGTTCGAACCGTGTTATTTAGCTTTTATAAGTAAGTAATGAAATTACTCGGATCATTAATTCATCAACGCGGGATTTCTTAATGAGCTATCTCGCATTGTATTGGCTACTAGAGTTTTGTTTGAACCGTGTTAATAACTTCTCACATGTTAGTAAGAGAATTAAACGGTTTGGCTGATTTATGTTGTGGAAATCACTAATTAGCCGTTTAACTAATGTGAAAGATAGAAATTGATGTCGAACCTTTATTGTTAGTGTGATGGCGAGTAGGAGCGGGTGAAAGAAAGACACTTCCGAATTTGGGCTAGGCTTTATTAGCGACCTTTCGAGGCGAGGGCGAGTTTGGGACTGCTATCCCGCCTAGGGCCGAGTACCCGGAACGGCGACTCGGTCCCATGGAGGGGCGCTCGGGATGCTGAGGTCCGCGCGTTAATAACGCGGGTGCCGCGTTACATTACATTTATAGTATGAGATTTTATAGTTAGAGGTACGCTTGACTTTTGCAGTGAATTTACCTATTGAGTAGGTAACTAGTTTAAAAGAGGATACTGAATTATCGATCCGTGATAATCTACTTATCAGAATTTTGTAGGTAACGGCTTGGCCGGTATTCTGTATTTTCTGTTTTATCTACTATTGGCTTAGAAGATACCAGTTTGAACGAATGCTGAACTGATTGAACGAAGTTTGTCTCTTGACTTTCTAGACTTATCGCTTCATTTTAAATACATGCACCAGAATGGTGTCTGACCATGAAAGTAGAAAAAGTGTAAGTGAAAAACGGCTTAGCTGCGTATCACGAATTTTGACCGCTGATGGTCGTAAGTTTACAAGTTATAGAGTAATATACTTAGACACCTGTTTCAAAGATATTTCGGGTTCTTAGTATTTGCTAACGCATGCATGAAACTTATAACTAAGAGAGGGTAGAACTGTGAACCAAGTACATGTTTTTAAACAGAATTGACTGTATAAAATATTTTATTTGTAGAAATTTTATTGAAGATATAAATTTGATAGGGTTGAAAAACCCTGTATGGCCGCACCATAAGGGGGTCGCCACGTCGAGCCGGAGTCTCGTGGCTGCGGGTGGCGCCTTTGAAGATGTTCCTCAGGGGGCCGGTGGTGATGTTTCGTCGTTGGCCAATGGTGTTGGATGGCTCACGCGAAATTCAAACGAAAGTTAGAAGTGGATCAGTTCTTTTGGTCGTTAGCGGAACCGGTATGACCTTCTCTGGAGGCGATATTTATTTTCCCTAACGGGTGACCGTGCGCAACCTTCCGGTCTTATGTTTGGTCAGCAAGGACGTTTTCGTTACAAGGCATTAATCATCGTTCTCGTAAAAAGCGGGAAATAGTATAGAAGCTGCTTCAGTTTTGAAGTTAGAACAGGTATATAATAGGGATTAATTGACTGACCCTCTGGGGCAGCAGAAACGGCCTTTAGCGTCTCTTCAAACAGACAATTAATTCACTGGTGAATTGTATTATTTTCAATACAATGTTGTTCATCTTTCGCGGTAAAAAACGATGTCTCGGCTACTGAGATATCCTTCTGAGTGTTTATATCATCGATTAGTATCTTTGCATCGCTATTTCCTTTAATGATGCGTTGCAAATAACCTAGAGCTTGTTCGGCTGAACTTTCGGATCTACCTACGTCTACGAATCCACAGTCTTCGCTGTTACAAATAATTAGTAGGGACCGAATTACATTTCGGAATTCCTGGAATTCCGTAACTTTCGTTAGATATGCTAGTACTAACATATAAAATGTTTTCACTTTTGGGTGAATGCTCTTAAATTCATTCCATCGGGAAATGAAATGAATATAATGCGATATATCAAGACGAATATGACAAGATGGCAAACGATGTGGTAGTTTCAGAAGGTTTAGAAAACATTGGTGAAGATAGTCCTTTACACTTGTACATTCTCCAAATGTTTTCGCAACTGCCCCCATTAGTGCCTTATCGAAATCGCACGCTACCTGCTTCGGGATTGGAAAATTTTGTTTCTGTACCGAGCCTATTCTTATAATTTCATTGAGCCAATACATTATTGAATTCGTATTTTGCGTCGCGCTTAACATCTGAAACTCGGGCATTTTGGAAGTAGGTGTTTCTACTACTATCTGATACAGGTAAATGTGTGGAGATAATTCCCCTGTCTCTTGTTCTAATTTTTTGACTAACGACCCTGTTGCGTCAAGGCAAATGAAACCTGAATATTGGAGATAGATAGCCATTTGCTCCTGGGTCCAATAGTGAACGTAAAATGGATCTAGTCCGATGGAATGGATGTGTCCTGGATGGATTCCGATTTTCATGGATTTCATACTTTGCAATGGATCGCTCAATAATATGCCTAAATCTTTATTCCGTCTCTTCTGTTTCGCTTTTCGCAAAACATTTCAGTTTGGCAAATGCGCTGGTTCACTATCCCCAAAATCCATTAGCTTTTTCGACTCACTTCTACGCCACATACATGGCTTAATGTTTTTGTCGTTCATCTCTCTCGACACTAGTATTCGCCTCTCCCCTTTGAGCTGCCGTTTTTTTTATGTGTTATGGAATCATCGAAATTTTCGATCGTACATTCAAAGGCTTATTGATAATGCAACCTTTAAAAATGGCATTGCATTCCGTACAATGCCCTAATATAGTTAAGAAAATTCCTGTCCCAGACACATAGCTATGCTTAAATGCTAAAGGAGACGGCAACTTAGTTGCGGTATATATTTCGGCATACAATTCGTTCGTCCAGACGCGGCGGAGTAAGACATTGTATTTTCTTTCGCCTAATGCACTATCCCTGTAAACTACTTTTTCCGGCGCAATTTTTAGCCAAAGTTTATGGGACAAATTCAATTCAAACAATATCATACCACTGTTTGTTTCATCTAAGGTAATATCATTTTCTGAATCGATATACCACACATTTATTTCTATATTTAATAATTTTAAAATCTTGTCTCATACGTTATATCGATTACTTTGTAGGAGAACATAAATATACTTGGGATTTATGTGGACAGTTTTATCAGTTTTTGTTTTTTCAAGGATATCGCTTATTTGCTCATAAACTTTGGAACTGGGTATTACCGGTTTGCCGCAAGGATCAACTATATCTGTATGGTTCATAGATGAAAGTATGCCTAAGATATTTTCCATGTGTTTCGACTGTGACGAAGTGTCCTCTCCTAGCAAACAACAAGACCGGAAGGTTGATCACAAGCGCCGTTAGGGGAAAAAATAACATAGCCTCCAGGCAAGGTCGGCCGTTAATCCAATTTCATAATCTGTTGTTCGCTCCTAATTCTCTTTGAACTTCGCGTGAGCCGTCTAGACACCGTTCGCCAGGGACGTATCAGGACCAGCTGTATCCTGACGACCATCTCGAATATCGTCACCAACAGTCACGAGACTCCGGCTCGACGTGGAGGCTCCACTGCGGATGATAGCAGCCCACGATGAAGTTCCACAAAGGAACTCCACATCCAGGTGGAAGGATTCATCGGCAGCGGCCGCTAGGATCTTCCAATAACGCAGGGGTACGGCCCTTTTGCGGAGGCTCCCCGAGCCTTGGAGCCCGGGTCGCGTTAGGTGGCACTATCGGCCAAAAGTCAGGGGGTGCAGGGGGTAATAATATCAAAGCTATTAAAGTCCCGCGCGCGGAAGGAGCGAACACTCGTTGTATAGATTTGTGACAGACTAAGTGATCTAGTGTTCCGCTGACACCACCTCAAAGCGATATTGGTAAGCGACCATCTTTGGACCAGAATTATTCTTGGTTTCGACGTTTGGCCGGTCAGGGGATTGTCCTGACCGAGTCGTGTACACGTCCCGTCCCTGGGCTTCACCTTGTAGTTGAAACATTGTGAAGTCTTCACGAGTTCTTTATCGGGAATTAGCTACGACCTTCCTGGAGGGCTCCCGATCTCGCGATGAGTCATATTCCGTCCTTAGTCTAAGTTTTCTTTCTTTCTTTCTTTTATGGCGGTACACTGTGAAGTTCCTGGGGGACGAGACACTTCCTGGGGCCGGACGCAACGGCGAAAACGGCGCAGTACTTCTAAGCTTCTGGACCTGTCTCTGAAATCGCACTTAAACTACGGCGCACTGAGGAGAGAATCAGTGGGCGAGGCTTCGGAACTTATTTTTATTGACGCGAGACGTATACTTTAGATGTAGTAAAATATATTTTTTTTTGTTTTTTTCCTCATCGGGACGAGATTGGTCCACTGGAGTTCTTCCTCTGCCGGCAGCGGTCCAGCTCGGCCCAGTCGGCCTTCCACCCCTGGTAACACCGCCGGCAGTCGCGCAGGGTGATGCCCGGGGTGCCGCACTTGAAGCAGAACTGGCTCTGCCTTGGTGCGGGGTACGCGGAGTAGCGGTGACCGCTCTGGCCACTCTGCCAGCATTCCGCGGCCGTGGTATCGGGGCTCGGTGGTGGAGTGGGCCCCGTGGTGGCTGCTGGAGCTGGTGACCGGACGCTCGATGCCGCCTTCGGGTCCGGGAGCTGGCCCGGGTCGGCGGGGAGGTACGTCGGGGCCTCTTCGAGGGCTCTCCCGAAGCCCGTTGGTCCCTCGGGCCTTGTGAGGGTCCGGACGCGGTACTGGGAGTCTCGGGGGTATCCCGGGCGTAGAGCACCCGGTCCTCCCCCGTTTGTGACCACTGGTCGCTAGTGTCTTTGGACGCCGTCGTCTCCCGGGGCTCGGGCGACTCGGTCTGCGTCCCTTGGTCCGCTGTGACCGGCCAAGGGCGCACGATGGCCCCGATCGTGGACGTGCGATCGGCGGTCACCTCATTCACTGCCTCTTCCAACTCGGCCCAAAACTCCGGCCGCGTCTCCGAGATTTCGTCGAACAAGTCCTCGAACCTGGCCAACATTGCCCATCCCCTGCTGGTGGTGGATTCCATCACGCGGTACTGTGGAAGGCCCGCTTGGTCAAGCAGAGTGTGTCTTTAAATTCGATACATGCGCCTTTCCCACGGATTCCTCATTGGACGTACACAGTTCATACACGACGGGTGACAACACTTTCGAGACTTGGAAGGGTCCAGAAAACTTAGGCGCTAATTTGGCTGCAATATTCTGGGCGGCATTGCACAGTATATGTTGGCGTCGGAGAACTTGGTCTCCGACCTTCAATACAAGAGCTCGACGGTGTTTATTATACCGGGTGGCCTGCTGTTGGTGAGCCGAATTCAGATTCTCTACTACCCACTCCCGCAAATACTCCAGATTTAACATTCGGGCTCTCCAGTCGTCTGGAGAAGCCATATATTCTATATGGATTGTCCCATTAGTGTAGTGGTCGACAAAATGTGCTGACATTTCCAAAATCGAAAAAAAACGCACCATCTAGTTTCAGGGCGTTAAAGTAGAAGGTTTGACGAATATTTTGACCTATGTCTGATATGTGAAATCTGGTGAAGTTTTTGAGGAAAAAAATCGTCTATTTTATGCATCACATAATACTACCGTTATATGGTAGGTCATAGGCTAGAGACTACAGTTATAGTATCAAAATGAAAGTGCAACATCACAATCATACAACATATGTGATAAATTACGCAAAGAACATCGACAAATACC
The DNA here is from genome assembly GCA_910593735.2 of Ectemnius lituratus. NCBI lineage: Eukaryota > Metazoa > Arthropoda > Insecta > Hymenoptera > Crabronidae > Ectemnius > Ectemnius lituratus. The sequence goes on from OU343045.1 coordinate 4,354,772, forward strand.
TTTTTGTTACGATAAAATACAATGTAATCCCAATATCCGCGTTTTCAGCGTTTCAGCCCACTGTGCGGCGGTTGCGTGCGGACTGATAAATCGTAGACTGAGTATTCAGGAATTAAAATATTGTGTATCAAGACAGCACGTCTTCAAGTCATTTCTGTCAGCGTAGTGAAGTTTCGGGGATTTATGACATCCTGTGTTGTGGGCGGGGTTTTCCCCAGAAGAAGAGGGATACCCAGTCAACTACCATGTTGCCTGCTCAGCCTGCTGTGCGCATGCATTGACATCTTCGTGAATTTTTTAACAGAAATGTCACATAGTTACCAAATCATCGTCGGAGAACCTTCATCGAGCAAAATGTGTACCTACGCATATCCAAGATGTATGCAGAAAATGTTTCGTCATAGCGGTGATATTTTCAAAGAAAAAGAAGACATTTCAAAATAAGATTATATGTGCGATAGTACTCATGTACGAAGCTAAAGTGATTGCAAATGTCATGTAAACGCAAGGACTATCATGGTTCATGAATAGTCTCAGAGCAACAGAATGGTGAGACATTGTAAGTACATTGTAAATAGCTGATTCTATCGATGATCCAGAACGATCGGTAGGGTCGTTCTGGACTTCGGGGGCCATCGCTTCCCTTTCTCTCCAGCGCGAATTTCCGAAGCGAAGATTCGGCTAAAGACGGTCGGTTTTGACCTAGGCTCGACATCAGTATCCGGAAACAAATCGAAGGAAGCAGTCTTAAAAAGCCAAGACAAATTTGAAAAGGTATGTTCAATCATCTACATTAATGATTCACATAGGAACTAACAGATCCACGCCATATCTAATCAATGTGTATATTTCTAACACATCTGTGCTTTTATTAAAGATGAGTCACTCAGACGTGATGGACGTAGAGGAAGATGTAAATGCCTCACAGGCGGTACGCAAAGAAAAGGCCGTTGATGGTACATCGGCAATGGCGTATGGGGCGACAACAATAGTCGAACAATTGTCGCGACAGCACCCGCGACGGTACTCGCGAGCGAGGATGAGGATCGTGCGCAGAACAAAAAGGTGAGTGTGATATTCTTAATTCGTCTTAGTAGTCCTTTAGACGGATCCTTTAGAACGGATTTTCCTCGAGAACCTCGACGGATTTGGATTCAAGCAATCCGCCCATGTCATTCTATATCAAATCCATCACCTATTTGCGGTACCTTCTCAGATTTTAATGAACAGTTTTTCCTATGATCGACACTTCAGTTGTTGTAAGAGGCGCGAGGGAGAGGGTAAGAAATCATTAGCTCTAGAGATTCGATTTTATTTACTTCTATTTGTAAAAGATGCTCCTTGCAGTTCAGTAATTTAAAATGGTTATTGAGATCTGAGATGGCGACGGAAATAGACGGTCGATTTGGCATGAAATGATCCGCATGACAATGAAATTCGCGCCGCAAATCAAAAACTAACTTGTATGTTGCTTTCTGTGTGCAGATTCAAGAAGTAATAATATTATTAAAGGAAGCTGGCCTGCGGGTCAAAGGGCGGAGACCCGCAAACCGCGGTGGCCAAGCTGGGCGGATAATAAAAGGGCGCGGGGCCAGAAGGGGTGGTGGTGGGAGGGGCGGAAGAGGTGGGAGAGTATACCATTGAATAATTTTAATTTCCTAAATATTAACTTCTATTAAATATATATGTGTGCATAAAAATTCTTTCGTTTCAAATATTTGTGATCCTTTCCATTTTTTCCTTCTCCCAAGTTACTGTTGCCTGATTATATTTAAATGCCCGTAACTGTAGTTTTTATCCAAGGTATCTTAAACCACCAAAACGTTAAATGTTAGCGAAGAAAGAGTACCGATAGCTAGGATGCATTTTAATTACAGACCATTCGAGTTAACAATTTAGAAGTTATATTAGATACACTATACTGAGGGGGTTCTGTACCTAAAGACCTGGAATTTGCTACGCAAGTACTTGTTACCAATAGGTAATATCAAAACTATATATGCTTGGTAACCATTGCCTACATATATCATCTCAGCACATCAGCTCAAGCGTTCCTTGAGGAAGGATGCAACTAAATTAGATTGTGTATGAGCATATCGCTTGTTTAATATAATTGTAAAGCGTTAAGTCAAGCAATGACTCAGATTAGCAAAAGCAAGATTACCAATAATCCAAAGTATTGAAATTCTAAATGATTTGACTTAACACTTTACAAGTTATATTCGATAAACCATATACACAGGGTCCCTCATACACAGTCTAGTTTTGGTGTATGCTGGTTGTGAAGTGGCTAGCTGACGAAGGGCAAACCTAAAGTGCAGAAATGAGTCTATGCAAGTACTGTCACTACTAGCCAGAATTCCCTTGAATTGTAAATAATTGCTGATTATTGCTTAAAAGGATATGCTACATGCTTAACAATTGTACCTATTAGTGATCAGCACTCATTTACCAAATACAGCCATTTGTGAGTTATGCAGTTAATATTTTCGACATTTCCCTGTTCTCAATAATCAAAGGACCAGGGGAACAGGTGCAAGGACCAGTAAGCAAATATGCTCTTTTATTAAATACATGAACACGAAACAGCCATATTACTCCGCAGCCCTGAGCATTTCGTAGTGGCGGCCACTTGTGGGAGAGACGTGAAAACCACATTTTTAAGAATTAGTGTTCAATCTCCTAAATGACACTGTTTAGGACTGCGAAGTAATATGGATGTTTTGTGTTTATGTTTTATGCGGACATATTGGTTATGTCGGTTATGCCCTGGCTGGTTATGTGTCATAAGCGAATAGGTTCAGTCGTTCCAGGTTGTTCTATGTCACGATGAAATTGTGTTCTATAGTTTCAACTCGCTAGTGCAATTTTTTCAATCAGACTACTCCAAAAACTCAGAAAATTGTCGCGTCCAAGAGTGCCCTTTGTATGAATGTTCCAGCGAATCTGAAGGTTGTTCCAGGTTGTTCTCCCAATATTGAGCTAAAATATAGAATTTGGGTCTGTTCGGCTCATAACTATAGCCGTTATCATAAAATTGCGTCTCTCCGTTGCTCCACACTATTTTTGCTATAACTTTGCCAAATGTTGCTGAAAACTATTAATATTTTGGAACAATGTTCAGAATAACTAGAATAATCTAGAACACCCCAAAAAAGTTGCATTTTCAAAAAATGGGGGGCCAGCCAAAAAAAACTTTTTTTGATATTTCCGATACATTTTTGTTTTTTTTGACGTGTTACTTTGGAACAATTTTTAGAACAAACCTAGAACCACCTGGAACAACCAAAAAAGTATTGAAATTCGAAAAATGGGTGGCTAACTTCATAGACGTACATCCCTTGGTTGCACATTACTGGACCAAAGATCAAATTGCAGTATATGGAAAGTTTCACTAATTTATCTTCATTGATGCTACCGGTTCATTAATTAAAAAGCCTAAACTGCCCAACGGCGAATTGTCGTGTCATGTATATTTGTATCAAGGTGTCACTACTGTCGGGCAATCCCATGCATGGTTTTTCCAAATGATATCAGCTGTACAAAATACTAACGCAATTAGCTATTGGTTGGGAGAATTCTTAAGGGTTAGAGCCGCATACAAATTAGCATTTCCTGTGCCCATGGAAGTGATGACAGACTTTGATAAAGCACTTTTAGGTTCTGCGGCACGGGTATTCGCTAACGCCAAATCGTTGCCTGATTATCTTCCGTCGTGCTTCAGTTTAATCAATCAACAGACTTCTACAGTACCAAAGTCTTTGCTTAGACTCGATGTATGCCATTTTATTAACATGTTGGCAAAATCGAAATGTTGGGCTGGATTTTAATAAAAAATTGCTAACCGTTGCTGTAAGTTTCTTGCAAACGCCGTTCAAAGGACTTTCGGGAACCCGACTTGGGTAACGAGAAATAAGTTTTTATTGTCTGGCGCGCCCGGTCAATCTGCCAGCGGTGCGCGCAGGCTTTACTGGCATGCTGATGTTCGACTCGGCACTCGGGGTACATGCATTTAAAATGGCCATACCTGTTCAGTTCCTTACAGCATACGTGTCAAACAAAGTATGTGAACCAGTGGTACGTATCCAGATTATGCGATTAGGTGGTACCATAAAGCAATAAACACCGTTTTCTCTCTGTGTTACTAGGACTTGAGACTGGCAACTGGCCGCACGATATAGATCTGTATATTTAGATTCTTAAAAATCTCTTTGTGATGACAAACCCCATCCATAACAAGAGTTTGACAGACCTCATAATATTTCCGGACGTCTAACTATGAAATGTTCCACTGTAAATGTTCCACTGTGCAGTGTTCGTGCGATTCGCTTACCTTTTGAAAACTCTAAATAGCGCCAACCGATAAACCATTTAAAAATCGATATGCCGCGTAATTATTGTTCATAATCCGTTATCTTTGGGTACAAAAAATCTTAAAGCCATTACGTCCTTTTTTCGCGCAAAGTATCTCCATCTTGAACTAGAGCTTTATGTTTGTTAGCAATGTAGGATGCGATTCTTATATCGAAAGAAGTAGAATCTCCGATACCCGATCAAATTGAAAAACCGAACCGAACAGTAGAAACCCAACATTCGGTCGAGCTATTAAATAAATCCTTGAGTTCGTTTGGTAAACCATCAATCAATTCTAGTTTAATGCGAACATCTGGACAACTTAATAGGAAAATACATAACTTCGAGGAAATTTTAAAATCAAAAGCATTGCGTATTAACAACCCTACTAATGACGCGATTGAACTTCTAAACCACGTGCAATCTAAATTTCACGAATGCCGCGATGATAAAGTAAATATTAAAATTTTAATAATTTTGCAGCAGATGTGGTCGATGTCGAAAATTAAAACACTATTTAATGCATCCGACCGTTTAATCCAGAAGACGAAAGAAGTCGTTAAAGAAAAAGATATTTTGTGTCTGCCAAGTCCTAGGTGCAGGAAACGTTGGGCAGAGGAACTTGTCAAACTCGTAAGAGAATTTTATAATATGCTCGAATATAGTCGCGTGATGGCCAGGAAACAAGACCGCATGTGGACAAAAGTGAGTAAAAAAAATTTTTGTGGCGCGCTGTTACAATATATATTTTCGTTTTATATTTTTATATTTTGTTAGTTTTTTAAAGCATGCGTGATAGAGAGTTAATTCTTTTTTGATTTCCTCTTCTTTTGTCCAAGCGCACTAGCGTGAGGGCATCTGTGCAGTCAGCACGCCGTAATGAAAGGTTTTTGTGACTATAAGTCTATTACCTGAGTTTTGTCTCCCCTCTCACCTATGAAGCTGGGAGTCAGCTGTGCCCTACGTTATCAATTTTTATATATATTTTTTCAATTTATATTATTTTTAGTTTATAAGAGAATTGCGTGCCGCGTTTCGGGAAAAATATCAAAATATAAAAGCCGGATTTACAAAATTCACGGAGTTGCGACCGAAAGAATGTGTGCTTGCGGGAGCACATGGAAGACAGGATGTATGAATTCAATAAAATTAGTCAAAACTCGGACACCCCGTAACGAACATGTAAAGATTTTCTGCCGAAAATTATTTGTAATCTTGCATTACCGAGTTGTTATTTAAATAAATCTAAAGAATGTCCGGGCGTGTCGTAATTAACCAATGTTTTACTCGATTTTATAAATCAACACTCTTCTTACGAGATTCAGTAGGAACAGAGGCTTTGCTTAAATAATACTGACACATTTTTGATCGAGTTTATGCATTTTTTACAAACTGGTACCCCATGATTTCATCGTGAAGCAGCAGCAGTTTTCTCGAGATAATTAAGAATGCGCTAGAAATAACAGAATTTTTGGTGTTTTTGATTTCGCAGAGAATTATTAATTTTGTTGTAGAAGACGCTGTTCACGGCTATCATTGGAATAAGTGGTAAGTCACGATTCATCCTTTCGTAGTTTATTATAGAGTCAATAACATGTTGACACCATAAAAGTTTCGTAATCATTTCAGAAATTTTGCAGCATAATACAATCGCAATATAACTGTTTCAACAAAAACTTATGCAATGTCTAGTAGACCATTTTCCTGCGTCCGGTATAAGTAAGGTTTATTACTTCTGGGATGGGGCTGCGTTTCAATATAAAAGCCGGACGAATTTTGTTAATTTATGCCAGCATCGGATAGATTTTGTTTGCAACGTTGAATGGTATTTTTATGCTACATCTCATGGTAAGAGTGCTTTCGTCCCAGAGTCGTTGCCAAGTGTCGAGGGTAGATTCGCGGAGGAATGCTTTGAGGCTCGCGATTTGTTTATTGTCGGGGGGACGATCGACTGGTTCGAGCATGATAGAGCCATGCACGACCCGTCGATGGGACTTACATGCGAAGAGAGCTGCGCGCTCTTTCGCGATTAATTCAACAGGGGGGGTATCGGTCAGAGTAAGGAGCGCGTCACCGGAAACGGTGCGGTAGGCGTGAGACACGCGCAGAAGCACCTGCCTCTGCGCCTGGCGCAACCGCTTGACGTGCGCCGTAGTCGCGTGATTGGCCTATCCGGGGGTACCGTATGAAATTATGGGGATAAAAACGGCACGGCAAAGAATCGACATCGCGCGATGTTTGAGACCCCAGCTGTTACCAGCGAGGTGGGCTAGCTTACCCTATACGCACTTGGCTTTGCCAGTGGCGTATTCGATATGCGGGGTGATGTTAAAGCGCGTTCCTAAAACGATTCCCAGATATTTGGCGGACGGCAGCATCCAGATGCTGTGTTCGCCGATTTTTACGAGCGGTGGGCGTTTGATGTCGAAAAATCCTTTGAGAAGGATCATAAAGGATTTTTTTGGAGATCCGGAGAGCTTTTGCTGCTCGCACCACGCTTGCAGTTTTCCGATGACTTGGTCACCGATATCCTGCAGCGCGGCTCGCGAGTCAACACAGATAAGGACCGCGAGATCGTCAGCGTACGCAACGGTGTAGGTTGACGGACTGTGTATGAAGAGGAGGATCTCATCGAAGATGAGATTCCAAAATAAAGGGCCTAGGACGGAGCCTTGGGGACAGCCTTTTGAGACCGTCTTTTCGACTCGGCTGGTGGGGGAGGTAATCTCGACACTTCTATCTTTCAGATAGTCAGCGACGAGATTATAGATATTACGGGGGCAGCTGCGCTTGCGGAGGTTGAGGAGGATGCTTGGCCACCAAATGTTGTCGAACGCGCCCGATGTGTCGATGTTGTGAAGAATAAACCCCATGACATAACGGGAGCGAGACCGTTCGGTAACTTTTTACTCCCTGGTAAGAGCGTGGTCAACGGATTTACGGCGCTTGAAACCGAATTGTTGGAGCGAAGCGAGGGGGTGTTCCTCTATTAGGGGACGCATACGCGACGCGATGAGTTTTTCCAGTACCTTACTGAGAACAGGGAGGAGGCACATAGGCCTGTAGGACTTAGGGTCCGAAGGCCTCTTATCTGGGGATATCAGGAGCAGGCGGACGACGCCGTGTTTCCATTGTCGCGGGAAAGTACCTTCTGCGAGGCAAAGGTTATACAGTGTGACGAAGTGTCCTCTCCTAGCAAACAATAAGACCGGACGGTTGATCACAAGCGCCGTTAGGGAAAAAAATAACATAGCCTCCAGGCAAGGTTGACCGTTAATCCAATTTGATAATCTGTTGTTCGCTCCTAATTCTCTTTGAATTTCGCGTGAGCCGTCTAGACACCGTTCGCCAGGGGCGTATCATGACCACCTGCATCCTGACGACCATCTCGCATTTCGTCACCAGCCGCTACGAGACTCCGGCTCGACGTGGAGGCTCCACTGCGGATGATAGCAGCCCACGAAGGAGTTCCAAGGCAGTATTGGCCACACCGCAGGAATTCTAGGCGGTTGGGAAGGCACATCCAGGTGGAAGGATTCATCGGCAGCGGCCGCTAGGATCTTCCAATAGCGCAGGGGTACGGCCCTGTTGCGGAGGCTCCCCGAGCCTTGGAGCCCGAGTCGCGTTAGGTGGCACTATCGGCCAAAAGTCAGGGGGTGCAGGGGGTAATAATACCGAATCTATTAAAGTCCCGCGCGCGGAAGGAGCGAACACTCGTTGTGTAGATTCGTGTGATTAAGTGATCCAGTGTTCCGTTGGCACCACCTCAAACTACTTATTGGTAAGCGACCATCTTTGGGCCAAACTTATATTTCGTTTCGACGTTTGACTGGTCAGGGGATTGTCCTGACCGAGTCGTGTACACGTCCCGTCTCTGTGCTCCTCCTCGTAGTTAATTCACTGTGAAGTCCCCCCGAGTTTTACCGCGAATTTAGTCTCGACCTTCCTGGAGGGCTCCTGGTCTCGCCACGAGTCATATTCCGTCCGATAGTCTAAGTTTTGGTCTCGAGGTTCCCCTCAGGAGCTAGATAGTACCCGTTTCCGGAAGTCTCGCCGTCTCGAGACTTCGCTTCAATCGTTAGCCGTTTCGCGCAATAGTTAGACCAAATTCGCCTGCTCCTCACGAGCATCTTGTACCGTTCGTGAGCGAAGCCCGTCTCTGTATTTTCTCAAGCCACGCTAAGTAATCACCGTAATCGAGCTCAATAAATCTCGAGGCAATTAAAATCTGTCTTGGTTGCGTCTCCTGCCGAATCCACCGCTCTCCTCTTCCACCGGCCTCTGAGCTGCCGCGGTAGGTAATCCGACTGCGACTTCCCGGAAGTTCCGTCCGGCGGATCGCCTGTCCGGTTAGATTACGTGGTATCGTAGGATACCTGGCGCCCTTCTTATTTCCGGAATCGCAGTCGAGGGTCAGGAAGGTTTTGGGTCTATTTTGGGTGAGTTCCGTTCAAGTCTAGTCAACAATTAATACATTTTCCTGGGCAACTGACTGCGGGCAGCTTTATCCCCGAGCAGTCCCAGGAAAATTCCTGACAACAGATACGCCAAGTACATCTTCAGGGGACTTAAGTGTTTTGGCATCTCAGTTTCTATGAAATCATGTCCGGGGGCCTTTTTGTTCGCGAGCGACAGGATGACTTTCGTCACCTCTTTTGTCGAGAATGGCGTAGTGTCGTCCGTGGTGGGCGGTAAAAGGGATTCGTGACGTGCACTGCCGTTCCAGGCAGTCTCATCTCCGATGTCGTCATCGGGGATGAGGGAGTATAAGAAGGGTTGTCATGGTCTCTGACCATGAGACCGTCCGGGAATCATTCTTTGATAGACCTGTATGTACAAGCTAACGGGAGAATTTCTCCGACTGAATCCTGTACACAAGGCCGAAGGGATTGGCATTACCGACTCTGGAAACGAATTCTCTCCAGCTGCGCGTTTTCGCTCGGACGATCGCGTTCGTGTACTTGCGGCGAAGGGTTCAATATTTTTCGAATTCGGTTTCGCAACGCGAGGGGGTGACCGAATTTTTGTATCGCTGGCACTGTCGCCATAGGCGATTACGAAGTGCGGTAAGTTCCCTTGTCCACCACGGGATGGAGCGGGGGAACTTGGACTTTCGCGGGATGGATTGCTCAGCCGCCGCGAGGATGAGCTCCTCGATGCGGTGGGAGAGGGATTGAGCGTCGCGGGTAAGGTTCGTATCGCGTGAGGGCCGATCGTTCCAGCGTGACTCTATGTATTCGGTGAATTTATCCCAGTCTGCTCTAGTTGGGTTAGAGCGGGCGGTTTGGATAGACGGTCGAGGGGGTTCCGGTTGGGCGACTCTGAAGCTAATCACATTGTGATCGCTTGTGGTGATTCTGTCGTGCACTCACGGAAGAGCTTTCTGCAGTACGGGTTCGCGAGGGTAAAGTCGATGTTTGATCTGCCCCGAAGGTTGTCGAACGTGGCGTGGGGGCAGATAGATTCTGAATCTGGAGATCTTGAAAGATGATTGAAAGAGAATTGAAAATACTCTGATACAAGGACGTATTCAGTGTGCGCGGAGGTGACTTCAATACACACAAAGTGTGTTTTTGAGAGGTGATCTAGTTTTATAGCGGTCAGCAGCGGATCGGCAATCGCGATGGCTGCCTTAGGCTTTGTCAGGTTTTTAATACGCGCGAAGATTTCGGTGTCCGAGACGACTCGAGTGCGCAGGCCGACGCCGCGCACCCCGCCATTGAGAATATACGGCTCTTGAATTAAGATGACATCGAGCTTCAAATCATCCGATACTTCACGTAGTTTGGATGTTACCGACATCGAGCCCTGGGCGTTGAGCTGAGCAATCCGAAGTGCATGATGAGGGGGTTACCGCGTTCGAGGAGATTGTTACCTGCCATTTCTATTTGCCGTAATCGATGCGGGAGATGTAAACCTGCAGAGCATGTTTATACGCGAGGCAATCGGAGGCGCGAGACGAGTGATTCGACGGCTTACCGGCGCGTTTGCAGTTCACGCAGACGGGTTCTTTCTTTGCACGCGGGCAATTTCTCTTTGCATGTCCGTCAGCAGCACAGTGCCCCGGTTTTCGCCGAGCAGTGCCTGGGGACGTGCCCGAACTGCTGACAGTTATAGCAGCGGGTGACGCGGAGGTAGTCGTGGATGGGACACGGGGTCGAGCCGATGAAAATTCAGCCAGACTCTTTTGCGACTTCGCGGAGTTTTGGGCACATTTCAACGACCCATTTGGTCGTGTCGCGGTCTTTTTCGCCGGTTTGGGCCACGAGTGCGAATCCTTAAGCGAATTCCTTTTCCGGGGTGCCTGAGAAATTTTGTGTGCGGATAGTCGCGAGGAGCTCCTTCTCGGAGGTGGGCACGTTAGTAAGGAGCATACGCGGTCTCTTACGGGCGGGGAGGAAAGCCGCGAGCCCGGCCTTCGCGAGGGCCGGGTGCTCCATGACAGAAGCTGCGTCGGATTTCCCGTGGGTCTCTATTAAGACGTTGTTTGCGATGGTGCTGAGATTCCGGATTTTTATTTTATCTTTGGCCGGGGCGAAACTCGCGGTGAGTAGGCGGCGCGTGTCTTCGCTACTCTGGACGGTGGTGGGGTTTTTCGGGAACACGGTCACGACGTTCGTGGCAGGGCGGATGGCTGCAGGCAGGATATCGCGGCGCGAGACTTTAATCACGTCGGCGTACGACAGTGGCTTCGCAATGATACCGGAGGTGGAAATTTTGGCTCGGATGTCGGCGATGTCGGCGGTCACGGCTGAGAGGCTCGAATTTTCGATTCGCGAGAGTTTTTCGCGGAGGGCGCGGTTATCGGATTCGGTACGGTCGTGGGCCTGGCTAAGAATCGTCAAATCGCGAATTAGAACGTCGGAGTTAGCAAAGGCGATATTGATGGCGGGGTCACGGCAATAGTTAATAATGCACATTAGCGCGGTAGAGAAACCTACCTGGTTTCCAGGGTCCGATGAGGGGGCGGTAGGGGCTTCATTTCCTCGGCAGCGGGCGTTATCTTCAGCGCTTCGTTCTTCTTCTTCCGGCGGTTGCTGGAGTCTTCCGTTGCAATGCAATCGGTGTCGTGGTCCGTCGACACGAGTGCGTCGCGTTTCGTCCTGCGGTTGGGAGGGACGGCGGGAATGGCAGCGTCACTATCGCACTCCATCGTGCAACGACAGGGGCGCGGTGGTCAGTGGAGTTGGCTTCGAGATAGATGGCGTCAAAGATGGCGTCCAATATGGCGGACCACGCGGCGTGGCGTCACTGAGGTTAGGCGCGAGCTTCACACACAGTTTCACGGAGAGCCGTACGTTCCCCCACTGAACCTATTATCACAGAGTGATCAGCAACACTAGCACTACATGATGTGCATGACGGTTTGGCCCGGAGCATCAAATAACCACGAAAATCACATTGGAGTGCCTCCATGATCCTGGCCCAGGGGAAGGAGTGGAATGCATTGACGATGTCCAAGGAAACCGCCAATGCGACCTCGCCCCGGGCGATCGCCGCGTCCGCGAAGGCCCTAACACGGCTCATGGCATCAACCTTGGAGCGGGCCTCGCGAAACCCGAACTGATGGGGACTCAGATCGGGTCCCACCGTGGATAGGTGCCGGACGAGTCGGTCGGCGATCACTCGCTAGAACGACTTTTCCGACTCGTCCAACAGACAAATAGGCCGGAAGGCTGACGGGGAGTCAGCGGGCTTTCCCTTTTTTATCCCGGTCGGACTTTTTTTTTGACGCAGTGAAAATCCGTAAACGGATACCCCGTCTCTCGGGGGGGGGGGGGGGGGAGTTATCTGGGAAGACAAGAGGATGCTACCAGGACCCACCCCTGTCTTGGCACGGGTAGTGCCGCGTCCCCGGGGGAAGGAGAAAACCCTCCCCCTGTTGAGTACCACCAAGATTTGGTGATAGGCGGGTCACACGCCCATCACCCCTTCACGCAACCGGGGTGCAAAGGAGGAACTCAGCTCCCAAGCTGAGCCCCACCTCTCGCCGACCGCGCGGACGTTTTGTGCTGTGGGAGAGCCGTGGCTCTCTCCCGCGGCCGTCCCCCGTAGATGTCCCAGGCACGAGGGTAGCGCCTGGAGGCCCGGCCTCCTTCTCCTCCCCCTGCCCCTCCGCCCGGGGAACCCATGCCGCTCGGGATGACGCTGCCGCTCCCGAACCCTCTCCGCCGCCTCCTTCGCGAGCATTACTCGCTCGCAGGCGACGACCGCGTCCCAGTGATCCCTGCTGTCGAGCATCCTATCCACGATGCTCGACAGTGCGACATCATCTCCTATCACGCCGACCAGGACGGCGTGCTGCTTAGCCCATGCTGGACAGAATTCTAGCGTGTGCTGCGCGTCGTCCCGGTCGGTCCAACAGTGGTGGCAGCGGGTTGTGACCTCCCTGCCAATCCTTGCCAGGTACTCACGGAAGCAACCATGTCCGGTGAGCACCTGGCACAGGCGGTACGTAACACCTCCGAAATCCCCTCGCAGGAGGGTATCGTAGGCTGAAAGTCTGGGTGTGAGGGCGATTCCTACGGTGCTTTGGTGTGTGGCGTCACCACGTACCTCGAGCCGCTGTAGGCATACCAGTCAGCCTGGCTTTAGGGCTAGGGCTTAAGGCTAGGTACCGCACGTAAAATCAAACGACATTTACCTCCGAAACCCCTATCCGCCTAGCGCTGGAGAAGCGGAGTATCTCGGTAGCGCACACTGGCTATCTAAGGCGGAGGGCGATAGCCAGGACTCCGGCACCGCTATAAAGCCGAAGCTAGCGTTGGAGAAGAAGGTCGTGAAGCGGTCGAAGTGGGCGACAAGAGATTGCGCTTTGACGTGTCCAAAACGCAGAGAAGAAGGGGTGACGGCAGAAATAAGAGGCGATGTACGAGGGATCGGCCCTCATGCGAGCTTGGACGGAACTTCGCTTGCAGAGCCAATATGCACGGGAGAGGAGGTGTCCATCCTCTTCACAAAAATGCTCCCATCACGATGCCAAACGCGAACGAAGCCGCGTTCACGCGCAAGCACGTGACAGCGTTTGAGGAGCGAGGCGACATCCCGCGGCAGGAATTCATTGACATATATAGAGCGCGCCGGGAAAGCCGGATCGATTGTACTGGCCGGTAGATCACGCTTAGCCGTACGGTGGTAGAAGATAGTGTGGCGTGGATCGTACACGGCCGATCCACGGTGGGGGTCCCGCGCATACGTGAGACGGAGACCACATCCCTGGCACTGAGGCGGGGGGGGGGGGGGGGGGGGGCAGCGCCTGCGTGACGCGAAGCACGTGGCACCGCAGGTCCACACCTGGGGATTCCGGGAACTCAGCGATGGCAAGTTCGGTGGACCAAGGGCGCAAGGAGATGCGGCCCTTTGCGCACCAACCTGCCGAATCTCGGTCCGAAGGGTATCAATCGAAGAATTGACAGATGGTGTGAAAGCGGCCAGCTGAGTGGTACAGGTGGAGGTTCGAACCGCAAGAGCAGCCTGTTGGGCAGAGCTGGTGCTGGCTTGGGCTTCAAGAGCGGAAGTGCGCGCATCCAAGCTGGTCACCCTGTCAGTCAGCAGCGCCGTGGTGGCAGTCAGCTGGTTGAGACAAGCACGGATGTCAGCTGCTTGGGAGGGTTGCTCCGCCATGAAGTTGGCAAGCGAAGCAGATAGGCCGTTTGAACGCAGCAGCCATGGATGCCATGGACAGCGAGGACGGGTCAGGTAACCCAGAGGAAGGCGGCGTTGATGGTCCTGGTAGTGGTGAGAACGGCAAGGCAGTAGAGGCAGGTGCCGGCGTGGCAGCAGGCGAAGATCCAGGCGGCGAGGGGGTGGCCTTACATCCCCGATCAAGATGTATCCTGTTACACGCGGGGTGGAAAGGAGCACTGCGAAGTGCGCACCGCACCATCTCCTTCTTGATGGGCTTTTTGCAAAGGCTGTATGAGTAGCCCCGCTCCTTTGCAGGTGGTGCCTGATTAGCGTTGGCAGCCGTGGATATCATGGCGCAGGTGGCACCCGTGATGGTGACAGCGCATGAGAGGGCGCACAATTCAAAAATTGCTGAAAATTAACAGAAATTTTCGCCTACACCAAGATGGGGGTTAGAATTTCTGTCAAAGTGAGCCACAGAACGATGGGTCGTGTTCTCGTCGGTTGGTGACGTGCTGATAATAATTTATAGGCCAAAATGAAGGCGGGCCGACCGAGAATACGATGAAAACCCGGAACAGGTCCCACAGGGCAAGGAGCAGCAGAAAGATGTCCAAAAGGGAAGGGCGCAAAAATGTGTGGTAGGTCTACTCACGAGAGAGACATGGCATGGCATGACATTCATTGAGTTCTAGGGCAATATTGCCCTCTCAGAACAAAAAAGAAAATAATAAGAGTATAGAAGAAAACAGATAATATAATAATATAATGAAAGATAAGAAATAAAGAGGCAAGATAGTCGCAAGAAACTTATAAATAGAAGAAAACACGGAAGACCGCAAGTCGCATGAGGAGGAAAACATGGAAGTAGAGTCAAGCCCGCAGCGTCGCGAAAGAAAAGCAAAGAAAAAAGAGAACCGCAGTAGCAAAAGGCCCTAAGAAAAGATAGCGAAAATGGAAAAGCTACGCATTACGCACCCTCATAGGCACTAGAAAGGTGAGCCGTCAAGGCCCTCTTAAAGGCCCCCTCGATGTCGCACTCCCGGATGTTCCGTGGGAGGCTATTCCAAAATTGGGGCCCACTCCTAGTGTTCGCTCCTTCCGCGCGCGGGACTTTAATAGATTTGGTATTATTACCCCCTGCACCCCCTGACTTTTGACCGATAGTGCCACCTAACGCGACTCGGGCTCCAAGGCTCGGGGAGCCTCCGCAACAGGGCCGTACCCCTGCGCTATTGGAAGATCCTAGCGGCCGCTGCCGATGAATCCTTCCACCTGGATGTGGAGTTCCTCTGTGGAACTCCTTCGTGGGCTGCTATCATCCGCAGTGGAGCCTCCACGTCGAGCCGGAGTCTCGTGACTGCTGGTGACGATATTCGAGATGGTCGTCAGGATACAGGTGGTCCTGACACGTCCCTGGCGAACGATGTCTAGACGGCTCACGCGAAGTTCAAAGAGAATTGAAGGAGCGAACAACAGATTATGAAATTGGATTAACGGCCCACCTTGCCTGGAGGCTATGTCATTTTTTCCCCTAACGGTGCTTGTGATCAACCTTCCGGTCTTGTTGTTTGCTAGCAGAGGACACTTCGTCACAAACTCTCCCTCCACTCACAAAAGACCGGAAGGTTCCTCTAGCGAACCAACTCTTTGGACCAAATTTTCCTTGTGCTTCTCCAGTCCAGGTCATGGGACGAGACAAAAATAGAGCTTAAATGACCGTACCCCGATGGTGATGGTAAGCTGCAGTTTCTTTTTTTTTTTTTTTTTTCTTTCCTCTATGGCGGTACACTGTGAAGTTCCTGGTGGACGAGACACTTCCTGGGGCCTGACGCAACGGCGAAAACGGTGCAGTATCTCTAAGTTTCTGGACCTGTCTCTGAAAACGCACTTAATCTACGGCGCGGGGAAGGGAGAATCGGTGGGCGAGGCTTCGGAACTTAACGTTTATTAGCGCGAGACGTAGATGATACAATAAGTTTGTTATCGGGACGAGGTTGGTCCGGTTGAGGGCTTCCGTTGTCGGCGGCGGTCCAGCTCTGCCCAGTCGGCCTTCCACCCCTGGTAGCACCTCCTGCAATCGCGCAGGGTGATGCCCGGGGTGCCGCACTTATAGCAGAAGTCGGTCTTCCTTGGCGCGGAGCACGCGGAGTAACGGTGGCCAGTCTGGCCGCACTGCCAACATCCCGTGGCCGTGGTGGTTGTTGTGTCGGGGCTGGTCGGTGGTGTAGCTCCCATGGTGGTGGCGGAAGCTAGGGGCCGGACGCTCGAGGCGGCTTGGCGGAGACGCTCGCCCGCGTGGCCACGGCGTCGGGTCCAGGATCGGGTCCGGGTGGTCTCCTCCCGGGCCGGTGGGGAGGTACAGCGGGGCCTCTTCGAGGGCTCCCCCGATGCTGGTGGGTCCTTCGGGCCTGGTGCGGGCCTGGACGCGGCACTTGGCGTCTCGGGTTTAGTCCGGGCGTACAGCACCCGGTCCTCCCCCGTTTGCGACCATTGGTCGCAGGTCGTAACCGGGGCCTTGGTTCATTTCATATACGACGGGTGACAATACTTTAGAGACGAGGAAGGGTCCAGAAAACTTAGGCGCTAATTTGGCTGCAATATTCTGGGCGGCATTGGATAATATGTGCTGGTGTCGGAGAACTTGGTCTCCGACCTTCAATAACAGAGCTCGACGGTGTTTATTATACTGGTTGGCCTGCTGTTGGTGAGCCGAATTCAGATTCTCTACTACCCACTCCCGCAAATACTCTATGTTTGACATTCGGGCTCTCCAGTCGTCTGCCAAAATTGAGGAAGGCAGGAGAAGTCCGTAACGACGTATGAAACGCGGTGTTGTAGGCGAAACGGAGACGAGACACATTTGCATCCCAATCACGGTGATCGGTGTCAATATACGCGACGATCATGGTCTTTAAAACCCGATTTACGCGCTCCACTGGGTTGGCTTGTGGGTGATAGGGCGGGGTGGTCGCGTGGTTTATCCCGTAGGCTTTCGTGAGCGCCGCGACTGTCTTGTTGAGAAACTCCGTACCGTTGTCTGTAAGCAGTGTTTTCGGAGTTCCCCAACGCGACAGCACGAGCTCTTCCAACGCGGTGACCACTAGCTGGCCGGTGGCCCTACGGAGTGGCCGACACTCCACCCACTTACTAAAGAGATCCTGTAGGACGATTAGATATTGGAACCCGGAACGACTATGCGGAAAGGGGCCCATCATATCGGCGGCTACGACGATCCACGGCTGGTCGATCTGTCGATGACCCATCAGGCCCGCCGGGGCGGTCTGCTGGACCTTCGTCAGTTGACATATCCGACAACGCTTCACGAAATCTGCCGCGGAGT
The DNA here is from genome assembly GCA_910593735.2 of Ectemnius lituratus. Classification (NCBI taxonomy): domain Eukaryota; kingdom Metazoa; phylum Arthropoda; class Insecta; order Hymenoptera; family Crabronidae; genus Ectemnius; species Ectemnius lituratus. The sequence goes on from OU343045.1 coordinate 4,372,095, forward strand.
TGAACATACCGGGCCAGTAATAACGTAAGCACAGCCGGTGATACGTCTTCTGTATGCAGAGATGGCCGGACTGCACGTCGTCGTGCGTTTCCCTAAGCGCGTCCTCCCGCTCCGACGTGGGCAGTACTAATTTCCACTCGGACAGATCGGATCCTAACAGGTCGCTTATCAGCGCATCGGTACGGCGGAAATACAGACGAGACGATTCCACTTTCCAGTCGGGATGATCCTTCGGATTAGTATTTACGTCGGCGTATTTACTTTCGTACCACGGATCCGCCGGGGTCAATGCTCCCGCGGCGGTGTCTACTTCGTAAATACGGGACAATGCATCCGGCACCAAATGTAAATTTCCTTTACGATGTACGATCTCGAAGTCGTATTCCAAGAGTTCGAGGGCCCATCGGGCTAAACGACCGGTCGGATTCTTTAACTCGCGGAGCCACCGGAGGCTGTGATGGTCAGTGATCACTGTAAACCGAAAGCCTTCGAGGTACGGGCGGAACTTCCGGATCGCCCATATGATGGCGAGACATTCTTGCTCGGTGGTGGTATAGTTTTTCTCCGCGGGAATAAGCGACCGACTCGCGAACGCGATGACACGTTCTTCTCCGTCGCGTGTTTGGGTCAGCACGGCTCCGAGCCCGACGCCACTGGCGTCGGTCTGTAGGACAAACGGTACAGAGAAATCGGGGCAAGCAAGAATCGGAGCTTCTGCGACGGCGGTACGCAAGGCCTGAAAGGCTTGTTGTTGCTCCGTTCCCCAAACCCATGGCTCCTGCTTCTTAAGTAAGCGATTAAGAGGCTCGGCCACTTGAGAGTATTGGGGTATAAAGCGTCGGTACCAGAATGACATCCCTAAAAAGCGTCGCAGTTGCTTAAGGTTGACAGGTGGTGGATAGGAGATCACTGGAGCCGATTTCTGCGGGTCGACTTGGAGTCCGTGCTGCGAGACAATGAACCCGAGGTAGCGAACTTCGGTGCGGCAAAACTCACACTTTTCCGGATTGATAGCTAATCCGGCCTCGACTATTTTCCGAAGGGTCTTTTCTACCCACTGGAGGTGGTCATCGCCTTTGCCCGGGACAGTGAACGCGGTAATCTCCTTACTGTTTACTTCCATCGGGATCTGGAAGTAAGCCTGACTCAAGTCGATGGTCGTAATATACCGGGCGGCGCGTAATTTATCTAATATCCCGGTCATATGTGGAAGAGGGTAGGCATCGCGCTTCGAGACGCTATTGACTTTACGGAAGTCGAGACAAAACCGGTACTTCCCGTTCGACTTTTTCACCATCACGATTGCGCTGGACCATTCGCTGGCGGACGGTTCGATAATGTCCTCGGCCAGGAGACGATCTACTTCTTGATAAATCGCCTCCTGTACGGGTGGCGAAACAGAATAATACCGCTGCTTTGACTCGCAGCGCGGCGCATCTGGAGCTTCGGCAACCTGTGGTGGGCCTATGCGTTGAGGTGCCTCTGTTTAGTGCGTGGGCGTGTGAGAGACCGATAGGTAGCCAAGAGACGTTGGGCATAATCGGTTTGGAACCCCCCCTTCTGTCGGCGGTCTCTCCCCTGTGTGATTGGTGACGTACGTTGGGGGGGGGGGGGGACCCCCACGGGCGGGACTCTCGTGCACAACCCTCAGGAGTCCTTTGAGCCCGGACAGGATCGGTAAACTACCGGAGGGATCCGCTCCGTACGGCTGCTGTCATACAGTCGTCGTGGCACTATATTGCGAGTGCCTCCATGAAATTGCTCCGGATCTTTATAATACCGCTGCTTTATAGGCGGATGGTTGCCTACGTCAATTCGGTGTTGTGTCAGTGCGGTGAGCCCTTTGGCTCGAGACAATTCCGGCATAACACGATTTAGAAACGCTGTAAGCGTCTTTCTCCGGGCTGCGTTCCGCGCCGGCTCCGGTGGCTGCGCTCCAACTTCGCTGAGGCTCGTCCGAGGTCACCTAAAAGGCGCAAAGGGAATCGGTTGGGCGCCAGGCCCTAGATAGGGCCAAATTTCTAAATTATAAGTTCCCTCGTCCTGATGTTGTCCTCCTGGGGGACCTCTCGAGCTCGGCGGCACTCGCTGCTGTCTCCCTGGCTGGCTCGGGTGGAAGGTAGAGTGGCGGAGTCTGGATGTCGGGGAGAAAGAAGCAGAGAAACCCACGCGGATGGGTGGCGAAGATGTTTATTGGGCCGGGACGGCCTGAAACCCTACTGTCCTCGCACTCGCGTCCGAACGATCGGCGTTCGGACCCTCGGCTTTCCCGTAGCCGCTTTACAATTTAAACTTCACCCGGCCTCGTTGCGCTCGCCGTGTGCTCGCTATGTCGTAAGGCTCGGACACACCAGTTCCAATTTGCAAATACAGTTTGTTTCTGCAGCGGAGCTGCTCGCCTCGATGGTACGTGCCCGTTGACGGATAGCCACGGAGCCGAAAAACCCAAAGACCGGTCGAATACCCAAAAACTACCGTCCGAGGTGGACGGCCGTGACGCTCCTGGCTTTCGTACGCCTTACAGTCTATAGCTCGACAGAAACCGGGGACTTTGCGGCGACTGGATGAGTCGCGCCAAGGAAGTAACCGCCTAGTAACCGATGGTCACTCGCACTAGGGCTGTCTCTACAGGAGCGTAAACGGCCGGCACCGAGACCTACAGATACGTTTAGGCAGGCAGGTAATTGCACTGGGCTCACCTTCGAAGTTGACAAAGAAAACTGCCTGGTTCGCTCTCGAAACTCGCTAATCGCCTGCTCACGTACTCGCGTATCCACGGTCGCTCACAAAGTGCCTCGTTTCCGGCGCTACCAAAATTTTGCCCAGTGTTACGTTGCCGCCTTACGCTCTCGATCTCTCGATGCCGCCGCGCCGGTCGATATCGATCGGTGTCGAGGGCGGGCGTATCGATCCCGCGCGCCAGAATCGAACGCCTCGCTATGCTACGCTATCCGCCGCTGTCTTCAGCCTGCGGACGCTAGGAGCTCCTGGTGCACGCTGGTTTGTCCATGTTCGTCTGGTCCTTCGCCGTGCTCCCAGGCTTAGAGCGGCCCGATCGGCTCGTCGTCTCGGCGGATCGGCACCCTCACTATGGCTCGCAGTTGGGGGCATCCGGGCCCCTCCTCCTCGAGCTTATCTCCTGCTCCTCGACCGACTGGTTGTCCTTGTCGCTAGATGAAGCTCGCAAGTAGAGACAGCGCGTTAGTAATAATTCAGTGGCTACTGGCGGTACCCCTTGGAGCTACGGTATTTAATTTTCGGGGCGAGTGCGCGGCGAGAGCGGCTGCGGGGCAGGAGTCTTGCGACGGGCGCGGCTGCCCTGTCACAACGCGTCCAAGCGAGACGCCTCCCCCTCCTCCAAAACTTGCACGCTGGAAAGCGTGCTGTACTCTTCGCGCGCCGGTGACCGATCAAAAGGGAACACGCGATACGGGTCATCCTTAAAGCGCCAATTCATATCCCTAAAGTCCGGAAGGATACCGAATTGCGCTATTACGTCAACCCCCAGCAACAGTGGCGCGGCGAGTTCGTCCAGAATTCGGGCCTGTACGGTACTCGTGATACTCTTAATTGTAAGCCGGAACTCGGCTAGGTCGGTGGCGTAGTGCACCTTCCTGCACGCGGTGATTAAGAGAGTCGGGACGGATAGAGGTTTTACTTCCGCGTTACTTCCGTTTTGCTCTATAACGGTACGACAAATGAAACTACGCGAAGCCCTGGTGTCTATCAGGGCGACAGATTGGCAGTTCCCCACCTTAACTGGGATTCTTAATAGCGCGACGTCGTTACTCGCCATTACCGCGGTGACCTCGACGGGCGCTGGCATTTTGTGGACCACTTTACTATCTCGGGGAGCTGGAGGGGTCCGGTCCTTCAGCTCTTGTTCGGGTTTCCCGAGGCCTTACTGCATTGTGGGCATGTTTTCGCCGTTGAGCCCGCATGCCCACACTTAAAGCAGTAGATTCGCTTCGGCGCGCGACACTCTCTCGCCCGATGGCCGGTTTTCTCGCAGTTCCAGCACTTGACCAGCGGCGCGGTACCTTGTTTACGAGACTGCTCGCTGGTACTAGTGCTGGGTTCGGACACGGCACATAGGGTCTCAACCTTACGTGCTTTGTTCTTCGGTACTGGTGTTCCGTACGCGGCGAGATACGGCGCAAGTTTCGGGCGGAATTGAGACAGTACATACGTCGCGGTTTCCGTGTTCCTTTCGGCCCATACCGCCTCCAGCAGTAACTCTTGCATGGAGTGTATGTTCCGCAGGTTTATCGCTTGGCGAATCCTCGGTAGCAAATTATAATATGTATGCTCGATTTGGACTTCCATAGTCCACGCGGGACGCAACCGACTAAACAACGATTGCATACATATTATGTACCCCCTGACCCCTTCTTCTTCCACTTGAAATCGGTAATACGCGGTACGCCTCAGTTCTTGTTGAATGTTCGGGTCCACAAAATGCTCGCGCATGGCCGACGCGAAATCGTCATACGATCGCCACAACACCCTATTCGCGCGGAACCACTGCAGCGCCAGTCCTTCTAGGAAGGACGGCAAATTCAATAAAATGTGTGGGTCCGGCAAATAGTACGTGTCGCGGCACTCTGCTATCCGGAGCAGGAATTCTTCCGGGTCTTCTTCCGGTTTTCCCCCGTATTTAATTCCCAATCGCCGCAGCACGTCGAACACCGACTGCGCGTTCGTCTCGGCTCGTGGAGGCGGTGGTCGAGCTGTCGGCACTAAGGGCAACCCGGGGCGCGACGGCGGCGATGATGTACCGGGATGCGAGACCGTGGGCTGCGGAACTTCCGGGGAGTCGACGGGTTCCCGGTTTGTTGGCGATGTTCTTGGTTGGAGAGCCGGTACAAAGATCGACTCCACAAAGTGGTGACTAGGGGAGTCCGGCGATATTTGCTCGTCCGCCCTCAAACGGGAAGGGTCGTATCCGGTAGGCACCGGCACGGTATTCGCGGTTCCTACCGACGGTAGAACATAATCAGCCTCCCGTGGTTGTATCGCGATTTTTCCCGATGGTCTTGTTACCGTCGCGGGGGTTCCTGGTGAAGCAGCTTCACCTGCTTCATAATTAAGCTGTCTTGCCAATCTGTCCCTCATTATCGGAGTTTCACCGTGCTCCGATAATTCTCGCCTCCGTAACTCATTTAATAATTCCTCCAGTGTAAAGTCCTTTATCCGTCCTACTTGTTCCTGCGCCATTATACCCGATACTCTTGTTATTCTTCTGGTCCCGAATTAGATTACCGGTCGCGGCACTGTTGTTGTTTGGGGTTCTTATGTGTACCCGTACGAAACTTCGCGTGCCCTATTGTCTTCCGACCAACCAACCCAGTAATCAAATTTGTGATAATTAACTTAAATTTCGATTCGTCGTTACGATATTCGTCCTCCTCTTAACTGTATTAATTAGTCAGGAATTTTCCTGGGGCTCCTCGGGGATAAAGCTGCCCGCAGTCAGTTGCCCAGGAAAATGTATTAATTTTTCCGGAACGCGATAATCTTTCAGCTTCCGATTTCGTCTGTTCCCCCAGCAGCCTTCCGGCACCAAATTCCACCGTTCGAGGCTCACGGGTTTTTTTTATCCGCGGTACGCGACTGGTGTGGTACCTATCTGGTACTTCTTTTCTGTACTCTTCGGACTGTCTCCCAGAATACTACAGCACTTCCTGTGGTCCTACTGGATTTGATTTGGCGCGGAGTACGATTAACGCTACAGAATACAAAATATCCGCCAGCAAACCCACAAAAATCGAAATCTACACACAGGAACGGTTGGGAGTCTACTCCTAGTCTGCCTAATTTCTACTCTGTCTTGGCTCGCCCTGGCTCTACCTGTAACGTTGGGCGCCAATTTGTCAGGAATTTTCCTGGGGCTGCTCGGGGATAAAGCTGCCCGCAGTCAGTTGCCCAGGAAAATGTATTAATTTAGACCCGGACTTGAACCGAACTCACCAAAATTGACCAAAACGACAGACACAAACGCGAAACTAATTCCTGACCCTCGACTGCGATTCCGGAACTAAGAAGGGCGCCAGGTATCTAGCGATACCACGTAATCTAACCAGACAGGCGATCCGCCGGACGGAACTTCCGGGAAGTCGCAGTCGGATTATCTACCGTGGCAGCTCAGAGGCCGATGGAAAAGGAGAGCGGTCGATTCAGCAGGAGACGTAACCAAGACAGATTTTGAATAGCCTCGAGATTTATTGAGCTGGTAATGATGTTCCAACAAACGTGGCTTGAGATAATGAAGAGACGGGCTTCGCTCACGAACGGTACAAGATGCTCGTGAGGAGCAGGCGAATATGATCTGGCTATTGCGCGAAACGGCTAACAAAGATTGGTGAAGTCTCGCGACGGCGAGACTTCCGGAAACGGGTTTAATTCAGCTCCAGAGGGGAACCTCGAGACCGAACTTAAGCTACTGGACGGAATAAGACTCGTGGCGAGATCGGGAGCCCTCCAGGAAGGTCGTGACTAAATTCGCGGTAAAACTCGTGGAGACTTCACAGTGGGTCAACTACTAGGAGGAGCACAGAGACGGGACGTGTTACCAATAAGTAGTTTTGAGGCGGTGTAAACGGAACACTGGATCACTAAGTCGAGTACGAATCTACACAACGAGTGTTCGCTCCTTCCGCGCGCGGGACTTTAATAGATTTGGTATTATTACCCCCTGCACCCCCTGACTTTTGGCCAATAGTGACACCTAACGCGACTCGGGCTCCAAGGCTCGGGGAGCCTCCGCAACAGGGCCGTACCCCTGCGCTATTGGAAGATCCTAGCGGCCGCTGCCGATGAATCCTTCCACCTGGATGTGCCTTCCCAACCGCCTAGAATTCCTACGGTGTGGCCAATACTGCATTGGAACTCCTTCGTGGGCTGCTATCATCCGCAGTGGAGCCTCCACGTCGAGCCGGAGTCTCGTAGCTGCTGGTGACGAAATCCGAGATGGTCGTCAGGATGCAGGTGGTCATGATACGCCCTGGCGAACGGTGTCTAGACGGCTCACGCGAAATTCAAAGAGAATTAGGAGCGAACAACAGATTATCAAATTGGATTATCGGTCGACCTTGCCTGGAGGCTATGTTATTTTTTTCCCTAACGGCGCTTGTGATCAACCTTCCGGTCTTATTGTTTGCTAGGAGAGGACACTTCGTCACAATACTGCAAACGAAAAGTAATAAACTTTAGCTTTCACTCTGGCTACATAAATTCTTACATGTAGCTGCAATCCTTTCCTTGGTTTTTTCAATGTTCTTGGCATTTTACTCATCAAAAACATATATTTCGAAAAAGATTGGGTCTATAACAATGCATATGTTAACTACTGCTAAGACGTTATGCTTTTAATTGTACAGATTACACAGATATGACAATCTCAGCTGTCCCACGCCAACCACGCTACTACTACTTGGACGCGAGATGCTATCGAGTTTCCTGATACGTACCGTTTTGTAATTTTTCGTGCATGCTCGCCCCTTCAGTGATTCTAGTGCACATTTTTTTGAACGTTTCAAAAAATTGAAACTTTAAATTATTCTATCCTTTCATTGCTCTTCACTACGCCTTTCTTCTGCTGTGTTTTTCATCGAACGGACTCCATGCGAGACGCTATGAAGTGCCGCGTCTTTTAACATAGGAACTGCCGAATGGTAGCGCTGGGAACGCGTCGAAAAAGACCGTTCAGCCAAAAGATCTTATGCTCATCACTTGGCTTGGGCAGCGGTTCATCGACTGATGGGCAACCAATTGGCGTTCCTTGGGACCGCGATGAGCGACGGCGACAAGAGGGAGTGCTTTCTGTCTCTCCCCGCAGGTTAGGGCGGTTTGTGACGAGTCTGCTGGCACCGTCACTACACATTAATTCATTAACTTGTATCTCGAACTTTAAAACTTGGTATGCCTGTATTTCATTCAAGACAGGTATGCTGGTGATATTTTTTACTTGATAATAAAGTATTTACACAAATGCCAAGTTTTAAAGTTAGGGATGCAAGTTAATTAAGTAATTAATGCGTGGTATCATTGATTAAAAATTGGACTTTCTTGTATGACATCTATTTCGTTTTTGCACAACTTAGTTCAAGAAAATATCTTTTTTGTAGGATTAAACTGCTTGGGATCTTTTTTTACATTTTAATATTTTTGTAGTGTTATTATGTCTTTCTGGTGGTTTAAGATACATCAGATAAACAAGCTGTGGCTTTATTCGGCTAAATTTCAAAGTATGAAACTTGTCAAGTAAGCTTTGCACTTCACACTCAAAAATTAGAACGCATGTGAAGAATCGCTTATCCAATATCATTTGTAAAGTATTAAGTCGAACAATAATTCAGATGCATTTAAATTCCAGATGATAATACGACTTAACACTTTAGAAGTTATATTTGATAAGCTATACCCTCATACACTGTCTAATTTTTGTGTATTCTGACTATCAAGTGCATAGCTGAGAGAGTGCTGTGCCTAAAGACTTGAAATTTGCTATGCAAGTACTGATTACCAATAGCTAGTATAGCTCGAAACAATACATGATTATTAATCATTGCTTCATTTTAGCACTTTAACTAAAGCACACCTTATATTAGATAAGCTATTCCCATACGCAATTTAAGTTTGTAGTGTCAAAATTGTCAACTGTGTAGCTAAAGGATGGCTCAAGCTGAACCACTGTATTTGATTTGCGAGTACTATTTCACTAATAGAAATTGCTAATAACTGGAAGGCACTTCATTATTTGTTAAATTTCAGCTCTTTAGTTCAAGCGTCCCTTGAACAATGCACTTGAAAATATAGATTTTGACACTTTATAATAACTAATGCTGGTACATGTCGTATGTATCTTTATTTACTCTTTTGAATACAGGTTAGTCTGACTCTTCAATTTCAAACTTATGCAATCAAATTGAAGCGCGCACACTCCAAGATTTTTTTAACGTTAATCACTAATTTATTGTTAACTGCTAATGCGAGTTAAATCGAGGTTTCTTTCAATGAAAACTTGGCTTTCTTGAACGATATCTATATCTTTTGTATTTTATCTCAATTTTGTGGGGGAATCAAACTGCTACTTAGCGCCGTTTTTTACATTTTAATGTATTTTGACGTTTCGGTCGTTTTTAATGTAATGTAGCGACGTTGCCGGCCCACCGAGTCTATAATGCTGGACAACCGTTCATTTGCCCACTTTGCGCTGATACTGCTGCTCTATCGACTTCAAGAAAACTATTATTCTACGGTAGTATCATAGGTCGACTAAAGGAACCATTTCAGGTAATTATTCAGAAAGACGGCTCACAACCGATTTCAATGATTTTGATATATGTTATAGAGCGATTTAAGCTGATCATTTTCATATAGATATATATGTGGGGGAAACTTATAGGGAAAAAGTTAGAGACATTTAAAGGCGGATCTTATATGTCAATATACAACAGTCGAAGAATCAAGAGAAATCGTAACGTAAACATAGCTGTGGTTTTGTGACATTATTTCAAATACCTGTGGAAACTTAATACAGGTGTAACACAGACCTGAAACCCAAACCTAACCAACCCAGACTGCGGCAAATATATAAAATTTCTTCTAATTTCATTATTAGATCGCCTTATTTGAAATGTTGTCGCAAAACCACTGTACTGTAGTATATTGTGCTGTTGACAGCACGAAGACCGAGCCATACTGACAATGAGTCTGGGTTGGTTAGGTTTTTTGGTTTTAGGTTAGGTTTTAGGTTGGTTGGGTTTTAAGTCGGTATTATGTCTATGTTAGATCTCTACAGGTATTTCGAATGCTGTCCCAAAACCACACTTATATTTTCGTTAAGATTTATGTTGATTGTTCGACTATTTGGTATGATTGCTAACTTTTTTTCTATAAGTTTCCCTCACATATTATATGTATATGAAAATGATCAGGCGAGCATACTCTATGACATATATCAAAATCATTGAAATCGATGGTGAGCCGTCTTTCTGAATAATTACCCCATTTCATTATACAATATTCAAATTAATGAGTGATTATTTGGATCTTTTCAAAAATATTAAAATGTAAAAAATGCACCAAGTAGCAGATATAGATTAATTCCCTCCAGAAATGTCTCATATTCATTAAAACTCCTAAAAAGATATAGATGTCATACAAGAAAGCCAAGTTTTCATGTAAAGATACCTCGATTTCACTCGCATCAGCAATTAACAATAAATTAACAATAAATTAGCGACTAACATTAAAAAAAACTTGGTGTGTGCGCGCTTCTGCGGTAAACTGCAGAGCTTACAATAACTACAGTAAAACTCTAATACCTACGCGACCCTCCCCCGGATAATTCTCGTAACTTTCTGTCACCCTCAGGGGTTGCAAATTATGTGGCATGCATTACTTATTACACGGACGAGACCTCTTTCGCGCCGGCTACAATTCCAGCAGCCATTACACGATCGATCGGAATCTATAGCATTTGCTAGCATTGTAGCTGAAAGGTACATCATTTCGAAAAATTATTGTTGATTACCTTCGCACGAGGGGATCGGGAACTTACTCTTAATCTTTAACACAGTTCCCCATAACAGCAGTAGTGGAAGAAAGTTTTATTTCTGACAGAGCGGTCATGAAGTCATGAAAGACGGAAGTCAGACAGGAAAAGTTAATGCAACAAAACAGAGGAATGAAAAAAGTGAATTGTTATAAAGATCGGAATTGCAATAGTTTAAGGTAATTGTCTCCTTGTTTATTACAGGGTGACGGAATCATTTTCATGCCTGCTACTATACCAGCAGTCATTACTCGATCGATCGATGTCTCTAGCAGCCGCTAACATTGTCGTCCGAAGACACAACATTGGGAAAAATTACTGTCCATTATCTTACCATCAGGGGATGGCAAACACCCGGACACTCTTTCATACGTTTCCACACCACAACAGTACTCGAAGAAGGTGTTACTTCCGACTGGCTGGTCATGGAATGAAGAAAGTTAGAAGCTAGAAACGAAAACTAGATGCACCAAGTCATATAAATGAAGAGTGAACAAGTGAATTGTTATAAAGATTGAAGTTTTAATAGGATTTACATTTAGATTAGTGTTTGCTTATATAATAGATACTAGAGCGGAGAAATATTGGATCGACAACAGGTGAAACGTTTAATTTGAAAAGCGTATTACTAAGACAAGACTAGCATGACATACACTGACGACAATTCAAACGTGTGAGGGAAAAATTGTTTGTTTCATTAACCCTACGTGATGCAAGAGTAGTTAAATTGAATTCATCGTTTTAGTTTAATCGTACATTTTTACTCAAATGATATATATTTTTGGTCCAATAATATGTGGGATAAAATTAACTCGACATTGTTCATGAGGTACTTGCTCTTTACCTGATTCACAGAAGGTTAATAAAGAATGTTTATGTTTGATGTTAAGAGACAAAGAGTTTGTTACCTAATTTTGGCGAAACCTTGAATTTTGGAAAAGCTTGAATTCTCGACACACAAATTAGTTTCCACGCTATTAATTCTTTACTACTTCAAAACTTATTTCATTATTATTTACCTATTATTCTACTTTCCGTCGAATAATAAACTAGTTACATGCCCAAGCATCATTTCTCCTGCAGAAGCGCCTACAAATACCCTGCTCATCTTCTTTTTTTCCAGGCCTTGTTTATATAGCCTAGAACTATGCTTTTTAGGCAGAGCTGCCTGCATATGGCTAGCAAGCAACCTTCGTTTGCAAGGAACCCCTGCATATAACATTCACGCACAGAATATATGCAGGACATCCTGCAGATAGTCTGCAAGTACCTCTCTTTGCATATATCCTGCATATGTCCTGCAAATATGCTGCGTATACCCTGCAAAAGACTCTGCACATACCCTGCGTATTATCAGCAATAGCGCCTACATATAGCTTGCATATCCCTTGCGCCGATATAATTGTAAGCTTTGCAGAGAATCATTCCTGCAGAAAACCGTCCAAAACCCGCTTGCATATCACATGCATATGATCGTCTGCAGGAACCATTTGCAGGGACGCTCCTGCATATCTCGTGCATAAAGAGCTTATGCAGGAAAAATGTTTCTTGGGTGGTTTCTTGCTTATTTCAAAAGTGAAATGTAGGTGTTAATAACAAACAGCGTACTGCTAATGTTGAAACAAGTTGATTTGGTAATAAGTGTGATCTACCAGGCAATGACAAATGTAAAGTCTGCAGGCAGAACATTCACATTGTTGACTCGCTGGTCAAATGTGACATTCCAGACACACAATCAACGACATTATAAAGATAATTGCATTGGTAAAAAAATTATTTCTGATCGAGGATGGTTCATTCATGATTGGAAAACGATAGGATCTTGATCCGTCTAGCAGCATTAAGAAATCGACAAATGCGGGGGTGGATGGTTATTGTACGATACGAGTCCTAAAAAGGTCACCGACCAGAGACGTTTCACAACCCTGGTACGCTGATTTTAATGAAATTTCCAAATAATACAATTGGCAAAACACCATTCGACACGTATTTTTTTTTATAGCTGCTAGGGTTCACATCGTGAAGGTGAACCTTGGGGTCAAAGTTGTGGGAAAAGGACACCCAAATAATTATTCATATGAATATCTTGGAAGTTATTAGACATACACAAATATTATGTGTTGTACAATTTCATCGCAACATGCAAGAAATAAAACTGCTGAAACAAAATTTTGCCGTAGTTGTTGACTTTCTGTACAGCTTAGGTTTCAATAAAGAATTGATTATAATTTTGAAAAAACAGTGTGAACGCGTTGAATATTCATGTACTATTTATACAATATACTATAGGTCCAAAAACATTAAAATTGTAAAAAATGCGCTAAGTAGCAGTTTAATTCCCCCACAAAATTGAGATATAACAAGAAGGCCAAGTTTTCATTCAAAGATACCTCGATTTAACTCGCGGTAGGAATAATAATAAATATCAATTAATTAACAATAAATTAGCGATTAGCAATTTAAAAAAAACTTCGCGTAAGCGCGCTTCATTCGAAATACTTATTCTGGTAATACTGCTAAAAAAAACTTTTAAAGAAATTAAATTGTAGTAAAGTTAGTGTTAGGGTTAAATCAGTTTCCCATTGCCTTTTTACCTAGCAATGGAGCGTACATACGCCAAGGTTTTTTATTGTTAATCGCTAATTTATTGTTAATTTATTGTTGATGGCTAATGTGTGTTAAATCCAGATATCTTCGAATGAAAACTTGGCTTTCTTGTATAATATCTATATATCTTTTTTGTTATATCTCAATTTTGTGGGGAAATCAAACTGCTTCGTCGCGCATTTCTTTACATTTTAATGTTTTTGGACGAATACAAGTTATTCCTGACTGTTAAGTGCGTAGCTGATGGAGCGCAAACCTAAAGTGTTGACGTTAGTTTGGGCAAGTAGTGATTACTAATAACTAGCATTCCCTTAAATTGTAAAAAATTGCTAATTATTGCTCAACAGATTCATATGCTACACACTTGACAATTTTAACCATTGGTAATCAGGACTCGTTTACCAAATACACTGGTTTGTGAATTACGCACTTAACACTTTTGAGATTTCATAATTCTTAATAACCATAAGATCACACGAACACGTTTCACCTTTCCGCACAAGTGCAAGAAGTAAATTATTTCCGCATTAGTGCGGTAAAGCGATCGATGAAATGGAATAATAGTAGATTGCGATACAGGTGCGGAAAGTGGCCAATTTCCAGACGCGTGAAGTTGCTGCATGAGCCGATGGCGTAGCGGCATTGACAGGAGGACGAGTCTGTAAGTTTTCACAATAATCACACGAGTACTCCTATCAATGTCGCGTACGCTAAGGCGAATGATGTAAATTCACGCATCTGGAGGTTAGCTGCCTTACACACTAGTAGGACACTATATTTTATGCAATGAATGCGATGAAAGTTCACTTTGAGTGAATCGACAAAAAACGAAGTATGATTTCAATTGCTGGTTGGATCGACAGATTAACATATGTCTCTGAATTTAGCAGAAAATGTAATAAAATACCGTTAATCATTTGTTTCTCATTACCGCACTAGTGCGGTTATAATTTACTTCCCGCACAAGTGCGGTAAAGCGATCCATAAAATGAAATAAAATGCTACTTTCAACACGCATGCAGTAACAGTGAATATAGATTAGAGTGCGGGAATCAGCGACTTTCTGCACAATACGTAGGCCTCGAAAAGTGGAATTTCGCACCATGTGTTGCATAAAATCATATTCGATAGGATTCGAGGGTGAGTTATACTTTTCGCTGAGTGTATGCTACATTTTATAACTATAACATCTCCTACTATGATTACTGGAGGGTCAGAAGCACGGTAGTGTAGGACATCGTCCCTCTGACAATCTGAAACATGAATTTTCGATTAAACGATCCACACTGACGAATACAACCTGGCTAAGAGATAGAAATCATGCGTACCATAGAGAACCCTTTGTAACCTGGGGTGAATAAACTGCAGACATCCATTGTGACAGGTTTAATACAATTTATCATACAAAAAAGTATTAATTTCCGTGTGGTTGTTGGAACATTGTACCACGCGGTGTTGTACCTACAATATTATAAATTTCAATCAAATTCCTTAATTAGTCCGTCCAGAACAGTAATAGGACTTACAAGTTGTCAAATATGTCATCACTCGAGTCTTGGACATTTTGCAGCATAAAGTTAATATAAAACATGTAGCCAAGAGTTGCAAAAGAGTACATCAGCGATATGAGGCACGCGCTGAATTCGTGAGATGCGAATGTTTGTAGGAACTGCAGTAAGAATGCTCTTGACAGATGTTTGCCATGGAACGATTACGTTTAATTGCAGTCCACTTACGCGAAATATATATGCGCCCAAACTCAAGATGCCGAGTAGAAGAAGGATTAAGTAGACTGGTAACAAGTCTTCCCTCAGTGATTTACAATATCTATGGGAGTTAATGTACATTCTGTTAAATCACATGAGCTAGCTATCGAGAATCAATTTTTGTGGAACAAACCGATCCGCGAGTCTTTAGCTGATCGAGAAAACTCAAATCACAAGTTTCACAATTATTATTGAAATATTTTATTCTCCGAGGACTTTTTATTTATTTTCGACTTGTAACACATTTAAGCATTGAAATCAAATGAATGGAATGATACTTGAAAGACTTGTGGGCCCCTATTTCATAATGTAGAAATAAGGATATGATTCATTAGTTAATAACCTAATGGCTCTACAGTGAATGCTGACCACGTCTGCCAGCATCACCAAATTACTGCTGTTGTTTGAATCCCTTACTCCGGAGGCACATAACAGTTTTTCAATTCTGTGACTGTAAATAAGAATTGTATTTTATTCTTTGGAATTATTCATGAAATACAAATTGATTACCTTGTCACTTCGAAGAGAGCGCAAGCATGTTGCGCAGACACAATTAAAAAGGCTTCCGTAGACGCAAGCACGACTGTTGCGACGATAACGGTGACATTATAGAGGAAAGCGACTAGAAAAAAGTGTTTTTCCTGATCGACAAATAACTCAATGAGAACCGGAAAGCTACGGCTGCGGGTTTGGTTCAGGGGCATCACTATCTCCAAGAAGACTGATGACAATGGAAAGAGAGCTAGCAATAGTCCCAAAGGAAAAATAAGCACTGCAACAAATAACCGGTCAATCATCATAGAAGTGCTCGGATTTCTATGTCTCTAGGATAAAATATGTAATTACTAGCAAAGCCCTTCGTATGAAACTTGCCCCTTTCGACATACTTCTTAATAATTCGCATCTCCTCTTTAGAAGACAGCGCCTTCCGATCGCCGTTGACGTCCTCCATAATTCTCCTAATCTAAATTTACATATAACACAACCGCAATGCTATTTAGGGAAGCGTTTCTTAAACTAGGAATTCACTCTTGTAATGACGGCAAAAATTTGGAATCATTTAATAAAGCATAGGTAGATCCACCGAGAGAAAACAATTTGTTAATAAAAACAGTTTAAAGTGCACATGGTAACACAAATGAGAAAGACTCAATACATGCGTATTTGCATATGTACATACGCAGGTACCGGCAACGAGAAAGGAAATGTACTTGATTAAAACGCCACAGGTGGCGAATGTGAACGATACATTTTTTAGTAGCATCGTCTTGGTATAATTCCCCGTGAAAAAAGTAGCTAACTGAAAATTAGAGTGTCTTCAGTTGGCCGACTACAACACTCAGTCAAATTGTTTAATGCTACACAGCACTCACCTGACTGAAACAAGCGAGGATTATAAAGAAGCTGCCGAGGAAGCGTTTCAATTGTAGGAGGAATTTGTTTCCATACGGCCAGAGTCCGATCACGGAGAGTAGGCTAATATTTAACTGATGGTCGTGTTGCCAATCTAACAATACGTCCATACCGTATCGTGGTTCGAATACGTCTGAACATCTGAGTAACCCCACCACCTGCGCGACCCTCCAGAGGAGGTTGCCCCATCAGGGGTGTAATTTAGGTGGCATGCATTGTTTATTACAGGGTGACGGAATCATTTTCGTGCCTGCTACAATACCAGCAACCATTACTCGATCGATCGAAGTCTATAGCACCCTCCAATATTATCGTAGGAAGACACAGCATTTGGAAAAATTACTGTCCATTATCTTACCACGAGGGGATGGCAGACACTCAGATACTCTTTCACACGCTTACGCACCACAACAGTTCCCGAAGGTGTTACTTTCGACTGGGTGCTCATGGAATGATGAACGTTAGAAGCTAGGAAAGAAAACTAGATGCACCAAGTCACATAAATGAAGAGAGTGAATTGTTATAGAGATCGGAGTTTTAATAGGATTTGCATTTAAATTAGTGTTTGCTTATTTGGTCGATGCAACGCAAAATGGTCACACGTTTTGACACTGTGTCTTCAATTTTGATGAAATTTGGTGAACATGTGGTCCTTAATATAAAACCACATTATCTGCATTTTGTTCGTAAAAAGGTAAATTATTATGCAAGTTATATGCATTGCAAAATTGGTGCAACTTTTTAGGCATTTACTATATATGTACATTGGGGCTGCTGGAAAAAACTGAGAGCTTCCTTGCAGAAGACGTTCGTTTGAATTTACCGAAAAGTAGTGATCATGGCATCTTCAAAACAATAGTGTATGCCCTACGGGGTTTACTTCTCCAATTCATAGTGGGCTGAGACCAATGCATATGCAGCAATTGCAAATGTTCGCATTAATCATACTGATAATTATTAATAGTAATATATTATTTAAAGTTAGTCACTTTATAATAGAATTAATATTTACAGGCATTTCATGAGAGAGATAAGTTCCCAGAAGTCATTGGGACCATCGATGATTGCCATATTACTATCAAACAACCACAGCATAATGCTGTGCATTACTACATCAGGAAAGGAGCCCACTCACTAATTTCGCAAGGTGAGTAGTGAGTTTCCTTGGGATATTCCTCGTTGGTGACATCGCAAGAAACTTTATTTTAAATCTATGTTCCCGGTATCTGTGATGCCAGTAGCAAATTCATCGATCCTTTTATTGGTATGTCGGGCAGGATGTATGATGCCCGAGTGTTTTGAAATAGTGAGGTATACAGACATTTGGCCGATCAGGTGGATCCGCTATTACCGGACGCATATCATATTCTCAGCAATTCTGCATAACTATTAGCAAAGAGTGTTAATTAAGTACACTCCAATCAATAATCGAGTTATCATTTGGGTGTCTCAAGTGCAAGTTCCGCCGCTTGCAATATTTAGATATAGCCGACTTAGAATTAGGCTAAAGTATTATTGCAACATCGTGCATACTGCATAACTTTATATTGAGCCACGAACTGGAAGATGGGTATGTAGCCGTAGAAGACGGTTTAGATATTGTACAAGATGTGGCAGAAGGTCAAAGAAATTTGGATAGAGAGGGAGAGAACAAACATAATCGAATCGCCAATAACTTGTAATACCGTATTTTATTTAAAATCGTTAATAGAAAATAGTAGAGTAAACTATAAATCAAATTTCTTTGGTCATGCAATCACAATGTTACCCAAAACATGGAGCTAAATCTGATTTTTATAGAACACTCAACTATCTCTACTTCTTAATGATTCATATTCTTTAATTATATTCTTTTCTGCTAACGGCTTTGTTTGGCAGTTTAACCCTTCTGTATGCTCTGTCATCTCTTCAGCACATTCTTGTGTGATACAGTTCTTTTCTACGGTTGGGTCGTTTAACGACTTTAGTTGGGCGGCACGCGCTGACTCCATTTTTGTGTTTAAAAATTCATACACTTATCTTGTGCAAATATATCCACCATGTATTCCAGGTATGCCGAAGATGTAGTGCCATTTCTTGACATCCTGTTTGCATCTTTAATTGATCTGCGTGTTCCATATTTTTCTGTTTAAATTTTTCTGGTTCGGTTACGTCGCACAGTGGCCGATTTGGGTTTAGAATGCGCACATGGCCAATATCTCAGGTTCTACTGAACCGATTCTCAATTTTCTTGTTTTGTTTTAATCGTTGTGGGATGAGGAACAATAATAGACCATTATTGAATCAAAAAAAAAAATTATTTTTATTCACTGTCCGAGGACAAATAAAATAGTTGAGCATTTTCCTCATCACTTTCACTTATAGTTGAACTCTGTGCAAAAGATGCCAGTTGTTAGACACACAGCTATTAAAATAATTCCATTAAGTTAAGTAGTACGTTCCAAAATATTACACTGACATCCAACATTTCATTTTGTCTAGCAACGAATGCTTCGTATGAATCCGGAAGGGACTCCATGATTTTCCTTTGTCTTCCAAGTTTTTCCTTTTTGGAGGATGTGTAAAGGATATAATTGGATCCGAACTTATTAGAAATCTCTGGAAATTTCATATTTACAGTTAGTAATAATGTTACATATTCACCCTCTCGGACTACTTTTCTTAACATTGTTTCATACGTAGATTCAATAGTTATAACGTTTAAAGGATTGGAATCCACCGGGATTAACCGCGAAACTTAAGGTTTATTGATAAAGTATAATCAAAGAACTGACAAGAGGTACAGAGTAACTCGCTGATACGCACTGATGTGTTCTGATCGAAATCTGGATAGCGAGTCCCGTCTGGGACATCGGTTGATGGTTTTCTTCGAGGCAGGCGTTGCCTTGGCACGAGGCGCTGATCAGGCAAAGCGACTCACTGCCTCGTTGCTAAACGTAACTTAGTGGCTAGACGCTCGTTATTGATATCATAATGCATCATTGACTTTGCACACTTCATTATCATCTCGAAGAAAGGATTTGATGATATAGCTAGTTTGTGCAATCCGAGAGCCAGCTTTGGGCTCGGGCGCAACAGGGGAGCAATGCGGCGTGCATACGGTGCATCTGTGTAGGTCCTAGAACTCAAGCATGGTCAGGCCCTTGGCGCCCTATACTCCCACCATACCCCCTTTTCACTGGGTTTTCGGGTATTTAAGCCCTAAATTCTAGTGGAAAGCGGGGGAATCAGTTCCGAACTCTCATCGACAGCGAAGCTCTGTCACTCGGACCAGCGAAGAACATCGTAGTAGAGCGAGCATTAGTCTCCTTCGAAACCAGTCAATATTACCGTACGTACATCGTGTCATATCGCGATCGTTAGGCAAGTCACAGTTCTTACTTTTAGTTTCTCCCCCGTTCAATATCGTAACGTAATACGATTTCATTTTAAGCTTAATCCAAATTGTAACAACATTTCACTTCCGCTGAAACTCTCACTATATATTTTGTATTGTATTTTCATTCAGAATATATTGAATATTGTTTTAGTTTTTGTTAAGAAAATCACTGCTTCTTTATTAGAAATTCCTGTTCAGTCATCCTTGATTTAAATAAGCACATATAAGGAAAGGAATAATAAAAGATCCCACGAGGACACACTTTTACCGCTCAAGGTGTATCCGGCGAGCAATAGTAAGGTTTAACTTTAGCCTAGGGCATTCTTTCATGATCAATGAGCAGTCTTAAGTCTGGTTAAGGTGAAATAGCCCTTAGCACGATCCGAAGTTCAGTTCTAAGTTATTTGGAAGTAACTAGTATAAAGGGGTTAACAGGAGAATAGGGACCTGAATCTTACCGTGGGAAGGTGTCCGACGCCTTTATGCGGGAGTCGTCCGTTCCATGGTGCTCTACGGAGCGCCAGTCTGGGCGGACGACCTGGCGGCCAGCCGGCGCAATTGTGCCCTGGTCTTCAGGGTACAGCGTCGGATGGCCGTCAGGGTCGTGCGGGGATATCGCACGATCTCCCTGGCGTCGGCTTGCCTGTTGGCAAGGTTTCCGCCCCTGGACATCCTGGCGGTGGGGGACGCGAGGACCTATTCGGGTCTTCGCGCCCTCCGAAACAGGGGCGGAGCACCCACGGAACGGTCGGTCGAGGAGCTCAAGCGCCAGACCCGGCGGCTCGTTGTCGAGATGTGGCGGGAGAGGCTGGAAGATCCAGCTAACTCCCGCCACAGAGCCGTCGGGGCGATTCTCCCGAGCCTTGAGGCTTGGGTGAGTCGCGGCAGGGGGCAGCTCTCCTACCACGCCACGCAGGTGCTCACCGGGCATGGCTGCTTCGGTGAGTACCTGCGTCGCATCGGGAAGGAGGCGACGGCACAGTGCCACCATTGCGACGGGGACCGGGACACGGCGCAACATACCCTCCAGCATTGCAGGGCCTGGGGGGAACAGCGCCGTGTCCTGGTCCGGTATATTGGGAGGGACCTCTCGCTGCCGACGGTCATCCGACAGATCCTCGGCAGCGAGAGGTCGTGGAGGGCCTTCCTCGCCTTTTGCGAGGAAGTGCTCTCCCAAAAGGAAGAGGCGGAGCGGCGGCGGGAGAGGACGGACCCCTTCCGTCTGGGGAGGGCCTGTCCGCGCCGCCGCCCCGCACGGGGGGACGCAGTTCCCCCCAATTAGGGTCGAAGGCCCGGACCCGCCGGTGGGGTTTCCCTGCCGGTGGGCCGGGCATGTGCCAAGGGGCCGCCAGGCGGCAGAGTGGTGGCTCTGTCGCCTCCGCAAAGCGGCCCCGAGGCGGGGCGGGGCGTGTAGTGGTCGCACGTCCCGCTCAGGTGAGATTGGCGGTGCGGGGGGCACGGTTCGCTCCTCCTTCGCCGGTGGCGAAGGAGTGCGGCGAGCCGTGTCTCCCTGCGAGTAGTGGGGGACGCCTCCCTCTCTCGTGAAAGCGAGAGAGGCGATGGCCACTCCCCCACCACGAGACGGGCCCCCACTAGGGGGCGGGCGCGGGGCGGCACCGGTCGTGTTCGAACAGAGTTCCCGGTGTCGCCCCAATAAGCGCTGAGGATGGCCACCGTGGGGTTTTAGCCGGTAAGAGTCCGGCACTACCCCGTTGCCCCCACCAGGGCGGCGGGGTGCCCATGAGGATTTCCCCACGAAAAAAAAAAAAAAAGGGACCTGAATCTTGTTAAGGTGAAATAGCCCTTAGCACGATCCCAGGATTGATATAGGTCCGATTGGGCACTAGAAGACTCGAGTCTGGCAAAGGTGAAATAGCCCTTTGCACGATCCCAGAGCATATTTAGGACTCGCGAAGCCTGGCTCGTAACAATAATAACAACAACAAAAACAGCAACCACAGTAATAATAATAATAATAAAGAAGCAAGATTTAATCACGGGTTAAATGCAAATGTTTTTCGAAGAAAAATTAAAACATTCGAAATTGTAATACTTGGTGTACGTTTTGTAAATTTAGTATTCGGGAATTCATCCTGGCGAACGAAATGCGATAATTTTTGAAGTCTTTGTTCCTTGCTTCTTGTGGCTCTTCGGAGAGTATACCTGCGACAGGATTATGAAATAGGTATATCATACTATGGCATCCAAATACTAAAGGAAGAATGGAATATCGCATCAAGTCTGGTCCATGCACAAGTATTTTGTGAACAGTGGGCAATAATTGAACCACGGATACATTTCTTCAAAAATCTTAAAAGTGTTGGCCGTGTATCTTTGGAATTCGTCGGGCTCCAATGCACACCTACGCGAACTATGACTGCCAGAATTTTGGTAAATCTCCTTATCACCCGCTCATCAATATTTGTTATTTGGGAAACTACAAAAATATAAATATAAAAAAACAAGAGATACCTTTGCCGTAATTGTGCGCATCGAAAAATTTTCTTGCTACATTTCCTGTATTGGAGGAACCATAATCTAAAAGAGGATAAAAATAAACTGTTACATCAAAATTTTACGAACAGGAAATAGTAAGTGATGATTATGCGTTGCTTTCCCAGTAATATAGTATGTAGATTTTATTGCAATTCATCAGGAGACTCGGTAGAGTCTCGCGCCAAGTAGTAGTAGTATATATAGTATGGCGCGCGACTACCGAGGATACTTATCCCGAAGTGTAGCGGTTGTCGTCTGCAATAAAACTTTCACCTTGAATTACGAGAAAGTTACAGCTCCAAGGATTTTTTTCTGAATTTTGTATTTTTTCTCTGATTTTTCTGAATCCAATGAGCCAAGAATCAAGCGAATCGGTTCAGTCATTCAAGAGATATGAATTTCTCCTGCTTATTTTTCTCGTAGCAAAGGCAAGGCGGATTAAGAGTCAGCAGTCTTTTCAGGGATTCCTAAAAATGTGGCTTTCACTTTTCTCACACCAGTTGGCACCACGGCGAAATGTCGCGTTACGTTACCGATCTATGATCTGTAATCTGTGTCATACCGACATATTGGTTAAGCCGGTCATGCCATGGTTGGTTATGTTCCATAATGGTCATATGACATACTCCGATTTTATTATTTTATTCCAGATTCCATGCTTTATTTAGTTAATAAAAGAGTATACTGTCCTTGCCCCGGTCCCAGTGATCTTGTCATTATTAAGAATAATGAAATGTTAAAAGTGTTGAGTGCGTAACTCAGAAGTCCCTGTTTTGCAAAACGAATGCTGATTACCAATAGTTAAAATTGTCAAGTGTGTAGCATATCAATCTTTTAAGCGATATTAGCAATTATTTACAACTTAAAGAAATGCTAGCTATTAGTAATCAGTACTTGCTCAGACTAATTTCAGCGCTTTAGGTTTGCACTCTGTCAGTTAGCTACTTGACTATCAGAAATAATTTGTAAAGTGTTAAGTCAAGTCATTTACAATTTCAATTCATTCTAGCTATTGGGAATCTCTCTTTTGTTACTTTGAATCATTGTTTGACTTAATGCTTTATAATTATAATATATGTAGGATTCTCAATACATCAGCCCTCAAGGAGCCCTCTCAAATACTTCAGCTCGCAAGGAGCCCTCTCAATACGCTAGGAACACTCACAAATCACTCACATAATATATCAGCTCACAGGGAGCTCTCACTGGAAAATACACAGATACTCATGACACTGTTTTGCTCAATATAAACTCATACTTTTATTAATATTCGCGAGTACACTTTACATAAACCACTCCACCAAAACCGTGCACCAATTACTCATCACTCTCACATATATAAACCAAGCAAAATGCTCATACGCAGTCTAATTTAGTTGTATCTTGCCTATCAAGTTCATCGCTCAAGGAACACTTCAGCTAAAGAATAAAATGAATTAAGCAGACAATAATTATCAATCATGTGTCATTTAGCGACAAATCGAGTTCCAAGTCTACACACGAATAGATGCAATCTTATTATTCAAATGATATCTTACATAATCGGAAATCGCTATTGTATTGTTAATGTGAGGATGTAAGATGGACAGTATTTTTTGGGGAACGTAATTTTCTTAATGATAGGACACAGGTATAATATTCCATTCGTTTGCCGTGTGAAAGACTTGAAACTTAGTTTGTGAAGAACCGGGCGGGCCAAGTATTACGTTTTCTTTGATAAATTGAACGAATAGAAGAGATATATGTTTTAATTTAATTTTCACGATTGTTTAACATATGTTTTGTTTTATATTCTTAACTGAAGGTTTCGTTTTCACATTCAAATCCTGTTCCTGTTCTTGTTTGTTTGTAGAATATTTAGTTCTCTATGACATTTGTTTTTTTTGAATATTCATTCAATTAAGCCCAATATTTGTATTCCCTGCACTACCATTAAATTCTTTTGTGGGATTCGAGTGTTTGAATCAAGACTTGGCTTTTCAATGATATCGATTTACGTTTTTGATCAACTTGATAGAGCTGGTTTCACCACACTGTTATTTTTGTGGAATGTGGCACATTTGTTTGTGAGGCAAGATCTTTTTTGGGGTGACGGGCAAGACTACTTGGCGCTTGTTTTTACATTTTAATGTTTTTGGACGGATAAAATGATATTCGATAGGATTAGAGGATAAGATATACTGTTCGCTGAATGAATCCTACATTTTATAACTATAACATCGCCCACTATGCTTGTGCCGGACCGATAGCAATTTAAAGGAATGTTTCACATCCTGCTATAATAAGAGTCGATCGAGAGGGCTAGAGGGAAGCAACTTTATACTTATTGATGGAACCACTTATGAAGGATGACGCGCTAGCATATCTCCTGTTTGAAATTATTTCTTTCTTGCCATCGAACTAGTGCTCTATGTGCACACACCCTTGCCATCGGGTTCGGTAAAGTCGAGAGGGTACAGTGGCACGTGGTCACTCCTATGTGAGTGTCTGTACCTCTCACGGTGCTCAATGTGCACCTCAGAATACATAACCCTTGCAATTGGATGATTACTGAAATGACCTATTTGGCACGAGGTAGCTCCTATGTGAGCTTTAGGACATTTCGGGGCACTTTGCTCGTCACTGGTCACCCTCCCCGTGGTTCATGTTTAGTATTTTTAGCATTTGAAATTTCGCTCACCTCTTCGTTCACGAATTATATATTTTTCCTTTATATTCTCTTCGTTGTGCCTTCCAATCAATCTATAATTTCTGCCCTCACCTTTTGTCTCCTCTCGATCCTTTTTTCTTTTTCCGCCGCACGCCTAACTTCATTTAATTCGCGCGTCTATATATTTTCGTCGGTAAGGCCGTTCCTTTCCCGATTACGATACTTTTGTCTCGTACAGAATTACAGGCACTGACGCGTCGCTAACTTTATTTATCTATATATTACAAGTGTCTCGGTAACAATGCTTACTGAAAGGAAAAAAGCGCGGTAGCGTAGGACATGGTCATTCTGACAATCTGAAACGTGAATTCTCAATTAAACGATCCACACTGACGAATACAACCTGGCTAAGAGTTAGGAATCGTACGTACGATAGAGAAACCTTTGTAGCCCGCGGTGAATAAACTGCAAAAATCAATTGTGACAGGTCTAATACAATTTACCATACAGAAAAGTATTAATTTCCTTGCGGCTATTGGCAGCTTGTACCACGCGGTGTTGTACCTACAATATTATAAATTTCAATTAAATTCCTTAATTAGTCTGTACAGAATAATAATAGGACTTACAAGTTGTCAAATATTTCACCACTCAAGTCTTGGGCATTTTGCACCATAAAGTTTATATAAAACATGTAGCCAAGTATCGCAAAACAGAACATCATCGATGTGAGACACTCGGTGAATTCGTGAGATGTGAATGTTTCTATGCACTGCAGTAAGAATGCTCTTGATAGGTGTTTGACATGGAACGATTAGGTTTGATTACAGTCCACTTACGCGAAGTATATATGTGCCCAAACTCAAGATGCCGAATACAAGAAGGATTAAGTAGGATGGTAAGAAGTCATCCCGTAGTGATTTACAATATCTATGGGAGTGAGTGCATATTGCATTAAATCGCATGGACAGGCTATCAACAATCAATTTTTGTAAAACAAATCGATCCACGTGTCCTTCGCTGATCGAGAAAACCCACAGCACAAGTTTCATAGTTATTGTTGAAATATTTTATTCTCCGAGAACATTTTATTTACTTTCGACTTGTAGCTGAATATTGCAATGAATATTTAACACATTTAAGCATTGAAATTAAATTAATGGAACGATACTTAAAAGACTTGTGGGCCTCTATTTAGTAATGTAGAAATAAGGATATCATTCATGAGTTAATAACCTCATGGCTCTACAGTGAATGCTGACCACGTCTGCTATCATCACCAAATTACTGCTGTTCTTTGAATCGCTTACTCCGGAGGCATATAACAGTTTTTGAATTCTATAACTGTAAATAGAATTGTACTTTATTCTTTGGTATTATTCATCAAACAGAGATTGATTACCTTGTCACTTTGAAAAGTGCGCAAGCATGTTGGATATAAACAATTAAAAAAGCTTCCGTAGATACAAGTACGAATCCTGCGACGATAATCATACCATCGAAGAGGAAAGCGAGTAGAAAAAAGTGTTTCTCCTGATCGATGAATAAATCTAACATAAACGGAAAGCTACGGCTGCGGGTTTGGTTCAGGGGCTTCACTATCTCGAGGAACACTGATGACGATGGCAGGAGAACTAGGAGCACTCCCAAAGGAATCATAAGCACTGTAACAAATAACCAGTCAATCATCATAGAAATGCACGGAATTCTATGTCTCTAGGATAAAATATGTAATTACTAGCAAAGCCCTTCGTATGAAACTTTCCTCTTTCGACATACTTCTTAATAATTCGCAACTCCACTGTACACGAGAGCGCCTTCCGATCGCCGTTTACGTCCTCCATAATTCTCTTAATCTGAATTTACATATAATATAACCGTAACGCTATTTAAGGAAGTGTTTCTTAAAATAGGAATTCACTCTTGTAGTGACGGCAGAAATTGGTAATCATTTAATAAAGCATAGGTACATCCACCGAGAGAAAACGATTTCTTATTAAAAACAGTTTAAAGTGCACATGGTAACGCAAATGAGGAAGACTCAATACATGCGTATTTGCATCTGTACATACGGAGGTACCGGCAACGAGAAACGAAATGTATTTGATTAACACGCCACACGCAACGAATGTGAACGGTAGATTTTTTAGTAGTATCCTCCTGGTATAATTCACCGTGAAAAACGTTGTAAACTGAAAATTATACCGCCTTCAATTGGCTGACTACAACACTCAGTCAAATTGTTTAATGCTACACGTCACTCACCTGACTGAAACAAAAGAGTAGCACAAAGAAGCTAGCAAGGAAGCGTTTCAATCGTAGGCCGAATTTGTTTCCGTACGGCCAGAGTCCGATCACGGAGAGTAGGCTAATATTTAACCGATGGTCGTGTTGCCAATCTAACAGTACGTCCATACCGTATCGCGGTTCGAATACGTCTGAACATCACTGTCACCCCACCACCTGCGCGTCCCTCCAGAGGGGAGTGGTAACTTCATGTCACCCATCAGGGGTTGCAATTTACGTTGCATGCATTGTTTATTACAGGGTGATGGAATCGTTTTGATACCTGCTACTTTACCACCTGCCATTACTCGATCGATCGAAGTCTGTAGCACCCGCTAACATTGTTGTTGGAAGACACAACATATGGAGAAATTACTGTCCATTATCTTACCGTGAGGAGATGACAAACACTCGGATACCCTTTGATACGCTTTCGTACCACAACAGTTCTCGAAGAAGGTGTTACTTTCGACTGGGTGCTCATGGAATGATGAACGTTAGAAGCTAGGAAAGAAAACTAGATGCATCGAGTCACATAAATGAAAAGAGTGAATTGTTATAGAGATCGGAGTTTTAATAGGATTTGCATTTGCATTAGTGTTTGCTTATATAATAGATAGCTAAAATATAGCAGAGCAGAGAAATATTGCACCGACAACAGGTGAAATGTTTAATTCGAAAACCGTATTGCTAAGAGAAGAATAGCGTGACACGTGTTGACGAGAATTGAAACGTGTCAGGAGACAACTGCTTGTTTCATTGACCCTGCGTGATCCAAGTGTAGTTAAATTGAATTCATCATTTTATTTTAATCGTTCATTTTTATTGAAGTGATATATATTTCTGGTTCAATAATATGTGGGTTAGAATTAACTCCACATTGTTTTTGACGTGCTTGTTCTTTACCTGATTCGCAGAACCTTAATAAAGAGTGTTTATGTTTGGTGTTAGAAGGCAAAGTGTTTGTTGCCCAATCTTGGTGAAACCTTGAATGTTGGAGAAGCTTGAATTCTCGATACACAAATTAGTTCCCATACTATTAATTCTTTGCGACATCAATATTTATTCATTTTTATTTACCTATTATTCTACATTCCGTTGAATGATAAACTAGTTATAAGTGTTAATAACAACAGTGAAATGTCGGTGCTATTACCAAATGACGTGCTGCGAATTACTGTTTTAAGACGAGGTAAACAGGGAATGGGAAACTAATTTAAACCTAACACTGACTTTATTACAATTTAATTTCATTAAAAGTTTTTTAGCAATACTACCAGAGACAGAGATTCGACTGCAGCGCGCACACGCCAAGTTTTTTATTATTAATCCCTAATTCATCATTAATTTACTATGAATTGCTAATGCGAGCTAAATCGAGATATCTTTGAATGAAAACTTGGCTTTCTTGTATGACCGGGAGACTCGGTAGAGTAAAGCCGAGGCAACTTTTCCCGACGTGTAACGATTTCGAAAAAAGTTGCAGCTTTCAGGCATAACTTAGGAATTAAGCACAGCCTAATTTCCTTTTCTGAATCAAGTCAGCTAAAGAGCAAGGAAATTGGTCCATGAGTTCAAGAGATATGCATTTCCTCTTGTTTTTTTCTCAAGCGAAAACGGGTTCAGAAGAAGATTCAAACCAAAAATATCCATCGCATATTTTCCACGCTAGACGGTAGAACGTGACAAAGCTGTGAGATGATGTTAGGGAGAGAAGATAGAAATAGGAGACGGACTAGCTAACACAAGATGGGTAGATGTCTTATTTCTTTTTTTTTCGTGCGCCTGGTTATGTAGGCTATTATATGAAAGTATCATGCGAGGATATCTGACAAATTTAATAGTTTTATTCTCTTATTGGCACAGCTTTATGAAAATGATTCAACTAATCCCTCATCAAATTCTAACACTGGTAAGCAATATCCTTTTATTCAATACAATTATAGACTAACAAAGTTGCTAAGTGCATAACCAGAAGTGCTACTTCAGATCTTTTGTGTAAATGATTTTTGAACTATGAAACTTACAAGTAATCAGTATCTGCTCAGAAAACTTTGGATATTTTACTTTTTACCGACTTCGAAAAGGAGGAGGTACTGAATTCGACAGCTATATATATATATATATATTTTTTTTTTTTAATGTTTGTCCTGCTAGAACTCTGATATGGGTGGGCTGATCGGGATGAAACCTTACCTATCTTATAGAACAAGTTCACAGTTTGGTCCCATTATAAATTTTTTCGAAATTGTTTAACGCTAACCATTGTTATTGCATTAAAACCGAAACCTTCGCAGATTTCGCGTTCCTATTAAAAATTTCGTTGTCCGGCGATATCTCTGCGACGGATGGACCAATCGGAATCAAACCTTTTGTATCTCACAGTGGATGTTGCCAGAATGGTTTCGTTCTAAATTTTGCCCAATTCTGTAACATTAACAACTGTTATTGCATAAAACTGAACTTTCGACTGTCCGGCGATAGCTTCGTGACGGGTTGTTCGATCGGGATGAAACTTGTACTAGCTTACTACTCGATCTTGCATAAATTTCGCAATGCACTTTCTACAACAAAATCGGCTACATTTGTTGGTCTATAACTGGCGAACCAGTACATCGATGAAATTCGAGATGAAATCAACCTCGAACCATGGTTCTATTCATTTCTAATACTAAAAAGCATGAAATAAAAAAAATATGTTTAAAGAAAAATGTGACCGACTTTGAAAAACTGACAGAGTCCCAGAGTCATAATATGCGATTTTTCTTTTCGGTGGCGACGCAAATATAGGTAAAATATTACAAAAACTACGAAGTCCTGACATTGAAATCTCGAAATACTCGTGGTCTCTATACACAATCTATACTACATAAGTGGACTATATACATAATCTGTAGAAGTTGAACGGCCGAAGTATACCCTATCTAATATGCTAATATTGTTAACATTCACTAGCCTGGTATCCGACAATTCCGTACAATTCCAACATCTCATAGATGTAGGCTAATCTAACAAATACGCATATACGTGAATAGACTGCAGGCAATAGAACTATCGGTTCTCTCGTGTGTATCATTTTGTCTTCGTCTATCATTAAAGTCAGAATTAAAGTCCGAAATCATTAAAGTCAGTCTGTGCTTGGGCAGATGGATATATAGGGATAGAGAACGATCGAGACAGAGAGAGATTGAGAGGCGAGAGAAAGAGAGAGTACGAAAGCAAGAGTGTAAAAGAACGGGTAAGAAGGAGAATATGGACAAGCGCGGGTAAGACACATAATTGCCAGCAATATTTTACTTATATTTGCGCCGCCTCCGAGAAGTTGCAGCATATTTAGGCTTAATGGGGTTGCCAAAGAAGGTTGCTAAACTCGCACATTATGACTGCAAATTTCTGTATCCATAAAAACAACAAATTATTTTGTACTTTTCAGCGCATTTTTGGTGCTGCTTAATTTTTACTTTTCAGTTTTTTGGGACTTTGTTCGTTTTTAGTATTCAGCTTTTTGGAACTCTGTCAGTTTCTGGAAGTCGGTTACTTTTTTTTAAAATATTTTTTTTTATTATGCAAGTTATATGCATTGCAAAATTGGTGCAACTTTTTAGGCATTTACTATATATGTATATTGTGGCTGCTGGCAAAACCTGAGAGCTTTCTTGCAGAAGGCGATCGTTTGAATTTACCGAAAAGTAGTGGCCATGGTACCTTCAAAACACTAGTGTATTCCCTACGGGGTTTTCTTCCCCAATTCATAGAGTGGCCTTAGGCCAATGCATATACAGCAATTGCAAATGTTCGTATTAATACTAATGATAATTGTTAATAGTAATTTATTATTTAAAGTTAGTCACTTTATAATAGAATTAATATTTGCAGGCATTTCATGAGAGAGACAAGTTCCCAGAAGTCATTGGGACCATCGATGATTGCCATATTACTATCAAACAACCACAGCATAATGCTGTGCATTACTGCAACAGGAAAGGAGCCCACTCAATAATTTCGCAAGGTGAGTAGTGAGTTTCCTCGTTGCTGACATCGCAAGAAAATTTATTTTAAATCTATGTTCCAGGTATCTGTGATGCCAGTAGCAAATTCATCGATCCTTCTTTTATTCGTATGCCGGGCAGGACGTGTGAAGCCCGTGTGTTTTGAAATAGTAAAGTATACAGACATTTGGCCGATCAGGTGGATCCGCTATTGCCGGACGCATATCGTATTCTCGGTGATTCTGCATAGCTATTAGCAAAGAGTGTTAATTGTGTTCACACCGATCAATAATCGAGCTATCATTTGGGTGTCTCAAGTGCAAGTTCCGCCGCTTGCAATATTTAGATATAGCCGGCTTAGAATCAGGCAAAAGTATTATTGCAGCATCGTGCATACTGCATAACTTTGTATTGAGCCACGAAGTGGACGATGGGTATGTAGCCGTAGAAGAGGATTTAGATATTGTACAAGATGTGGCAAAAGGCCAAAGAAATTTGGATAGAGAGGGAGAGAACAAATGTAATCGAATCGCCAATAACTTGTAATACTTTTATGTAATATCGTTAACAGAAAATAGTACAGTAAAATATAAGTCAAATGTCTTTAGTTATGAAATCACAATGTGACCAAGAACATGGAGCTAAATCTGATTTTTATAGAACACTCAACTATCTCTACTTCTTAATGCTTCACATTCTTTAATTATATTCTTCTCTTCTAATGGCTTTGTTTGGCGGTTTAATGCTTCTGTATGCTCTTTCAATGCTTGCGTATAAGCATTTAGTATGACGGTGTGCGCATTCGTCATTACAATTTCTCCTTTGGTGAGTTTCTTGCGCTTTGGCATCTCTTCAGCATCTTTTTGTGTGATACGGTTCATTTCGACGGTTGGGTCGTTTAACGACTTTAATTGCGGGGCACTCGCTGACTCCATTTTCGTGTTTGAAAAATTGATACATTCATCTTGTGCAAATATATCCTTCATCTATTAGAGGTATGCCCAAGATGTCCTGCCATGTCTTAACATCTTGTTTGCATCTTTAATTGATCTGCATGTTCCGTATTTTTCTGTTTAATCCTGCTTCGGTTACTTCGTAGCCATGATTGCCAAGCTTTGAGCTTACTGCTCTCCATAGATCCTTTTTTTTAGGGGGGGATCTCGAAAGTCGACGATTCTCTCGTTATATTTAGCCAAGAACAGAATTGTTAGCTCAGTCCATTTTGATGAGGCTGCAAAGTAAATACATATTTTACTAAAAGTATATTCTGTGAGCAGTCGCTAAACACTGCATACCAAAAGTAATAAACTTTAGCTTTCACTATGGCTAAATAAATTCTTACATGTAGCTCCAATCCTTTCCCTGGTTTTTTCAATATTCTCGGCATTAAACTCATCAAAAATGTATATAGCGGAAAAAATTGGGCCTATAACAATGCGTATGTTAACTGCTGCTAAGACGCCATGGTTTCAATTGTACAGATTACACAGATATGATAATCTTAGCTGTCCCACGCTACCCACGATACTATTACTTGCACGCGTGACATTGCCGAGTCTCCTGATACGTACGATTTTGTAATTTTTCTTGCATGTTCGCACACTCGGTGATTCTGCACATTCTGTACATTTTTTTGAATGGTTAAAAAATGTTGAACATTAACTTATTCTATCCTCTCGTTGCTCTTCACTACGCGCTTCTTCTACTGTGTTTTTCACCGAACGGACTCGATGCGAGACGCTATTAAGTGCCGCGTCTTTTAACACAGAAACTGCCGAATGGTAGCGCTGGGAACGCTTTGAAACAACTGTTCAACCAAAACATCTGATGCCCGGGGATTCGCAGTCTGATTGACTGGATTCGGCAGGAGACGCAACCAAGACAGAAGCTGTGATTTGATTCGAGATTTATTTAACTCTACAGAGGTGGTAAGGCAGAGATTAATTAAGAGAGTTGTACGACGGGCTTCAGTCACGAGCGATACAAGATGCCCGTGAGGAGCTGGCTAACCGGAACTATCTATCGTACAGTGTGACTTACAAATCGGAGGCGAAGTCTCATGACGTCGAGACTCACGGAAACGGGGACGAGCTAAGTTCCAAAGGGAAACCTCGGGTCGCGAAAAACTTAAGCTACGGACGGAATAGGACTCGTCGTTAGAACAGGAGTCCTCCACGAAGGTCGTGGCTAATTCGCGAGATAATTCGTGGAGACTTCACAGTGCGATCTTACTACAGGAAGAAACACAAAGACGAGACGTGTACAAAACTCGGTCAGGACAATCCCCTGACCGGCCAAACGTTGAAACGAAGAATATTTCTGGTCCAAAAGATGGTCGCTTACCAAAGTTGCTGTGAGGTAGTGCCAACGGAACACACAGATCACTACAGTCTGACACGAATCTACACAACGAGTGTTCGCTCCTTCCGCGCGCGGGACTTTAATAGATTCGATAGAATTACGCCCTGCACCCCTGACTTTTGGCCGATAGTGCCACCTAACGCGACCTGGGCTCCTGTTGGAAGATTCTAGCGGCCGCTGCCGATGAATCCTTCCACCTGGATGTGCCTTCCCAACCGCCCGAAATTCATGCGGTGTGGCCAATACTGCACTGGAAGTTCTTCGTGGGCTGCTATCATCCGCACTACAGTCTCCACGTCGAACCGCAGTGTTGTGGCTGCTGGTAACGATACTAAAGATGGTCGTCAGGATGCAGGTGGTCATGAGACGTCCCTGGCGAACGGTGTCTAGACGGCTCACGCGAAATTCAAAGAGAAATAGGAGCGAATCAACCGATCTCGCAATTGGATTAACGGGGGGCGATCTTGCCTGGAGGCTATGTTATTTTTATCCCTAACGGCGCTTGTGATCAACCTTCCGGTCTTATTGTTCGCTAGGAGAGGACACTTCGTCACAGTATTTACTTTGCAGCCTTATAAAAATGGAGTAAGGACGTGACGATGCTTTTCTTGGTACAAGGAGAGGATCGAAGCTTTTAGAGATCCTAAAAAGAAAGAGAAGGATCTATGGAGAGCAATCAGTACACAGCTTGGTAATCACGGTTACCATCTAACTAAAATAACATTAGACCGAAAAATGAGGAACATGAGGGCAACATATAGGTCCATTAAGGATGCAAACAGGATGTCAGGACGTGGCAGAACATCCTGGGCACACTTAGAGTGTATGGAAGATATATTTGCAGAAGATAAATGCATTAATTTTTGGAATACAATTTCTGCCATGCCACAAAGCTATGTGTATTTTTAGATAGTGTGTGTTCAATGTGGATGTACATGCTTAAAAACGCGTATTCCACCTTATTACGCATATGCTCATATATTATACGGTGTACGTTGGATTTATCTAATGCCGGCAGCGCACTTTTGACACAAGTTACAATCAAATCGTCCAAAAAAATATAAAATCAACTTTATCGCAGCTCTTTGTAAACAGGAAGCTTTGGTTTACAAGGTCCTGTTAATGGAAATCCAAGGAAAAAATCTAAAAGCTCTATAGAGTGTCTTGAAATTGGCCAGGAGAATAAGAGTAGCGCCGGTTGTCGCATAATGTGCAGTAATCTTTCCCGGCCCTTGTAATATTTTTAAACAAGGAAATGATTCTTCCTTCGCGCTTTATGAAAATCAATATAGCCGGGATATTCGTGACTATAAGAGGTGCCTGTCAGTGCAGCTTTTAAAATTATGGGTTTGTAGGCCTCGGCAATTAAGCTGTATATTTCTCAGGTTAAGATGCGCCATGTGGAAGATTTATTAGTTCGTACGGCTTATTTATGGTACACAGTTTTACCATCGCGGGTAACATAAATGTGTTGACCGGTTCGATACCGTTTGACAAAATTCCGACCTCAGCAATTAAGCTGTATATTTTCAGTGAAAAATGCACGCTGTATATTTCAATTTTTTACTTCTACGGGGATGATGCTTTGGGTCCATCCTCCGGAATTTCCAAAGTATCCAGCCAAGTGGAGAAAATGGAAAAACTACCCTCAAAGCGCGTTTGTAGGAGGTTTCAAGTTCGACTACACAGTATATATAATCCGCATCTTAACACGTTGAAGTCAAAGTTTCTAAGGATCCGTCGTAGTACGCATAACAGTTTTCCAAGTTTACTAGTTGTCGAAGCGTGTTTATGGTCAGTTAAAACGGCTCCAAAAGACATGGGAAAGCAAGGGAAAGACATCACCTTTAAGGTTCTCAATTTCTTTGAGGATCTTTTAATCCGTGATGATCGAGACGTACTAAATCATCCGCGAAAAGCTGCGGCCGAAGCATGGGGAGTATCTCTTCGCACTGTAGAAAGGATCTGTGCCAAAGCAAAGGCAACAGACGAGGGTGCAGGACCATCGTTCGGCTCGCCGAAAAAGTGACTCAAGCACAAGAAGAGGGTGACTGCGTTGACCGACCGGCAGAAACAAGAAATTAAAAGAACCATTTCCGGGTTCTACGACCGCCGAGAGTACCCCACTGTCGCAAAAGTTTTCCATATCCTGAGCGAATCTGGAGTGTTCGAAGGCGCGGAAACGTCGATGCTTCGAATTTTAAAAACTTTGGGGTACAAATACCGCAAGAACAACGACGGGCGAAAATTTCTCATGGAGAGAGTCGATGTCGTCGCAGCAAGACTTAAATTCCTGCGGACAATGCATACTTTAAGAAGAACCAGCGACAGTCGCCCGATTGTGTATTTGGATGAGACGTGGGTCAACCAAAATCACACGCTCCAGTATATCTGGCAAGCGAGCGACAATTCGGGAGGATTGAGAGTACCGACAGGCAAGGGCCAGCGCCTCATTGTGGTACACGCAGGATGTGCCAAATACGGTTTCATCAAAGGAGCCAAGCTTGTCTTCCAATCGAAGAAGACGGCAGATTACCATGAGGAGATGAATGGTAATGTGTTTCGGGAGTGGTTCTCCGCTTTGCTTAACAGCCTCGAGGAAGGGTGCATCATAGTTATGGACAATGCGAGTTATCACTCGATGAAAACTGAAAACATTCCAACAACAAGAAGCAGGAAGCCGGAAATTATTCGATGGTTGCAGGAGAAGAACATTGCATGCAGTCCGCTCTACAGCAAGGCCGAGTTATTAGAGATAGTAGGACATCATGCCTACCTCTACAGAAAGTGTGAGTTGGACGAATTGGCCCTTGAAAAGGGCCACGAAGTAGCGCGGCTGCCGCCTTACCACTGCCAGTACAACCCTATAGAGTTAATCTGGGCCCAAATTAAACACGAAGTGGTGGAAGAAAATAAAACCTTCAGAATAAAAGACGTGGAGGAGCTGTTTCACCGGGCAGCGGACAATGTGACGGTGGAGAATTGGAGGAAAGCCGTGGAGCACGCCGAACGGTTGCAGGAAGAAGACTTCCGGAAAGAAGGTATCCGAGAGGAGATTATTGAGGAGCTAATCGATGGCTCCAAGTCCGACGACGAAGATGACGAAGAAGATGACGAGGAAGATATCGCGGAAGATATCGCGGAAGAGAGCGACTCTGCTTAAATTATGTTTGCGGCGTGTGTCTGTGTATGTGTGTGTGTGGATGCGTGCGTGCGTATGATTTTGTGCGTTTCTCATTTGTATAAATATATGTAAATATGTGTTGTAAATATATTCATTTAATATATGTATCTCAGAATAACCAGCCCAATTACTTGAGAATCCCCTAATAAAACCAACCAACATCTTGGAAAACCTTATCGAGTGTGCAAAGATATGTAACTGCTTTGATAAGTTCATCTTTTATTCGCTGATGACTGTAAAAAGTAACCGTGGTAATATGGAAGCAATAGTAAACGGCAAAAATTGAAATTAAAATATACTGCATGCACTCGGAACTGAACCTGGATCATTAGATTGGAAATCTCATTACCTTACCGCAGTTCTATTGTCGCTTATATCTTAAAGAACGCTTGCGAGGCCGGAAGACGGTCGGGCGACAAGCCCCTCCCACTTAGCTAAGGAAAGGGAAAAGTGAAAGGCTCTTTGTGCCATGGGTGGGATGGATTCTTGGCCTTGAAACCGCCTATTGAATTGGCGACGACTCTAGTACACTATTCGATAATGGATACGCAGAACCGATGAGTATGTAGAACGCGTCTGGTAATAGCGCATCTTCCTGATCGGCTAAATGCTTGTACACATCGCTATTATAACATCGATAAATTTGCCACTGGCATCAGAGATACCTGGAACATAGATTTAAAATTAATTTTCTTGTGAATTTCACCTACGAGGAATATCTCAAGAAAACTCATTACTACTCACCTTACAAAATAATTGAATGGACTCCTTTCCTGTTGCAGTAGTCCACAGCATTATGCTGTGGTTGCCTGATATTCATATGGCAGTCATCAATGGCCCCAATGACTCCCGGGAACCTGCCCCTCTCATCAAATGCCTGCAAATATTAATTGTCCTATAAAATGACTAACTTTAAATAATATATTATTATTAATAATTATCAGTAGGATTAATACAAACATTTGCAATTACTGCATATGTATTGGCCTCCGGCCACTTTACGAATTGCGGAAGTAAACCCCGTAGGGCATACACAATCGTTTTAAAAATTCCGTAGCCACTACGTTTTGGCAAATTGAAACGGTCGCCTGCTGCCAGCAGCCACAATGTATATAGTGAATAAATACTTCTCTAAGGTATTTCTCACTTGAACAGTTACCCGTCTCATGCGAAAGTGTTCCGCAAACAAATGATCCTTATAAGCAACAACCGTCACTTCAGCGTTATTTTTGTTGCGGGCTCGTCTCCTCCTATTCCTCGGCACTAGGAGTTCATCCATCGGCCCAACTGCGGTCAACTGCAAAATGGCTTTATCCAGGCCATCTTCAGCGTTTGATGAGGTCGAACACGTCGTCCACGAAATACTAGTCCCCAATTTGGAATTACTCCGATGTCCATTCTACAAATTCGAAATAAATTATTGGCCTTAACTTCCCGAGGGACAATAAGTTATAATATCCGATTATTTTTATTCTTTGATTTTTCGAGCCCATGGAGTTGATTTTTTTCGGAACTTGGCATTAATGTTGTCTTGCAAAGGAAAGTTTTTTCTTTAAAATGAGCTGCTGGAAAGTCGATTACGTGTATTACCTCCCCGTTATGCATTGAAGCATCGATGTGTGGCAAAGGTACCAAGAAGTGAATAGGAGTAATCATAACTTCAGAAGGAATACCTGACCTCTAAAAGTGCTGGATGGAATCCTATATCTGTATGATCCGTACGGGTGATGTCTCCTCTTGCCCACAAAGCGATCAACACCAAAAAAAGACACGTGCTTCACATTTCACTGTAGACTGCCCCAACATGTCTGGTCATCTACAACGTGTCGGTGAGAATAGTTGCCCGCTGTTGCGAGCAGCATGCTTAAACAGGTAGTCACAGGTATTGTGCATACACAGTCCTTCACAGGTATTGTGTATGCTCCCACTATGGCAACACCAAGTACAGGTAGGCAGAAACATAGAATTTCAAATAATGCTAAGTTGCCCAGGCCCAAGAATTGTCGCCGTATAACTTCCCCTTCTGGGAAAAACCCTCGCCACTGAGTTATACCTGGGAATATACCTGAATCATAAAAACAAGGTTGTTTACATTTTAATGGTCTAATTCGCTCTCTCCTTGATCAAATAGAAAGTACGTATTTGAAAAGTAGGGCATTATATTTCACTGCTCCAGCACTAAATGCTATCAGCAAAATAACAGAATTATTCTCGAGCCACGATAGCTGCGAGACAGACTCGAGAATAATATTGAGAAAATGAGGAGTTTACTGCTATTGTAGTTAGACGTTAGTTTTAAGATGGAAACACTAAGTTCTCTGATAGTTAAATTCTCTCACACTACTATTTTTTCCCGATACTTCGGCCTGGGAGATTTGAAGCCTACTATTCCCTAGTACCGCTAAATGGGCGCCAGGCATCGGAAATGCCAAACAAAATACCGAAAATCGCAAAAGAAACGGCTACAGAGTATCTCCTGAGACAGCGTAACGTGCGCTTCAGCTAGATCGGACAAAGAGGAAGAGCACGTGGGTTCGACACGAGTGAACAAGCCAGAATTGAGCTAAGATGAATGGTTTATTTCGACAATGAAGCAGAAAGAGAATTCTTAGCCCGAGGTGTTCATCAGCAACCTCGGGCGAAGCACGTGGCTTCGAGTTAGTGAAAGTGGAGTTACATTTCGATGTTCGATAGCTCTACGCAGTTGACCAGCGTTAATGAAGTTAACGAATTCGCGTTGATCTGAATTCCACGGAATCTCACGCTCGTTGACTCTTGGCTAACTTCGTCAGCCTGCAGGAAGATCTCAGTTTAAAGAAATGTAGTACAGAAAAGATTCCGAATATCAAAAGATAGGATCCTGAAGACAGATCGAAACAGAAGCTTACAGTCGAAGATAGCGAGAGGCCAGAAGGGCCGTGAAGCAGCGAATTTCTAACTGGGGTCCCACAAAGAAGTGGATCCCTCACACAATGCTAGAGTGGCAGGTGTTCGCTTACCGCTAGTATTATTTCTGACGACGCGTCGTTAGTAAGGAGGATCTGGGAATCGCTAGTACTCCTTCCTTTCTTCCTTCCTTTGCACGTTAATAAAGCTCAATCTGTGGTCACTAGTCGGTAGTCACGGGTATCGCTCGCTAGTGGTTCGCTAGTCGACGGTCAGCAGAAGAGTGCCGAATTCTGCGCACTCTTCCCTAACGTTCGCCTAGCCGTCTTTGTTCTTGAAACTGATTTCCTATTGGTCTCCGGGTCCTACCGCACACTCAGGGCTCGCTGTGCCCTCGGACGAACGACGCCAGGGCCGTAGGCCAACGGTGCACCAACCCCGCTCCGTCGAGGCGACAATTGGTCGCCTCCCACGTCGCTGGGTGCCTCGGGGTCGCCTGCCTCGCCACCCAGTTTCCTCTTACGGTGACTAGTCCTCGTCGGAAGCTTTCAGAGGCTGCTGACCCCTTACTGTCCATCCTGGTCGTGTCGAGTTCCTCTCGGCAGGCCGGTTTGGTGATTCCGGGTAGATGTTTGCCCCTGACTTGCTGCTCTCTTATTGGCTCAGACGAATTGGCAGACGTTAGTATCGATTCTGGATCGCTAGAAGTTCCCTATTGGAGACACTATTTCTCTTATATGTCGTGGCGCTATTTTCAAATAGGTAAAGGTTGCTTTTTGTGACTTACGTCAAACCGTAACGTCTTTAATGTAATTTTCAAGATTGTTTAACATATGTTTTGTTTTATATTCCTAACGGAAGGTTTGGTTTTCACATTCAAATCCTGTTCCTGTTCTTGTTTGTTTGTAGAATATTTAGTTCTGTATGACATTAGTTTTTTTTTAATATTCATTCAATTAAGCACAATATTTGTATTCCCTGCACTACCATTAAATTCTTTTGTAGGGTTACAGTGTTTGAATCAAGACTTGGCTTTTCAATGATATCGATTTACGTTTTTGGTCAACTTGATAGAGCTGGTTTCACCACACTGTTATTTTTGTGGAATGTGGCACATTTTTTTGTGAGGCAAGATCTTTTTTGGGGTGAGGGACAAGACTACTTGGCGCTTTTTTTTACATTTTAATATTTGTGGACGGTCTTTATTTGTTAGTGTTGGATAATGGTGCTCGTGCGCAACAGTGGGGCGCACGTGCGTTGGACCCGTACAGGTCCCTGGGCGAGCTGCGCTCTCGTTTGTCCGTCAGTCCCTGATGTGTTGTGTGCATGACTGCATGTCCTTATGCTCTTGTTATTTCTTTTTCTGAATATACAGTGCAACATCGGCGGATGCAATACCGTCGGATCAAATGAGAATGTCAAGAAGTGTGTTCACTATGTGTTTAAATAAAACTTGTTTTGCGCAACAATCAGTTTGTTAGGGTTTTTGTTCCCAAATAACCAACAGTTAGATTACACTACATAGCGTTCTGTTTTATTCGCGAGTCTTTCGACGAATCCCCACTCATTGGCCTCTTCGCATTTCATTCTCGTTGCGAATAGACCATCGCCTCGATACCGGGTGGGGACTCAGAATTTTTCGGAATTCCTTATATAAGGGTAGGGCATTCCTCTTAAATCATATTGTTGTGAAGTATACCTGCATCGCGTATGTGCCTAACCCCAGAACTTGCTGTCAAACAGTTCGGAGTAGGCCTCTGAATTAGGCGCCACCTCCTCCCTGTCGGCCGACCTAAAGTACTCACGAATGTTGATCTGCATGATCGACACTATGGCAAAATTCGGCAAGAAGCAAAACTACGGGAGAAACCTTCCCATGGCTCAATTTCCTACCGTTTCGAGACAAAATATAGCTTGACGTATTCCTTAGTTCATAAGGAAGGAGGGACGGGTATTTATTTTGCAAGGGAAATACGGGAATGATGCAAATATACTCGAGCAAAAAGTCAGTATATTTCGCGGCCATCTTCGAAAAGTGGCAGATCTTGGTTTCGATTCAGACGACTAATGGTACTAAAAACCAATACAATCGCATGCAACTAATACAGGGTGTAACAGATAGAATGGGACCAGCTTTTTACCATTGATTTATCGGTAATACCGACATTGCGTAATTGTTTTGCTAGCCGTGTAATGTCACTTGTGTCGTGTGTCGCTGAGCACACGACACAAGTAACAAAAAAATTTGGGAAAAATGAATTTTGAGCTAGGGCTCTGGAATTTATATCACTTCTTCCTTGATGCAAGAAAACATTCTCCACCTAATTTTAGCCCCTAAAAAGATCGGGAAGATTGCAAAACGTGGAAGAAACCATCTGTCGTGATTCACTCCATGTAAGTTCACGCGACACACGACACAAGTGACATTACACGGCTAACAAAACAATTACGCAATGTCAGTATTACCGATAATTCGATGATAAAAAGTTGGGTCCATTCTATCTGTTACACCCTGTACTACTATTCATATTTTCGGTCAATTTCGCCGATAACTCAGCAACTCTACTATACCGCGGACGACCGCAGCGTACTAGATCCGAGCGTGCGGACTCGAAAGGTTCCCTTGTAAGTCTATTAACAAGAGAAGATTGACGTGATATACAATAACAACTATTGAACAATATATGCACGTTTCGTAGGATCTGAAATCTTGCGGAGTTCACCCGAATTTCCAATTTAGGTATTACACATATATGTATAATCAAAGCGAGATATGTTTATGCTAACTATCATTCAAGACGTCCACATCATTACCACATTAAGAGCGATCGACATTGATGATACGTATTTCAGTGTCTCAAGGTAGCTTTGGCGTAGATTTATTTTTCGAGAATATTTTTAAATTTTTACTGAATATATTCAGAATTAATACCTAAAATCTGATGGAATTCAAAGAAAATTCTCAGTTCCAAATTTGAGATAATCGCCGTCGAAGTTAGCACTTTTTGTACATATCGCCCGCACTAGGCATCAGCTAATGATGTATATTATATTTTATTGCGTTATCTACTGGTAGGGTTCGAATGAACAACAACCCACTTGTAGTCGGACACGATATAAACAAATACAAAAAAACCCACATATTGTCTGGTTGATTTAAAAGATACAAATATTTACGGTATGAAATCTGAAGTGGTTTCGCTTGTCACTCTATTACTTCTGTATTGTTACTTATTCATGTTATC
Source organism: Ectemnius lituratus (assembly GCA_910593735.2). Classification (NCBI taxonomy): domain Eukaryota; kingdom Metazoa; phylum Arthropoda; class Insecta; order Hymenoptera; family Crabronidae; genus Ectemnius; species Ectemnius lituratus. Next base: position 4,414,915 of record OU343045.1, read on the forward strand.
ACTCTATTACTGTCTCTATTAGTAATGTGAATTCAAAGTTCTCTTTCGGAAAGTGTCGAAAAGTACTTACGAAGCATTTTTATTCATAGTTGTACTATGGTTTATAATTCCTATGAATAAAAGTGCTGTGTACAGCACTCACCATTTGCTGTTCTATCGTTCACTGTGTATATCATCATTAAGGCATAGAGTAATAGTTTCGCCGAAACTTCAAGTTATGGGGGAGCAGGGTGATTCACTAGCCTTTGAATCTCCAATGATGGATATAGGCTGTTGGAAATGATATAATTATATGGTGTTGAGTCATTTTAATATACAGGAGTATTTACTGTGTCTTCTCAATGCACTGACATTTATTTATAATATCAAATTGTACCAATAATAGAAATAATTGGAACTCGAGTGTGAAGGGGATGATTAAAAGGCAAGTGACTCACCCTGTACAACGATTTTGCGAAGTCAAAATATTCGCAAATATTCAAAAAATCGTTGTAGTTCAATAATTCTGCAAACCAAAGTAGCGCGCAATGCGCCGAAGAAATTAAATAAATGGAATTAGTAGGTTTGATACAAGTGCCGAAAGTGGCCAATTTCCAGATTCGTAAAGTTGTTCCATGAGCCAAAAGCGTAGCGGCATTAACAGAAGGACAACTGTGGAAGTTGTTATAACAATTTCACAAGTCCTCCCGCCAATGCCACGTACGCTAAGGTAACGAATGTGAATTCACGTGTCTGAAGATTCGCTGCCTTAGGTACCAGTAGAACACTATATTTTGTGCAATGAATGCTGCGGGAGCTTACTTTCAGGAAATCGAACAAGAACGAACGTCTATCATATTTAGTAGAATATGTACCGTAATACACTTAATCATTTCTTTCTCCATTTCGCACTAGTGCAAAAAGTAAATTATTTCCGCATTAGTGCGGAAAAGCGATCGATGGAATGATATAAAATACTATTTTCTGCACTCGCACAGTTCGAAAGTGAATATAGATTAGAGTGCGGGAATCAGACACTTTCTGCACAATACGCAGGCCTCGAAACGTGAACTTTCGTACCATGCGTTGTATAAAATGATATTCGATAAGACTGGAGGGTGAGTTATACTTCGCGCTGAATGTATTACTACATTTTATTACTATGACATCTCCTACTATGCTTACTGAACTGAAAAAAGCGCGGTAGCGAAGGACATGGTCATTCTGACAAGCTGAAACATGAATTCTCAATTAAACGATCCACACTGACGAATACAACTTGACTAAGAGACAGAAATCATGCGTACCATAGAGAATCCTTTGTAGCCCGCGGTGAATAAACTGCAAAAATCAATTGTGACAGGTCTAATACAATTTACCATACAGAAAAGTATTAATTTCCTTGTGGCTATTGGCAGCTTGTACCACGCGGTGTTGTACCTACAATATTATAAATTTCAATTAAATTCCTTAATTAGTTCATCCAGAATAGTAATAGGACTTACAAGTTGTCAAATATGTCATCACTCGAATCTTGGACATTTTGCAGCATAAAGTTTATATAAAACATGTAGCCAAGAATCGCAAAACAGAACATCATCGATGTGAGACACTCGGCGAATTCGTGAGATGCGAATGTTTGTGTGCACTGCAGTAAGAATACCTTTGACAGGTGTTCGCCATGAAACGATTAGGTTTGATTACAGTCCACTTACGCGAAGTATATATGCGCCCAAACTCAAGATGCCGAATACAAGAAGTATTAAGTAGGATGGTAACAATTCTTCCCTTAGTGATTTACAATATCTATGGGAGTTAGTGTATATTCCATTAAATCACATGGGCTAACTGTCGAGAATTAAAATTAAATCTTTGTATAACAAACCGATCCGCGTGTCTTTCGCTGATCGAGGAAAATCAAAACACAAATTTCATAGTTATTACAAAAATATATTATTCTCCGAGGATTATTTATTTACTTTCGTCTTATGGCTGAATATTGCAGTGAATTTTTATGGCATTTAAGCATTGAAATTGAATGAATGGAATGATACTTGAAGACTTGTGGGCCTCTATTTAGAAATAAGGATATCATTCATTAGTTAATAACCTAATGGCTCTACAGTGAATGCTGACCACGTCTGCTATCATCACCAAATTACTGCTGTTCTTTGAACCCCTTACTCCGGGGGCACATAACAGTCTTTTAATTCTGCAACTGTAAATAAGAGTTGTGTTTTATTCTTTGAACTTATTCATCAAACAGAAATTGATTACCTTGTCACTTCGAATAGAGCGCAAACATGTTGGATATAAACAATTAAAAAAGTTTCCGTAGACACAAGTACGAATGTTGCGACGATAATTATGCCATCGTAGAGAAAAGCGACTAGAAAAAAGTGTTTCTTCTGATCGACGAATAACTCCAACATAAACGGAAAGCTACGGCTGCGGGTCTGGTTCAGGGGCCTCACTATCTCGAGGAACACTGATGACGATGGCAGGAGAACTAGGCATAGTCCCAAAGGACAAATAAACACTGTAAAAAATAGCCGGTCTATAGTCATAGAAATGCTCGAAAATCTATGTCTCTAGGATCAAATATGTAATTACTAGCAAAGCCCTTCGTATGAAACCTGCCCCTTTCGACGTACTTCTTAATAATTCGAATCTCTTCGTTACTCGACAGCGCCTTCCGGTCGCCGTTTATGTTCTCCATAATTCTCTTAATCTGAATTTACATATAATGCAACCGCAATGCTATTTAAGGATGTGTTTCTTAAACTAGGAATTCACTCTTGTAATGAAGGAAAATATTAGGAATCAATTAATAAAGCATACGTAGATCTAGCGGGAAAAAAGAATTTCTTAATAAAAACGGTTTAAAGTGCACATGGTAACACAAATGAGAAAGACTCAATACATGCGTATTTGCATCTGTACATACGCAGTTACCGGTAACGAGGAACGAAATGTACTTGAGCAAAACGCCACACGCGACGAATGTGAACGGTAGATTTTTTAGTAGTATCCTCCTGGTATAATTCACCGTGAAAAAAGTAGAAAACTGAAAATTATACTGTCTTCAATTGGCTTACTACGACACTCTGTCAAATTGTTTAATCCTACACAACACTCACCTGACTGAAACAAGAGAGGAGCACAAAGAAGCTGCCAAGGAAGCGTTTCAATCGTAGGACAAATTTGTTTCCATACGGCCAGAGTCCGATCACGGAAAGTAGGCTAATATTTAACCGATGGTAATGTTGCCAATCTGACAATACGTCCATATCGTATCGCGGTTCGAATACGTCTGAACGTCTGAGTAACCCCACCACCTGCGCGACCCTCTAGAGGAGGTTGTCCCATCAGGGTTGCAACTTTGTCACCCATCAGGGGTATAATTTGGGTGGCATGCATTGTTTATTAGAGGGTGACGGAATCATTTTCGTGCCTGCTACAATAGCAGCAGCCATTACTTGATCGATCGAAGTCTGTAGCACCTGCTAACATTGTTGTTCGAAGACACATAATTTGGCAAAATTATTGTCCATTATCTTACCACGAGGGGATGGCAGACACTCAGATACTTTTTTACACGGTTACGCACCACAACAGTTCCCGAAGGTGTTACTTTCGACTGGGTGCTCATGGAATGATGAACGTTAGAAGCTAGAAAGGAAAACTAGATGCACCAAGTCGCATAAATGAAGAGAGTGAATTGTTTTAGATATCGGAGTTTTCATAGGATTTGCATTTAAATTAGTGTTTGCTTATATGGGCGATTCCACGCAAAATGATCACACCTGTTGACACTGTTTCTTCGATTGTGATGAAATTTGGTGAAAATGTCAATTATTATGCAAGTTATATGCATTGCAAAATTGGTGCAAATTTTTAGGCGTTTACTATATATGTACATTCTGGCTGCTGGCAAAACCTGAGAGCTTTCTTGCAGTAGGCGATCGTTTGAATTTACCGAAAAGTAGTGGCCATGGTACCTACGAAACAATAGTGTATGCCCTACGGGGTTTACTTCTCCAATTCATAGTGGGCTGAGGCCAATGCATACGCAGCAATTGCAAATGTTCGTATTAATCCTACTGATAATTGTTAATAGTAATTTATTATTTAAAGTTAGTCACTTTATAATAGAATTAATATTTGCAGGCATTTCATGAGAGAGACAAGTTTCCAGAAGTCATTGGGACCATCGATGGTTGCCATATTAATATCAAACAACCACAGCATAATGCTGTGCATTACTACAACAGGAAAGGAGCCCACTCACTAATTTCGCAAGGTGAGTAGTGAGTTTCCTCGTTAGTAACATCGCAAGAAAATTTATTTTAAATCGTTGTTCCCGGTTTCTGTGATGCCTGTAGCAAATTCATCGATCCTTTTATTGGTATGCCAAGCAGGATGTACGATGCTCGAGTGTTTTGAAATAGTAAAGTATACAGACATTTGGCCGATCAGGCTATATCTAAATATTGCCGAACGCATATCATATTCTCGGCAATTCTGCATAACTATCAGCGAAGAGTGTTAATTAAATACACTCCGATCAATAATCGAGCTATCATTTGGGTGTCTCAAGTGCAAGTTCCGCCGGTTGCAATATTTAGATATAGCACACTCAGAATTAGGCGAAAGTATTATTGCAGCATCGTGCATACTGCATAACTTTGTATTGAGCCACGAAGTGGACGATGGGTATGTAGCCGTAGAAGAGGATTTAGATATTGTACAAGATGTGGCAGAAGGCCAAAGAAATTTGGATAGAGAGGGAGAGAACAAATGTAATCGAATCGCCAATAACTTGTAATACCTTATTTTATTTAAAATCGTTAATAGAAAATAGTAGAGTAAACTATAAATCAAATTTCTTTGGACATGAAATGACAATTCTACTAAAAACATGAAGCTAAATCTAATTTTTATAGTTCTCTTAACTATCTCTACTTCTTAATGATTCATATTCTTCAATTATATTCTTTTCTGCTAACGGTTTTGTTTGGCAGTTTAATGCTTCTGTATGCTGTGTCATCTCTTCAGCACATTTTTGTGCGATACAGTTCTTTTCTACGGTTGGGTCGTTTAACGACTTTAGTTGGGCGGCACGCGCTGACTCCATTTTTGTGTTTAAAAATTCATACACTTACCTTATGCAAATATATCCACCATGTACTCCAGGTATGCCGAAGATGTCTTGACATCCTGTTTGCATCTTTCATTGATCTGCGTGTTCCGTATTGTTCTGTTTAATCCTGCTTCGGTTACGTCGTAGCCATGATTGCCAAGCTTTGCGCTTACTGCTCTCCACAGATCCTTCTTCTTTTTTTGGGGATCTCGAAAGTCGTCGATTCTCTCCTTATATTCAGCCAAGAACAGAATTCTTAGCTCCTTACTCCACTCTGATGAGGCTGCAAAGTAGATACATATTTTACTAACAATAGATTCTGCGAGCACTAACTAAATACTGCATACCATAAGTAATAAACTTTAGCTTTCACTATGGCTAGATAAATTCTTACATGTATCTCCAATCCTTTCGAAAAAGATTGGGTCCTTAACAATGCACATGTTAACTGCTGCTAAAATGCTATGGTTTTAATTGTACAGATGACACAGATATGACAATCTCAGCTGTTCCACGCTACCCATGCTACTACTACTTGGACGCGAGACGTTACCGAGTCTCCTGATACGTACCATTTTGTCATTTTTCATGCATGTTCGCACTCTCGGTGATTCTGCACATTTTGTACATTCTTTTGAATGTTTAAAAATATTGGCAGTTTAAATTATTTTATCCTCTCATTGCTCTTGGCTATACGTCCTTCTTCTGGTGTGTTTGAAACCGAACTGACTCGATTCGAGCGGCTCTGAAGTGCCGCGTCTTTCAACACAGAAACTGCCGAATGGTAGCGCTGGGATCGCGTCAAAAAAGATCGTTCGGCCGAAACATTTGATGCCTAACGCTCAGTCGGCTTGGGCAGCGGTTCATCCAATGATGGGCAGGGAAAGTGGTCGGCTGAACGCACCCATTGGTCTTCCTTGGGGCGGCGATGCGCGACGGCGACAGAAGGGAGTGTTCTCCGTTTCTCCCCGCAGGTGAGGGCGGTTTGCGCCGAGCCCGCTGGCACCGTCACAACACATTATGTTTATCGCCAATGAACTTCTACAGGAGATGGAAATAAATTAAGTCAGTTTCTGTCGAATTATCGTAATCATTAATTTATGGTTTTTATTTCTATTCTGATATAGCCTAACGCTTTATGTATCAGGCTGCTTCCATCGAAGTCTTACACGGACCAGTCAATTCATGCGTACTATTACTCTCTAAATATCGGGCCTTGCCATATTTGTTCGTACTGAGATTGGGCTTACGCCATCTTTTCATGCCGCTTCCGTAGAAGTCTTACGCTATCTCTGTGGGCATACGCCATCTTTTCGATTAATGATATAGTGAGTGGGTGTGTAAGACCCGTCACTAGTTATCTTATTATAAGAAAGATCTAGACTTACAATAGTAATCTCGTCACTGCCTTCTCTGTCCTCTGGTCAGTTGACTTCGACGATCTGTGGCACAATGCCGATTGCTCTCGCCGTTCGGCTCCTTGACCGCCGTCACATGTCATTGTTTCAGCGCAGCCTTAAACCTCACATACATTCTACTGTGACAGACACATACCGAGGCGATGCACTCTGGCACCCCGCACGGCGCGGCGGTTGTCCCGTTTCCGGTGCTCCTTCAGAGCCACACATATTTTTGACTGCGTTGACGTAGTCTTCAATTTACTTGTAAGTACATTTCACGGCCTTGATCACTCACGCACCGTAATACATTAATTAATTACCTTGCATCTCTAACTTTAAAACTTGGCATGTCTGTATTTCATTCAAGACAAGTATGCTGGAGATGTTTCTTACTTGATAATAAGTGCTTACACAAATCCTAAGTTTTAAAGTTAGAGATGCAAGGTAATTAATTAATTATTGCGGGTATATATATTGCTTGAAACCTTGACTTTCTTGTATGATATTTATTTCGTTTTTGCACAACGTAGTTCAAGAAAATATAGTTTTTGTGGAATTAAACTACTTGGGATCTTCTTTTCTCTTTAATGTTTTTCTAGTGTTACTATGTCTTTCTGGTGGTTTAAGGGGCTGCTCTCTGAAAGGTAGAGGCGCTCCTTTAACGGCCCGAATGGCCTATATAATGCATGCGAAATCCCGCTTTTCCTTGCTGATATGAAATGATTTTGGATTGGGAAAGGTCTCAATCGAGCGATGAAAGTCCAATACAACGCGCTGCGTTCCCGGTTTTGCAAGATTACGGTGCTTTCTAGTTAAACTAATGTGCTAAATGTGGTGAAAACAGCGCTAAGAAGGCCTTTTCACAGAGGTATTTATAACACGGTAATAGCATTTTTCAAGAAACTAACTAACATTCGAACTAAACACGAAAATCCTTTTGTAGTTGACTTCTGCATTTTTAGTCATCGGATGACGATGGTATTATTGCAGGAGCAGCCTTCGTCCCACTGAGATTGTTTGTACTAACGAAGAGAATTTTTTAATATTTCAACTGAATCTATTTTGAATTCGTCCGTAAAATTTGTCGCAATTTAATGAGAATTTCCAGTTCCAAATTTGAGATAATCGCCATCGAGGTTAGTACTTTGTTTGTACATATCGCCCATACAAAGCATCTGCTAATGATGAATATTGCATTTTATTGCGTTATCTACTGATAGGGTTCGAATGAAAAACAACCCACTAGTAGCAGGACACGATATAAACATATACCAAAAAAAACAACATATTCTCTGTTTGGTTTAAAAGACACAAGTATTTACGGTATGCAATCTGAAGTGGTTTCGCTCGTCACTCTATTACTTCTGTATTATTACTTATTTATGGTATCACACTATTACTTTCTCTATTACTAATGTGAATTCAAAATTCTCCATCGGTAAGTGTCGAAATATTATGCAGACGACCCGAAAGAAATGGTATCCTCTCTTTACTTCCGATGCATTTTTATTGATAGTTGTACTACGGTTTATGATTCCTATGAATAAAAGTGCTGTGTACAACACTCACCGTTTGCTGTTCTATCGTTCACTGTGCATATCATCATTAAGACATAGAGTAATAGATTCGCCAAAACGTCAACTTATGCACAATGATTTTGCGAAGTCAAAATATTCGGAAATATTAAAAAAATCGTTGTAGTGCAATAATTCTGCAAAACAAAGTTGCGCGCAATGCGCCGAAGAAGTTAAATAAATGGAATTATTAGATTTTGATACAAGTGTCGAAAATGGCCAATTTCCAGATTCGTGAAGTTGTTGCGTGAGCCAAAAGCGTAGCGGCATTAATAGAAGGACGAGTCAGGAAGTTGTTACAATACTTTCACGAGTCTTCCTGCCAATGCCGCGTACGCTCAGGTAACTAACGTGAATTCACGTGTCTGAAGATTGGCTGCATTACGCACCAGTAGAACACTATATTTTGTGCAATGAATGCTGCGAGAGCTTACTTTGAGGAAATCGAAAAAGAACGAACGTTTATCAATTTAGCAGAATATGTACCGTAATACACTTAATCATTTCTTTCTCCATTTCGCACTAGTGCAAAAAGTGCATTATTTCCGCATTAGTGCGGTAAAGCGATCGATGGAATGAAATAAAGTACTACTTTCTGCACTCGCACAGTAACAAAGCGAATATAGATCAGAGTGCGGGAATCAGACACTTTCTGTACAATACGCAGGCTTAGAAAAGTGAACTTTCGCACCATGCGTTCCATAAAATGATATTCGGTAAGACTGGAGGGTGAGTTATACTTCTCGCTGAATGTATTACTACATTTTGTTACTATAACATCTCCCACTATGCTTACTTAAATGAAAAAAGCGCGGTAGCGTAGGACATGGTCATTCTGACAATCTGAAACATGAATTCTCAATTAAACGATCCACACTGACGAATGCATCCTGGCTAACAAGGGGTGCTTGTCAGGAGTGGAACACCAAATGGGCTGAAAAAAATCGGGGATGTACGGTTCTACCCTCTAAAGAAAACTCTATAACACTTTTTCAGAATGCGCCCTGGTTACCGAGAAAAAAATTAACGAATATTGGTACATAGCGTACCCTTATTTTATTAATGTATGGTCTGGAGTGGAATACCAATTTGGTTGAAAAAATTTGTGGATGTATGCTTCGATCCCCTAAACAAAACCCTATAACACTTTTTCAGAATGCGTCTTGGTTGCCGAGAAAAAAAATGGCGAACATCGGTCATATACATATGGCTCTTACGTTTACTTTCATCACGTTATTTTTAAACATAAATTGAACAAAAATCGAAAGATTTTACAGTGCTGTGCAAGACCCTTTAGTCTGTCTTCATCCTCTGATCTTGACCGCGACCGAAAGCGATAATTCGGATTTGTAATAGCTGTGTTGCCTGTTTATAGCCTGATTAATGAATTTGTGTAATACTTTTTTGTAATCCAATTTCCAATTACTCGTCTAATAACAAATAATGTGATATTTATGTTTAAACTTACTCTTTACGCATGTCTGCAAAAACTACTTCGACCTCTGTGCCATCCTGGTACCCGAGAATTTGTTAATAATATAAAGATTATATACACTACATGACTGATATACACCAATTTTTTTCTCGTCAACCAGGGCACATTCTGAAAAAGTGTTATAGAGTTTTATTTAGGGGGTCGAACTGTACATCCCCAATTTTTTTCAGCCCATTTGGTGTTCCAGTCCTGACAAGCACCCCTTCTAAGTGTTAGAAATCGTACGTACAATAGAGAAACCTTTGCAGCCCGGGCTGAATAAACTGCAAAGATCAATTGTGACAGGCTTAATGCAATTTACCAAAAAAGAATTAATTTCTGTGTGGTTATTGGAACATTCTACCACGCGGTGTTGTATTCACAATATTATAATTTTCAATTAAATTCCTTAATTAGTCAGCACAGAATAATAATAGGACTTACAAGTTATCAAATACTTCAGCACTCGAGTCTTGGGCATTTTGTAGCATAAAGTTTATATAAAACATGTAGCCCAGTATCGGAAAATAGAACATCATCGATGTGAGACACTCGGTGAATTCATGAGATGTGAATGTTTCTATGCACTGCAATAAGAATGCTCTTAATAGGTGTTTGACATGAAACGATTAGGTTTGATTACAGTCGACTTACGCAAAATATATATGTGCCCAAACTCAAGATGCCGAATGCAAGAAGGATTAAGTAGGATGGTAACAAGTCTTCCTTTAGTGATTTACAATATCTATGGGAGTTAGTGTATATTCCATTAAATCACATGGGCAGGCAGCGCGTGTCCTTCGGCGATCGACAAAACTCAAATCACTAGTTTCATAGTTATTATTGAAATATTTTATTCTCCGAGGACTTTTTATTTATTTTCGACTTGTAGCTGAATATTGCAATGAAATTTTAACACATTCAAGCATGGAAATTAAATTAATGGAACGATTCATGAGTTAATAACCTCATGGCTCTACAGTGAATGCTGACCACGTCTGCTATCATCACCAAATTACTGCAGTTCTTTGAATCCCTTACTCCGGAGGCATATAACAGTTTTTTAATGCTATAACTGTAAATAGATTTGTACTTTATTCTTTGGAATTATTCATCAAACGCAGATTGATTACCCTGTCACTTTGAAGAGAGCGCAAGCATGTTGGATAGAAACAATTAAAAGGCCTTCCGTAGACACAAGTACCGATCGTACCGCATACCGTATCGCAGTTCAAATATGTCTGAAGATCTAAGTAACCCAACCACCTGCGCGACCCTCCAGAGAAGAGTGGTAATTTCATGTCACCCATGAAGGGTTGCAATTTAGGTGGCATGCGTTGCTTATTACAGGGTGACGGAATCATGTTCGTGCCTGCTACTATACCAACAGCTATTACCCGATCGATTGAAGTCTGTAACATCCGCTAACATTGTTATTGTTAGCGCAACATTGGAACAAATTACAGTCCATTATCTTAGCACGAGGGGATGGCAAACACCCAGATACTCTTCCAAACGCTTGCGCACCACAGCTATTCTCGAAAATGGTGTCACTTTCGAGTCCGTGCTCATCGAATGATGAAAGTTAGAAGCTAGAAAGGAAAACTAGACGCTGCAAGTCACATGAACGAAGAGAGTGAATTCTTATAAAGATCGAAGTTTTAATAGGTTTTGCATTTAGATTAGTGTTTCCTAATATAATAGATAGTAAAGCCGAGAAATATTGCACCGACAATAAGTGAAATGTTGAATTTGAAAAGCATACATTGACGACAATTGAAACGTGACAGGGAGAAACCGCTTGTTTCATTAACCCTGCCTGATCCAAGAGTGGTTAAATTGAATTCATTATTTTATTTTAATCTTGCATGTGTATTGCAATTATATATATATTTCTGGTTCACTAATATGTGGGGTAAAATTAACCCCATATTGTTCATGAGGTGCTTGTTCTTTACCTGGTTCGTAGAAGGTTAGTATAGAGTGTTTATGTTTGGTGTTAACAGACAACATATGTGTTTGTTACCCAATCTTAGCGGTACTTTTAATTTTAGAGAAGCTTGTATACTCAACACACACATTTGTTCCCATACTATTAATTCTTTACTACTCCAAAACTTATTCATTATTACTTACCTATTATTCTACAGTCCGTTGAATAATAAATTAGTAATAAGGTATTTTCCGTATTTCACAAGTGAAATATCGGTGTTATTACCAAACAACGTACTGCTAATGTTGAAAGAAGTTGATTTGGTAATAAGTGTGAGCTACCCGGCAATCGCAAATGTAAAGTTTGCGGGCGCAACATTCACAATGTTGACTTGGTGGTCAAATGTGACATTCCGGACACAATCAACGACACTATGAAGGTAATTCCATTGCTAACAAAATTATTTCTTCTGATCGAGGACGGTTCATTCATGATTGGAAAGCGATAGGATCTTGATTCGTCCACGTGAATGGTTATTGTACGATACGAGTCCTAAAAAGGTCATCGACCAGAGACGTTTCACAACCCTTGTACGCTGGTTTTAATGAAATTCCATATAATATAATTCGAAAATACCACTCGACAGGTATTTTTTTTATAGCAGTTAAGATTCACATCACGAAGGTGAAACTTGGAGCCAAAGCTGTGGGGCGTGTTGGGAGCATTTTTTTTAATACCCATAGCAATTCTGTTTTTGCATCAATATATAGTGCTTAATGTTATAACAAAACTTGACCTGATGATTCTAAACAGCGATATATTTGGCTAAAAATGAAATTAACGAAAGAACAAAAGGCACGTAGAAGCTCTATATGTCCGCAGATGTGCGCTCGGAAATAGCAAAAGCAGCGAGGCCTAAAGACCATAACGGAATATGGAAAGAAAAGACAATATTCTACGAGCAAGAATCAAGCTATAGTGGTCCGCGAGTTCAAACAATAGCTGCTGAAATTGTAGCCGGCGCCAAAGAGGTCTCTTGTCTGTGTAACAACTAATGCATGCCACATAATTTGTAACCCTTGAGGGTGACACAAAATTACCAGAATTGACCGGGGGAGCGTCGCGTTGGTGTTAGACTTTTAGCGCAATTATTGTAAGTTCTGCAGTTTACCGCAGAAGCGTGCAAACGCCAAGTTTTATTTTATATTAATCGCTAATTTGTTGCTAATTTATCGTTAATTGCTGTTGCGAGTTAAATCGAGGTATTTTTGAATGAAACTTGGCTCTCTTGTATCATATCTATATTTTGTTTATTATGTCTTTTTAGGCGTTTCAATGAATATGAGACATCTGTGGAGGGAATCTATCTATACGTTTTTTAGGAAATGAAATTAAGAACCAATTTTTTGGGGGAATCAAACTGCTACTTGGCGCATTTTTTTAAATTTTAATATTTTTGAAAAGATTCAACTAATAGCTAATAGCTAGCATTCCCTTAAATTGTAAATAATTACTAATTATTGCTTAAAAGATTCATATACTACACGCTTGACAATTTTAAGAATTGGTAATCAGCACTCGTTTACCAAATATAGTGGTATGTGAGTTACGCACTTATCACTTTTGAGATTTCATAATTTTTAATAATCACGATATCACAGGAACAGGATTCTTTTTGCACTAGTGTAAAAATGGAATGAAATAAAATACTACTTTCTGCGATCGTACGGTAACAACGTGAATATAAATTAGAGTGCGGGAGTCAGTCACTTTCTGCACAATACGCAGGCCTCGAAACGTGAACTTTCGCACCATGCGTTACAGAAAATGATGTTCGATAGGATTAGAGGATAAGACATATTCTTCGCTGAATGCATCCTACATTTTATAACTATAACATCTCCCACTATGCTTACTGAAAGGAAAAAAGCACGGTAGCGTAGGACATGGTCGTTCTGAGAATCTGAAACATGAATTCTCGATTAAACGATCCACACTAACAAATACAATCCGGCTAAGAGATAGAAATCGTGCGTACCATAGAAAAACCTTCGTAGCCGGGGGCGAATAAACTGCAAACATCAAGTTTGACAGGTTTAATACAATTTGCCATACAAAAAAGTATTAATTTCCTTGTGGCTGTTGGCAGCTTGTACCACAAGCTGTTGTACCTACAATATTATAAATTTCAATTAAATTCCTTAATTAATCTGTACAGAATAATAATAAGACTTACAAGTTATCAAATATTTCACCACTCAAGTCTTGGGCATTTTGCACCATAAAGTTTATATTAAACATGTAGCCAAGTATCGCAAAACAGAACATCATTGATGTGAGACACTCGGTGAATTCGTGAGATGTGAATGTTTCTATGCACTGCAATAAGAATGCTCTTAATAGGTGTTTGACATGAAACGATTAGGTTTGATTACAGTCGACTTACGCAAAATATATATGTGCCCAAACTCAAGATGCCGAATACAAGAAGGATTAAATAGGATGGTAACAAGTCTTCCCGTAGTGATTTACAATATCTATGGGAGTTAGTGTATATTCCATTAAATCACATGGGCTAACTGTCGAGAATTAAAATTAAATCTTTGTATAACAAACCGATCCGCGTGTCTTTCGCTGATCGAGGAAAATCAAAACACAAATTTCATAGTTATTACAAAAATATATTATTCTCCGAGGATTATTTATTTACTTTCGTCTTATGGCTGAATATTGCAGTGAATTTTTATGGCATTTAAGCATTGAAATTGAATGAATGGAATGATACTTGAAGACTTGTGGGCCTCTATTTAGAAATAAGGATATCATTCATTAGTTAATAACCTAATAGCTCTACAGTGAATGCTGACCACGTCTGCTAGCATCCCCAAATTATTGTTGTTCTTCAAATCGCTTACTCCGGAGGCACATAACAGTTTCTTAAATCTGTAACTGGAAATAGGAGTTGTATTTTATTCTTTGGAATTACTCATCAAACACAGATTGGTTACCTTGTCACTTCGAAGAGAGCGCAAGTATATTGGATATAAACAATTAAAAGGCCTTCCGTAGACACAAGTACGAATCCTGCGACGATAAGTATGCCATCGTAGAGGAAAGCGACTAAAAAAAAGTGTTTCTTCTGATCGATGAATAACTACAACATAAACGGAAAGCTATGGCTGCGGGTTTGGTTTCGGGGCGTCACGATCTCGAGGAACACTGATGACGCTGGCAGGAGAACTAGGAATAGTACCAATGGACAAATAAACACTGTAACAAATAGCCAGTTATAGAAATGACAGAAATGCTCGGAATTCTATGTCTCTAGGATAAAATATGTAATTACTAGCAAAGCCCTTCGTATGAAACTTGCCCCTTTCGACGTACTTCTTAATAAATCCCATCTCGTCTTTACACGACAGCGCCTTCCGATGACCGTTTATGTCCTCCATAATTCTCTTAATCTAAATTTACATATAATACAACCGCAGCGCTATTAGGGAAGTGTTTCTTAAACTAGGAATTCACTCTTGTAATGACGGCAAAAGTTGGGAATCATTTAATAAAGCATCAATAGATAGAAGCAGTTTAAAATGCAGATGGTAACACAAATGCGAAAGACTCAATACATGCGTATTTGCATCTGTACATACACAGTTACCGGCAACGAGAAACGAAATGTACTTGATCAAAACGCCACACGCGACGAATGTGAACGGTAGACTTTGTAGTAGTATCCTCCTGGTATAATTCACCGTGAAAAAAGTAGTAAACTGAAAATTATACTGCCTTCAATTGGCTGATTACGACACTCTGTCAAATTGTTTAATCCTACACAACACTCACCTGACTGAAACAAGAGAGGAGCACAAAGAAGCTGCCGAGGAAGCGTTTCAATCGTACGGCAAATTTGTTTCCATACGGCCAGAGTCCGATCGCGGAGAGTAGGCTAATATTTAACCGATGGTCGTGTTGGCAATCTAACAGTACGTCCATACCGTATCGCGGTTCAAATATATCTGAACGCCTGAGTAACCCGACCGCCAGCGCGACCCTCCAGAGAAGAGTGGTAACTTCATGTCACCTAATAAAGGTTGCAATTTAGGTGGCATGCATGGTTTATTATAGGGTGACTGAATCATGTTCATGTCTGCTACTATACCAACAGCCATTACCCGATCGATTGAAGTCTGTAACACCCGCTAACATCGTCGTTGGAAGACAGAACATTGGAAAAAATTACAGTCCATTATCTGAGCATGAGGGGATGGCAAACACCTGGATACTCTTTCATACGCTTGTGCACCACAACATTTCTCAAAAAAAGTGTCACATTCGACTCGGTGCTCATCGCATAATGAAAGTTAGAAGCTAGAAAGGAAAACTAGATGCTGCAAGTCACATGAACGAAGAGAGTGAATTGTTATAAAGATCGAAGTTTTAATAGGTTTTGCATTTAGATTAGTGTTTTCTTACAGAGTAGATAGTAAAGCCGAGAAATATTGCACCGGCCATGAGTGAAATGTTTAATTTGAAAGGCATACGTTGACGACAATTGAAACGTGGCAAGGAGAAACTCTTTGTTTCATTAACTCTGCGTTATCCAAGAGCGGTTAGATTGAATTTATCGTTCTATTTCAATCGTGCATTTGTATTGAAATGGTTACGAGCCAGGCTTCGCGAGTCCAAAATATGTTCTAAGATCATGCTAAAGGCTATTTCACCTTAACCAAACTCAATCTTGCCCATTGATCATGAAAGAATGTCCCAGGCTACAGTTAAACATTGCAATTTCTCGCCGGATACACCTTGAGAGCTAAAAGTGTATCCTCGTGGGATTTTCTTAGTGATAGCTAAAATAATGTTCCATATATTCGGAATGAAAACACAATACAAAATATAAAATGAGATTTTCAGTGGTAATGAAATGTTGTTGCAATATACATAAAGTGAGTTCGTGCCTGGTAGAAATTAAGCCCGGTATGCCCGGTTTGTGATCGGGCCCCGGCCGGGGATTGATCTGGTGAATCTGACCTGATTTACCTGGGTGGGGCCCAGAGGGGCTCTGGGTAGCTTAGCTCAACTAGACGGTCCGAACCAGGTGGAGAACTGGCACTAGAAAGGCTAACCGTACTAAGCGATTCAAACCGGGTGGCGAACTGGCACTAGGATGGCTAGCCCGACTGGTCCCACCTAGCCTACTAGGCCTCCTAGACAAATCTAATCAACGAGATACCCGCCGCTGCCTATATAAATTTAATTACAGTTAACCTGTAACTTTAACTTGATTTATGCGCCGGGAATGTTCACAGGTTTAAATTGCCAGGAATGGCATCGGTCGTGGTAATTCGTCAATCAGCTGAGCGATCGATCTTCACCGATCCAGCTTCTTCTTCTTCTTCGATCTTCTGCGTCCAACTTCGAGGCGAAGACAACGTGTTGTGACAGTTTCTGTGTTCCTTGATACATCTAATTTATTCTGGACTCTCATTTGACACTTACGGCTTTAACATGAGTTCTTCTGATTCCTCAACAGTAAGTACCTTTGTATCTGTGTAAGTTCATTCGTATCGCGCGAGAGTTACGAAGACTCTGTCTCATTACATCCACTTTAGCATAGGTTCTCGGCAAAGAGAGCACTGGTGGAATTGGAAAAACGGCGACCCACATGCTCAAATTATGCTTAAAAAGAAAAGTGGAAAGGGAAAGGAGAAGGGGGTAGCAGAGATGAGGGCTTGGGGGTTTGAGAGGTGATTAACGGAGGGAAAGACAGGGGATATAACGACGAGGTGCTGGGGGGAAATGAGGGTAAGGGCAAGAGAAGGTGAGGCCTTGGCGGGATGGGAGGAGTAAAGGAAAGAGTATTTTGAGGAGAAAGGTTGATGGCTAGGGGATGTTGGAAAAAGGAGGGTGGAGGGAAGGGCGATAAGAGGGGTGGAGTTGGTGGAGCGGGAAAGGAGGGTGCAGGAGGAGGAGAGGTGGAGGAGGATGGGAAGTTCCAAGTACAACAGGTGGTATGGAATGGTAAGACGGTGAGGGGTGCCGGGTTATCTGACGAAGGGATGGGTGGAGGAGAGGTGGAGGAGGGTGGTGAGATGCAGGTTGGTTAACGAGATGCGGGGAGGAAGGTATTGGGAGAGGGTGGAGAAAAGAATGTGTCGGGTCTGCAGGGTAGAGGAGGAAACGTGGGAACATATTTGAGAGGTGTGTACGGGGTGGGGGTATGAGAAGGGGTGGGAGGAAATGATAGGGGTGATATTGGGTGAGGAAGGGCAGGGAGAGGAATAGTTGCGAAGGATAGAGAGTTGGAGGGATGAAGGGGCACAGTGATTGGTGGGTGTTGAGGAGTGAAAGAGGAAGAGTGAGTGAAGGAGCGGCGGAACTGGCGGTCGGAGTGTGTGTGAGGGAGTGAAGGAATGGAAGGATGGATGAGCGAGAGAGAGGGCGACGGTGCCTGCGGCGGCGTACGAGGTGGTTAGGGCGAGGAAGGTGGGGTGTGTTGTGCGGCGGTAGTGTGTAAGCTAATATGTTAAGCTAGGTTAGTAAGTGGAGAGGATGGTGTGGATTTGTAAACCCTTCAGGGACCAAATAAAGTTATACATAGTAGAATATTTAATATTGTATACTTATCTTATGCAACGTCTAACATTTTTAATGACTCACATTTTAGATATTTTAAAAAGTACTTACGCCACAGCATGCGAAACGACTATTTAGTCCGCAATTGGAGATGCACTTTCAAATGCCAAGGATTGGGATGGACATCGAAGCAAGAGAGTTAAAAAGGATGACGCAGGAGAATGTTAAATTAACAGCAAATAATAATTTTATGAAGTGTGTCAATAATTTTAAATAAATACTATATTTGGGTATCCATGCCACTTTTATTAAAATTAAATTGATCTAGGTGCCTCGGAGTATCCCGATTCCAACGGGATAACATAGTCAGAATCCTCTTGATCTGCCCGGTTAGGGCCCACTCGGGCTGCCCAACTAGAAACTGGCTAGTTCAGTGACTACCAGCTTGCACGGCGCCATGCTTGGCTTGCTGGACAGGTCCCGGTTGGAAAACGGGCAATTTGAGTTGCAACCCGGTCGGGGCCCGGATTAACTTTCTACCAGGGGTATTCCGTTACGATTTGAACGGAGAAGAAACTAACCAAAGAACTGTGACTTCCTTAACGATTGCGATATGACACGATGTACGTACGGTAATATTGACTATTTCGAAGGAGGCTAATGCTCGATCTACTACAATGTTCTTCGCTGGTCCGAGTGACAGACCTTCGGTGTCGATGAGTGTTCGGAATTGATTCCCCTGCTTTCCACTAGAATTTAGGGCTGAAATACCCGAAAAACCAGGTGAGAAGAGGGTATGGTGGGAGTATAGGGCGCCAAGGGTTGGGCTATGCTTGAGTTCTAGGAATTCCGAGTGAATAAGGCATTTTCCTTATTTCAAAAGCAAAATGTCGGTGTTATTACGAAACAACGTACTGCTAATGTTGAAAGAAGTTGATTCGCGAAACTTAGCTGCTCTAAAAAAAATACGTGTTAAATGGTATCTTGCGAATTATATTATATAGAAATTTCATTAAAATCAGCGTACCAGGGTTGCGAAACCTCTCTGGTTGGTGACCTTTTTAGGACTCGTATCGTACGATAACCATTCACTCCCGCATTCGTCGATTTTTTTAATGCTGCTGGACGAATCTAGATTCCATCGCTTTCCAATCATGAATGAACCGTACTCGATCAGAAGAAATCATTTTTTTACCAATGCAATTATCTTTGTAATATCGTTGATTGTGTCTGGAATGTTACATTTGACCGCCAAGTCATCATTGTGAATGTTCTGCCTGCAAACTTTACAGTTGCCGTTGCCCGGTAGTTCACACTTGTTACTGAACCAACTTCTTTCAACATTAGCAGCACGTTCTTTGTTATTAACACCAACATTTCACTTTTGAAATAACCAAAATACATTGTAACTAGTTTATTCGTCGACGGAATGTAGAATAATTGCTAAATAATAATGAATAAGTTTTGAAATGGTAAAGAATTAATAGTGTGGGAACTAATTTATTTGGCGAGAATTCAAGCTTTTCCAAATTTCAAAGTTTCGCCAAAATTGGACAACAAAAACTTTGTCTTTTACCACCAAACATAAACACTCTTATTAACGCCCTGTGGACCAGGTAAGGAACAAGTGCCGCATGAATAATGTGCAGTTACTTTTATCCCACATATGATTGAACCAGAAATATATATCATTTCAATAAAAATGCATGATTAAAATAAAACTATGAATTCTGTTTAACTGCTCTTCGCTAACGCAGGGTCCTAGCTTTTAACTTTCATCATCCATGACCACCCGTCGGAATTAACACCTTCTTCGAGTACTGTTGTGATGGGGAAACCTATGAAAGGGAAACGTGTGCGGGTGTTTGCCATCCCCTCATCATAAGATAATGGATAGTAATTTTTCCAAATGTTGTGTCTTCCAACGACAATGTTACCCGGTGCTACAGACTTCGATCGATCGAGTAATTGCAGCTGGTATGATAGCAGGCATGAAAATGATTCCGTCACCCTGTAATAAACAAGCAGATAATTACCATAAACTATTGCGATTCCGATCTTTACAACGATTCACTTTTTTCACTTACCTGTCTTTTTGGATTAACTTTTACTTTCTGACTTCCTTCTTTCATGACTCCATGACCGTTCTCTCAAAAATAACACTTTCTTCCACTACCGCTATAATGGGGAAGTGTATTAGAAAGTAAGAGTGAGTTTCCGATCCTCTCGTGCAAAGGTAATCATGAATAATTACTCGAAATGATGTACCTTCCAGCTACAATGCTAGCGGATGTTATAAATTCCGATCGACCGGGTAATAGCTGCTGAAATTGTAGCTGGCGCGAAAGAGGTCTCGGGCGTGTAATAAGCAATGCATGCCATATAATTTGTAACACCTGACTGTGACGCAAAGTTACCAGAATTGTCCGGAGGAGGGTCGCGTAAGTATTGGGGGTTTACTGCAGTAATTGTAAGTTCTGCAGTTTACCACAAAAGCGCGCACACATCAAGTTTTTTTTTTTGCCAATTGCTATTTTATTGGTAATTTATTGTTAATCGCCGATGCGAGTTAAATCGAGGTATCTTTGAATAAAAATTTGGCTTTCTTGTATGATATCTATATTTTTCTTGTTGTATCTTTTTAGGAGTTTTAATGAATATGAGACATTTCAGCAGGGAATCTATGTATATTTTTTTTAGAAAACGAAATTCAGAAGCAATTTTGTGCGGGAATCAAACTGCTACTTGACGCATTTTTTTACATTTTAATATTTTTGGAAAGATCCAACTAATAGCTAATAGCTAGCATTCCCTTAAATTGTAAATAATTACTAATTATTGCTTAGAAGATTCATATGCTACACATTTGACAATTTGAACCATTGGTAATCAGCACTCGTTTACCCAATATAGTGGTTTGTGAGTTATGCACTTAACACTTTTGAGATTTCATAAATTTTAATAATCACAAGATCACAGGAACAGGATTCTCCTTTCTGCTCTAGTGCAAAAAGTAAATTATTTCCGCACTAGTGCGATAAAGCGATGGATGGAATGAAATAATAGTAGATTGTGATACAAGTACGGAAAGTGGCCAATTTCCAGATGCGTGAAGTTGCTGCATGAACCGATGGCGTAGCGGCATTGACAGGAGGACGAGTGTGGAAGTTGTCGCACGAGCCGAAGGCGAGTGCGATAATCACACGAGTCCTCCTGTCAATGCCACGTACGCTAAGGCGAATGATGTAAATTCACGTGATGTAAAGTGAATGTAGATTAAAGTGCGGGAATCAGCCACTTTCTGCACAATACGCAGGCCTCGAAAAGTGAACTTTCGCACCATGCGTTGCATAAAATCAGGAGACTCGGTAGAGTCTCGCGCCAAGTAGTAGTATATATAGTATGCCACGCGACTACCGAGTATACTTATCCCGAAGTGTAGTCCGATTGTCGTCCGCTATAAAACTTTCATCTCGAATTATGGGAAAGTTAGAGCTTCGCGGATTTATTTCTGAATTTTGTATTTTTTCACTGATTTTTCTGAACCCAATGAGCAAAGAATCAAGCAAATCGGTTCGGTCATTCAGGAGATATGAATTCTCCTGCTTATTTTTACTCGTGGAAAAGGCAAGGCAAATAACAGTCATAGGAAAATCCGTCCAAAAACATTAAAATGTAAAAACAAGCAAAAAAATGTGCCATATTTCACAAAAATAACAGTGTGGTCAAACCAGCTCTATCTAGTCGACCAAAAACGTAAATCGATATCATTGAAAAGCCAAGTCTTGATTCAAACACTCTAATCCCACAAAAGAATTTAATGGTTGTGCTCGGAATACAAATATTGCGCTTAATTGAATGAATATTCGAAAAAAAAAAATGTCATAGAGAACTAAATATTCTACAAACAAACAAGAACAGGAACAGGATTTGAGTGTGCAAACGAAACCTTCAGTTAGGAATATAAAACAAAACATATGTTAAACAATCTTCACAAATCGAGTTTCGATTTCGAAGCGAACTTTCGCACTATGCGTTGCATAAAATGATATTTGATAGGATTAGAAGGTGAGTTAAGCTTTTCGCTGAATGTGTCCTATATTTCATAACAATATCATCTTCAACTATGCTTACTGAAAGGAAAAAAGCGCGGTAGCGTAGGACATGGTCGTTCTCACAATCTGAAACATGAATTCTCGATTAAACGGTCCTCACTAACGAATACAATCTGGCTAAGAGTTAGGAATCGTACGTACGATAGAGAAACCTTTGTAGCCCGGAGTGAATAAATTGCAAACATCCATTGTGACAGGTTTAATACAATTTACCATACAAAAAAGTATTAATTTTCGTGTGGTTATTGGAACATTGTACCACGCAGTGTTGTACCTACAATATTATAAATTTCAATTAAATTCCTTAATTAGTCCGTTCAGAATGGTAATAGTACTTACAAGTTGTCAAATATGTCATTGCTCGAGTCTTGGACATTTTGCAGCATAAAGTTTATATAAAACATGTAGCCAAGAATCGCAAAACAGTACATCATCGATACGAGACATGCTATGCATTCATAAGATGCGAATGTTTGTGTGCACTACAGTAATTATGTTCTTGATAGGTGTTTGCCATAAAACGATTAGGTTTGATTACAGTCCACTTACGCGAAATATATATGCGGCCAAACTCAAGATCCCGAGTACAAGAAGAAGTAAGTAGGATGGTAACAACTCTTCCCTTAGTGATTTACAATATCTATGGGAGTTAGTGTATATTCCATTAAATCACATGGGCCAACTATGGAGAATTAATCTTTGTAGAATAAACCGATCCGCGTGTCTTTCGCTGATCAAGGAAACTCAAATCACAAATTTCATAGTTATTATAAAAATATTCTATTCACCGAGGATTTTTTATTTACTTGTGACTCCTGGCTGATTATTGCAGTGAATTTTTGTCACATTTCAGCATTGAAATTGAATGAATGGAATGATACTTGAAGCCTTGTGGGCCTCTATTTAGAAATAAGGATATGATTCATGAGTTAATAACCTTATAGCTCTACAGTGAATGCTGACCACGTCTGCTATCATCGCCAAATTACTGCTGTTTTTTGAATCCCTTACTCCGGAGGCACATAACAGTCTTTTGATTCTGCAACTGCAAATAAGAGTTGTGTTTTATTCTTTAGACACATTCATCAAACACAAATTGATTACCTTGTCACTTCGAATAGAGCGCAAGCATGTTGGACATAAGCAATTAAAAAGGCTTCTGTAGATCCAATTACGAATGTTCCAACGATCATTATGCCATCGTAGAGGATAGTGACTAGAAAAAAGTGTTTCTTCTGATCGATGAATAACTCTAACATAAATGGAAAGCTACGGCTGCGGGTTTGGTTCAGAGGAATCACTATCTCGAGGAATACTGATGACGATGGCAGGAGAACTAGGAGAAGTCCCAAAGGGAAAATAAGCACTGCAACAAATAACCAGTCAATCATCATAGAAATGCTCGGAATTCTATGTCTCTAGGATAAAATATGTAATTACTGGCAAAGCCCTTCGTATGAAACTTCCCCCTTTCGACATACTTCTTAATAATTCGCATCTCCTCTTTAGAAGACAGCGCCTTTCGATCGCCGTTGACGTCCTCCATAATTCTCTTAATCTAAATTTACATATAATACTAGGAATTCACTCTTGTAATGACGCCAAAAAATGGGAATCATTTAATAATGCATAGGTAGATCCACCGAGAGAAAAGAATTTCTTAATAAAAACAGTTTAAAGTGCACATGGTAACACAAATGAGAAAGACTGAATACATGTGTGTTTGCATCTGTACATACGCAAGTACCGGCAACGAGAAACGAAAAGTACTTGACTAAAACGACACATGCGACGAATGCGAACGGTATATTTCTTAGTAGTATCCTCCTTGTATAATTCACCGCGAAAAAAGTAGAAAACTGAAAATTATACTGCCTTCAATTGGCTGACTACAACACTCAGTCAAATTGTTTAATGCTACACGTCACTCACCTGACTGAAACAAAAGAGTAGCACAAAGAAGCTGCCGAAGAAGCGTTTCAATCGTAGGACGAATTTGTTTCCATACGGCCAGAGTCCGATCACGGAGAGTAGGCTAATATTTAACCGATGGTCGTGTTGCCAATCTAACAGTACCTCCATACCGTATCGCGGTTCAAATACGTCTGAACACCTGAGTAACCCCACCACCTGCGCGTCGCTCCAGGGAAGAGTGGAAACTTCATGTCACCTATGAAGGGTTGCAATTTAGGTAGCATGCATTGTTTATGACAGGGTGACGGAATCGTTTATACGCCTGCTGCAATACCAGCAGCCATTACTCGATCGATCGAAGTCTGTATTTCTTTCATTATCTTACCATGAGGAGATAGCAAACACTCGGATACCCTTTGATACGCTTTCGCACCACAACAGTTCTCGAAGGAGGTGTTACTTTCGACTGAGTACTCATGGAATGATGAAATTTGGAAGATAGGAAGGACAGCTAGATGCACCAAGTCACATAAATCAAAAGAGTGAATTGTTATAGAGATAGGAGTTCTAATAGGATTTGCATTTGCATTAGTGTTTGCTTATATAATAGATAGCTTAAATGTAGCAGAGCAGAGAAATATTATAATAATTTGAAACCCGTATTGCTAAGTCAGGAGACAACTGCTTGTTTCAGTGACTCTGCGTGATACAAGTGTAGTTAAATTAAATTCATCATTTTATTTTAATCATTCATTTTTATTGAAGTGATATATATTTCTGGTTCAATAATGTGTCGGATAAAATGAACACGACATTGTTTTCGACGTGCTTGTTCTTTACCTGGTTCGCAGAACCTTAATAAAGAGTGTTTATGTTTGGTGTCAAAAGACAAAGTGTTTGTTGCCCAATCTTGGTGAAACCTTGAATATTGCAGAAGCTTGAATTCTCGATACACGAGTTAGTTCCCATACTGTTAATTCCTTACTACTTCAATATTTATTTATTATTATTTACTCAATATTCTACGCTCCGTTGAATGATAAACTAGTTACAAGATATTTTGCTTATTTCAAAAGTGAAATATCGGTGTGAAGTACTATTTAATTTCTTTAAAAGCTTTTTTAGCAATACTACAAGAGAAAGAGACTCGACTGAAGCACGCCCACGTCAAGTTTTTTTTATTGTTAATCGGTAATTTATTATTAACTTACTATTAATTGCTAATGCGAGCTAAATCGAGATATCTTTGAGTGAAAACTTGGCTTTCTTGTATGACCAGGAGACTCGGTAGAGTCCCGTGCCAAGTAGTGAGCTATATATACAGCGCGTAAAGCCGAGGCAACTTATCCTGACGTGTAACCATTTCTAAAAAGTACAGCTTTCAGGCATAACTTATGAATTAAGCACAACCTAATTTATTTTTCTGAATCCAATCAGCTAAAGAGCAAGGAAATTGGTACATGAGTTCAAGAGATATGAATTTCCACTTGTTTTTTCCAGGAGCGAAAGCGGGTCCAGAAAAGGATTCAGACAAAAAAAGCTGTGAAATAATGATAGAGAGAGAAGGCAGGGGTAACATGATGTTACAGAGAGAAGATAGACGCAAGAAAGAGACTAACTAACACAAGATGGGTAGATGTCTTATTTCTTTGACGTTCGAGTGCTTAGTTATGTAGACTATTATATGACAGTATCATGCGAGGATATCTGACAAAGGGCATAGCGGGGTAACAATGGTGAAATGGCCCCAGCGGCAAAAAAAATCATTAGTTTCCCCATAGTTTCTTCATTAAATAAAACAATTTTCCGTTTAAAACTTCTGAAGGAAAATGTGGCTTTCAGCTTTTATTTTTTTCCTCCCAAAATATCGAACAACGAATTTGTTGATTTTTTTAAAAAAATAACCGATGGTACGTGTAAAATATATTTTTTTCACATTTTTCTGGTTTGCTTAAAAAAGTTCAGATTTTAAAAAAAACGAAAATCCTTTTTTGCAATATAATGTTTTAGAGCGATAATCACCAAAAAAATCCAAAACCTGTATTAGACTTGTACATTGTTTCCCTAATTTTTTCAGATTTTTTGATTTGGCGCATCAAAGAGAAAAAAAATAACAATGGTTTTTGAATTTTCTTTGCCGCATTCGTGTTTGCAGTATTGTCTGGATATATACACCCTAGTTAGGACCGCGGGCTGCACAATTGAACTCGGTTATTTCGCCTTGGTCTACGGTCTCTCTCCTCTGTGACCGGTTGTCTGCGTTGGAGATGTGCCCTCCTCTGATCAGGCCCGGCATGTACTGGATGGGACGAAATTAGGAGCGGCAGGAGAGCATAGGCCAGGACCCCGGCGCCCGGACGTGGCTATGCTCGCGCTTCAGGGACAGCACGGACTAGTCTGGGAGCTCGAATGCCGATACTTCGAAAATATCCGCTCCGTACGACTTCCGCGCACAGAGGCGCCGTGGCAAGTCAGCATGAGTGCCCCCGCGGGTTTTACTTTCAGAAATTCTACTTCTTTGACCGTCAATCTGGCTTCCGAAGGCTAGCCGGCGCGCAAACAAGCGAATCTCTCGCGGGATAATATTCGTGAATGCTCCCGCGGGAGAAAGACGGGCTTGTCAGCTGGTAACCAGCTATTGGCATGTCAATATACCGAGCGAGCGGGCGAGGCAGCTGGTTTGCCGTTGTATGATAGGCCCGACGGGTTCGACCATTACGGTGCCCGTCTCCTCTTATGTTTTTGATTAGAGTGGCCGAATTCGGCACATCGCGGAGGCTCGATCGGCTCCTGTACTCCCGGTTCTCCCCTTAAGAAACTGGGTAATGATGCCCGCTATGCAGGTGCCGGGGTACGCAGTTCTTTTCAGAACTAGGGAGACGTTAGAATGAAACCCGCGCCGATCGGTCACGCCAGGCCAGGAATGGACCAATAGAGTAGAATCACGGGGGTGCTTTTGGAGTAGTGTTTTGGGCGTGCATTCTCCCGACTCCGACTGCTGTGACCGACAGATGGTGAAGGAGCTGGAGTCCTTCGCGAATCGCCGCGTTTTATTAGCTGTAGCTAGGGGGACGCGTTCGTAGCTGAGCGGCGTGCGAGCGTGCGTGCGAGCGTGCGAATGTTCGTGGGGAAGAAGGGAACGCGATTGCTACATACGTTGACCGCGGAATCTTTGTGTGTACTGCAATTGTAACACAGATGTAGGCAGGTCATTTGGAGTTACGGGATACGTTGGGAGGGGGAAGTAGTCGCGAGGGAGAATAGCTCCCGATCGGTGACAGCGACGAGAGAAAGGAGTTATTTAGGCGAATCCTCTATTCGCAGCTCCCTCCGTCGGTCGTTGATGTACGGTGCAGGCAGGACTAGGGGAATGATTTAGGCAGGCCTTGGGTTCGTGCGCGTATTACGGCCGGTGTTCTAGCACCTGACTGCGAGATCGAGCTCGCGGGGAACGGAGAAGTAGGAGCTTTGCTTTGACATGATTGACGTTCCGTCGCCCGATACGCTGCTCGTAGAGATGCCATCGTACCGGAGAGAATGGCACTCGCGTAGGTCGAATAGAAACCAAAGATGGAGTCATTAGAGAGAAGAAAGGAATCGCGATGTCTCGAGTGCCAGGCGGCAGATCGCGTGGGGTAGGGGAACCAAGCTCCATCCTCCCGAACACCGGTCGGCCCACAGTCAGCTTGGCCCCAAAAAGCCCCTGAGTGCACAGGATGTTGCTGGAAATCGATCAGTGAAGGTTACTGGCACGACCACTGATGCAGTATAGAGTACTTACTTGACTCGCAGCGCGGCGCATTTGGAGCTTCGGCAACCTGTGAGATCGATAGGTAGCCAAGAGACGTTAGGAATAATCGGTTTGGAACCTCCCCTTCTGTCGGCGGTCTCTCCCCTGATTGACTGGTGACGTACGTTGGGGGGGGGGGGGGGTGACCACCACGGGCGGAACTCTCGTGCACAATCCCCAGGAGTCCTTTGAGCCTGGACAGGATCGGTAAAGTACCGGATAGATCCGCTCCGTACGGTTGCCATCATACAGGCGTCGTGGCACTATATTGCGAGTGCCTCCATGAAAGTTGTTCCAGGTCTTTATTTTAGGACCGCGGGCGAGATTATATGGAGTCATTATTTTACACTAGTCGGCAAAGATATTCAGCTGCAAGCTAGAAGTCTTAACGTGGATTTGCGATAAGTGCTCTGTTGAAATTCATCATTTTATATGGTGGCAGAAGAGGGTGTTCTAGCATCCGTGTAGTTTTTTTTAGTCTTGAAGTGGAAGAACGCCCTCGGTACTGTGGTAGCATAATTTTACGAGTGTCGTATGACTAAACTGTTGCGTGGACGTTGCTGGGCGAGCGAGTGGAATGAGGCATGGATGAGACGACTCAGTGTCTGAGCGGTATGAGGAGCAGTGTGAGGAACGACTGGGTATCCACAGCACGAGCGAGGGGTGTGAGGTATGGTTCAGGTGGCCGGATGTTCGAGCGGGAGCGACCCAGGCAAACAAACATAGGCGAAGTAAGGTGATCCGAAGTCGTAAATAATGTCGTACGACTGGACTGTCGCGTGGACATGGTTAGGCGAATGAGTGGTATGAGGTACCGAATGAGACAACCAAGTGTCCAAAAACATATTTGATAGGATTAGAAGGTGAGTTAAGCTTTTCACTGAATGTATCCTATATTTTATAACAGTAACATCTCCAACTATGCTTACTGAAAGGAAAAAAGCGCGGTAGCGTAGGACATGGTCATTCTGACAATCTGAAACATGAATTCCCGATTAAACGGTCCACACTAAAGAATACAATCTGGCTAAGAGTTAGGAATCGTACGTACGATAGAGAAACCTTTGTAGCCCGGAGTGAATAAATTGCAAACATCCATTGTGACAGGTTTAATACAATTTATCATACAAAAAAGTATTAATTTCTGTGTAGTTATTGGAACATTGTACCACGCGGTGTTGTACCTACAATATTATAAATTTCAATTAAATTCCTTAATTAGTCCATCAAGAATAGTAATAGGACTTACAAGTTGTCAAATATGTCATCACTCGAGTCTTGGACATTTTGCACCATAAAGTTTATATAAAACATGTAGCCAAGAATCGCCAAACAGTACATCATCGACACGAAAGACGCAGTGAATTCATAAGATGCGAATGTTTGTGTGCACTATAGTAAGAATCCTCTTGATAGGTGTTTGCCATGAAACGATTAACTTTGATTGCAGTCCACTTACGCGAAATATGTACGCGGCCAAACTCAAGATCCCGAGTACAAGAAGAATTAAGTAGGATGGTAACAACTCTGCCCTTAGTGATTTACAATATCTATGGGAGGTAGTGTATATTCCATTAAATCACATGGGCTAAATATCGAGAATTAATCTTTGTAGAACAAACCGATCCGCGTGTCTTTGGGTGATCGAGACAACTCAAATCACAAATTTCGTAGTTATTATATAAATATTTTATTCTCCGAGGATTTTTTATTTACTTTTGACTTGTGGCTGAATATTGCAGTGAATTTTTATCACATTTAAGTATTGAAATTGAATGAATGGAATGAGACTTGAAGACTGCTGGGCCTCTATTTAATAATGTAGAAATAAGGATATCATTCATGAGTTAATGACCTAATAGCTCTACAGTGAATGCTGACCACGTCTGCTATCATCACCAAATTACTGCTGTTCTTTGAATCCCTTACTCCGGAGGCACGTAACAGTTTTTCAATTCTGTGACTGTAAATAAGAATTATATTTTATTCTTTGGAATTACTCATCAAACACAGATTGGTTACCTTGTCACTTCGAAGAGAGCGCAAGTATATTGGATATAAACAATTAAAAGGCCTTCCGTAGACACAAGTACGAATCCTGCGACGATAAGTATGCCATCGTAGAGGAAAGCGACTAAAAAAAGTGTTTCTTCTGATCGATGAATAACTCCAACATAAACGGAAAGCTATGGCTGCGGGTTTGGTTTCGGGGCGTCACGATCTCGAGGAACACTGATGACGCCTGGTAGGAGAACTAGGAAGAGTACCAAAGGACAAATAAACACTGTAACAAATAGCTAGTTATAGAAATGATAGAAATGCTCGGAATTCTATGACTGTAGAATAAAATATGTAATTACTAGCAAAGCCCTTCGTATGAAACTTGCCCCTTTCGACGTACTTCTTAATAATTCCCATCTCGTCTTTACACGACAGCGCCTTCCGATGACCGTTTATGTCCTCCATAATTCTCTTAATCTGAATTTACATATAACACAACCGCAATGCTATTTAGGGAAGTGTTTCTTAAACTAGGAATTCACTCTTGTAATAACGGCAAAAGTTGGGAATCATTTAATAAAGCATAGGTAGAACAACCGAGAGAAAAGAATTTCTTAATAAAAACAGTTTAAAATGTACATGGTAACACAAATGAGAAAGACTCAATACATGCGTATTTGCATCTGTACATACACAGTTACCGGCAACGAGAAACGAAATGTACTTGATCAAAACGCCACACGCGACGAATGTGAACGGTAGATCCTGGTATAATTCACCGTGAAAAAAGTAGTAAACTGAAAATTATACTGTCTTCAATTGGCTTACTACGACACTCTGTCAAGTTGTTTAATCCTACACAACACTCACCTGACTGAAACGAGAGAGGAGCACAAAGAAGCTGCCAAGGAAGCGTTTCAATCGTAGGACAAATTTGTTTCCATACGGCCAGAGTCCGATCACGGAGAGTAGGCTAATATTTAACCGATGGTCGTGTTGGCAATCTAACAGTACGTCCATACCGTATCGCGGTTCAAATATATCTGAACGCCTGAGTAACCCGACCGCCAGCGCGACCCCCCTCCAGAGAAGAGTGGTAACTTCATGTCACCTAATAAAGGTTGCAATTTAGGTGGCATGCATGGTTTATTATAGGGTGACTGAATCATGTTCATGCCTGCTACTATACCAACAGCCATTACCCGATCGATTGAAGTCTGTAACACCCGCTAACATTGTCGTTGGGAGACAACAGAACATTGGAAAAAATTATAGTCCATTATCTTAGCATGAGGGGATGGCAAACACCTGGATACTCTTTCATACGCTTGTGCACGACAACATTTCTGAAAAAAAGTGTCACATTCGACTATGTGCTCATCGCATGATGAAAGTTAGAAGCTAGAAAGGAAAACTAGATGCTGCAAGTCACATGAACGAAGAGAGTGAATTGTTATAAAGATCGAAGTTTTAATAGGTTTTGCATTTAGATTAGTGTTTTCTTACATAATAGATAGTAAAGCCGAGAAATATTGCACCGACCATGAGTGAAATGTTTAATTTGAAAGGCATACGTTGACGACAATTGAAACGTGGCAAGGAGAAACTCTTTGTTTCATTAACTCTGCGTTATCCAAGAGCGGTTAGATTGAATTTATCGTTCTATTTCAATCGTGCATTTGTATTGAAATGGTTACGAGCCAGGCTTCGCGAGTCCAAAATATGTTCTAAGATCATGCTAAAGGCTATTTCACCTTAACCAAACTCAATCTTGCCCATTGATCATGAAAGAATGTCCCAGGCTACAGTTAAACATTGCAATTTCTCGCCGGATACACCTTGAGAGCTAAAAGTGTATCCTCGTGGGATTTTCTTAGTGATAGCTAAAATAATGTTCCATATATTCGCAATGAAAACACAATACAAAATATAAAATGAGATTTTCAGTGGTAATGAAATGTTGCTGCAATATACATAAAGTGAGTTCGTGCCTGATAGAAATTAAGCCCGGTATGCCCGGTTTGTTATCGGACCCCGGCCGGGGATTGATCTGGTGAATCTGACCTGATTTACCTGGGTGGGGCCCAGAGGGGCTCTGGGTAGCTTAGCCCAACTAGATGGTCCGAAGCAGGTGGCGAACTGCCACTAGAAAGGCTAATCGTACTAAGCGATTCGAACCGGGTGGCGAACTGGCACTAGGATGGCTAGCCCGACTGGTCCCACCTAGCCTACTAGGCCTCCTAGACAAATCTAATCAACGAGATATCCGCCGCTGCCTATATAAATTTAATTACAGTTAACCTGTAACTTTAACTTGATTTATGCGCCGGGAATGTTCACAGGTTTGAATTGCCAGGAATGGCATCGGTCGTGGTAATTCGTCAATCAGATGAACGATCGATCTTCAACGATCCAGCTTCTTCTTCTTCTTCGATCTTCTGCGTCCAACTTCGAGGCGAAGACAACGTGTTGTGACAGTTTCTGTGTCCCTTGATACAACTAATTGATTCTGGACCCTCACTTGACACTTCCGGCTTTAACATGAGTTCTTGTGATTCCTCAACAGTAAGTACCTTTGTAT
The DNA here is from genome assembly GCA_910593735.2 of Ectemnius lituratus. Lineage (NCBI taxonomy): Eukaryota > Metazoa > Arthropoda > Insecta > Hymenoptera > Crabronidae > Ectemnius > Ectemnius lituratus. Next base: position 4,447,398 of record OU343045.1, read on the forward strand.
CTGTGTAAGTTCATTCGTATCGCGCGAGAGTTACAAAGACTCTGTCTCATTGCATCCACTTTAGTATAGGTTCTCGGCAAAGAGAGCACTGGTGGAATTGGAAAAACGGCGACCCACATGCTCAAATTATGCTTAAAAAGAGAAGTGGCATTATTATTGACGGCGCAGAAACAAATGCCTAATAAAACTGTGCTGAAATCGATGGCATTATACGCCGTTCTATTAGGTAAGTGTAATCAATTGAAATCGCTAGTTTAGTATTATTATGCAAATCTTTTACCTTAAATAGTAGAATATTTGTCCCAGGTTATATGGAGAGGAAGAAGTTGCAGAAGGGAAAGGAGAAGGGGGTAGCAGAGATGACGGCTTGGGGGTTTGAGAGGAGGTTAGCGGATTAAAAGACATGGGAGATAGCGAGGAGATGCTGGGAGGAAATGAGGGTAAGGGCGAGAGAAGTTGCGGCCTTGGGGGGTTGGAAGGAGTAAAGGAAAGAGTATTTTGAGGAGAAAGGTTGATGGCTAGGAGTGGTTGGGAAGAGGAGGGTGGAGGGAAGGGTGATAAGAGGGGGGAGTTGGTGGAGCGGGAAAGGATGGTGCAGGAGGAGGAGAGGTGGAGGAGGATGGGAAGTTCCAAGTACAACAGGTGAACGTTCCAAGTACAACTATGTAAATCGTAACGGAATACGTATTCCGTTGAGCGGAGAAGAAACTAACCAAAGAACTGTGACATCCTTAACGATTGCGATATGACACGATGTACGTACGGTAATATTGACTACTTCGAAGGAGGATAATGCTCGATCCACTACGATGTTCTTCGCTGGTCCGAGTGACAGAGCTTCGGTGTCAATGATAGTTTGGAATTGATTCTCCTGCTTTCCACTAGAATTTAGGGCTGAATTACCCGAAAAGCCCGGTGAGAAGAGGGTATGGTGGGTGTACAGGGCGCCAAAGGTTGGGCTATGCTTGAGTTCTAGGAATTTCGAGTGAATAAGGCATTTTCCTTATTTCAAAAGCGAAATGTCGATGTTATTACGAAGCAACGTACTGCTAATGTTGAAAGAAGTTGATTTGCGAAACTTAGCTGCTCTAAAAAAAATACGTGTTAAATGCTATCTTGCGAATTATATTATATAGAAATTTCATTAAAATCAGCGTACCAGGGTTGCGAAACCTCTCTGGTCGGTGACCTTTTTAGGACTCGTATCGTACGATAACCATTCACTCCCGCATTCGTCGATTTTTTTAATGCTGCTGGACGAATCTAGATTCCATCGCTTTCCAATCATGAATGAACCGTACTCGATCAGAAGAAATCATTTTGTTACCAATGGAATTACCTTTATAATGTCGTTGATTGTGTCTGGAATGTCACCTTTGACTACCAAGTCAACATTGTGATTGTTCTGTCTGCAAACTTTACATTTGCCGTTGCCCGGTAGTTCACACTTGTTACCAAATCAACTATGTTCAACATTAGCAGTACGTTCTTTGTTATTAACACCGACATTTCACTTTTGAAATAAGCAAAATACCTTGTAACGAGTTCATTATTCGACGGAATGTAGAATAATAGCTAAATAATAATCGATAAGTATTGAAGTAGTAAAGAATTAATAATTTGGGAACTAATTTGTGTGTCGCGAATTCAAGCTTTTCCAAAATTCAAGGTTTCGCCAAAATTCGACAAAAAAAACTTTGTTTTTTAACACCAAACATACACGCTTTTATTAACGCCCTGCGGACCAGGTAAGGAACAAGCATGTCATGAACAATGTGGAGTAAATTTTATCCCACATATAATTGAATCAGAAATAAATATCATTTCAATGAAAATGCACGATTAAAATACAACAATGAATTCTATGTAACTACTCTTAGATCACGCAAGGTTAATAAAACAAACAGTCTTTCCCTGACACGTTTCAATTGTCGTCAACGTATGCTTTTCGAATTAAACATTTCATCTGTTGTCGGTGCAATATTTCTCAGCTCTACTATCTATTATATAAGGAAACACTAATCGAAATGCAAATCCTATTAAAACTTCGATCTTTATAACAATTCACTCTTTTCATTTATGTGACTTGGTGCATCTAGCTGTCCTTTCTAACTTCTACATTTCATCATTCCATGAGCACCCATTCGAAAGTAACACCTTCTTCGAGAACTGTTGTGGTACGAAAGCGTATCAAAAGGTATCCGAGTGTTTGCCATCCCCTCATCATAAGATAATGGATAGTAATTTTTCCAAATGCTGTGTCTTCCAACGACAATGTTAGCCGGTGCTACAGACTTCGATCGATCGAGCAATTGCCGCTGGTATGATAGCAGGCATGAAAATGATTCCGTCACCCGTGTAATAAACAAGCAGATAATTACCATAAACTATTGCGATTCCGATCTTTACAACGATTCACTGTTTTCACTTATCTGTGTTTTTGGATTAACTTTTACTTTCTAACTTCCTTCTTTCATGACTCTATGACCGCTCTCTCAAAAATAACACTTTCTTCCACTATCGCTATAATGGGGAAGTGTATTAGAAAGTAAGAGTGAGTTTCCGATCCCCTCGTGCAAAGGTAATCATGAATAATTACTCGAAATGATGTACCTTCCAGCTACAATGCTAGCGGATGTTATAAATTCCGATCGACCGGGTAATAGCTGCTGAAATTGTAGCTGGCGCGAAAGAGGTCTCGTCCGTGTAATAAGTAATACATGCCATATAATTTGTAACACCTGACTGTGACACAAAGTTACCAGAATTGTCCGGAGGGGGGTCGCGTAAATGTTGGGGTTTTACTGCAGTAATTGTAAGTTCTGCAGTTTACCACAAAAGCGCGCACACATCAAGTTTTTTTTTTGCCAATTGCTATTTTATTGGTAATTTATTGTTAATCGCCGATGCGAGTTAAATCGAGGTATCTTTGAATAAAAATTTGGCTTTCTTGTATGATATCTATATTTTTCTTGTTGTATCTTTTTAGGAGTTTTAATGAATATGAGACATTTCAGCAGGGAATCTATGTATATTTTTTTTAGAAAACGAAATTCAGAAGCAATTTTGTGGGGGAATCAAACTGCTACTTCACGCATTTTTTTAGATTTGAATATTTTTTAAAAGATCCAACTAATAGCTAATAGCTAGCATTCCCTTAAATTGTAAATAATTACTAATTATTGCTTAGAAGATTCATATGCTACACATTTGACAATTTGAACCATTGGTAATCAGCACTCGTTTACCAAATATAGTGGTTTGTGAGTTATGCACTTAACACTTTTGAGATTTCATAAATTTTAATAATCACAAGATCACAGTAACAGCATACTACTTTCTGCTCTAGTGCAAAAAGTAAATTATTTCCGCACTAGTGCGATAAAGCGATCGATGGAATGAAATAAAATACTACTTTCTGCGACCGAACAGTAACAATGTGAATATAAATTAGAGTGCGGGAATCAGCCACTTTCTGCACAATACGCAGGCCTCGAAAAGTAAACTTTCGCACCATACGTTACATTAAATGATAATCGATGTGATTAGAGGATAAGATATACTTTACATCATACTTATAACATCTCCCACTATCTTTACTGAACGGAAAAAAGTGCGGTAGCGTAGGACATAGTCATTCTGACAATCTGAAACATGAATTCTCGATTAAACGATCCTCACTAAGGAATATAACCCGGATAACAGATACAAATCCTGCGTACCATAGAGAACCCTTTGTAGCCCGGGGTGAATAAACTGCAAAAATCAGTTGTGACAGGTTTAATACAATTTACCATACAAAAAAGTATTAATTTTCGTGTGGTTATTGGAACATTGTACCACGCAGTGTTGTACCTACAATATTATGAATTTCAATTAAATTCCTTAATTAGTCCGTTCAGAATGGTAATAGAACTTACAAGTTGTCAAATATGTCATTACTCGAGTCTTGGACACTTTGCAGCATAAAGTTTATATAAAACATGTAGCCAAGAATAGCAAGACAGTACATCATCGATACGAGACACGCTGTGCATTCGTAAGATGCGAATGTTTGTGTGCACTATAGTAAGAATCCTTTTGATAGGTGTTTGCCACAAAACGATTAGGTTTGATTACAGTACACTTACCCGAAATATATATGCGCCCAAACTCAAGATCCCCAGTACAAGAAGAAGTAAGTAGGATGGTAACAACTCTTCCGTTAGTGATTTACAATATCTATGGGAGTTAGTGTATATTCCATTAAATCACATGGGCCAACTATCAACAATCAATTTTTGTAAAACAAATCGATCCGCGTGTCTTTCGCTGATCAAGGAAACTCAAATCACAAATTTCATAGTTATTATAAAAATATTCTATTCACCGAGGACTTTTTATTTACGTTTCACTTGTGGCTGAATATTGTAGTGAATTTTTGTCACATTTCAGTATTGAAATTGAATGAATGGAATAATACTTGAAGACTTGTGTGCCTTTATTTAGAAATAAGGATATGATTCATGAGTTAATAACCTAATGGCTCTACAGTGAATGCTGACCACGTCTTCTATCATCACCAAATTACTGCTGTTCTTTGAATCCCTTACTCCGGAGGCACATAACAGTCTTTTGATTCTGCAACTGTAAATAAGAGTTGTGTTTCATTCTTTGGACACATTCATCAAACACAAATGGATTACCTTGTCACTTCGAATAGAGCGCAAGCATGTTGGACATAAACAATTAAAAAGGCTTCCGTAGATCCAAGTACGAATGTTCCAACGATCATTATGCCATCGTAGAGGATAGTGACTAGAAAAAAGTGTTTCTTCTGATCAATGAATAACTCTAACATAAATGGAAAGCTACGGCTGCGGGTTTGGTTCAGAGGAATCACTATCTCGAGGAATGCTGATGACGATGGCAGGAGAACTTGGAGCAGTCCCAAAGGAAAAATAAGCACTGTAACAAATAACCAGTCAATCATCATAGAAATGCTCGGAATTCTATGTCTCTAGGATAAAATATATAATTACTGGCAAAGCCTTTCGTATGAAACTTCCCCCTTTCGACATACTTCTTAATAATTCGCATCTCCTCTTTACACGACAGCGCCTTCCGATGACGGTTTATCTCCTCCATAATTCTCTTAATCTGAATTTACATATAATATAACCGCAACGCTATTTAGGGAAGTGTTTCTTAAACTAGGAATTCACTCTTGTAATGACTGCAGAAATTGATAATCATTTAATAAAGCATAGGTAGATCCACCGAGAGAAAAGAATTTCTTATTAAAAACAGTTTAAAGTGCACATGGTAACACAAATGAGAAAGACTCAATACATGCGTATTTGCATCTGTACATACGGAGGTACTGGCAACGAGAAACGAAAAGTACTTGATTAAAACGACACATGCGACGAATGTGAACGGTACATTTCTTAGTAGTATCCTCCTGGTATAATTCACCGTGAAAAACGTAGTAAACTGAAAATTATACCGCCTTCAATTCACTGACTACAACACTCAGTCAAATTGTTCAATGCTTCACGTCACTCACCTGACTGAAACAAAAGAGTAGCACAAAGAAGCTAGCGAAGAAGCGTTTCAATCGTAGCACGAATTTGTTACCATACGGCCAGAGTCCGATCACGGAGAGTAGGCTAATATTTAACCGATGGTCGTGTTGCCAATCTAACAGTACGTCCATACCGTATCGCGGTTCAAATACGTCTGAACACCTGAGTAACCCCACCACCTGCGCGACCCTCCAGAAAAGAGTGGAAACTTCATGTCACCTATCAAGGGTTGCAATTTAGGTAACATGCATTGTTTATTACAGGGTGACGGAATCGTTGTTACGCCTGCTGCAATACCAGGAGCCATTACTCGATCGATCGAAGTCTCTACCACCCGCTAACATTGTTGTTGGAAGACACACCATTTGTAGAAATTACTGTCCATTATCTTAGCATGAGGGGATACCAAACACCTGGATACTCTTTCATACGCTTGCGCACCACAACATTCCTCAAAAAAAGTGTCAGTTTCGACTCGGTGCTCATCGAATGATGAAAGTTGGAAGTTAGAAAGGACAACTAGATGCACCACGTTATATAAATGAAAAGAGTGAACTGTTATAGAGATCGGAGTTTTAATAGGATTTGCATTTGCATTAGTATTTACTTATATAATAGATAGCTTAAATACAACAGAGCAGAGAAATATTGCACCGGCAACAGGTGAAGTGTTTAGTTCGAAAAGCGTATTGCTAAGAGAAGAATAGCTTGACACACGTTGACGACGATTGAAACGTGTCAGGAGAAAAGTGCTTGTTTCATTGACCCTGCGTGATCCAAGTGTAGTTAAATTGAATTCATAATTTTATTTTAATCGTTCATTTTTATTGAAGTGATATAAATTTCTGGTTCAATAATATTTGAGATAGAATTAACTCCACATTGTTTTTGACGTGCTTGTTCTTTACCTGGCTCGCAGAACCCTAATAAAGAGTGTTTATGTTTCGTGTTAAAAGACAAAGTGTTTGTTGCTAAATCTTTGTGAAACCTTAAATATTGGAGAAGCTTGAATTCTCAATACACAAATTAGTTCCCACACTGTTAATTCTTTACTACTTCAATATTTATTCATTGTACTTCGCGCCTCTTCCGTCGAGATCAGAATGTAGTAACTCGTCGGTGAGCCGATGTGTTCACACTTTTAAAGGATTGAAAGTTAAGAAACATCCGTCTATCGCCTTTGCTTCAGGGACGATCTTTGTTCTTTATCGTTGTGCCGCAAGCGTCACACTGATTTTTCCCCGCTCCCAGAAAATAATTTTCAATATGGGTAAACGACGTCACTCATCACGCGACAACAAGGAAAATGAAGAACATTATTTGAAGAAAAAACTCCGACGAATGGAGAAAAGATTAAATGAATATTTCAACCAAAAACATCGTAAGTGTAAACCACTAATGATATATTTTTTGTCCAACATGTCAGTCTGCAACTGACAGATGGAACAATAGCGGTCTACATTCAGTTCAACTGAATTGTAGAACCATTTAACATCACCTCTGCAAGGTTTGTCATACGCTATCTGCGAAATATAGATGGCCGCCATTCGTCTCCCCAAGCTTGCACATCGCGAGCAAGGCGAAGTCAATCACCAAACTCGAGCCATAGTTACACGACTGATTCGGATGACGGACTTAACCGAACATCCAGAAGCTCATCCTCAGAAATCTCTCAGCATTCGCACTCAGCGGTTGAGATTGAGGAAAACGCTCAAATTCGGCCAGGCCCTGAATTATCAGCCAATAGTGATTCTACAACAGAATCCACGGCCAGACCTCAGGAACCGATTTCGCAGACGACATTGCATCTTGATAATGAGGTAATACAAGCGATTGGCAAAGCATTCGTCCTTGATAGACAACTTGCTCCAGCTGCCAACAAAGAATTTATCACAAGAGTGGGCCTGCAATCGATCACCCAAAAAGGTCTACCCTCAGAGGAAAGAACAAACTTACTTACAAAATTTCCTACCCCCGAAAATGGTATGTTTGTCGATCCTCCCAAACTGAACTTAGATGTTAAAGGCTCTCTACAAGATTCAGTTTCCAAAAGGGATGAACGCAAAATCTTATTTCAGCCGCTATTAGTGGCTTATTAAAATTATCGACCTTAACCCTCCAGCTTTGCAACAATTCAGAGAAACTAGAAATGTTACCTATTGTCAGCGGTGTAACCAGAATACTTTGTGATCTCCAATTTGAAGAATCCTCCATTCGACGCAGCCTCATTCTAAAAAATATCAACCCTTCAATGCGTGAAGCCTTAAACGCGACAGTCCCCGACGAATGGCTATTTGGCACCAACCTGGACGAGAAAATCAAAACAGCTAGAAGCCTTGCCTCACCTAGCTACACACTTAAGGCGAAACCTCGTCCGGAATATACTGTCCAATCAAAAAACTCGAAGGGCCCATCTCGTCGATACTCTTACAAACAGCAACAAGATTCATCGACGGGGGGCCTAAAACACCCAGCTCAGTCTCGGAAATCAGCACCTTCCCGTCGCCCAACTTCCAAGCAACCGAATCTCTTCAGGAGACGAGATTAGATGTTAACAAGGTTAGTCGACCCGCTGGACGCCTAGGTCGATTTATAGAAAACTGTAGAGTCACACAGTCAAAAATTCCAACCCCAAAAAACTGGTCACCACAAGAAATAGTTGCAATCAATAATCTACTGTCAGAATTATTAGACAAAGGAGCAATAGAAAAAGTATTACCGAATTCTAAATCTTAAAAAACTTAATAAATTCATTGACACGCAGCATTTCAAATTAGAAGATGATAAGGTGGTCCGACGAATAATCACTCCGAATTCTTTTATGGCCACTATTGACTTAAAAGATGCGTACTACCTCGCCCCAATGAACAAACACGATCGTATATTCTTATGTTTCACGTTTCTGAACTCCTTATATGAATTTACTTGCTTACCGTTTGATTTAAATACCGCTCCCTATACTTTCACAAAAATAATGAAACCTGTTATTTCACAGCTTAGATCCAGAGGTTTCGAGTCAGTAATTTATTTAGATGACGGTCTACTAATCGGTAATTCCGTAGACGAAACAATCGTGAATATCGATGAAACATGTTCATTACTGGATAGCTTAGGGTTCGTAATTAATGTTGCCAAAAGCAATTTAACCCCATCAAAGGAATGTAAATACTTGGGATATATCTACGACTCTCGTAACATGACCGTCGCTCTACCTGATGATAAAAAAGAAAAAACAGCTTCACTGATCAGGAAGTTTAGGAATAAAAGAAAATGCAAAATTCGCGAACTTGCCACCCTTATAGGTGTCTTGGGTTCTTGTTGCCCAACCGTTAAATACGGACGCATTCACACTAAAAATTTCGAGTGACAACTTTTTCTTGCCTTACAACAATCTCTTGGCAATTATGAAACTATCATGTCCTTGAGAGATATTTCTAAAGCTGACTTAGAATGGTGGAGCCTAAAGATTAACTTTCCGATTAATTCCTTCAAATGTTTCAACCCCCAAATAGAAATCTTTACGGATGCATCACTGTCTGGTTGGGGTGCTTCCTGCAATGGCAAACAAGCGCGTGGCTTTTGGAAAAGTGAGGAAAAGTTTAAACATATCAACGAATTGGAATTAATAGCCAGTTTATTATGGTTGAAAAGCTTTGCTAAAAACATTTACCATTGCGACGTACTCTTACGAATAGACAACACAACTACAGTGGCCTATATAAATAAAAAGGGCGGAATTAAATTGCCTAAGCTAAGCCAAATCGCTAAAGAAATTTGGGAATGGTGCGAAGTAAGAGATATTTGGATTATTGCCTCCTATATATCTTCCCACCAAAACTTCGAAGCCGATATTGAATCTAGGCGACTTGAACCAGAATCCGAATACTCTTTATCTCAAAAAGCCTTCCAACAAATTGTATTCTATTTTGGTCAACCAGATATAGACTTGTTTGCGTCAAGATCCAACACCAAATGTAAATGCTTCATATCCTGGAAACAGGACCCAGACTCCTTTGCAATAGATGCTTTCACAATCTCCTGGAAAAAATACTTTTTCTACGCCTTTCCTCTTTTCTCTATGATTCTGCGTGTTCTACAAAAGATTATCTTTGAGAATTCAAAGGGTATCGTTATTGTACCCTATTGGCCTGCTCAACCTTAGTTTCCGCTCTATACGTCAATGATCGTTGATGAACCAATCTACCTTAATCCCGACATTAACGTGTTATGTTCCTCTGACAGAACTCCTCATCCTGTCTGGAAAACCCTTACCCTGGTTTCGGCGGTCTTGTCAAGAAAGGTCTAAAAGAACAAAAATTACCCGAAAACAGCTTGAAAATATTCCTAGCCTCACTATCAGAATCATCCCGGAAGCAATATGATTCAGGTTTAAAAAGATGGTGGAATTTCTGGCAAAGAAACAATTACGACCTATTTAATAGCCCCGTGGAAAATGTTCTATCCTTTCTAACAGAAGAATTCAACAATGGAGCCTCGTATAGTTCCCTAAACTGTTTTCGATCAGCTATAGCTGTATTGGTTGGTCCAGCTCTGGGAGAAAATGCCCACATTAAGAGATTTTTCAAAGGAGTAGCAAGACTCAAACCACCAGCCCCTAGATACGACTCAACTTGGGATCCTAAATTAGTTCTTGACTATTTCATTCAGTGGGGTCCAAACGATTCTCTCGAGTTGGATCAAATTTCTATGAAACTAGCCGTACTATTGGCTCTCGTAACAGGCCACCGCATCCAAACTCTATGTTTGATCGACATTAGTAATATCAAAAAGAAAGGAGATCGAGTCGAGATATTTATCCCAAATAGGATTAAAACATCAAGTATTCGAAAACCCCAGCCATTATTAATACTACCGGTTTTCGAGGAAAACCAACTAATTTGTCCATCTACCACATTAATAACCTACCTGTCTAGAACCGACAAAATTAGGAATTCAGAAAAGTTATTCATTTCGTTCAAACATCCTCACAAGCCAATTGGCACCCAATCGCTAAGTCGCTGGATCAAAAAAGTACTAGAAGAAAGCGGTTTAGACACAAATGAATTTACTGCATACAGTACTCGACATGCGGCAACTTCAGCCGCAAGACGAGGAGGTGTCAATTTAGACATTATCCTCAAAACGGCTGGCTGGTCTACAAAAACTGAAACCTTTGCCAAATTTTATAATAGAGACCTTGTACAAGATATGAGTTCATTTGGTTTATCACTTTTGGGGAAAACATAGTTATTATTATTCCGTCATATTCGTGTATTTTAATGCGTTGTATACATACTTTCATGTTTCAATACAACCTCCTAAAAATTATCTGTGGTTGCCGTAACTATCTTTAAACAACTACATTCTGATCTCGACGGAAGAGGCGCGAAGTACAATTGTATGATTAAACGAACTTACCTAAGTGAAGTTCAATCATAATTGTACGAAGCGCCTCTTCCTAAGAGATCAGCTCCCTCCCTTATCCTATCCCTAAATCTGTGAAATCCTCAGAGATTCTTTCCCAGTTATAGTTACGGCCTACATCTTTAAAAATGAAGATCGTCCCTGAAGCGAAGGCGATAGACGGATGTTTCTTAACTTTCAATCCTTTAAAAGTGTGAACACATCGGCTCACCGATGAGGTACTACATTCTGATCTCTTAGGAAGAGGCGCTTCGTACAATTATGATTGAACTTCACTTAGGTAAGTTCGTTTAATCATACAATTATTATTTACTTATGATTCTACATTCCGTCGAATGATAAGCTAGTTACAAGATATTTTGCTTATTTCAAAAGTGAAATGTTGGTGTTAATAACAACAGTGAAATATCGGAATTATTACCAAACGACGTACTGCGATACTAATGTTTCATAGCGAGGTAAACAGGCAATGGGAAACTAATTAAAACCTAACACTGACTTTATTACAATTTAATTTCTTTACAAGTTTTTTAACAATACTACCAGAGAAAGGGACTCGACTGAAGCGCGCACACGCCGAGATTTTTTGTTATTAATGGTTAATTTATTATTAAGTTATCATTAATTGCTACTGCGAGTTAAATCGAGATAACTTGGAATGAAAACTTGGCTTTCTTGTATGACCAGGAGACTCGGTAGAGTCTTATGCCAAGTAGTGAGCTATATAATACAGCGCGTAAAGCCGAGGCATCGTATCCCGACGTGTAACCATTTCGAATAAAGTTACAGCTTGCAGGCATAACTTATGAATTAAGCACAACCTAATTTATTTTTCTGAATCCAATCAGCTAAAGAGCAAGGAAATTGGTCCATGAGTTCAAGAGATATGAATTTCCACTTGTTTTTTTCTCGAGCGAAAACGGGTTCAGAAAAGGATTCAGGCGAAAAATGTCCATCACATAATTTCCATGCTAGATGGTAGAACGTGACAAAGCTGTGAGATGATGTTAGAGGGAGAAGATAGACATAAGAAAAAGACTTGCTAACACAAGATGGGTAGATGTCTTATTTCTCTGACGTTCAAGTGCTTGGTTATGTAGGCTATTATATGACAGTATCATGCGAGAATATCTGACAAATTTAATAATTTTATTCTCTTATTGGCACAGCTTTATGAAGATGATTCAATTAATCCCTACTCAAATTCTAACACTGATAAACAATATCCTCTTATTCAATAGAATTATGGACTAACAAAGTTGCTTAGTGCATAACCAGAACTCACTCAAACGAAAAAGGTACATTTTGTTAAGTAAGTGCTACTTTAGGTCTTTTGTGTAAATGATTTCTGAACTACGAACCTTACAAGTAATCAGTATCTGCTCAGAAAACTTTGGATCTTTTACTTTTGTTGTTTCGAATTATGTATGTGTTTAGCAAGTTTGAAATCTGTGACTGAAGTGGTTCCTGGGTACGCCCTTGTCAAATTTGGCACTACAAATGTGTTGAATAAGAGAATTAACAGAACTTATTAAGAGTCGAGCCTAATCATAATATTAATTTAGGGGCATACTAGTCATGGAAAATCAGTATCTGCTGATCAAATTTCAACCCTGTTGGTTAAATGGTTCTCAGCTCCACATTTGACAAGTTCGACACCCTTCACATGTATCGAATGAGGAGGATGTATAACTTAAGCGAAGGACTCCAATTTTGTTGGATAAATATAAATTGCCAAGAAATAGCATGCGATTGAATTGCATATAATTAAACGATTAAACGAACTTACTTAAGTGAAGTTCTATCGTAATTGTAAGAAGCGTCTCCTCCGAAAGATCACCATGTAGTACCTCCGCTTTACGCCCATGTTGTCACAAGGTTCACAGCTAAAAACTTTCGTATGCGTCCCCAACTCACGGTCCACGGCGCATCGACCATAGATCTCATTAGTTTGAAGTACTGCCGTATAATATTGGGATTTAATTAGGGTTGTCAGAATTGACCAGGGTGGGATTGATCTTTCGGAGGAGGCGCTTCTTAAAATTACGATAGAACTTCACTTAGGTAAGTTCGTTTAATCGTTTAATTATACTCCGCGCCTCCGCCTCAGATCACCATGTAGATGTTTATAGTAATACGGCAGATATAGTAGCTGTTGCTTTTAAAACTGTGCACAACTAATTTGTTTATTTTGTTGTTAAACAACGCACCTTAACGCTAATAACACATTTAACTGAAATCTTTAAAATAATAATACTGTATAAACGTCTTTACGACGTTAACTTAACTTTGGTATCACTTTCTTAGTTGTAAAATTGGCTTAGCAAATACACCCCTCTTTGGTATTACATTTCGGTCATAGAACCTAGCAAATGTGTCTAAGTCTGACGACCAACCCGCGGGCTTCCTCATAATGTCTATATCGACTCCATTTTTCTTAGCGGCTGATGTCGAAGCATGTCGAGTACTATAGGCTGAGAAAATCTTCGTATCAATACTGCTACTCTGTAACACTGATTTGATCCACCGACTCAGAGTTTGAGATGTTACAGCTTTGTGAGGCTTCTTCCATGAGACAAATAATCTCGTGACATCCTTCCGTAATCCGGTGGTTTTCGACAAGTATTCCTCAATTGCCAAAACCACGTAGATAGCCCTATTGTTTATATATATGGGAAGAATCAATGTTGGTTGAGTCTTGTTATGTCCTGCAGTTTTCAGCCGAGCTGGAATCTTAATTTCCAATCAATCCTCGATCTTCAAAATGTCCTTTTTGTCAATTGCTGCAAAGGTTTGTATTCTGTGGCCTGTGGTTAAGGCTAGCAGAGTAACCGTCTTAAGAGACAGCTGTTCTAGTGAAATGAGATTCTTGGGGTGTCATTTCTCTAGGAATAGTAAGACATTCTTTGGGTCCCACATGACGTCATATTTGGGTTGCGAGGGTCGCAAGTTTGATGCTCCTTTGCAGAACCGTTTAACCCTTGCGTCCTGATCCACCTCCGGTCCAAGGATTAATGCAATCGCTGATCGCTCTGAATTAATCGAGCCATATGATGCTCCTTTTTCAAATTCATTTGACAGAAAGCTCAAAACGTCCTTAATGTCGGCTGTGAATACGTTCGTTCTTGTTTCTTGGCAAAATTTCCACCATTTCTTGAACGTTCCTTCATATTGGCGAAGCGACGACTCACTTATTGAAGCAAGAACGACCTCTAAGGATTTCGCTGGCATACCTCTTTTAAGGTAAGCTTGATTGATAATATTCCTACCACCAGGGAAAACTGAGGCCACAGAGGATGAGGTCCTCTATTAGGAGAACAGAGTAAATTTCAATCAGGCTTAATAATAATTGGTTCGGATTCAAACATTCTCATGCACCGGGGATACCAAGCCTGAGATGGCCAATTGGGCACCACCAAAATGCCTCTGGATCGATCACTTTCAATCTTTTTTAACACCTTTGATATTAAGGGAAACGGGGGAAACGCGTAGAAAAAATAAACCGACCAACCCGTGGTGAATGCGTCTATTGTTACTACGCCAGGATCTCTCTTCCAAAAAATGTATTTCGCACACTTTGTGTTTGCTCTACTTGCAAATAAATCAATGTCCGGACTGCCAAGGGTTTTACAGATTCTATTAAACACTATTTGATTCAACTCATATTCCGTCTCGAGTTCTACCCTTTTCGACTCAAAATCTGCAATTATGTTTCCTTTTGATTTAATATATGAAGCGAAAATCCAAAGATTTTTCTCCTCGCATCACTTCCAAATTTCTTTCGATATTTTACTCAATTTCTCGAACTGAATTCCACCCATGCGGTTAATATAGGCGATAGCGGTAGTATTGTCTATCCTTAATAAAATATTACAGTTCCGTTCGTGATCTGCAAAATATTTCAGTGCTAAAAAGGCCGCTAATAATTCCAGATAGTTAATGTGACATTCCCTTTCTATCTCGTTCCAATGTCCATAGCAAAGTTGACCGATCTTATTGGATTAACCGAAGTTCGAACAGTATTTCTTCACCAAATGAAGTCTTCCTGAACATTTGAAGATATAGTCATACTAGCTTCAAAATTCTCTCCACTGGCCTTAAGAGCGTGAAATTTCTCTCTTTCTAAATCCTTTAAATACACCCAATGTGTTGCACGGAATTATTGTTTGTTGTTAAAATAGAATAAGTTAAGAAAAATGTTGCGAATATTGTATGAGTGAGCGGCGCGATTGTGTTTCTGCTGTAAGGATCCACATTTGTTGTATTTGGAATGAGCGTTATAAACAACATATTGTAAAGGGGATGCGCAGAGAATAAGGGCGAAAAAGTTTACCATAGCCTATAAGCCATCGTGCTCAGGAAGATGCATGCATCGACCTGAGGCCGAGAATGACCTCGTTAGGGAAGGTAAAACTTCCCGGGGTTTGAAGGTCCCGCGTGCACAGGGATATATTTGCGGCTGATAGGGCTGATATTTGCGCCGCCTCCGAAAAGTTGCAGCATATTTAGGCTTAATGGGGTTGCCAAAGAAGGTTGCCGAAATCGCATATTATGACTGCAAATTTCTGTATCCATAAAAACAACAAGTTATTTTTTACTTTTCAGCGCATTTTTGGTGCTGCTTAGTTTTTACTTTTCAGTTTTTTGTGATTCTGTTAGTTTTTAGTTTTCAACTTTTTGGAACACTGTCAGTTTTTAGTTTTCAGCTTTTTGGAACTCTGTCAGTTTTTCGAAGTCGGTCACATTTTTTTAAAAATATTTTTTTTTATTTCATGCTTTTTAGCATTGGAAATGAATAGAACCATGGTTCGAGGTTGATTTCATCTCGAATTTCATCGATGTAGTGGTGTACCAGTTATAGACCAACAAATGTAGCCGATTTTTGTTGTAGAAAGTGCATTGCAAAATTTATGCAAGAGCGAGTTCCTCGAGAACTTCCTCCATAAGCTAGTAAAAGTTTCATCCCGATCAATCAACCCGTCCCAAAGCTATTGCCAGACAGTCTAAAGTTCGGTTTTATGCAATAACAGTTGTTAATGTCACAGAATTTGGAAATATTTCGAACGAAACCCTGGCAACATCCACTGTGAGATAGAAAAGGTTTCATTCCGATTAGTCCATCCGTCGCAGAGATATCGACGGACAAACGAAATCTTAATAGTAGAAATTTCTGCTTTTATGCAATAACAATGATTAACATTAAACAATTTCGGAAAAAGTTATAATCGGACCAAACTATGTGCATCCTCTATAACATAGGCAAAGTTTCATCAAGATCGGTCCATCAATCTCAAAGATATCGCCGAACAAACCGAATTTTTAGTAGAAACGTGAAAAATTTCGGAAAAATTTATAATGGGACCAAACTGTGAGCATCCTCTATCAGATAGGCAAAGTTTCATCCCGATCGGTCAACCCATCTCAGAGTTCTAGCCGGACAAACCTCCTTCTTTTCGAAGTCGGTAATAAAATAACCAAACGTCTGGTTAAGGACTCGTCTCGCTGTAGGTCTACGAGAGTTCCGGATACGTCACTTAAAATCGAGAATAATGTCATGTCACCAAGTTTATCTCCTATAAGGATTTTTGTCATTATAGATCCCAATGCGTTTAGGCAAACTGATACTTTCTGCTGTTTGTCCACCATACGTTTATCTCTTGTTACTATAGGTTCTAGAAGCGATGTCTTAACCTGTGCATTCAATCTTGGGGGTTCCAAAACTAAGCAATTTTCGGGGACTGGATATTTTTTCGAAATCCTATCCCGCTCTTCCTTTGGAGCCCCTCCCTTAAGGATATCAATCCATCTTATGAGTACATCACTGTGAATAGCCGGTGCCACTGGCCTTTCTGGATCTACCCGACTTCCAATGGCTTCTACCATCTTCTCGTCCAGGACAGGATCCTTAGGAAGTGTCGGGCCTTCAGCTACCGGAACCACTGGGGGCTGGGGCTGCTGTACCGACTGCCTATCCTCCTCAGGAACCAATATATTCCTTGGTTCAGGATTTGATACAATGTTGTTGATCTCCTCTAGCAGAATCTGTATCAGAGGCGTTCTTCTCCCACTATCTTCAGATGAACTGGACCCATCCGACGAGCAATCTCTGCCTGTGGTCCAAAGTAAATATACGTATGTATATAAATATATACTTGTACAACCATATAACTATATGGTAAATCCCTTTGGATTTGACTATTTGTGTTCCACCATTTCTTGAATGGCTTAATTATTTCCAAGACTTCTGTATAACAAACATTGTTTGCTATTTTATAGGAACTTGTCCAAATCTCGGCTCGGTTCTTGACCGATAGGAAGAATTTTGTCGCACGTGGCATGTCCCTTAACCTAGAATTATGTACTGAGTTATATTCTCACGTTTATTCATCAATCGACGAATCTGCTTCTTTTGCCGTTTTAGCTCTCTCGGTGTTATATTTTCGCAGTCCTCTTTGCTGCGTCTTCGTTTTTGTCCCATCTTTGCACAGTTAGAAAACTAGTGTGTGACTTTGTAGGCACAAAGAAAAGGAATGAGATCTATGGTCGATGCGCCGTGGACCGTGAGGTGGGGACGTATACGAAAGTTTTTAGCTGTGAACCTTTTGGCGACATGGGCGTAAAGTGGAGGTACTGCATGGTGATCTGAGGAGGAGGCGCGCAGTACAATTAGTCTATCGCTCCATATGTTACAGTATAAAGACAATATTCGTCACACTGTTGCAGTATTAAACTTGCCAGTTGGTAATAACAAGTTATATTTTTATTTTCCTAATTAACTAACAAAAAGAACTGAAATCTCCCTAAAAACATTGAAATAAATGCCAAGTAGTCCCCCCCCCCCCCCCCCCCAACACCAAAAACCGCCGACTCGCAACCCACCAATCTCACCAAAGTCATTTAAAAATCATAAAAAATACCAATGGATATCACTAGTAAATGAAAGTCAAGTTGTAAATCAAATATAAATAATAACATACAAGAAAGCCAAGTTTTCATTCTGTCTGGAACCCGATTGGTCCGAAACCCGATTCTAGCCGGAAATAAATGCTTGCCGACTTGCCACTCTTCAATCTCGTAATGTAAATATTGATTTCTATGTTTTCGGAGTCTCTGGTCCGAACTGTCGTAAAATACGACAAAACCTTATAGAATTGGACAGTATTTTTATTTGTGCAATTTTATCACCAGAATCTTGAAATACAGATTGAAAATGCTTTTATTAATTACCATTCTCTGATATTACCACTGGCTGTAATTTTCTACTTTGACTGTTTTAATGCGCTGGTTAGTTAATATAAAAGCATGTTTTTATACACTTATTTATAAACCGCTTTTTTTATTTATAAACCGCTAGGCGCTGTTAACTTTTAATTCTAAGAATAATATAAAAGTATAAGAAGACAAAACTGTCTTGGAAAAACATAAATTTCGACATTTTGTTGATTACTAGAAATTGTAATCGGAAGTGTCATTGTCATTATTATTGACATTCAATAATTTGATTGCGTCAGGATGTAGTTTATTCACATCTGAAACTTTATCTTTTCTATGAAATGAAATGCTGTGAAATGAGGATCAGATGAAGTTAATAGTGTTTGCATTAAATCCGTCGTTGTATTAATGCGCGCATTTTTTCGGGTATGATACTTTCGTATCCACTTATAATCTTTATTACGCGCTTCCTGCGCTTCTTCTGAAAGCAATCCAATTGGCAAAAACGAATTGCTTATAACTTGGCCGCCATGTACAAGAATTTTATGTACGGTTGGAGGCATGCTGTACCAATTGTACAGTGAAATGTACAATTCGCCGGTGTTAATTGCGTATTCCGTGAATTCTTGTTGATTTATTTCTTGTCCGGCTGAGAAAACCTGTAATTATAACAGACGGTGAGCAAAAATACTTCACTATACATAAAGTAAATTATTTCACTCATATTTTACATACCTGCAAAATTACATAAAATCGGGTTGATAAATTAACATGTACCCCTGTTATTTCTGCTACCTTCTCTGGATTTTTAAAAAATCGCCTTGCCACGTTGCCGGTGTTAGATGTTCCCGCACCTTGAACAACCCCATCCACTTTTAATCTCCAGTTGCCTCCACAAAGTGTTTTGGATATCACTTTTAGGGGACAGAGTATTAATTCTTTGTTGAGACGTTGCTCCTCTAGTGGTGGTCTTCTGATACTCCAGTTTGTATGCCACGTGTAATACGCATTCGAGGAACTTTATCCAAGCATGCAGGATAGACAAACCATATTGTAGATTTTCCTCGTTGACTGGCAAACTCTTGGCCAGTTGTAAATTATTCATTTGCTGCTGGCTCAGTTATGGCAGATATAACTTTAGCGTCTACCATGGTCCAAACCATTTTGTACTCGACCTTTAGAGATCAACCTAGAAGTAAATCATAATTAGTTTTACCGTTACAAGTAAATTGTAGAGGATTAAGTGCTTCCACTTCTGCTGCTGTTTTTGAGATTTCTCTTTGGGTAGATTCTCTTGTCTCCTTAATATATATAAACTTTATTGGCCGACAGTAGTTCACAGATGATGACTTGAGATTCTTCCATAAAGTAATCTTATTTGTTCCGCTTTGCATTCCACTTAACCGAAGAGGAACTAAAGAAAACATAAACACATGCTTCTCCGAAATCTCCTCTTTGGTAATGTGTTCATCTTCTGCCATAGATGAAGGTGGACTAAAGAGTTGCATGTATTCATTCTCCCCTGAGTTGCCGTCGCAACCACATTTGCAAAATAGCTCTGCTTCTTAGAATTCTGTTAATAAATCTTCTTTATCGGAAAATTCCAATGTCTCTAAATTTCGCCGACATGTATGATCGAGCAAATTTTGCAGCGGGATTGAAGCGCCTGAAAAAATATTATACACGAAGTTCAGAGTAATTATAATGGAATAATTTATATGTAGAAGAGGCGAGCAGAAAATGCAGCGGAAAGAAGAAACTTACCACTATCGCTAATTTTTATGCTATCAGGGTAACAGCGTGATTTGGCAGCCAGAACCTTACGGTATGATGGGTATATATTTGCACCCCTCTCTGCTGCTTCTTTCCGTAACTGCATGTATGCAGACTTCGACAATCTGTAGTCGATTAATAGGGCAAGGGCTTCATCCTCAGTGTACGGAGTAATAACTTCATCCGTTTGCTGGAGCTTGTTGCGCATTTTTGCGGCTCGCACAGGTGAAAATTGTGTGGCTTCAGTAATTAAATTGGAGGCTATTCGCTTTCCTGTAATATATAGGAACGAAGCAGCTGCATAGGAGAGTTCTTCAACTGCTGCAGATGAACGAATATTTTCTCTTCTTTTCCGCTTCATGCGTTCACTTAAATGAACAACGGCCTTTACAGGCCTGCCACGGATAGAACTTGGTACTGCTTCTTACAAGGAAGGGACCATTCGGTTTGCAAACTCCGATAAATCCAGTTCCCGCTTTAATCATGTCTCTTCCATGTTTAAGAAAGAGGTTAGGTTGCACGACCATTTGCCCCATTTTCTTTTTAAAGTTGAACAAAACCTAAAAAAGTAGAATATTAGCAGAACTTATCACGTTATACGTAGTTAATTGTTTACGCAGAAAACGGGAGAAGAAATATCCTACTCCTCTGAATGTAGCAAACACATTTCGATTGAATATATTTACATGAAAATTTATGCATACCAGTAACTTTCTTCCTCAGTGCAAGAACGGCAGCTAAATCGGATGCATGAAACTGTATATTAAAATTGCTTTTAATATACTCCTCCAAAAATCAATGGTTCTTTTAGCTCTGTACAGAACGATATACAACTATCCGGAGAATTTCTCAAAAGTTCGAATAAAAGTAAATAATTGACTTTCGTCATGTTGACTATTCTATGACGGAAAAAAGCAGGATAGTACAGGGAATTCTGTAGACAAATGCCAATTCAATAAGTGCAATTAAAAAAATATTGGAAATATAACTCTGTGAATATTCTCCGAAATAGAACGTAAAAATGATCTGGGAACTAAACGTAACTTTAGGATCTTGAACACTCCAAAACACTTTCTTCTTCACTCTGTGCACTGACTACACTGAACTCTTTCGCACTTCACTGAGTATACTGATGTCTGGGATTCACGGACCCCTACTTTTATATTGCCATCTACTCTGTCTAACATTCGCATACTCAATTTCCCTTTCTTTCTAGTACATAGGTTGCATGTACACATATACTCACTTAATGTCTTTACCACATTTGTAACGTTTGCTTTCATTTCACACACTATGACAATTTCTATACACCCAGTCAACCTATCCTTCGTTTGTCCACATTCCCTCTATCCTTTCCTCTCATTCGCACGCTTCCTTCGCACGTACAGAACATGCGAGTCGCCAAGCCGATCCCCCTTCGCTCATATAACTCATCCAGTTTGACAGTTCTTGGCCACCTGCACCATTCGCGCAAGATCAACTCTTGCTTGCCCCTTCGGTCATTCTTTCGCTCGTTACTTTGGCGACGACTGTCTTGCTCCCTTCTTCGGTTGTATGACATACACACGCGCGCGCGCGCGCGCGCTTCCTTCGCACGTACAGATCATGCGAGTCGCCAAGCCCACCCCCCTGCGCTCATATAACTTAGCCAGTTTCACAATATTTAAAGGAAAATTTATGCATACCAGCAACAAAGCCGTTTTGCGATAGGACGTTTATCTTTTTAGGAGGGATCAAAGGTATAGTAATTTCAGGATAAAATCTTTAATATTTTAGCTATTTTGAGCTTAAAACGTCGCCATTTTGTCAAAAATTAAAATTTCCATAAACGGCTTCGTAGCGCACTAGCTGCAAGTGTCTAGATTCGGGAAAAAAATGTTTCATCTGTTTCAGATAAAAATTGCCAGATGTACAGTGGGTACCGCAAATCGTGTTTTTTTAAAAAGCGATCTTGCATTTATGGCTATATCTTTGTAACTATGATAGACAAAATAATGAAATTAATTTACAATATTCTTTAATTCATACACAAAGCATATATATTTTGTCCGCTTATGAAAAAAATTTGCATCATATTTTAAAAAAATATTTATATTAACGACTTGTTTTTGCCCCGCAAATGTATGTACCCCCTTAAGCACTATCGAAGTTATTCCTGACTGCCAAGGCCCTAGCTGATGGAATGCAAAGCTAAAGTGCTGATATTAGTTTAATCAAGTACTGATTACTAGCAGCTAGCATTCCCTTAAATTGCAAATAAATAATTCCTAATTATTGCTTAAAAGATTCATATATTACACACTTGATAATTTTAACCATTGGAAATCAGCACTCGTGTACCGAATGCAGTGGTTTGTGAGTTACGTACTTAATACTTTTGAAATGTCATAATTCTTAATAATCACACGATCGCAAGAACAGGTTTCTCCTTTTCGCGTTAGTGCAAACAGGAAATCATTTTCGCATTAGTGCGGTAAAGCGATCGGTAGAATAGAATAATTCTTCATTCGTAGAGTAACACAATACGCAGGCCTCGAAAAGCGAACTTTCGCACCATGCGTTGCATAAAATGATATTTGATAGGACTAGATGGTGAGTTATGCTTCTCGCTGAATGTATCCTATATTTTATAACAATAACATCTCCCACTATGCTTACTGAAAGGAAAAAAGCGCGGTAGCGTAGGATATGGTCATTCTGAGAATCTGAAACATGAATTCCCGATTAAACGTTCGACACTAACGAATACAATTTGGCTAAGAGTTAGAACTCGAACGTACGATAGAGAAACCTTTGTAGCCCGGGGTGAATAAACTCCAAACATCCATTGTCACAGGCTTAATACAATTTACCATACAAAAAAGTATTAATTTTCGTGTGGTTATTGGAACATTGTACCACGCAGTGTTGTACCTACAATATTATACATTTCAATTAAATTCCTTAATTAGTACGTTCGGAATAGTAATAGTACTTACAAGTTATCAAATATGTCATTACTCGAGTCTTGGACATTTTGCAGCATAAAGTTTAAATAAAACATGTAGCCAAGAATCCCAAGACAGTACATCATCGATACGAGACACGCTGTGCATTCGTAAGATGCGAATGTTTGTATGCACTACAGTAATTATGTTCTTGATAGGTGTTTGCCATAAAACGATTAGGTTTGATTACAGTCCACTTACGCGAAATATATATGTGGCCAAACTCAAGATCCCGAGTACAAGAAGGATTAAGTAGACTGGTAACAAGTCTTCCCTCAGTGATTTACAATATCTATGGGAGTTAATGTACATTTTTTTAAATCACATGAGCTAACTATCGAGAATTAATCTTTGTAGAACAAACCAATCCGCGTGTCTTTCGCTGATCAAGAAAACTCAATTCACAAATTTCATAGTTATTATACAAATATTTTACTCTCCAAGGATTTCTTATTTACTTTTCGCTTGTGGCTGAATATTGCAGTGAGTTTTTATCACATTTAAGTATTGAAATTCAATGAATGGAATGATACTTGAAAACTTGTGGGCCTCTATTTAGTAATGTAGAAATAAGGATATCATTCATGAATTAATAACCTAATGGCTTTACAGTGAATGCTGACCACGTCTCCTATCATAACCAAATTACTGCAGTTCTTTGAATCCCTTACTCCGGAGGCACATAACAGTTTTTCAATTCTGTGACTGTAAATAAGAATTGTATTTTATTCTCTGGAATTGTTCATCCAACACAGATTGATTACCTTGTCACTTCGAAGAGAGCGCAAGTATATTGGATATAAACAATTAAAAGGCCTTCCGTAGACACAAGTACGAATCCTCCAACGATAATCATGCCATCGTAAAGGAAAGCGACTACAAAAAAGTGTTTCTTCTGATCGATGAATAACTCCAACATAAACGGAAAGCTATGGTTGCGGGGTTGGTTCAGGGGCGTCACTATCTCGAGGAACACTGATGACGCTGGTAGGAGAACTAGGAAGAGTACCAAAGGACAAATAAGGACTGTAACAAATAACCAGTCAATCATCATAGAAATGCTCGGAATTCTATGTCTCTAGGATAACATATGTAATTACTAGAGAAGCCCTTCGTATGAAACTTGCCCCTTTCGACATACTTCTTAATAATTCGCATCTCCTCTTTACACGACAGCGCCTTCCGATCGCCGTTTACGTCCTCCATAATTCTCTTAATCTAAATTTACATATAACACAACCGCAATGCTATTTTGGTAAGCGTTTCTTAAACTAGGAATTCACTCTTGTAATGACGGCAAAAATTGGGAATCATTTAATAAAGCATAGGTAGAACCACCGAGAGAAAAGAATTTCTTAATAAAAACGGTTTAAAGTGCACATGGTAACACAAATGAGAAAGACTCAATACATGCGTATTTGCATCTGTACATACGCAGGTACCGGCAACGAGAAACGAAAAGTACTTGATTGAAACGCCACAGGCGACGATTGTGAACGGTACATTTCTTAGTAGTATCCTCCTGGTATAATTCACCGTGAAAAATGTAGTAAACTGAAAATTATACCGCCTTCAATTGGCTGACTACAACACTCAGTCAAATTGTTTAATGCTACACAACACTCACCTGACTGAAACAATTGAGTAGCACAAAGAAGCTAGCGAAGAAACGTTTCAATCGTAGGACGAATTTGTTTCCATACGGCCAGAGTCCGATCACGGAGAGTAGGCTAATATTTAACCGATGGTCGTGTTGCCAATCTAACAGTACGTCCATACCGTATCACGGTTCAAATACGTCTGAACACCTGAGTAACCCCGACACCTGCGCGACCCTCCAGAGGGGGGTGGTAACTTCATGTCACCTATCAAGGGTTGCAATTTAGGTGGCATGCATTGTTTATTACAGGGTGACGGAATCGTTTATATGACTGCTACAATACCAGCAGCCATTACTCGATCGATCGAAGTCTGTAGCACCCGCTAACGTTGTTGTTGGAAGACACAACATTTGTAGGAATTACTGTCTATTATCTTACCATGAGGGGATGACAAACACTCGGATACCCTTTGATACGCTTTCGCACCACAACAGTTCTCGAAGAAGGTGTTACATTCGACTGGGTGCTCATGGAATGATGAAACTTAGAAGTTAGAAGGGACAACTAGATGCACCAAGTCACATAAATGAAAAGAGAGAATTGTTATAGAGATCGGAGTTTTAATAGGATTTGCATTTGCATTAGTGTTTGCTTATATAATAGATAGCTTAAATATAGCAGAGCAAAGAACTATTGCACCGACAACAGGTGAAATGTTTAATTCGAAAACCGTATTGGTAAGAGAAGAATTGCGTGACATGTGTTGACGACAATTGAAACGTGTCAGGAGACAACTGCTTGTTTCATTGACCCTGCGTGATCCAAGTGTAGTTAAATTGAATTCATCATTTTATTTTAGTCGTTCATTTTTATTGAAGTGATATATATTTCTGGTTCAATAATATGTGGGATAAAATGAACACGACATTGTTTTCGACGTGCTTGTTCTTTACCTGGTTCGCAGAACCTTAATAAAGAGTGTTTTGTTTGGTGTCAAAAGACAAAGTGTTTGTTGCTCAATCTTGGTAAAACCTTGAATATTGGAGAAGCCTGAATTCTCGATACACAAATTAGTTCCCATACTGTTAATTCTTTCCTACTTCAATATTTTTTCATTATTATTTACCCAGTATTCTGCATTCCGTTCAATGATAAACTAATTACAAAATATTTCGGTTATTTCAAAAGTGAAATGTCGGTGTTATTACCAAACAACGTACTGCTAATTAATGTTTCATTGTGAGGTAAACAGGCAATGGGAAACTAATTTAAATCTAACACTGAGTTTATTAGTATTTAATTTCTTTAACATTCTTTTTTGCAATAGTAGAAGAGAAAGAGATTCGACTGAAGCGCGCCCACGCCAAGTTTTTTTATTGTTAATTGCTATTTTATTATTAATTTACTATTGATTGCTAATGCGAGCTACATTGGGATATCTTTGAATGAAAACTTGGCTTTCTTGTATGACCAGGAGACTCGGTAGAGTCTCGTGCCAAGTAGTGAGCTATATATACAGTGCGTAAAGCCGAGGCAACTTATCCCGACGTGTACCCATTTCTAAAAAGTACAGCTTTCAGGCATAACTTATGAATTACGGACAACCTAAATTATTTTTCTGAATCCAATCAGCTAAAGAGCAAGGAAATTGGTCCATGAGTTCAAGAGATATGAATTTCCACTTGTTTTTTTCTCGAGCGAAAACGGGTTCAGAAAAGGATTCAGTCAAAAAATGCCCATCACATAATTTCCACGCTGGATGGTAGAACGTGACAAAGCTGTGAGATGATGATAGAGAGAAAAGTCAGATGTGACATGATGTTACAAAGAGAAGATAGACGCAGGAAAGAGACTAACTAACACAAGATGAGTAGATGTCTTATTTCTTTGACGTCCGAGTGCTTGGTTATGTAGACTATTATATGACAGTATCATGCGAGGATATCTACCAAAGGGCATAGCAGGGTAACAATGGTGAAATGGCCCCAGCGGCAAAAAAAATCATGACTTTTCCCATAGTTTCTTCATTAAATAAAACAATTTTCCGTTTAAAAGTTCTGAAGGAAAATGTGACTTTCAGCTTTTATTTTTTTCCTCCCATAATATCGAATAACGAATTTGCTCGATTTTTTTTACAAACTATCCGATGGTACGTGTAAAATATATTTTTTTACACACTTTTCTCGTTTGCCCAAAAAAGTTCCGATTCTTTTAACAAAAAAAGTCGAAAATCCTTTTTTTCAATATGATGTTTTAGAACGACAGTCACCAACAAATTCCAAAACATGTATTAGACTTGTACATTGATTCATATGTTGTTGTTGTTGTACATTGAAAAAAAAATAACAATGGTTTATGAATTTTCTTTGCCACATTCATGTTTGCAGTATTGTCTGGATATATACACCCTAGTTAGGACCGCGGCCGCGTGGTCGAGAAGTCGCCAAAACCGCGACAAAATTCAAATTTACAAGTTGACCAATTTTGTTTTTTATTATTTGCGTCAAAATAGTTATAAACAGAGAACCGAAAATGAAACTCAAAGTGAACAAAATTTTAATAACATATCTGTACTTGGTACTTCGTTCATTTCTGATAAATAAATTGTTAAAATTGTTTTCACAGTTTCCTTCCCTTTGCGTTTTCCATAAAATTCGGTACTTTGACAATAAATTTCATGTTTTTGTACGCGACGTCTTTTCAGGATAAAGTCCTCTTTGAATAATGTGTGATGGAACATAATTTTTAACTATGTTTACTTGGCTAATTAAATAATTACTAATTTATTGTAACAGAGTGATGGAATTAAATTTGTTTCAAGATAACTTCATTTTGAGCTGTAAAGAAAGTACCGCCCTGTGCCGCCGCGATTCTTAAATATGAGAACAAGTTTAATAGTTTATTTTTCAGAAATGAACAAAGTACCAAGTGCAGATATGTTATTAATATTTTGTTCACTTTGAGTTTCGTTTTCGATTTTCTGATTATAACTATTTTGACGTAAATAATAAAAAAAAAATGTTGTCAACTTGTAAATTTGAATTTTTTCGCGGTCTTGGCGACTTCTGGACCACTGTGGCGCGAGCGAGATTATATGAAGTCATTATTTTATACTAGTCGGCAAAGATATTCAGCTGCAAGCTAGAAGTCTTAACGTGGATTTGCGACAAGTGCTCTCTTGAAATTCATCATTTGATATGGTGACAGAAGAGAGTGTTCGAGCGTCGGTGTAGTTTTTTTAGTCTTGGAGTGGAAGAATGCCCTCGGTACTGTGGTAGCATCATTTTAAGAGTGTCTGTGCCGACTAGTGTAAAATAATGACTCCATATAATTTCGCCCGCGGTCCTAACTAGGGAGTATAGATCCAGACAATACTGCGTACACGAATGTGGCAAAGAAAATTCAAAAACCATTGTTATTTTTTTTTCACTTTGTTGCACCAAACCAAAAAATCTGGAAAAATTAGAGAATCAATGTACAAGTCTAATACATGTTGTGGAATTTTTTGGTGATTGTCGCTCTAAAACATATTGAAATAAAGGATTTTCGACTTTTTTGTTTTAAAAAAACGGTACTTTTTTAGGCAAACGAGAAAAAAGGGGGAAAAAATATATATTTTACACGTACCATCGGATAGTTTGGAAAAAAACCGAG
The DNA here is from genome assembly GCA_910593735.2 of Ectemnius lituratus. Lineage (NCBI taxonomy): Eukaryota > Metazoa > Arthropoda > Insecta > Hymenoptera > Crabronidae > Ectemnius > Ectemnius lituratus. The sequence continues at coordinate 4,475,616 of OU343045.1, forward strand.
ACAGTTCGTTGTCCAATATTTTGGGAGGAAAAAAATAAATGCTGAAAATCACATTTTCCTTCAGAACTTTTAAACGGAAAGAATTAGGGAGTTGAAAATTTTAGAAATATTGTTTTATTTAATGAAGAAATTATGGGGAAAGTGACGATTTTTTTTGCCGCTGGGGCCATTTCACCATTGTTGCCCAGCTATGCCATTTAATAATTTTATTCTCTTATTGGCACAGCTTTATGAAAATGATTCAACTAATCCCCACTCAAATTCTAACACTGATAAGCAATATCCTCTTATTCAATAAAATTATTGACTAACGGAGTTGCTTAGTGCATAACCAGAACTCACTCAAACGAAAAAGCTACATTTTGTTAAGTAAGTGCTACTTCAGGTCTTTTGTGTAAATGATTTTTCAACCACGAACTTTACAAGTAATCAGTATCTGCTCAGAGAACTTTGGATCTTTTACTGTTGTTGTTTCGAATTATGTATGTGTTTAGCAAGTTTGAAATCTGTGACTGAAGTGGTTCCTCGGTACGCCCTTGTCAAATTTGACACTACGAATGTGTTGAAGAAGAAAATTAACAGAACTTAGTAAGGGTTGAGCTTTATCGTAATATTAATTAAGGGCATACTAGCCGTGGAAAATCAGTATCTGCTGATCAAATTTCAACCCTGTTGGTTAAGTGGTTCTTAGCTCCACATTTGACAAGTTCCACACTCTTCACATGCATCGAATGAGGAGGATGTATAACTGAAACACAGGACTCCAATTTTGTTGGACAAATATGAATTGCCAATAAATAGCATGCTCTTTAATTGCATATAATTAAGTCTATCGCTCCATATGTTACATTGTAAAGACAATCTGTATCCTCCTCTTCTTCGTCACATTGTTGCAGTATTAAATTTATCATTTGGTAATAACAAATTATATTTTTATTTTCCCAATTGACTAACAAAAAGGACTGAAATCCCCCCAAAAACATTAAAATAAACACCAAGTAGTCCGCCCCCCCAACAGCGAAATCCATCGACTCACAACCCACCAATCTCACCAAAGTCATTTAAAAATTATGAAAATAGAAATGGATATCATTAGTAAATGAAAGCCAAGTTATAAATCAAATATAAATAATAACATACAAGAAAGCCAAGTTTTCATTCAAAGACACCTCGATTTAATTTACATTAGCAATTAACAATAAATTAACGATTAACTGCCAAATGCATAGCGCGCACAATCTAAAAAGTAATGAAATTTGCTAAAGAGGTGCTGATAGCAATAGCTGAAATGAATTGAAATTGTAAATGATTGACTTAGGCACTACACAAGTTATTCCTGACTGCCAAAGGCCTAGCTGATGGAGTGCAAACGTAAAGTAATGAAATGAGTTTAAGCAAGTACTGATTACTAATAGCTAGCATTCCCTTAAATTGTAAATAAACCATTCCTAATTATTGCTTAAAAGATTCATATACTACACACTTGATAATTTTAAGCATTGGTAATCAGCACTCGTTTACCAAATGCAGTGGTTTGTGAGTTACGTACTTAATACTTTTGAGATGTCACAATTCTTAATAATCACAAGATCACCGGAACAGGTTTGTCCTGTCCGTGTTAGTGCAAAAAGTAAATTATTTCCGCATTAGTGCGGTAAAGCGATGGGTAGAATGAAATAAGATACTACTTTCTGCATTTGTACAGTAACAAAGTGAATATAGATTAGTGTGCGAGAATTAGTCACTTTCTGCACAATACGCAGGCCTCGAAAAGCGAACTTTCGCACCATGTGATGCATAAAATGATATTTGATAGGACTAGAAGGTGAGTTATCCTTTTCACTGAATGTATCCTATAGTTTACAACAGTAACATCTCCCACTATCCTTACTGAAAGGAAAAAAGCACGGTAGCGTAGGACATGGTCGTTCTGACAATCTGAAACATGAATTCCCGATTAAACGGTCCACACTAACGAATACAATCTGGCTAAGAGTCAGAAATCGTACGTACGATAGAGAAACCTTTGTAGCCCGGGCTGAATAAACTGCAAACATCCATTGTCACAGGTTTAATACAATTTATCATACAAAAAAGTATTAATTTCCGTGTGGTTATTGGAACATTGTACCACGCGGTGTTGTACCTACAATATTATAAATTTCAATTAAATTCCTTAACTAGTCCATCAAAAATAGTAATAGGACTTACAAGTTGTCAAATATGTCATCACTCGAGTCTTGAACATTTTGCACCATAAAGTTTATGTAAAACATGTAGCCAAGAATCCCAAGGCTGTACATCACCGATACGAGACACGCAGTGAATTCATAAGATGCGAATGTTTGTGTGCACTGTAGTAAGAATCCTCTTGATAGGTGTTTGCCATGAAACGATTAACTTTCATTACAGTCCACTTACGCGAAATATATATGCGCCCAAACTCAAGATCCCCAGTACAAGAAGAATTAAGTAGGATGGTAACAACTCTTCCCTTAGTGATTTACAATATCTATGGAAGTTAGTGTATATTCCATTAAATCACATGGGCTAAATATCGAGAATTAATATTTGTAGAACAAACGGATCCGCGTGTCTTTCGTTGATCGAGAAAACTCAAATAACAAATTTCATAGTTATTATAAAAATATTCTATTCACCGAGGACTTTTTATTTTCGTTTCACTTGTGGCTGAATATTGCAGTGAATTTTTATCATATTCAAGTATTGAAATTGAATGAATGGAATGATACTTGAAGACTGGTGGGCCTCTATTTAATAATGTAGAAATAAGGATATGATTCATGAGTTAATAACCTAATAGCTCTACAGTGAATGCTGACCACGTCTGCTATCATCACCAAATTACTGCTCTTCTTTGAATAACGTACTCCGGAGGCACGTAACAGTTTTTCAATTCTGCAACTGTAAATAAGAGTTGTGTTTTATTCTTTGGACTCAGTTATCAAACACAAATGGATTACCTTGTCACTTCAAATAGAGCGCAAACATGTTGGATATAAACAATTAAAAAAGTTTCCGTAGACCCAAGTACGAATGTTCCAACGACAACTATGCCATCGTAGAGGAAAGTGACTAGAAAAAAGTGTTTCTTCTGATCGACGAATAACTCCAACATAAACGGAAAGCTATGGTTGCGGGTTTGGTTCAGAGGAATCACTATCTCGAGGAATACTGATGATGATGGCAGGAGAACTAGGAGCAGTCCCAAAGGAAAAATAAGCACTGTAACAAATAACCAGTCAATCGTCATAGAAATGCTCGGAATTCTATGTCTCTAGGATAAAATATGTAATTACTGGCAAAGCCCTTCGTATGAAACTTCCCCCTTTCGACATACTTTATAATAATTCGCATCTCCTCTTTACAAGACAGCGCCTTCCGATCGCCGTTGACGTCCTCCATAATTCTCTTAATCTAAATTACATATAATACTAGGAATTCACGCTTGGAATGACGGCAAAAATTGGGAATCGTTTAATAAAGCATAGGTAGATCCACCGAGAGAAAAGAATTTCTTAATAAAAACAGTTTAAAGTGCACATGGTAACAGAGATGAGGAAGACTCAATACATGCGTATTTGCATCTGTGCATACGCAGGTACCAGCAAGGAGAAACGAAAAGTACTTTATCAAAACGCCACACGCGACGAATGTGAACGGTAGATTTTTTAGTAGTATCCTCCTGGTATAATTCACCGTGAAAAACGTAGTAAACTGAAAATTATACCGCCTTCAATTCACTGACTACAATACTCAGTCAAATTGTTTAATGCTACACGTCACTCACCTGACTGAAACAAAAGAGTAGCACAAAGAAGCTAGCGAAGAAGCGTTTCAATCGTACGGCGATTTTGTTTCCATACGGCCAGAGTCCGATCACGGAGAGTAGGCTAATATTTAACCGATGGTCGTGTTGCCAGTCTAACAATACGTCCATACCGTATCGCGGTTCGAATACGTCTGAACATCACTGTCACCCGACCACCTGCGCGTCCCTCCAGAGAAGAGTGGTAACTTCACGTTACCCATGAAGGGTTGCAATTCAGGTGGCATGCATTGTTTATTATAGGGTGACGGAATCATGTTCATACCTGCTACTATACCAACAGCCCTTACCCGATCGATTGAAGTCTGTAACACCCGCTATCATCGTCGTTGGAAGACAGAACATTGGACAAAATTGCAGTCCATTATCTTAGCATGAGGGGATGGCAAACACTCGTATACCCTTTTACACGCTTCCGCACCACACCAGTACTTCAAGAAGGTGTTACTTTTGACTCATGGTGGTCATGGAATGATGAAAGTTAGAAGCTAGAAAGGAAAACTGGATGCTGCAAGTCACATGAAAGAAGAGAGTGAATTGTTATAAAGATCGAAGTTTTAATAGGTTTTGCATTTAGATTAGTGTTTTCTTACATAGTAGATAGTAAAGCCGAGAAATATTGCACCGGCCATGAGTGAAATGTTTAATTTGAAAGGCATACGTTGACGACAATTGAAACGTGTCAACGAGAAACTGTTTGTTTCATTATCCCAGCGTGATCCAAGAGTGATTAAATTGAATTCATCGTTTTATTTTAATCGTGCATTTGTATTGAGATTGTTACGAGCCAGGCTTCGCGAGTATTAAATATCTTCTAAGATCGTGCTAAAGGCTATTTCAGCTTAACCAAACTCAATTCTGCCCATTGATCATGAAAGAATGCCCCAGGCTACAGTTAAAAGTGTAAGCGGTAAAAGTGTATCCTCGTGGGATTTTCTTAATGATAGCTAAAATAATGTTCCATATATTCAGAATAAAAATACACACTACAAAATATAAAATGAGAGTTTCAGTGGTAATGGAATGTTGTTGCAATATACATAAAGTGAGTTCGTGCCTGGTAGAAATTAAGCCCGGTATGCCCGGTTTGTGATCGGGCCCCGGCCGGGGATTGATCTGGTGAATCTGACCTGATTTACCTGGGTGGGGCCCAGAGGGGCTCTGGGTAGCTTAGCCCAACTAGATGGTCCGAAGCAGGTGGCGAACTGCCACTAGAAAGGCTAACCGTACTAAGTGATTCGAACCGGGTGGCGAACTGGCACTAGGATGCCTAGCCCGACTGGTCTCACCTCTCCTACTAGCCCTCCTAGACAAATCTAATCAGCGCGATATCCGCCGCTGCCTATATAAATTTAATTACAGTTAACGTGTAACTTTAACTTGGAATAATCAGGAATGTTCACAAATTTGAATTGCAAGGAATGGCGTCGGCCGTGGTAAGTCGCCATTCAGCTGAGCGATCGGTGAAGATCGATCGAGGTAGATCGGTTAAACTGCCGTTGGCTAAGTTTAGCTCACGACACAACAGCTGTGCTTGCTGCCTATGGCACACCCTGCAAGACATAGACTCGCACTGTTACGAATGCGAGTGAGCGAAAACATTTGCGTTAGCAGCGAGAGTAATAGAGAAAAATAGAAACGGTAGCCGAAATATACGTGGAGTGTATATAAGCTTATTATATAAGTGGATTTGCTATATTCGAAGATTTAACGTATGGATTGATTAGACCAGTCCGATCTCATACAGCTATATACAGGATTCACAGTTTTCAATCGTTGCAGACATTATTTTCTAGAAAGGTAGGTTATCAACACAATTAAATATGGTTATAATCTTTATAAATATGAATATTTATCGTCGTAAAAATATCAGTATTTGGACTACATACTTATTCTATGGCTTTTTCACCGACCAGGTTGAAATTCTATTGGATCAGCGGGTCCGACGAAAGTATAACAAACGATGAAGTCGAATTTCTTGACGACGACTGACTCTATGCTGTCTCCAAATACCCAGTTTATTTCAATATTTCAATGAGATCAGGTGTTTGAGAAAGCGTCTAAAGAAAAAATCTTTGACCGAACATACAACGATTCAACACAGTCGCTTGAGGCAGCTGCATATGTATAGTATTGTTTATAACTCTCTGAAACAATCTGACGATCAACCTGATCGGCTTGCCAATGGAATCGTCAATGGAAAAAGTTCCGCGTCCAACTTCGAGGCGACGACAACGTGTTGTGACAGTTTCTGTGTCCCTTGATACAACTAATTTATTCTGGACCCTCACTTGACACTTACGGCTTTAACACGAGTTCTTCTGATTCCTCAACAGTAAGTACCTTTGTACCTGTGTAAGTTCATTCATATCGCGTAAGAGTTACAAAGACTCTGTCTCATTACATCCACTTAAGCGTAGGTTTTCGGCAGAGAGCACTGGTGGAATTGAAAAAACGACGACCCGCATACTTAAATTATGTTTAAAAAGAGAAGTGGCATTATTATCGACGGCACAGAAGCAAATGCCTAATAAAACTATGCTGAAATCGATGGCATTATACGCCGTTCTATTAGGTAAGGATAATCAATTAAAATCGCTAGTTTAGTATTATTATACAAATCTTTTACTTTAAAAAACTGACAGAGTCCCAAAAAGCTGAAAACTAAAAACTAAGCAGTACCAAAAATGCGCTGAAGAGTAAAAAATAAGTTGTTGTTTTCATGGATACAGAAATTTGCAGTAATAATATGCGATTCTGGCAACCTTCTTTGGTAATCCCATGAAAAAACCGAACTGAAAACTGAAAAAACCGAAATCCGAATCACTCGAATACGCACGTTACAACAGCAAATAATAATTTTATAAAGTGTATCAATATTTTTAAATAAATACCTTATTTGGATATCCATGCAACTTTTATTAAAATAAAATTTATGCAGGTGCCTCGGGGTATCCCGATCCCAGTGGGATAACATAGTCAGAACCCTCTTGATCCGCCCGGTTAGAGCCCATTCCACACGCTCATAGCGATTCCATTCCATTAATATCTCTAGCTACCGTTTAACCCTGGTGCCTGAATCTGGCACCAGTAGAATGACTCCACCGAGGTCAGACGAACGACCAGACAGTACGCCACGGACAGTTTGAGTTTAAGTAGCACGGGCCACACCGGGTGCGCACTTCTCCGCTCTCAAAAGACGATCGGGGGTGCCTCGCGGACTGTCTTTTCTTTTACTTGGTTTCCACGGACGGCTAATAGCTAGAGTAGCGGACCGGGCCGCCTCTTGCAAGTGAGGAGACCACCCGGAAAACATCGCGGCGGTAGTTTGCAGTAGGTAGGACTGCGAGTTACGCGCGCGTAACGACGGAACCTCACACACGAGTCGGTGGTAATGGGGGAGGGAGCTTCGCGGCCGCCTACCCGATGCGAGGTCAATCGGACATCGCACCACAGAAAATGCCTTCCGTGCGCAGGTTAAGCGTCAAGGTAACGGGGAGACGCCGACTCGGGAGGGCTTCCATCGGCTCGCATCGGTTCTCGCTCCGAGTCAAGGAATAGCGGGAACGCGGGGGCTTAACTCGCCGACTCTCAACCCCGGAACGATGCAACGATGTCCGGAAAGGGGGGGGGGGGGGGCTGACGCCTTGCGCGTACTTCCTCAACCCTGGAACGATCTCACCTCCGGAAGGGGGGGGGGGAGCGGCGACGAGGGCTGACGAAGTCCCCGCAGTCATTTGCTCGCGTTTTTGACTCGTGGGTACCCTCCTCGGTTCTCTCGCGGTCCGCCCCGCTTTCGAGCCGTCCGCCATCGGGCGGTATAGGGCGGGGGGAGTGGGAGAGCGGGGGGGGGACGTAAAAACCCTGCAAATCGGGCGTAGAGGTTAGGTAATGAGTAGGGTGATTTCGTTGGTCCATCGCGTGGTCGTGCATCAGTCGAGGCAGGGGGACAAATCGCGTGCTCCTCAGACTTGGAGGACTCCCGTGACGCGGGCGCTCTCGTGGTAGGGCCTTCGCGGACGATAGATTCCGGGCGAATCCCAAGCATAACGGCGGACATGGACGTCCTACGTAACGGACGGAGAGCGGAGAACTTTGTTCACGAGACGGCTGCACGAATTCGTCTACTGGACGGCGAAATGTTTAGATATCAACAGACTGCCTCCTCTCCTTCTCCTTCCTTGCGAGCTTAGAGCTCTGCAAACCCTGCGGTTCTACGGAGCTGAACGCGCGTGCGAATTAGGCCTCTGCTGAGTGCGTGGGCGTACGAGAGACCGATAGAGGCCATAAGCTCATGCGTAATTGATGTCGATTATTTCCCCTTGGTCTACGGTCTCTCTCCTCTGTGACCGGTTGTCGGCGTTGGAGGTGTGCCCTCCTCTGATCAGACCCGGCATGTTCTGGATGGGACGAAATTAGGAGCGGCAGACGGGCGCAGGCCCGGACCCCGGCGCCCAGACGTGGGCTATGTTCGCGCTTCAGGGACGGCACGGACTAGTCTGAGAGCTCGAATGCCGATACTGAAAATATCCGCTCCGTACGACCTCCGTGCACAGAGGCGTCGTGGCGAGTCAGCATGAGTGCCCCCGCGAGTTGCACTCTCAAGGATACTTTCTTTTTGTTTTTGTTCTTTTTCTAGACCGTCAATCTGGCTTCCGAAAGCCAGCCGGAGCGCAAATAAGCGAATTTCGCGGAGAAACCTGCGAACTCTCCCGCGGCGAGAGGTCGGGTTGGTCGGCCGGTAGTCGGCTACTGGTATATCAATATACCGAGCGAGCGGGCGAGGCAACTGATTTGCCGAGGTATGATAGGCCCGACGGGTTCGACCATTATGGTGCCCGTCCCCTCTTATGGTTTTTTTTATTAGAGCGGCCGAATTCGGTGCATCGCGGAGGCTCGAGCGGCTCCTATACTCCCGGTTCTCCCCTTAAGAAACTGGGCAATGATGCCCGCTAGGCAGGTGCCGGGGTATGCAGTTCTTTTCAGAACTAGGGAGTCGTTAGAGTGAAATCCGCGCCGATCGGTTGCGTCAGGCCAAAAATGGACCAAGAGAGTAGAATCACGGGGGTGCCTGTGGAGTAGTGTTCTGGCCGTGCATTCTCCCGACTCCGGCTGCTCTGACCGACCGATGGTGAGAGAGCTGGAGTCCTTCGTGAATCGCCGTGCTTTATTAGTTGTAGCTGGGGGGACGCGTTTGTAGCTGAGCGGCGTGCGAACTTTCGTGGGGAAGAAGGGAGCGCGATCGCCACGTTCGGTAACCGCGGAATCGAATCGTTGCGCAGGTGTAGGCAGGTCAGTTAGAGTTGCGGGATGCGTTGGGAGGGGGAAGTAGTCGCGAGGGAGAATAGCTCCCGATCCGTGACAGCGACGAGAGAAAGGAGTTACTTAGGCGAATCCTCTATTCGCAGCTCCCTCCGTCGGACGTTGATATACGATGCAGGCAGGATTAGGGGAATGATTTAAGCAGGCCTTGGGTTCGTGCGCGTATTACGGCCGGTGTTCTGGCACCTGATTGCGAGATCGAGCACGAGGGGGAGGGGAACTAGGAGCTTTGCTTCAACACGATTGACGCTCTGTCGCCCGATACAGTGCTCGCAGAGATGGCATCGTATCGGAGAGAATGGCACTCGCGTAGGTCGAATAGAAACCAAAGATCGAATCATTAGAGAGAAGAAAGGAATCGCGATGTCTCGAGTGCCAGGCAGCAGATCGCATGGGGTAGGGGAACCAAGCTCGATCCTCGCGAACACCGGTCGGCCCACAGTTAGCTCGGCCCCGAAAAGCCCCGGAGTGCACAGGATGTTGCTGGCAATCGAGCAGTGGAGGTTACTGACACGACCTCTGGTGCAGTATAGAGTACTAGACTCGCAGCGCGGCGCATTTGGAGCTTCGGCAACCTGTGGTGGGCCTATGCGCAGAGGTGCCTCTGATGAGTGCGTGGGCGTGTGAGAGTTCGATAGGTAGCCAAGAGACGTTGGGAATAATCGGCTTGGAACCTCCCCTTCTGTCGGCGGTCTCTCCCCTGAATGATTGGTGACGTACGTTGGGGGGCTGACCCCCACGGGCGGGACTCTCGCGCACAACCCCAGGAGTCCTTTGAGCCCGGACAGGATCGATAAAGTACCGGATAGATCCGCTCCGTACGGCTGCCGTCATACAGGCGTCGTGACACTATATTGCGAGTGCCTCCATGAAATTGCTCCAGTCGTTAAAGTAGAGCCCATTCCGGTTGCCCAGTTAGAACCCGTTCCGGCTGCCCGGTTGGGGCCCACTCGGGCTGCCCAGCTAGAAACTAGCTAGTTTAGTGTCTACTTTACTGTCTGCTCGGCGCCATGCTTGGCTTCCTGGACAGATCACGGTTGGAAAACGGGCAATTTGAGTCGCAGCCCGGTCGGGGCCCATATTAAATTTCTACCAGGGGTATTACGTTACGATTTGAATGGGGAAGAAACTAATGAAGGAACTGTGACTTCCTTAAAGATCGCGATATGACACGATGTACGTACGGTAATATTGACTGCTTCGAAGCAGGCTAATACTCGATCTACTACGGTATTCTTCGTTGATCCGAGTGACAGAGCTTCGGTGTGGATGAGAGTTCGGAATTGATTCCCTTGCTTTCCACTAGCATTTAGGGCTTAAATACCCGAAAAACCCGGTGAAAAGGGGGTGTGGTGGAAGTACTGGGCGCCAAAGGTCGGATTATGCTTGAGTCCTAGGAATTAAAGAGATGCACCGAGTGAATAAGGTATTATCCTTATTTCAAAAGCGAAATGTCGGTGTTATTACGAAACAACGAACTGCTAATGTTGAAAAAAGTTGATTTGCGAATCTTAGCTGCTCTAAAAAAAATACGTGTTAAATGGTATCTTGCAAATTATATCATATAGAAATCTCATTAACATCAGCGTACTAGGGTTGCGAAACGTCTCTGGTCTGTGACCTTTTTAGGACTCGTATCGTAAAGTAACCATTCATTTCCGCATTCGTCGATTTTTTTAATACTGCTGGACGAATCTAGATTCTATCGCTTTCCAATCATGAATGAACCGTACTCGATCAGAAGAAATCATTTTTTTACCAATGGAATTACCTTTATAATGTCGTTGATTGTGTCCGGAATGTCACATTTGACCACCAAGTCAACATTGTGAATGTTCTGCCTGCACACTTTACATTTGCCGTTGCCCGGTAGTTCATACTTGTTACCAAATCAACTTCTTTCAACGTTAGCAGTACGTTCTTTATTATTAACACCGACATTTCACTTTTGAAATAAGCAAAATACCTTGTAACGAGTTCATTATTCGACGGAATGTAGAATAATAGCTAAATAATAATGGATAAGTTTTGAAGTAGTAACGAATTAATAGTGTGGGAACTAATTTATGTGTCGAAAATTCAAGCTTTTCCAAAATTCAAGGTTGCGCCAAAATTGGACAACAAAAACTTTGTTTTTTAACACCAAACATACACGCTTTTATTAACGCCCTGCGGACCAGGTAAGGTACAAGCATGTCATGAACAATGTGGTATTAATTTTATCCTACATATGACTGAACCAGAAATAAATATCATTTCAATAAAAACGCACGATTAAAATAAAACAAGGAATTCTATTTAACTACTCTTGGATCACGCAGGGTTAATCAAACAAACAGTTTTCCACTGAGACATTTCAACTGTCGTCAACGTATCTCACGCTAGTCTTCTCTTAGCAATACGCTTTTCAAATTAAACATTTCACCTGTTGTCGGTGCAATATTTCTCCGCTCTACTATCAATTTTATAAGCAAACACACATCTGAATGTAAATACTATTAAAACTTCTATCTTTATAAGAATTCACTCTCTTCATTTATGTGACATGGTGCATCCAGTTTTCCTTTCTAGTTTCTAACTTTCATCATTCCATGACCACCCAGACGGAAATAACCCCTTCTTCGAGTACTATTGTGATGGGGAAACGTATGAAAGGGAAACGTGTGCGGATGTTTGCCATCCCCTCATCATAAAATAATGCATAGTAATTTTTCCAAATGTTGTGTCTTCCAACGACAATGTTAGCCGGTGCTACAGACTTCGATCGATCGAGTAATGGCTGCTGCTATGGTAGCAGGCATGAAAATAATTCCGTCACGCTGTAATAAATAAGCAGATAATTACCATAAACTATTGCCATTCCAATGTTTACAACAATTCGCTTTTTTCACTTATCCGTCTTTTTGGATTGACTTTTTCTTTCTGACTTTCGTCGTTCATGATTCCATGACCGCTCTGTCAAAACTAAAACTTTCTTCCACTACCGCTGTAATGCGGAAGGGTATTAAAAAGTAAGAGTGAGTTTCCGATCCCCTCGTGCGAAGGTAATCAACAATAATTATTCGAAATTATGTACCTTCCTGCTACAATGCTAGCGGATGTTATAAATTCCGATCGACCGGGTAATAGCTGCTGAAATTGTAGCTGGCGTGAAAGAGGTCTCGTCCGTGTAATAAGTACTGCATGCCATATAATTTGTAACCTCTGAGGGTGACACAAAGTTACCAGAATTGTCCGGGGGAGGGTCGCGTAGGTGTTGGGGTTTTACTGCAGTTATTGTAAGTTCTGCAGTTTACCACAAAAGCGCGCACACATCAACTTTTTTTTGTGTTAATTGCTACTTTATTGTTAATCGCTGATGTGAGTTAAATCGAGGTATCTTTGAATGAAAACTTGGCTTTCTTGTATGATATGTATATTTTTCTTGTTGTATCTTTTTATGAGTTTTAATTAATATGAGACATTTCAGCAGGGAATCTATGTATATTTTTTTTAGAAAACGAAATTCAGAAGCAATTTTGTGGGGGACTCAAACTACTACTTGACGCATTTTTTGACAGTTCAATATTTTTGAAAAGATCCAACTAATAGCTAATAGCTAGCATTCCCTTAAATTGTAAAAAATTACTAATTCCTGCTTAAAAGATTCATATGCTACACACTTGACAATTTTAACCATTGGTAATCAGCACTCGTTTCTCAAATACAGTAGTTTGTGAGTTATGCACTTAACACTTTTAAGATTTCATAATTTTTAATAATCACAAGATCACAGTAACAGGATTTTCCTTTCTGCACTAGTGCAAAAATAGAATGAAATAAAATACTACTTTCGGTGATCATACGGTAACAACGTGAATATAAATTAGAGTGCAGGAGTCAATCACGTTCTGCACAATATGCAGGCCTCGAAAAGTAAACTTTCTCACCATGCATTGCATAAAATGATATTCTATAGGATTAAAGGATAGGATGTCCTTTTCGCTGAATGTATCCTACATTTTATAACTATAAGATCTCCCAGTATGCTTACTGAAAGGAAAAAAGCACGGTAGCGTAGGACATGGTCGTCCTGAGAATCTGAAACATGAATTCTCGATTAAACGATCCACACTAACGAATACAATCCGGCTAAGAGATGGAAATCGCGCGTACCATAGAGAAACCTTCGTAGCCGGGGGCGAATAAACTGCAAACATCAAGTTTAACAGGTTTAATACAATTTATCATACAAAAAAGTATTAATTTTCGTGTTGTTATTGGAACATTGTACCACGCAGTGTTGTACCTACAATATTATGAATTTCAATTAAATTCCTTAATTAGTCCGTTCAGAATGGTAATAGAACTTACAAGTTGTCAAATATGTCATTGCTCGAGTCTTGGACATTTTGCAGCACAAAGTTTAAATAAAACATGTAGCCAAGAGTTGCAAAAGAGTACATCAGCGATATGAGGCACGCGACGAATTCCTGAGATGCGAATGTTTGTGAGCACTGCAGTAAGAATGCTCTTAATAGGAGTGTAGGATTGTTAACGACAGAGATTGCGAGCGAATGGTGAGAGAATGAGATGTGCGATTGTGGGTGCATGTAAAGTCCGTTATACTTGCGGTCAAAATCGAAGAGCGTGTGGTATTATCGACAGAATGTATCGGGACGACTGGGATTGGGTGAAAGGTACGACCAAAAGAATAAGTGCGATTGGCGAGTGAGTGCGTCAGCGAAAAAGTATATAAGAGGTGTGAATTTGAAGGGCGCGAGACATATTATTGTTGTGGTAGTCTAAAGCGAACGTGTAAAGAGAGCTGAGTGCGAGCCAATGACGAACGGAGCCCGAGCATACGGCGGATAAAAAATGTACAGAGAGAGAATTGAGAAATGTAATAAAGTGGAATTCTTAAAAATATTACATGAGTTTGCCAAGAGACGATTAGCTTTGACTATAGTCCACTTACGCGAAGTATATATGCGCCCAAACTCAAGATACCGAGTACAAGAAGAATGAAGTAGGATGGTAACAAGTCTTCCCTTAGTGATTTACAGTATCTATAGAAGTTAGTGTATATTCCATTAAATCACATAGGCTAACTATCGAGAATGAATCTTTGTAGGACAAACCGATCCGCGTGTCTTTCGCTGATCAAGGAATCTCAAATCCCAAATTTCATAGTTCTTATAAAAATGTTCTATTCACCGAGGACTTCTTATTTACTTTTGACTTGTGGCTGAATATTGAAGCGAATTTTTGTCACATTTAAGCATTGAAATTGAATGAATGTAATGATACTTGAAGAATTGTGGGCCTCAATTTAGAAATAAGGATATCATTCATGAATTAATAACCTAATGGCTCTACAGTGAATGCTGACCACGTCTGCTATCACCACCAAATTACTGTTGTTCTTTGAATCCTTTGCTCCAGAGGCAGATAACAGTCTTTTAATTCTGCAACTGTAAATAAGAATTGTGTTTTATTCTTTGGACTTATTCATCAAACACAAATTGATTACCTTGTCACTTCGAATAGAGCGCAAGCATGTTGGACATAAACAATTAAAAAGGCTTCCGTAGATCCAAGTACGAATGTTCCAACGATCATTATGCCATCGTAGAGGAAAGTGACTAGAAAAAAGTGTTTCTTCTGATCGAGGAATAACTCCAACATAAACGGAAAGCTACGGCTGCGGGTTTGGTTCAGAGGAATCACTATCTCGAGGAACACTGATGACGATGGTAGGAGAACTAGGAGCAGTCCCAAAGGAAAAATAAGCACTGTAACAAATAACCAGTCAATCATCATAGAAATGCTCGGAATGCTATGTCTCTAGGATAAAATATGTAATTACTAGCAAAGCCCTTCGTATGAAACTTGCCCCTCTCGACGTACTTCTTAATAATTCGCATCTCCTCTTTACAGGACAGCGCCTTCCGATCGCCGTTTACGTCCTCCATAATTCTCTTAATCTAAATTTACATATAATACAACCGCAACGCTATTTAGGAAAGTGTTTCTTAAACTAGGAATTCACTCTTGTAATGACAGGTAAAGGCAGTTTAAAATGCACATGGTAACACAAATGCGAAAAACTCAATACATGCGTATTTGCATCTGTACATACGGAGGTACCGGCAACGAGAAACGAAAAGTACTTGATTAAAACGCCACACGCGACGAATGTGAACGGTAAATTTTTTAGTAGGATCCCCCGGGTATAATTTACCGTGAAAAACGTAGTAAACTGAAAATTATACCGCCTTTAATAGGCTGAGTACAACACTCAGTCAAATTGTTTAATGCTACACGTTACTCACCTGACTGAAACAACAGAGTAGCACAAAGAAGCTAGCGAAGAAGCGTTTCAATCGTAGGACGAATTTGTTTCCATACGGCCAGAGTCCGATCACGGAGAGTAGGCTAGTATTTAACCGATGGTCGTGTTGCCAATCTAACAGTACGTCCATACCGTATCGCGGTTCAAATATATCTGAACGCCTGAGTAACCCCACCACCTGCGCGACCCTCCAGAGAAGAGTGGAAACTTCATGTCACCTATCAAGGGTTGCAATTTAGGTGGCATGCATTGTTTATTACAGGGTGACGGAATCGTTTATATGACTGCTACAATACCAGCAGCCATTACTCGATCGATCGAAGTCTCTACCACCCACTAACGTTGTTGTTGGAAGGCACAACATTTGTAGAAATTACTGTCCATTATCTTACCATGAGGAGATGGCAAACACTCGGATACCCTTTGATACGCTTTCGCACCACAACAGTTCTCGAAGGAGGTGTTACTTTCGAATGGGTTGCTCATGAAATGATGAAACTTAGAAGTTAGAAGGGACAACTAGATGCACCAAGTCATATTAATGAAAAGAGTGAATTGTTATAGAGATCGGAGTTTTAATAGGATTTGCATTTGCATTAGTGTTTGCTTATATAATAGATAGCTTAAACATAGCAGAGCAGAGAGATATTGCACCGAAAAAAGGTGAAGTGTTTAATTTGAAAAGCGTATTGCTAAGAAAAGAATAGCGTGAAAGACATTGACGACAACTGCAACGTGTCAGGAGAAAACTGCCTGTTTCATTGACCCTGCGTGACCCAAGTGTAGTTAAATTGAATTCATCATTTTATTTTAATCGTTCATTTTTATTGAAGTGATACATATTTCTGGTACAATAGTATGTGGAATAAAATTAACCCCACATTGTCTTTGACGTGCTTGTTCTTTACCTGGTACGCAGAACGTTAATAAAGAGTGTTTATGTTTGGTGTTAAAAGACAAAGTGTTTGTTGCCCAACCTTTGTGAAACCTTGAATATTGCAGAAGCTTGAATTCTCGATACACAAATTAGTTCCTATACTATTAATTCTTTACTACTTCAAAACTTATTCATTATTAATTAGCTATTATTCTACATTCCGTTGAATGATAAACTAGTTACAAGATATTTTGCTTATTTCAAAAGTGAAATGTCGGTGTTATTACCAAACAACGTACTGCTAATTAATGTTTCATTGTGAGGTAAACAGGCAATGGGAAACTAATTTAAACCTAACACTGACTTTATTACAATTTAATTTCTTTAAAAGTTGTTTACCAATATTACCAGAGAAAAAGACTAGATTGAAGCGCGCACACGGAAAGTTTTTTTTATTGTTAATCACTAATTCATTATTAATTACTAATGCCAGTTAAATCGAGATATCTTTAAATGAAAACTTGGCTTTCCTCTATGATTAGGAGACTCGGTAGAGTCTCGCGCCAAATAGTTAGCTATATATATAATGCGAAAAGACGAGGCAACTTATCCCGGCGTGTAACAATTTCGAGAGAAGTTACAGCTTGTAGGCAGAACTTATGAATTAAGCACAGCCTAATTTATTTTTCTGAATCAAGTCAGCTAAAGAGCAAAGAAAGTGGTCCAAGAGTTCAAGAGATATGCATTTCCTCTTGTTTTTTTCTCAAGCGAAAACGGGTTCAGAAGAAGATTCAGGCCAAGAATGTGCATCACCTATTTTCCACGCTAGATGGTAGAACGTGACAAAGCTGTGAAATGACGTTAGAGAGAGAAGGCAGATGTGACATGATGTTACAGAGAGAAGATAGACATAGGAACGAGACTAACTGACACAAGATGGGTAGATGTCTTATTTCTTTGACGTTTGAGTGCTTGGTTATGTAGGTTATTATATGACAGTATCATGCGAGGATATCTGACAAAGGGCATAGTTCAACTAATCCCTACTCAAATTCTAACACTGGTAAACAATATCCTCTGCTTCAATACAATTATAGACTAACAAAGTTGCTAAGTGCATGACCAGAACCCACTTAAACGAAAAAGCTACAATTTGTTAAGCAAGTGCTACTTCTGGTTTTCTGTGTAAATGATTATTGAACCACGAAACTTAGAAGTAATAAGTATTTGCTCAGAAAACATTGAATCTTTCACTTTTGTAGGTTGAATTATGTATCTGTTTAGCAAGTTTGAAATCTGTAATTGAAGTGGTTCTTGTGTACAACCTTGCCAAATTTGAAACTACAAATGTGTTGAATAAGAGAACTAACAGAACTTAGTAAGAGTTGAGCTTTATCGTAATATTAATTTAGGGGCATACTAGCCGTGGAAAATCAGTATCTGCTGATCAAATTTCAACCCTGTTGGTTAAGTGGTTCTTACCTCCACATTTGACAAGTTACACACTCTTTACATGTGTCGAATGAGGAGGATGTATAACTTACACAAAGGACTCCAATTTTGTTGCACAAATATGAAGTGCCAATAGATTGCATGCTCTTGAATTGCATATAATTAAGTCTATCGCTTCACGTTACATTATAAAGACAAGCTGTATCCTCCTCTTATCCGTCTCATTGTTGCAGTATTATACTTGTTATTTGGTGATAACAAATTATATTTTTAGTTTCCCAATTAACTAACAAAAAGGACTGAAATCCCCCCAAAAACATTAAAATAAACGCCAAGTAGTCCGCCCCCCCAACAGCGAAAACCATCAACTCACAACCCACCAATCTCACCAAAGTCATTTAAAGATCATGAAAAATAGAAATGGATATCATTAATACACGAAAGCCACGTTATAATTCAAATATAAATAATAACATACCAGAAAGCCAAGATTTCATTCAAAGATACCTCGATTTAACTCGCATCAGCAATTAACAATAAATTAGCGATTAACTGCCAACTGCTTAACTGCTAAATGCATGGCGCAGGGCACGCACAGTCTAAAGTAATGAAATTTGCTAAAGAGGTACTGATTAGCAATAGCTAGAATGAATTGAAATTGTAAGTGATTTAACTTAAGCACTATACAAGTTATTCCCAACTGCCAAAGGCCTAGCTGATGGAGTGCAAAGCTAAAGTGCTGAAATCAGTTTGAGCAAGTACTGATTACTAAGAGCTAGAATTCCTTTAAATTGTAAATAATTGGTATTTATTGCTTGAAAGATTCATATGCTATCCAGTTGACAATTTGAACCATTGGTAATCAGCACTCGTTTACCGAATACAGTGGTTTGCGAGTTACATATTTAACACTTTTGAGGTGTCATAATTCTTAATAATCACAGGATCACAGGAATAGGATTCTCCTTTCTGCACTAGTGCAAAAAGTCAATGATTTCCGCATTAGTGCGATAAAGCGATCGCTGGAATGAAATAAAATACAACTTTCAGCGATCGTACGGTAACAATGCGAATATAAATTAGAGCGCGGAAATCAGCCACTTTCTGCACAATACGCAGGCCTCGAAAAGTGCACTTTCGCATGATAAAATGCGTTACATAAAATGATATTTGATAGGATTAGAGGATAAGATATACTTTTCGCAGAATGTATCCTACATTTTATAACTATAAGATCTCCCACTATGCTGACTGAAAGGAGAAAAGCGCAGTAGCGTAGGACATGGTCATTCTGACAATCTGAAACATGAATTCTCAATTAAACAATTAACACTCACGAATACAACCTGGCTAAGAGATAGAAATCATGCGTACCATAGAGAAACCTTTGTAGCCGGGGGCGAATAAACTGCAAACATCAACTTTGACAGGTTTAATACAATTTACCATACAAAAAAGTATTAATTTTCGTGTGGTTATTGGAACATTGTACCACGCAGTGTTGTACCTACAATATTATACATTTCAATGAAATTCCTTAATTAGTCCGTTCGGAATAGTAATAGTACTTACAAGTTATCAAATATGTCATTACTCGAGTCTTGGACATTTTGCAGCATAAAGTTTAAATAAAACATGTAGCCAAGAGCACCAAAAGCGTACATCATCGATATGAGGCACTCGGTGAATTCCTGAGATGCGAATGTTTCTGAGCACTGCAGTAAGAACGCTCTTAGTAGGAGTTTGCCAAGAAATGATTAGCTTTGATTGCAGTCCACTTACGCGAAGTATATACGCGCCCAAACTCAAGATGCCGAATACAAGAAGGATTAAGTAGGATGGTAACAAGTCTTCCCTTAGTGATTTACAGTATCTATGGGAGTTAGTGTATATTCCATTAAATCACATGGGCTAACTATCGAGAATTAATCTGTGTAGAACAAACGGATCCGCGTGTCTTTCGGTGATCGAGGAAAATCAAATCACAAATTTCATAGTGATTATAAAAATATTCTATTCTCCGAGGACTTTTTATTTACGTTTGACTTGTGGCTGAATGTTGCAGTAAATTTTTATGACGTTTAAGCATTAAAATTGAATGACTGGAATGATACTAGAAGACTTATGGGCCTCTATTTAGAAATAAGGATATCATTCATGAGTTAATAACCTAATGGCTCTACAGTGAATGCTGACCACGTCTGCTATCATCACCAAATTACTGCTGTTCATTGAATCGCTTACTCCAGGGACACATAACAGTTTTTTAATTCTGCAACTGCAAATAAGATTTGTGTTTTATTCTTTGAAATTATTCATCACATACAGAATGGTTACCTTGTCACTTCGAAGAGGGCGCAACCATGTTCGATATAAACAATTAAAAAGGCTTCAGTAGACAAAAGTACGCATGTTCCGACGATAATTGAGCAATCGTAAAGGAAAGTGACTAGAAAAAAGTGTTTGTTCTGATCGACAAATAACTCAATGAGAACCGGAAAGCTATGGCTGCGGGTTTCGTTCAGAGGCATCACTATCTCGAGGATCACTGATGACGATGGCAGGAAAACTAGGAATAGTGTCAAAGGACAAGTAAACACTGTAACAAATAGCCAGTCTATAATCGTAGAAATGCTCGGAATTCTATGTCTCTAGGATAAAATATGTAATTACTAGCAAAGCCCTTCGTATGAAACTTGCCCCTTTCGACGTGCTTCTTAATAATTCGTATCTCCTCTTTACAAGACAGCGCCTTCCGATCGCCGTTTATGTCCTCCATAATTCTCTTAATCTAAATTTAGATATAATACAACCGAAATGCTATTTAGGGAAGCATTTCTTAAACTAGGAAATCACTCTTGCAAAAATTGGGAATCATTTAATAAAGCATAGGTAGATTAAAACAGTTTAAAGTGCACATGGTAACACAAATGAGAAATGTACATACGCAGTTACCGGCAACGAGAAAGGAAATGTACTTGATTAAAACGCTACACGTGACGAATGTGAACGGTATATTTCTTAGCAGTATCCTCTTGGTATAATTCACCGTGAAAAACGTACTAAACTGAAAATAATACTGCCTTCAATTGACTGATTACAACACTCAGTCAAATTGTTTAATGCTACACATCACTCACCTGACTGAAACAAGCGAGTAGCACAAACAAGCTGCCGAAGACGCGTTTCAATTGTAGGACGAATTTGTTTCCATACGGCCAGAGTCCGATCACGGAGAGTAGGCTAATATTTAACCGATGGTCGTGTTGCCAATCTAACAGTACGTCCATACCGTACCGCGGTTCAAATACATCTGAACAGCTGAGTAACCCCACCACCTGCGTGTCCCTCCAGAAAAAAGTGGTAACTTCATGTCACCCTTGAAGGGTTGCAATTTAGGTGGCATGCATTGTTTATTACAGGGTGACGGAATCGTTTATATGCCTGCTACAATACCAGCAACCGTTACTCGATCGATCGAAGTCTCTACCACCCGCTAACATTGTTGTTGGAAGACACACCATTTGTAGAAATTACTGTCCATTATCTTAGCATGAGGGGATGGCAAACACCTGGATACTCTTTCATACGCTTGCGCACCACAACATTCCTCAAAAAAAGTGTCACTTTCGACTCGGTGCTCATCGATGCACCAAGGTGCACCAAGTCATATAAATGAAAAGAGTGAATTGTTATCGAGATCGGAGTTTTAATAGGATTCGCATTTGCATTAGTGTTTGCTTATATAATAGATAGCTTGAATATAGCAGAGCAGAGAAATATTGCACCGACAACAGGTGAAGTGTTTAATTTGAAACGCGTATTGGTAAGAAAAGAATAGGGTGACAGACGTTGACGACAACTGTAACGTGTCTGGAAAAAACTGCCTGTTTCATTGACCCTGCGTGATCCAAGTGTAGTTAAATTGAATTCATCATTTTATTTTAATCGTTCATTTTTATTGAAGCGATACATATTTCTGGTACAATAATATGTGGAATAAAATTAACCCCACATTGTTTTTGACGTGCTTGTTCTTTACCTGGTTCGCAGAACCTTAATAAAGAGTGTTTATGTTTCGTGTCAAAAGACAAAGTGTTTGTTGCCCAATCTTTGTGAAACCTTAAATATTGGAGAAGCTTGAATTCTCGATACACAAATTAGTTCCCATACTGTTAATTCTTTACTACTTCAAAACTTATTCATTATTAATTAGCTATTATTCTACATTCCGTTGAATGATAAACTATAGTGGGGCCGCTGAGAGAATGAACGCGGTGAGGGAGGGTAGCCAGGCGGACCCGGCCGAAATTTTACCCTCTCCAGTTACGTTTCGGGAGTTCCGTAGCCTGACTTCCCCTCACGTGCTTTGTAGTGTTGGGTCAGCGACGCACCCAAGTGTCAAAGGAAGTGGCAGTGACTGCGCTTGGATGAGGGAAATCTCACGTTCATTCTCTCAGCGGCCCAACTATAGTTACAAGATATTTTGCTTATTTCAAAAGTGAAATGTCGGTGTTATTATCAAACAACGTACTGCTAATTAATGTTTCATTACGAGGTAAACAGGCAATGGGAAACTAACTTAAACCTAACACTGGCTCTGTTACAATTTAATTTCTTTAAAAGTTTTCCAGCAATATCACCAGAGAAACAAACTCGACTGTAGCACCTGCTAACATTGTCGTTGGAAGACACAACATTTGGTAGAATTACTGTCCGTTACCTTACCATGACGGGATGGCAAACACTCGGATACCCTTTGATACGCTTTCGAACCACAACAGTTCTCGAAGAGGGTAGGTGTTACTTTCGACTGGGTGCTCATTGAATGATGAAAGTTAGAAAGGAAAACTAGATGCTCCAAGTCACATAAACGAAAAGAGTGAATTGTTATAAAGATCGAAGTTTTAATAGGATTTGCATTTCGATTAGTGTTTCCTTATATAATAGATAGTAGAGCGGAGAAATATTGCACCGACAACAAGTGAAATGTTTAATTTGGAAAGCATACGTTGACGACAATTGAAACGTGTCAGGGAAAGACTGTTTGTTTTATTAACCCTGCGTGATCTAAGAGTAGTTACATAGAATTCATTGTTGTATTTTAATCGTGCATTTTCATTGAAATGATATTTATTTCTGATTCAATCATATGTGGGATGAAATTGAGCGAGCGTCTCGTTCTCGAGATCAGTATAGAAAACTAAGTAGATGTTTAGAGTTGGTTCTACGTTTCAACAGTCATGTTTATTGAAAAAGATAACTTTTTATTCAATACAAACTGACTCATTATTCAAGACAATGTGAGTGTAACACACACAATACTAACAAAAACTATTTTGTTTAAAGGAGGACTGCCTCCGAAAAAGAATTCTTATTGACACGTATTGGTCGATTATAAAAACGATCGAATGTCTTAGATTTTTCTGACCATCCTGCCAGGTTTTTTATGACACTTAAACTTACTCCATTTTTGAATGCTGTTGGAGTAGCTGCATGTCGAATACTGTGTGGAGCAAATTCATTCCCTACACCACTTTTACTTCAGAAAGTTCGAATCCATCTACTTATGGTGTCTTTTGAGGCCTGTTCAAAAGGTTGCCGTGTGGTAATTAATAGAGAATCAATTGGCCCCTTAGATCTTTAGTAACACTAAGATATCTCTGTAAAGTTGTGGCTACAGAAAATGGTACATTTTCTGTGTATTTTGGTAATACTAATAACGGTTGACAAACTCCCGGACGCGTAGTTTTAACTCTATCGAAAATTTTGATTTCGTATCCGTCGATAGTTTCTGATATATTACTGATTTTTATCAGAGACAATGTTTGTTTCCTATGCCGTCGTCACTATGGCTAGTAAAACAACTAATTCCTCCGTCAGAATAGGCAGGTTGAGATTTTCCAGAGGATATAATTTTTCCAATTCAGATAACACAGGCTGTAAATCGTAAGTTTCGTCGTATCTAAGCTTAGAAGGTCTTTTATTGAATACTCCCTTCAATAATCTTGAAATAATAGGATCTTTTCCAATCTTGTCTCCACAGATCATTGACAGAGCGGATCTTGCTGTGTTAAGAATGCCATAAGACGAACCGGCTTCAAATTTGTCTGCTAGCCATCTAATTACATCATTGATCTGAGGATTAAATAAGTCCCATCCTTCTAATGAAGAAAACGTTGCCCATTCTCGTAACGGTTTTGAGTACTGTTTCAATGTCGATTCAGTTATTGATCCTAATAAAAGTTCGATTGCCTTTTCATTGATTTTCTGATGTCGAAAGGTACGCCTGATAATTTGCCTGCCATTAAAATCATTCTGTCCGATAATGGGTGTTGTGTCTTCCTATCGGGGGATAATAAAATATTTCTATCAGAGTCGAAACACATTGGTGTCGACACCAACATTTCCAAATTTCCATAAAGGAAACCAAGGTTGTGATCTCCAATCGGGAGCAATTAAAACACCTAGAGCTTGGTCCAACTGAATTTTTCTTAATACTTTTAGAATTAAAGCAACTGGAGGAAATGAGTAAAAATAAAAATTGGCCCAATCTATGGTAAAAGCATCAATACAGAAAGCTTCTGGATCTCGATGCCATGAACAAAATTTGTTACATTTTGCATTTGTCCTGGCTGCAAATAGATCAATATCGGGTGTACCGAAATTTTGCACAATAATGTTAAATGGCCCAGGAGCTAACTCCCATTCTGTATCTAAATTGATTATTCTAGATTCGCGATCAGCTTCTATGTTTTCTTTTGACGCGATGCATGATGCTGTAATCCATAAATTACGTTCTTCACACCATTGCCAGAGAAATCTGGCAATTGAGTTTAGCTTTGGGTATTGGATTGCGCCCATTCTATTGATATAGGCAATAGCCGTTGTATTATCAATACGTAACAATATTTCTCAGTCGTGTTTGGACACGGCAAAACATTTTAAGGCAAAAAATGCCGCTAATAATTCTAGAAAGTTTATATGGGCTTCTCGCTCCGACTCGTACCAGGCACCATGAGTGACTTCGTTATCACAAGACGCACCCCATCCGGTTAGCGAAGCATCTGAGAATATTTCTAATACATATTTCTGTTGTCTAATTGAATTAACAGAATTAGAAATATGTGATTCCCACCAATCAAAATCTGGCATTAGATTCGTCGATAACTTCATTATAGCGTCGTAATCACCCCCATTTTTTAATAGTGCTAGATATTTTTGGCGTTCAAAACCTTTAGTGTAAATCCAGCCGTACTGAATAGCCGGACATGCTGCAGTGATATTTCCCATGAATTGTGCAAATTCTCTAATAGAGCATACTTGTAACTTTTGGAATTTATTTATTAACGCGAATATTGTTTCTCGTTTCTTTTGAGGAAGCTCTATTGTCATAGATTCAGAATCTAGAATAAACCCGAGAAACTGAGACCTCGTGCTAGGGATAAGGTTACTTTTTTCTTCATTTATTAAAAATCCCAAAGATTTTAGTTGTTGTCGAGTCGATTCAACGTTCTTTGCACATTCCTCTTTATTTTCACCAAAACATAACCAGTCATCTAAATAAACTACTGCTGAAAACCCTTTTCCTTTCAGATAGTTAACCACCGGTTTTGTGATTTTAGTGTACAGCCAAGGTGCCGTACTGAGCCCGAAAGGTAAACACACAAACTCGAACAAAGACTTTTTTCATAGAAAACGCAAATATTTACAACTATCTTCATGGATTGCTAGTAAAAAGTATGCATCGCGAAGATCTAGGCTGGCCATATAACATCCTTTGGTCATCAATTTTAGTGCCGTCCGAATGTCTTCCATTTTGAAATGGTCTTTTGTGATAAATTTATTTAAATCTTTTAAATTTAACACAAACCTCTACTTTCCATTAGACTTTGGAACTAAAAAATACGAAGATAAAAATTGGCCTTTACCAGGAATACATCGTCGAATTGCTCCCAGTTTCCGAAGATTATCAATAGCTTCATCTAAATAAGGCTCGTGTCTGACGTTCAAAGAAGTATTTTTCGTTGACTTGGTTTCTAATGGGATTGAATTGAAATTTATTCTGTAACCCGATATGCAACTCAAAATAAATTGATCTGAAGTGATGGTGTACCAAGCTCCTTCAAAGTGTTTTAATCGACCTGCGATTGTACTTGCCTTAACTATTTCTGAATCGTGTTGTTCGACTGCGAGGTTGATGGCCGACTCTGTGGTAGTAGTTGGCTTGCAGAGCGATTCCTCTCGTTGAATTTGCTCTGGTACGCAGGTCGGTCTTTGGAATGTCTTGCGACTGTAGCCCGCCTGTGTGTAATTTGCTACTTTTGCAGGCGGGCCCTTTATGTTTAACGCCGTTGAAGGCCGGAAAAAGGCTTCTTCTCACTTGACTGAGATTTTAAGGCAACTCCTGCCTTTTCCACGGACTTTGCTGTTTTTATCCTTTGTCATAGGTTGACTCCAAAGAGATATTCATCGGTCTCCGTTCTCTCTAAGATTGCCTTAGGCTTTTTATCCACTCCTGGATAGACAAAGGCTTTTCTGGCCTTTGCGAGCTGTCTGAAAATCTCACACATTAATCTTCCCGAATCGAACAGAGCTGTTAGCAATTCCTTTTTATTGGATGTTTCATTTTTATCATTTAGGATTAAGTCTATGCTTTTCCCTAAAGAAGGTAGACCGGCACTGCAAAAATCTTGGTCTATTGCAAGATATTTATCTCGCCTTTTTACAGTGTCATTCACTGTAGATTCAATTTCTGGGTCTAATTTAGGCGTAACAATGGGACAACTTCCTTTTTGTGGGTATTTCTTCAAAAGGAGAGTTTTGGTTTCCTTATTCAAACCCTCCTTAAGCACTGCTTGCCATGCGACCACTAACTTAGGATGGAATCTGAATTCCTCCTCGTTACATCATTTTCACCGCCTAATATCTCTAGGACTTCTTCGTCCAACTCGACAAAGGCATCGTCCTCTGCCGATTTTGTCTCATCCAGATTATTTTGACTGCCCTCCTCAGATCCTTTATTCGACCCCCTTTCGTCATCACTAGGAGGAGGTTAACCTCGGAATCAGAGGATTTTTCTGGAAGAGCCGTAGATCTGTGTTATACACGCTGTCAGAAAAAAGGACTGACGCATATTCGTAATGGCTACGATGTATAACCCAGTCGGTTTGTACGGTGTGTCTCGTGTGAGATCACCGCCAAATAAATATGGTTGTCTTGCTTAAGAAGGCACCAATTTCATCATTATTTCGTTAGAATTTACCTGGAGTTTCTGGTACCCTGTCTGTTTGATGATTAGTATCGTCCATCGGCGATGGTACGGCGATGGTATTTCTCGCTCCAGTCTTTCAAACGAAGGAGAACGATTCCTTTTCCCTGACTTTTTCCTCATTCTTCATATTTGGTTAAGCAACCGAAATCATAATTAAGTTGGGATAGCTGAAGACGTGTGGCTTCTCGTTACGCACAAAAAACGTTATGACAAAAGTTGCAAGAAGGAGGCCGGATATCAATAAGATGAATATAGTGTCTGTGTTCTTCTTTCTTTCACTGGGCTGAACGTTGTGGTGACTCGTAGAGAACTAAGCGGTACTACTTAGTTTTCTATACTGATCACGAGAACGAGACCGCGAAGCATCATTAACTCCACATTGTTCATGACATGCTTGTTCCTTACCTGGTCCGCAGGGCGTTAATAAAAGCGTGTATGTTTGGTGTTAAAAAACAAAGTTTTTGTTGTCCAATTTTGGCGCAACCTTGAATTTTGGAAAAGCTTGAATTATCGACACATAAATTAGTTCCCACACTATTAATTCGTTACTACTTCAAAACTTATCCATTATTATTTAGCTATTATTCTACATTCCATCGAATAATGAACTCGTTACAAGGTATTTTGCTTGTTTCAAAAGTGAAATGTCGGTGTTAATAATAAAGAACATACTGCTAACGTTGAAAGAAGTTGATTTGGTAACAAGTGTGAACTACCGGGCAACGGCAAATGTAAAGTCTGCAGACAGAACATTCGCAATGTTGACTTGGTGGTCAAATGCGACATTCCAGTTACAATCAACGACATTCTAAAGGTAATTTCATTAGTACAAAAATGATTTCTTCTGATGGAGGACGGTTCATTCATGATTGGAAAGCGATAGGATCTTGATTCGTCCACGTGAATGGTTATTCTACGCTACGAGTCCTAAAAAGGTCACCGACCAGAGAGGTTTCGCAACCCTGGTACGCTGATTTTAATGAAATTACCATATAATATAATTCGCAAAATACCATTCAACACGTATTTTTTTAGAGCAGCTAAGATTCACATCACGAAGGTGAAACTTGGAAACTTGGTCACATTTCACCACCAAGTCAACATTGTGAATGTTCTGTCTGCAGACTTTACATTTGCCGTTGCCCGGTCGTTCACACTTGTTACCAAATCAACTTCTTTCAACATTAACAATACGTGATTTATTATTGACACCGACATTTCACTCTTGAAATAAGCAAAACGTCCAAAAACATTAAAACGTAAATAAATGCGCCAAGTAGCAGTTTGGTTACCTCACAAAATTGAGATATAAAAAAAGCATGTAGATCCCATACAAGAAAGCCAAGTTTCCATTCAAAGATTCCTCGATTTAATTCGCATTCGCAATTAATAATAAATTAACAATAAATTATAGGTTAACAATAAAAAAACTTGGCGTGTGTGCGCATCATTTTCCAAATGTTGTCTCTTCCAACGACGATGTTAGCCGGTGCTACAGACTTCGATCGACCGAGAGGTATCTTTGAATGAAAACTTGGCTTTCGTGTATGATATGTATATTTTTCTTGTTGTATCTTTTTAGGAGTTTTAATGAATATGAGACATTTCAGCAGGGAATCTATGTATATTTTTTTTAGAAAACGAAATTCAGAAGCAATTTTGTGGGGGACTCAAACTACTACTTGACGCATTTTTTTACAGTTCAATATTTTTGTAAAGATCCAACTAATAGCTAATAGCTAGCATTCCCTTAAATTGGAAAAAATTACTAATTCTTGCTTAAAATATTCATATGCTACACACTTGACAATTTTAACCATTGGTAATCAGCACTCGTTTCTCAAATACAGTAGTTTGTGAGTTATGCACTTAACACTTTTAAGATTTCATAATTTTTAATAATCACAAGATCAGAGTAACAGGATTTTCCTTTCTGCACTAGTGCAAAAATAGAATGAAATAAAATACTACTTTCGGTGATCATACGGTAACAACGTGAATATAAATTAGAGTGCAGGAGTCAATCACGTTCTGCACAATACGCAGGCCTCGAAAAGTGAACTTTCGCACCATGCGTTGCGCAAAATGATATTCTATAGTATTAAAGGACAGAATATACTTTTCGCTGAATGTATCCTACATTTTATAACTACAACATCTCCCACTATGCTTACAGAAAGGAAAAAAGCACGGTAGCGTAGGACATGGTCATTCTGACAATCTGAAATATGAATTCTCGATTAAACGATCCACACTAACGAATACAATCCGGCTAAGAGATAGAAATCGTGCGTACCATAGAAAAACTTTCGTAGCCGGGGGCGAATAAACTGCAAACATCAAGTTTGATAGGTTTAATACAATTTGCCATACAAAAAAGTATTAATTTCCTTACGATTATTGGAACTTTGTACCACGCAGTGTTGTACCTACAATATTATAAATTTCAATTAAATTCTTTAATTAGTTCGTATAGAATAGTAATAGGACTTACAAGTTGTCAAATATGTCATTACTCGAATCTTGGACATTTTGTACCATAAAGTTTATATAAAGCATGTATCCAAGACTCCCAATACAGCACATCATCGATGTCAGACAGTCGGTGAATTCGTGAGATGCGAATGTTTGTATGCACTGCAGTAAGAATGATCTTGATAGGTGTTTGACATGAAACGATTAGCGTTGATTACAGTACACTTACGCGAAGTACATACGCGCCCAAACTCAAGATGCCGAGTACAACAAGAATTAAGTAGGATGGTAGCAACTCTTCCCTTAGTGATTTACAATATCTATGGGAGTTAGTGTATATTCCATTAAATCACATGGGCTAACTATCGAGAATTAATCTTTGTAGATCAAACCGATCCGCGTGTCTTTCGCTGGTCGAGGAAACCCCAATCACAAATTTCATGGTTATTATAAAAATATTTTATTCTCCGAGGACTTTTTATTTACTTATGACTTGGGGCTGAATATTGCAGTGAAGCTCTATCACATTTAAGCATTGAAATCGAATAAATGAAATGGTACTTGAAGAATTGTGGGCCTCAATTTAGAAATAAGGATATCATTCATGGGTTAATAACCTAATGGCTCTACAGTGAATGCTGACGACGTCTGCTATCACCAAAAAATTACTGCTGTTCTTTGAATCCTTTACTCCAGAGACAGATAACAGTCTTTTAATTCTGCAACTGTAAAGAAGAGTTGTGGTTTATTCTTTGGACTTATTCATTAAACACAGATTTATCACCTTGTCACTTCGAAAAGAGCGCAAGCATGTTGGATATAAACAATGAAAAAGGCTTCCGTAGACACAAGTACGAGTGCTGCGACGATAACCATGCCATCGTAGACGAAAGTGACTAGAAAAAAGTGTTTCTTCTGATCGATGAATAACTCCAATATCAATGGAAAGCTACGGCTGCGGGTTTGATTCAGAGGAATCACTATCTCGAGGAATACTGATGACGATGGCAGGAGAACTAGGAGCAATCCCAAAGGAAAAATAAGCACTGTAACAAATAACCAGTCAATCATCATAGAAATGCTCGGAGTTCTATGTCTCTGGGATAATATATGTAATTACTAGCAAAGCCCTTCGTATGAACCTTGCCCCTTTCGACGTACTTCTTAATAATTCGCATCTCCTCTTTACCCGACAGCGCCTTCCGATCGCCGTTTACGTCCTCCAGAATTCTCTTAATCTAAATTTACATATAATACAACCGCAATGCTATTTAGGGAAACGTTTCTTAAACTAGAAATTGACTCTTCTAATGACGGAAAAAATGGAGAATCATTTTATAAAGCATAGGTAGATCCACCGAGAGAAAACAATATCTTAATAAAAACAGTTTAAAGTGCACATGGTAACACAAATGAGAAAAACTCAATACATGCGTATTCGCATCTGTACGTACGCTGGTACCGACAACGAGAAACGAAATGTACTTGATTAAAACGCCACACGCGACAATTGTGAACGGTACATTTCTTAGCAGTATCCTCGTGGTATAATTCACCGTGAAAAAAGTAGCAAACTGAAAATTATACCGCCTTCAATTGGCTGACTACAACACTCAGTCTAATTGTTTAATGCTACACGTCACTCACCTGACTGAAACAATAGAGTAGCACAAAGAAGCTAGCGAAGAAGCGTTTCAATCGTACGGCAAATTTGTTTCCATACGGCCAGAGTCCGATCACGGAGAGTAGGCTAATATTTAGCCGATGGTCGTGTTGCCAATCTAACAGTACGTCCATACCGTACCGCGGTTCAAATACATCTGAACAGCTGAGTAACCCCACCACCTGCGTGTCCCTCCAGAGAAAAGTGGTAACTTCATGTCACCCTTGAAGGGTTGCAATTTATGTGACATGCATTGTTTATTACAGGGTGACGGAATCGTTCCTATGCCTGCTACAATACCAGCAACCATTATTCGATCGATCGAAGTCTGTAGCACCTGCTAATACTGTCGTTGGCAGACACGACATTTGTAAAAATTACTGTCCATTATCTTGTGATGAGGGGATGGCAAACACTCGGATACCTTTTGATACGCTTTCGCACCACAACAGTTCTCGAAGAAGGTGTTACTTTCGACTGGGTGCTCATGGAATGATTAAACTTAGAAGTTAGAAAGGACAACTAGATGCACCAAGTCACATAAATAAAAAGAGTGAATTGTTATAGAGATCGGAGTTTTAATGGGATTCGCATTTGCATTAGTGGTTGCTTATATAATAGATAGCTTAAATATAGCAGAGCAAAGAACTATTGCACCGACAACAGGTGAAATGTTTAATTCGAAAACCGTATTGGTAAGAGAAGAATTGCGTGACACGTGTTGACGACGATTGAAACGTGTCAGGAGAAAACTGCTTGTTTCATTGACCCTGCGTGATCCAAGTGTAGTTAAATTGAATTCATCATTTTATTTTAATCGTTCATTTTTATTGAAGTGATATAAATTTCTGGTTCAATAATATGTCGGATAAAATGAACACCACATTGTTTTCGACGTGCTTGTTCTTTACCTGGTTCGCAGAACGTTAATAAAGAGTGTTTATGTTTGGTGTTAAAAGACAAAGTGTTTGTTGCCCAATCTTTGTGAAACCTTAAATATTGGAGAAGCTTAAATTCTCGATACACAAATTAGTTCCCATACTGTTAATTCTTTGCTACTTCAATATTTATTTATTATTATTTACTCAATATTCTACATTGCGTTGAATGATAAACTAGTTACAAGATATTTTGCCTATTTCAAAAGTGAAATGTCGGTGTTATTACCAAACAACGTACTGCTAATTAATGTTTCATTGCGAGGCAAACAGGCAATGGGAAACTAATTTAAACCTAACACTGGCTTTGTTAGAATTTAATTTCTTTAACATTTTTCTAGCAATATTACCAGAGAAACAAACTCGACTGAAGCGCGCACACGCCGAGTTTTTTTATTGTTAATTGCTAATTTATTATTCATTTAGTATTAACTGTTAATGCGAGTTACATCGAGATATCTTTGAATGAAAACTTGGCTGTCCTATATGATCAGGAAACTCCGTAGAGTCTCGCCCGAAGTAATTAGCTATACAATACAGCGCGTAAAGAAGAGGTAACAGCATGCAGGCATAACTTATGAATTACGCATAGGCTAATTTATTTTTCTGAATCCAATCGGCTAAAAAGCAAGGAAATTGGTCCCTGAGTTCAAGAGATATGAATTTTCTCTTGTTTTTTTCTCGAGCGAAAAAGGGTTCAGAAAAAGATTCGGACCAAAAATGTCCATCATATATTTTCGACGCTAGATGATAGAGCGTGACAAAGCTGTGAAATGATGTTAGAGAGAGAGAAGATAGACGTACAAAAGAGACCAACTGAGACAAGATGGGTAGATGTCTTATTTCTTTGACGTTCGAGTGCTTGGTTATGTAGGCTATTATATGACTGTATCATGCGAGATTATCTGACAAAGGCCGTAGCCGGGTAAACAGCCAAAAATTGCCCCCGGGCTTTACTTGACGACAATTTAGGGGGATGTTTGTACGACAACGAAATAATTTATTCTGAAGTTACAGCCTTTTTCATCGAAGGGTATTCGAGAAAAAAACTGACAATTGAAAACACGTAAAAAAATCATATCTCGCCATGAAAATATGCAATCGGCTTCAAAAAACGCGTAAATTTAGAAAATATAAAGCGCATTTAAAAAAAAATCATGCGATTTTTTTTCCATTCCAGAATCAATGATAAAAAAATGGTTTTGGCTTTATTATTTTTTTTCACCGATACCGCTGCTTTGTACAATTACCAATTTTTTCCCCCTCTGTCTTTGGATAGTTCCCTATCACCTCAATTTTTGTCGAAAATTCAAAAAATGGACGCCATAGTTAAAAAAAACAATGTTTATTTGCTCATCTAATTTCTTTAATAGTGTGACATATTCACCCTCTCGGACTACTTTTCTTAACATTATTTCATACGTAGATTCAATAATTATAACTCGCGATCTTTCTACATAGAATATTCCGGCGTATTTTTCGAGCCTTAAAACTGTGACTTCGACTCTTTCGTTCCGTCTTATCTGTAGTTTTAATGGGTTTCTAGTAGGGGAGCAACGCAGTATGCACTTGGTGCATCTGTTTAGTTCCTAGAACTCAATCATAGTCAGACCCTTGGCGCCCTATACACCCACCATACCCCCTTTTCACTGGGTTTTCGGGTATTTAAGCCCTAAATTCTAGTGGAAAGCGGGGGAATCAGTTCCGAACTCTCATCGACAGCGAAGCTCTGTCACTCGGACCAGCGAAAAACATTGTAGTAGATCGAGCATTAGTCTCCTTCGAAACCAGTCAATATTACCGTACGTACATCGTGTCATATCGCGATCGTTAGGCAAGTCACCGTTCTTTCGTTAGTTTCTCCCCCGTTCAAAATCGTAAGGTAATGCGATTTCACTTTAAGTATATTGCAAACTGTAACAACATGTCACTACCGCTGAAACTCTTATTATATATTTTTGTATTGTATTTTTCATTGAGAATATATTGAACATTGTTTTAGTCTTTATTAAGAAAATCACTGCTTCTTTATTATAAATTCCTGTTCAGTCAACCTTGATTTAAATAAGCACACTAAGGAAAAGAATAATAAAAGATCCCACGAGGATACACTTTTACCGCTCAAGGTGTATCCGGCGAGCAATAGTAAGGTCCAACTTCAGCCTAGGGCATTCTTTCATGATCAATGAGCAGGATTAAGTCTGGTTAAGGTGAAATAGCCCTTAGCACGATCCCAAGGCCTGTTCTGAGCTATTGGAAGTAACTAGCCATTCTTTTAATTAACATAGGTCCTGTCTTGAGTCTGGCTAAGGTGAAATAGCCGTTAGCACGATCCCAAGTTCTGTTCTAAGTTATTTGAAAGTAACTAGTATAAAGGGGTTAACAGAAGAATAGGGACCCGAGTCTGGTTAATGTGAAATAACCCTTAGCACGATCCCAGGATTGATATAGGGCCGATTGGGAACTAAAAGACTCGAGTCTGGCTGAAGTGAAATAGCCCTTAGCACGATCTTAGAGCATATTTAGGACTCGCGAAGCCTGTCTCGTCACACTCTAAGCGTACCACGAGTCGCCGCGGGGTTGGCGACCGCCCACGTCACTGTAGTATCATTACCTGCGAAAAAATATATACATAGTAATATAGATTTTCATTATCTTCATCTATTCGGGATCGAAATATGTGTACTTATCTTTTTCAATAATCCGGAAATACATCCTTTTCCCCACTTCCTGCTCATCCTTACAATGACCTGCAGAAAGAAGTAACTACACTTTGTTTTACAAATTTGCATACACAACAAGATTGAAGCTACACAAACACATACCATTGTCATATTCATCGATGATATTGGCTTTTTGAAGATAAATGAGAAAGAGGTCGTTGAAACTAAAAGTTAGTAGGATAGTATGAAGAGGTCCTCCGCCAATCCCGTGAAGGACGGTCCTATTTATAATTTCTAAACATACTATCATACTCATCGTAAGAAGGAGTCGAAAGTTACGAGTTACCAGTCACCAGTAAATTTTTTAGTTGCATAGACTGGTTTAATTCTTGTATGAAGTTGTGGATGCAGCTGATCAATTAAATGGATCATTGGGTATCTCTTTTTATCCACAGAACTGAGCCTTCTGGTGCAGCTTTATATAGATCAATTGTGCCACTTCCTTGTTACACTTCTTCTATGCTGCTCTCTTCACGTATAGCGGTTGCCCAATCGATTGTCCTTTATTGTATGGATTATGTGCAAACTAGGGAACCATGCAGTCCTCATAAAAAATTTTCAATTTAGACTTCATTTCTTTCTTCCAGAATTTGTCGTCTATCATCTTGTAGAAAGTGTAAGGAAGACCTTGCGAATCCAAAACGCAACCGACGACCAGGCTGGAGCGTGCCGCCTACTCAACCGATAATCGAGCTGGAGCGCGCTGCCTACTCAACCGACCGCCGAGTTGAGGAGTCTCGCCTACTACCGGCATACTACCAACAATGTAACCAACTGGTTACCATGCGCTCCTGGTATCATCAAACCATGTACATATGTATGTACAGGGTCAGCTTTTTACCATCGAATTATTGGTAATACCGACATTGCGTAATTGTTTTGTTAGCCGTGTAGTGTCACTTGTGTCGTGTGTCACTGAGCACTACACGAAGTGAATCACGACAGATATCGGCGGCCTATTGATTAATAGAGAAATGCAAAATCTCGAGAAACTGTTACTTATGCACTCCGATGAAACTGTTTTATTTTAAATTCTAAACTATATGCTAACCGTATTAAGACTTGAGTCATATAAAATTTCTCTGAACTGAATCTTCGGAGAGCGGGCTATGATTATTAGGATGAAGGCTTGTCCAATAACAATAGTAATCGTCGTAGGAAAACGCTAAATTTGCAATCACTCGTTCCAGTTCTATTTCAAATATCTCATATCTTTTTAATTCCTCACTATTCAAGCAGGTGAAGAAATTATATATTTTGATATTAGCATAATAAACTCATCTCACAATTAGTCTGCGAGTATCGAAAAACAATCGTTTAAACCGCATTTATAAACATTTTATTATGTGTCATGGGCGGATACTATAGTGTGGCCGCGCTATTCTTCGCAATCAGATGGACGTGGAAATGTGCAGCACGAGACGAGTTTATTACTAATATCAAAATATCATTTATTCGCCTGCACGAATAGCGAGAAATTAAGAAAATTATCAGACGTTCGGAATTGAATTGGAACTACAAGATTGTATTACTACTACTATTGACGACAATTACTATTGTTATTGGACAAACGTTCATCCTAATAGTCATAGCCCGCTCTTCGAAGATTCATTTCACAGAAATTTTATGTAACACAAGACTTGATACGGTTACTATGTAATTCAGAATTTAAAATAAAACAGTTTCATGGAAGTGCACAAGTTACGTTTACTCGAGATTTTGCATTTCCCAATCAATCAATAGGCCGCCGGTATCTGTCGTGATTCACTTCGTGTAGTGCTCAGTGACACACGACACAAGTGACACTACACGGCTAACAAAACAATTACGCAATGTCGGTATTACCAATAATTCGATGGTAAAAAGCTGATTCCAAGTCTCATGCATCACCCTGTACCTGAAAAACCAATATGGAAGAGATTTTAAAACTAAGTAAATTTCCTTTACACTATTCCCTTTATATTAATACAATTGCGCCGTTCCATAATAATTGCCTCGTGGGTATGTGCTTTGGCATGTGTGCTCGGCTTGCCGCAGCGCATACTGGAACATTATTACAGACACCGAGAACAGAAGTCGATCACTCGCACATGCAAGGAGAATTATATCATTATAATATATGAATTAACGGTTCAGCGAAGGGCACTGTTCCTCGCAATACGCGGAACAACATTTGGTTCCAACAAGACTGAGCTCCTCCGCACAGAACTCGAGGAATTCAATGTCATCTAAGGGAGGCTTTTGAGAACCAGTGGATTGGATTTGACAACCCGACCGCCCTCTGGCCCACAAGATCTCCTGGCCTGACTCCCCTAGATTTCTTCTTTTGGGGATTTGCGAAGGTATTATCTAATAGCCAAGTTCTGTAAATCGTTAGTTTGTATATGCATTTAGTGGAAATTATCAAATGGGTAATGGCAATTCGGTTCACAGAGCGTTGCTCATGGTGTGGATGCGCCAGATCAGTTTGAGGTCGTTCAACGGCTATTTTACTTATATTTGCACCGCCTCCAAAAAGTTGCAGCATATTTGGGCTTAATGGGGTTGCCAAAGAAGGTTGCCAAAATCGCATATTATGACTGCAAATTTCTGTATCCATACAAACAACAAATTATTTTGTACTTTTCAGCGCACTTTTGCTGCTGCTTAGTTTTTACTTTTCAGATTTTGGAACTGTGTCAGTTTTTTGTTTTCAGCTTTTTGGAACTCTGTCAGTTTTTCGAAGTCGGTCACATTTTTTTTAAATATTTTTTTTTATTTCATGCTTTTAGTATTGGAAATGAATAGAACCATGGTTCGAGGTTGATTTCATCTCGAATTTCATCGATGTAGTGGTGTACCAGTTATAGACCAACAAATATAGCCGATCTTGTTGTAGAAAGTACATTGCGAAATTTATGCAAGAGCGAGTTCCTCGAGAACTTCCTCCATAAGCTAGTAAAAGTTTTATCCCGATCAATCAACCCGTCCCAAAGCTATTGCCAGACAGTCGCAAGTTCGGTTTTATGCAATAACAGTTGCTAATGGTACAGAATTCGGAAATATTTAGAACGAAACCATTCTGGCACCATCCACTGTGAGATAGAAAAGGTTTCATTCCGATTAGTCCATCCGTCGCAGAGATATCGCCGGACAAACGAAATCTTAATACAAGAAATTTCGGTTTTTATGCAATAACTATGGTCAGCGTTAAACAATTTCCAGAAAATGTATAATTAGACAAAGCTATGTGCATCCTCTATAAGATAGGCAAGGTTTCATCAAGATCGGTCGATCGATCTCAGAGATATCGGCGGACAAACGAAAGTTTTAGTAGAAACGTGAAATCTGCGAAAATGTTGGTATTTATACAATAACAATGGTTAGCGTTAAACAATTTCGAAAAAATTTATAATAGGACCAAACTGTGAACTTCCTCTATAAGATAGGTAATGTTTCATCCCAATCGGTCCACCCATCTCAGAGTTCTAGCCGGACGAAAATTAAAAAAACAAAAATTTCGAAGTCGGTAAAAACATCGGCAACCTGTCAATAGCAAATAGGGACTTCCAATGGACCGTGATTTGCGCATGCGCAGTACTTCTTACTCAAGTAGTAATTAAATTTATTATCACTTGAATAATATTATCAATCTAGTATAATGAAAATATTAAGATCAATAGAAAAAAAATTAAACAATAGATTTAAATTTACTGATTTTAAGATCACACAAACTTGGTGTGTGCGCGCACTTCATTCGAGGCACTTACTCTGATAATATTGCTAAAAAAACTTTTAAAAAAATTAAATTGTAGTAAAGTCAGCGTTAGATTTAAATTAATTTCACCAAGTATTTTTATTGTTAATAGCTAATTTATTGTTAATTGTTAATAAAGCGAGGCAGCTTTGATTCAAAACTTGAACTAAACAACAACTCGATGCATTTTGTAAATATCAATGTTCTTTGTGGCGAAGGGATATCACGTCTTTTTGTTAGTTACGTGTTTTTATTTTCAATTCATTATTGTGTAATAATATTTATATACTTTTCATGCAGATGTTTATTGTCTCTCTTTCAGCCTACAAGACTCACCTTACTTTTGTTTACGAATCTCATTTTTACGTATGAAGATATATAATTCCCCCCAACCCACCAATCTCGTCAAAGTCATTAAAAAATGATCAAAAATAGAAATGGATATCATTGGTAAACGAAAGCCAAGTTATAATTCAGAACAATAAATTAGCGATTAACAATAGTAAAAAAAACTTGGCATGTGCACGTTTCATTACGAGGAAGGCAATCAATGTTTTAAATCGCTTTAGCAATTAACAATACATTCCCGATTAACAATAAAAAAAATTGACGGGTGTGCACTTCATTCGAGGCACTTGATCTGGTAATAAATAACTTTAAAAAAAATTAAATTGTAGTAAAGTCAGTGTTACATTTTAAGCAGTTTTCTATTGCCTTTTTACATCGTACTACTTTCTGCACTTGTACAGTAACGAAGTGAATACAGATTAGAGTGCGGAAATCAATCACTTCCTGGACAATATGCAGGCCTCGAAAAGAACTTTCGCACCATGCATTGCATAAAATGATATTCAGTAGGATTAGAGGATGAGTTATACTTTTCGCTGAATGTATCCTAGATTTGATTACTACAACATTTCCCGCTACGCTCACTGGAAGGAAAAAAGCGCGGCAGCGTAGGACATGGTCATTCTCATAACCTGAAACATGATTTCTTAATCAAACGATCCACACTAGCGGATACAACCTAGGCTAAGAAATAGAAATCGTGCGTACCAAAGAGAAACCTTTGTAGCCGGGGGCGAATAAACTGCAAACATCAAGTTTGACAGGTTTACTACAATTTGCCATGCAAAAAAGGATTAATTTCTGTGTGGTTATTGGAACATTGTACCACGCGGTGTTATACCTGCAATATTATAAATTGTAATTAAATCCCTTAATTAGTCCGTACAAAACAGTAATAGAACTTACAAGTTGTCAAATATGTCACCGCTCGAATCTTGGACATTTTGCAGCACAAAGTTTAAATAAAATACGTAGGCAAAAATCGCAGTACAGAACATCATCGATGTGAGACACTCGGCGAATTCGTGAGATGTGAATGTTTCTATGCACTGCAGTAAGAATGCCCTTGATAGGTGTTTGCCATGAAAGAATTAGGTTTGATTGCAGTCCACTTACGCGAAATATATACGCGCCCAAACTCAAGATGCCGAATACAAGAAGAATTAAGTAGGATGGAAACAACTCTTCCCTTAGTGATTTACAATATCTATGGATGTTAGTGTATATTCTATTAAATCACATTGGCTAACTATCGAGAATTAATCTTTGTATATAGCAAACCGACCCGCGTGACTTTTGCTGATCGAGGAAACTCAAATCTCAAATTTCATAGTGATTACAAAAATATTTTATTCTCCACGGATTTTTTATTTACTTTTAACTTATGGCTGAATATTCCAGTCAATTTTTATCACATTTAAGTATTGAAATTAAATTTATGGAACGATACTTAAAAGACTTGTGGACCTCTATTTAGTAATGTAGAAATAAGGATATCATTCATGAGTTAATAACCTAAGAGCTCTACAGTGAATGCTGACCACGTCTGCTATCATCACCAAATTACTGCTGTTCTTTGAATCCCTTACTCCGGAGGCACATAACAGTCTTTTAATTCTGTAACTGTAAATAAGAGTTGTGTTTTATTCTTTGGACTTATTCATCAAACAAAGATTTATCACCTTGTTACTTCGAAGAGAGCGCAAGCATATTGGAGATAAACAATTAAAAGGCCTTCCGTAGACACAAGTACGAATGTTGCGACGATAACTATGCCATCGTAGAGGAAAGCGACTAGAAAAAAGTGTTTCTTCTGATCGACGAATAACTCGAATATAAAAGGAAAGCTGCGGCTACGGGTTTGGTTCAGAGGCATCACTATCTCTAGGAACACTGATGACGATGGCAGGAGGACCAGGAGTAGTCCCAAAGGACAAATAAACACTGTAATAAATAGTATATAATCTAATATAATATAATCATAGAAATGCTCGGAATTCTATTTCTCTAGGATAAAATATGTAATTACTAGCAAAGCCCTTCGAATGAAACTTGCCCCTTCCGACGTACTTTTTAATACTTCGAATCTCTTCTTTACTCGATAGCACCTTCCAGTCGCCGTTTATGCCCTCCATAATACTCTTAATCTGAATTTACATATAATAGAACTGCAATGCTACGTAGGGAAGTGTTTCTTCAACTAGGAATTCACTCTTGTAATGACGGCCAAAATTGGGAATTATTTAATAAAGCATAGGTAAATCCACCGGGAGGAAACAAGTTCTTAATAAAAACAGTTTAAAGTGCACATGGTAACACAAATTGCGGAACTCTCAATATATGCGTATTTGCATCTGTACATACGCAATTACCGGCAACGAGAAACGAAATGTACTTGAGCAAAACGCCACACGCGACGAATGTGAATGGTACATTTCCTAGTAGTATCCTCCTGGTATAATTCACCGTGAAAAAAGTAGCAAACTGAAAATTATACCGCCTTCAATTCACTGACTACAACACTCAGTCAAATTGTTTAATGCTACACGTCACTCACCTGGCTGAAACAAAAGAGTAGCACAAAGAAGCTAGCGAAGAAGCGTTTCAATTGTAGAACGAATTTGTTTCCATATGGCCAGAGTCCGATCACGGAGAGTAGGCTAATATTTAACCGATGGTAATGTTGCCAATCTGACAATACGCCCATACCGTACCGCGGTTCAAATACATCTGAACGTCTGAGTAACCCCACCACCTGCGCGACCCTCCAGAGGGGAGTGGTAACTTCATGTCACCCATCAGGGGTTGCAATTTACGTAGCATGCATTGTTTATTACAGGGTGATGGAATCATTTTGATGCCTGCTACTGTACCACCTGCCGTTATTCGATCGATCGAAGTTTATAGCACCCGCTAACAGTGCCGTTGGAAGACACAACATTCGAAAAATTAGTGTCCATTATCTTAGCATGAGGGGATGGCAAACACTCGGATACCCTTTTACACGCTTCCGCACCACACCAGTACTTCAAGAAGGTGTTACTTTTGACTCATGGTGGTCATGGAATGATGAAAGTTAGAAGCTAGAAAGGAAGATTAGATGCATCAAGTCATATAAATGAAGAGAGTGAATTGTTATAGAGATCGGAGTTTCAATAGGGTTTGCATTTAGATTAGTGGTTGCTTATATAATAAATAGTAAAGCGGAGAAATATTGCACCGGCAGCAGGTGAAATGTTTATTTTGAAAAGCATATGTTGACGACAATTGAAACGTCGCAGGGAGAAACTGTTTGTTTCATTAAGCCTGCGTGATCCAAAAGTGGTTAAATTGAATTCATCGTTTTATTTAATCGTGCATTTGTATTGCAATGATATATATTTCTGGGTCAATAATATGTCAATAATATGTGCTTGTTCTTTATCTGATTCGCAGAAGGTTCATAAAGAGTGTTTATGTTTGGTGTTAAAAGACAAAGTGTTT
The DNA here is from genome assembly GCA_910593735.2 of Ectemnius lituratus. Lineage (NCBI taxonomy): Eukaryota > Metazoa > Arthropoda > Insecta > Hymenoptera > Crabronidae > Ectemnius > Ectemnius lituratus. Next base: position 4,518,091 of record OU343045.1, read on the forward strand.
GTTGCCCAATCTTTGTGAAACCTTGAATATTGGAGGAGCTTGAATTCTCGACACACAAATTAGTTCCCATACTGTTAATTCTTTACTACTTCGATATTTAGTTATTTTTATTTTACCGTTAATGATGTCTGAGCATGCCTTCATGTACAATGCGCACATGCGTAATGAGAGATGTTTTTTTGTTTCCTTTTCAATAAAAGGGTATTGTGATTATAAAACATTTGAGTGAGTTTGTCTCCCGTCTAAGCGGCAATGGTGTATGTCAGCGATGCCCTACGTAATCACTACATTCCGTTGAATGATAAATTAGTCATAAGGTATTTTGCTTATTTCAAAAGTGAAATGTCGGTGTTATTACCAAACAACGTACTGCTAATTAATATTTCATTGCGAGGTAAACAGGCAATGGAGAACTAATTTAAACCTAACACTGACTTTATTACAATTTAATTTCTTTAAAAGTTGTGTAGCAATATTACTAGAGAAAGAAACTCGACTGAAGCGCGCACACTCCAAGTTTTTTTTATTGTTAATCGCTCATTTATTATTCATTTATTATTAATTGCTAATGCGAGTTACATCGAGATATCTTTGAATGAAAACTTTCCTTTCCTGTATAATCAAGAGACTCGGTAGCACCTTATCCCGACGTGTAACTATTCCGAAGAAAGTTACAGCTTGCAGGCATAACTTATGAATGAAGCATAGGCTAATTTATTTTTCTGAATCCAATCGGCTAAAAAGCAAGGAAATTGGTTCAAGAGTTGAAGAGATATAAATTTTCTCTTGTTTTTTTCTCGAGTGAAAAAGGGTTCAGAAAAAGATTCAGACCAAAAATGTCCATCACATATTTTCGACGCTAGATGGTAGAACGTGACAAAGCCGTGACATGATGTTAGAGAGAGAGAGAGGATAGACATTAAAAAGAGACCAACTGAGACAAGATGGGTAGATGTCTTATTTCTTTGACGTCCGAGTGCTTGGTTATGTAGGCTATTATATGACTGTATCATGCGAGATTATCTGACAAAGGCCGTAGCCCGGTAAGCAGCCATAAATTGCCCCCGGGCTTTACTTGACGGCAATTTAGGGGGATGTTTGTACGATAACGAAATAATTTATTCTCAAGTTACAGCCTTTTGCATCGAAGGGTAATCGAACAAAAAACTGATAATTGAAAACTCATAAAAAAATCATATCTCGCCATGAAAATATCCAATCGGCTTCAAGAAAACGCGCAAATTTAGAGAATATAAAGCACATTTCAAACAAAAATCATGTGATTTCTTTTCCATTCCCGAATCAGTGATAAAAATGGTTTTGGCTTTATTATTTTTTTTCACCGATACCACTGCTTTGTACAATTACCAAATTTTTTCCCTCTATCTTTGGACAGTCCCCTAACACCGCAATTTTTTCCAGAATTTTAAAAAATGTACCGCATAGTTGGAAAATTAATAATGACTGGTTTATTCCATTTTTTGAATATCACACGGAATAAATTTCCGAAGATTGTTTTCTATATGCTATTCCTAATCCTTGTAATGATGAATACTATTCGCTGCAGCGACAAACAGTGCATTCGGTTTGGTCCCTCTAAGCGTACCACGAGACGCCGCGGGATTGAATAATATAAAAAATATATACATAGTAATATAGATTTTCATTGTCTTTATCTATTCGGGATCGGAATATGTGTACTTATCTTTTTCAATAGTCCGGAAATACATTCTTTTCCCCACTTCCTGCTGATCCTTACAATGACGTGCAAAAAGAAGTAACTATACTTTCTTTTACAAATTTGCATGCACAACAAGATTGAAGCTACACAAACACATACCATTGTCATATTGATCGATGATATTGGCTTCTTGAAGATAAATGAAAAACAGGTCGTAGAAACTAAAAGTTAGTAGGATAGTATGAAGAGGTCCTCCGCCAATCCCGTGAAGGACGGTCCTATTTATAATTTCTAAACATACTATCATACTCATCGTAAGAAGGAGTCGAAAGTTACGAGTTACCAGTCACCAGTAAATTTTGTAGTTGCATAGACTGGTCTACTTCTTGTATGCAGTTGTGGATACAGCTGATCAATTTAGTGGATCATTGGGCAGCTTTTCTTCTTATCCACAGAACTGTGCCCTCTGGTGCAGCTTTGTATAGATCAATTGTGCTACTTCCTTGTTGCACATCTTCTATGCTGCTCTCTTCAGGTATAGCGGTTCCCCAATCGATTGTCCTTTATTGTATCGACTATCTGTAAACTTGGGAAGTATGCAGTCCTCATAAAAGTTTCTCAATTTAGGCTTCATTTCTTTTTTCCAGAATTTGTCGTCAATCGTCTTGTAGAAAGTGTAAGGAAGACCTTGCGAATCCAAAACGCAACCGACGACCAGACTGCAGCGCACCGCCTACTTAACCGACCACCGAGTTGATGAGTCTCGCCTACTACCGGCATACTACCAACAATGTAACCAACTGGTTACCATGCACTCCTGGTATCATCAAACCATGTACCTGAAAAAACAATATGGAAGGGATTATAAAATTAAGTAAATTTCCTTTACACTATTCCCTTTATATTAATAGAATTGCGCCGTTCCATAATAATTTCCTCGTGGGTATGTGCTTTGGCATGTGTGCTCCACTTACCGCAGCGCATACTGGAACATTATTACAAATAATTCAAGCGCTTACACACAGTCAACCACTGTACGTGCGAGTCATTGACTACAGCCATTCAGACACCGAGAACAGAAGTCGATCACTCGCACATGCAAGGAGAATTATATCATGATAATATATTAATGAACCGTTCAGCGAAGGGCACTGTTCCTCGCAATGCGCGGAACAACATTTGGTTCCAACAAGACTGAGCTCCTCCGCACAGAACTCGAGGAATTCAATGTCATCTAAGGGAGGCTTTTGAGAACCAGTGGATTGGATTTGACAACCCGACCGCCTTCTGGCCACCAAGATCTCCGGACCTGACTGCCCTGCATTTCTTCTTCCGGGGATTTCCGAAGGTATTATCTAATAGTCAAGTTCTGTCAATCGTTAGTTTGTACATGCATTTAGTCTAAATTATGAAATGGGCAATGGCATTACGATTCACAGAGCGTTGCTTCTGGTGTGGATTCGCCCGATCAGTTTGAGGTCGTTCAACGTCTTCAAGCGGCCGTTGCAACCATTGAGCCGCAGCAGTTTGTGGACATTCGAGGGAATATGATGGAGCGGGCTCAGTTTTGCCTGAAAGACGATGGTTAACAGCTAGTCAAGGACCAGACTTATCGCAAGCGTATGCAATGAAAATGGAGAAATAGGTGGAAAGGCGGGGAAACGTGAAAGAAAAAGTATCACCACTGCCAGGTATTGAACGTGGTGATGAGAGGGCAAGAAAATGCAAAAAAACAATCGCGACAACGGAGAACCGAACTCGAATCACTGCGGTCGCTGTTCCAATGCTTCACCACGTTGCCAGGCGTCCCTTTGGAAGCACAATGGCCTTTACTATTGACATAAGTAATATTTGGGCAGAAGTTAAGCCACAGGAAATAATATTTGATTGCACAAACCGTGGTCCACGACCAATTCAAAAACTTGGGCGTAAAAGTTGGACCAATTCGTCTGACTGGTCCAACTGACACTGTCCATGAATTCAATGTTACTTGTCCTATGTCACTTGTAGCTGATATCAAGAAAATGTATTGTCAGATTTTGATGGATTCACTTGACCAAGATCTGCATCGGATACTGTGACGACCTAATCCACTACATGAAGTGAGTGAGTACTAGTTAAACATGGTCACGTATGGGCTAGCTTTTGCTCCATACGTAGCCGTTCATACTCTAAGGCAACTGTCTACTGATAAGGCCAATAGGTATCCTCTTGGGGTAGGAACACTTTTTTTCGGGCCATGCATGTCGATGATATCTTGACTGGAACCAATGATCTGGGCGAGCTGATGAAGAAAAAGCAAGGACTTACTGAGGTTTGTGAGGGCGGCGGGTTTCCTCTGCAGAAATGGGTGTTCAACTCATCTATTATTCTAGAGGCACTCGCAGGATCTCAGCAGGCAGCAAGCAGGACCGTCTTAACGTTGGAACAGCAAAATTCGCATTTCACTTTGGTGTTAAAGTGGAACCCACACTCAGATACGTTCTCCTTCGCTGTAAAACCAATAACCATGTCAGAGATTACACGAAGGACAATTTCGTCACAAGCTGCTCAACTGTTTTACTCACTTGGGTGGATTTCCCCAGTAATCATTAAGGCAAAGACCGTCATCCAACATACATGGTTGCTGCACTCTGACTGGGACATTCTACTACCATAGCCGCTTGCCATCAAGTGGATTGAATTTCGCAACGAGTGGGGTTTGCTGTCCACGCTGACGATGTCCAGGCCCTTGACAGTTCCGGACGGAGGTCTGCAGGAAGCATTCGGGTAGGGGGAAATCAAAGTGGTGACTGCTAGTTGCGTGTTCGGGCATGGCACATAGCAGTTCGAGGATTTCATTGACACAATTCGCTGACTCCGCACAGTGATTTAGGACGGGGCAAATCACTCTCATTTGAGAACCTTCGTACCCCTGCTGCTTGGCGCGCATTGCGAATAGTGATATGCATGTTGGTTATTAAAAGCTTCGTATATAATCATGCGCACCATACATATATACACTGCTCAAAAGTCATATGGCATAGATAAAATTTGGTCAAAAATAGGCCAACTTTGGCTAACGACCACACAGCCAAAAATCAACGTAGAAATATATTTTTTGTCTCAAAAGAAAGCTTGAAATCTCTACTTTAGGATGGTGTACTTTCATTTTCAATTGAGTCCACCATTAACCCTGTACTCCCTTAAATCTGACAGCATGTTTGTCAAATTAAAAATTGCAAAGTTTGTCAAAGTCCATGGGCTTGGACAATTTTTTCCGGGGGGTTTATTTACAGCAGAATAAAGTATGACCTTTCCCCTTTAATTTGGTGTATAAAACAAGTGATTGCGATTTTTTCCTGCAAAGTTACAGCACATCGAAGTTACCCGTGCATTTTTGCCCATGTACTGTCAGCATTAGCGTTACCCGATGTGCACCGCGGGTCCTTATCTCTGCACTGTACACGCACACATACACATGTTGTGTAAAATCTGATCGGCAACCTCCCCGCGGTGCACATCGGGTAACGCTAATGCCGACAGTACATGGGCAAAAATGCACGGGTAACTTCGATGTGCTGTAACTTTGCAGGAAAAAATCGCATTCACTTGTTTTATACACCAAATTAAAGGGGAAGGGTCATACTTTATTCCGCTGTAAATAAACCCCCCGGAAAAAAATTGTCCAAGCCCATGGACTTTGACAAACTTTGCAATTTTTAATTTGACAAACATGCTGTCAGATTTAAGGGAGTACAGGATTAATGGTGGACTCAATTGAAAATGAAAGTACATCATTGTAAAGTAGAGATTTCAAGCTTTCTTTTGAGACAAAAAATATATTTCTACGTTGATTTTTGGCTGTGTGGTCGTTAGCCAAAGTTGGCCTATTTTTGACCAAATTTTATCTATGCCATATGACTTTTGAGCAGTGTATTAGGGTGGCTCTTTTTCAGGTGATTTTTGAATTTTTATGAGTGCACCTCTCAGATTCGTTCCAAATAATTACAAAAAAATACTCCCAAAGTTTTACTGCTCCATCTCAATATTAACACGTGCCACAGCCACCTATTTCTTTCCATTGGACCATGGGGTTTTTATCGACTTTAGTTCATAATTCTCTAACACAAGAAATATCCACGTGAAAAATATGATCCTTGTATGGTTTTCTTGTGAAATCTATATCCTTTTTTAACAAATTTTTATTTTTCAAAAATTCAAAACGGCGACTTAAAGATTCGAAATTCATCAAATTTGGACAAGATTGCGTCAAAACTGGTTGTATACGAGTTTCTTGGGTTCCTGGGATTAAATTTCGTATAAAAAGTATACAATGCAAAATAACAGACCCAATACAGCGGTTAAAACATTTAAATTGTCCGAATTTGTTCATTTTTTAGTTTATATTCCATAAACATTACATCGCGACACATATGCAACGTGTAGGACACGTCGAGTGTAAACCAACGACTGACTTTTTCATGCCAGTATAGAAAATGTATGGCAGGTTCGGAACTAGAACAACTGAATTCATTAAAAACCACAGCATATTTTTTTTGTATGATCCCAGAATCAGTAAATTTAAATTTATTGTTAAACCTGAAAAATAAATGGCAATTTTTGGAAGAATGTTTCAGGAAATTCAATTACATTCAATTGATTGATTCAAATTTACTGTTGGGACAGAATAGCGCACAAATGATAAAGCTCACGCAAAGACAAAAAATGTTGACGAAAGATGAAGGTTGTCAGTAGGCGCTGCAATCGTACGGTCAACAAACAAAAAATGTGGCCGACTTCGAAAAACTGACAGAGTTCCAAAAAGCTGAAAACTAAAAACTGACAGAGTTCCAAAAAGCTGAAAGCTAAAAACTAACAGAGTCCCAAAAAAATGAAAAGTAAAAACTAAGCAGAACCAAAAATGCGCTGAAAAGTAACAAATAATTTGTTGTTTTCATCGATACATAAATTTATTGTCATAATATGCGATTCTGACAACCTTCCTTGGCAACCCCATTAAGGGTAAATATGCTGCAACTTTTCGGAGGCGGCGCAAATATAAGTAAAATATTACAAAAATTACGGAGCCCTGACACTGAAATCTCGAACTACTCGTGGTCTCTATACACAATCTATAGCACAGACTGGCTTTAATGATTTCGGACTTTAATTCTAACTTTAATGATAGACGAAGATAAAATGATACACACGAGAGAACCGATAGTTCTATTGCCTGCAGTCTGTTCACGTATATGCGTATTTGTTAGATTAGCCTACATCTATGAAATGTCGGAATTGTACGGAATAGTCGTATACCAGGCTAGTGAACGTTGACAATATTAGCATATTAGATAGGGTATACTTCGGCCGTTCAACTTGTACAGATTATGTATATAATCCACTTAGTAGTATAGACTGTGTATAGAGACCACGAGTATTTCGAGATTTCAGTGCCAGGGCTTCGTAATTTTTTTAATATTTTACTTATATTTGCGCCGCCTCCGAAAAGTTGCAGCATATTTGGGCTTAATGGGGTTGCCAAAGAAGGTTGCCAAAATCGCATATTATGACTGCAAATTTCTGTATCCATACAAACAACAAATTATTTTGTACTTTTCAGCGCACTTTTGCTGCTGCTTAGTTTTTACTTTTCAGATTTTGGAACTCTGTCAGTTTTTAGTTTTCAGCTTTTTGGAACTGTGTCAGTTTTTCGAAGCCGGTCACATTTTTTTTAAATATTTTTTTTTTATTTCATGCTTTTAGTATTGGAAATGAATAGAACCATGGTTCGAGGTTGATTTCATCTTGAATTTCATCGATGTAGTCGTGTACCAGTTATAGACCAACAAATATAGCCGATCTTGTTGTAGAAAGTACATTGCGAAATTTATGCAAGAGCGAGTTCGTCGAGAACTTCCTCCATAAGCTAGTAAAAATTTCATCCCGATCAATCAACCCGTCCAAAAGCTATTGCCAGACAGTCGCATGTTCGGTTTTATGCAATAACAGTTGCTAATGTTACAGAATTCGGAAATATTTCGAACGAAACCATTCTGGCAACATCCACTGTGAGATAGAAAAGGTTTCATTCCGATTAGTCCATCCGTCGCAGAGATATTGCCGGAAAAACGAAATCTTAATACAAGAAATTTCGATTTTTATGCAATAACTATGGACAGCATTAAACAATTTCGAAAAAATTTATAATAGGACCAAACTGTGAACTTCCTCTATAAGATAGGTAATGTTTCATCCCAATCGGTCCACCCATCTCAGAGTTCTAGCCGGACGAAAATTAAAAAAACAAAAATTTCGAAGTCGGTAAAAACATCGGCAACCTGTCAATAGCAAATAGGGACTTCCAATGGACCGTGATTTGCGCATGCGCAGTACTTCTTACTCAAGTAGTAATTAAATTTATTATCACTTGAATAATATTATCAATCTAGTATAATGAAAATATTAAGATCAATAGAAAAAAAATTAAACAATAGATTTAAATTTACTGATTTTAAGATCACACAAACTTGGTGTGTGCGCGCACTTCATTCGAGGCACTTACTCTGATAATATTGCTAAAAAAACTTTAAAAAAAATTAAATTGTAGTAAAGTCAGCATTAGATTTAAATTAGTTCCCCATTGCTTTTTCACCTCACAATGAAGCGCGCGCACACCAAGCATTTTTATTGTTAATAGCTAATTTATTGTTAATTATGAATAAATCGAGGCAGCTTTGAATCAAAACTTGAACTAAACAACAACTTGATGCATTTTGTAAATGTCAATGTTTTTTGTGGCGAGGGGATATCACGTCTTTTTGTTAGTTACGTGTTTTTATTTTCAATTCATTATTGTGTAATAATATTTATATACTTTTCATGCAGATGTTAATTGTCTCTCTTTCAGCCTACAAGACTCACCTTACTTTTGTTTACGAATATCATTTTTACGTATAAAGATATATAATTCCCCCCAACCCACCAACCTCGTCAAAGTCATTAAAAAATAATCAAAAATAGAAATGGATATCATTGGTAAACGAAAGCCAAGTTATAATTCAGAACAATAAATTAACGATTAACAATAGTAAAAAAACGTGGCATGTGCACGTTTCATTACGAGGAAGGCAATCAATGAGAAACTAATTTAAATCTAAAATCTAATGAATGAAGGGCGCACACGCCAAGTTTTTTTTATTATTGTTAATCGCTAATTTATTGTTGTGATTATAACATGGCTTTCATTTACCAATGATATCCATTTCTATTTTTGATCATTTTTTTTCATCTTAATGGTTTTGGGGGATTTCAGTCCTTTTTGTTAGTTGTTAGAAAATGTGCGCTAAATCACGTACCTACAGGATTCGATGCTTACGTCTATGATCGCGGTTACGCAAGCGGTTACCCATCTATGTCAATATTTTTGAGCCTATGGGCAAGTACGAGCTAAGCGCGCGACGTGAGGCTCTTCTTGCTGGTATGGCGAAAAGTGAGGACGTATGAGAGAGAGAGAGTGTGTAAATCGTGCGGTAATTAAGTTGACAATAAATGCTTTTTGTATCATAAGCTGAGGTGTGAATTATTTAGACCAGTTGTCAGATTCCCCCAAAACCTAACATTAGTTAATCGGAAAATGGTAAAATAGAAATATAATTTGTTACTGCCCATTTGACAAGTGCAATACTTTAATAATGAGAAAGTAACACGAGGAAATTCATATCTCTTGAAAGTGGGGGACCAATTTCCTTGCTCTTTAGCGCATAGGATTCAGAAAAATAAATTAGGCTGTGCTTAATTCACAGGTCATGCCTACAAACTGTAACTTTTTCGGAAATCGAGGTGAAAGTTTTATATCGATCGAAAACCGCTGCACGTCGGGATCAGTTGTCTCGAGTTGTCTCGGTTTCTCGCGCTGTATAGCTACAATTTACTTCTTGGCACGAGATTCTACCGAGTCTGCTGCTCTAACGACAAAAATGTAGATATCATACAAGAAAACCAACTTTTTAATCAAAGGTACCTCGTTTTAAATCGCATTAGCAATTAACAATACATTCGCGATTAACAATAAAAAAAACTTGGCGGGTGTGGACTTCATTCGAGGCACTTGCTCTGGTAATATTGTTACACAACTATGAAAGAAATTAAATTGTAGTAAAGTCAGTGTTATATTTTAATCAGTTTTCTATTGCCTTTTTACATCGTACTACTTCCTGCGCTTGTACAGTAACAAAGTGAATATCGATTAGAGTGCGGGAATCAGTCACTTTCTGCACTATATGCAGCCCTCGAAAAGTGAACTTTCGCACCATGCGTTCCATAAAATGATATTCAGTGAGATTAGACGATGAGTTATACTTTTTCCTGAATGTATCCTACATTTGATTACTACAACATGTCCCGCTATGCTCACTGGAAGGAAAAAAGCGCGGTAGCGTAGGACATGGTCATTCTCATAACCTGAAACATGATTTCTTAATCAAACGATCCACACTAGCGGATACAACCTAGGCTAAGAAATAGAAAACGTGCGTACCAAAGAGAAACCTTTGTAGCCGGGGGCGAATAAACTGCAAACATCAAGTTTGACAGGTTTACTACAATTTGCCATGCAAAAAAGGATTAATTTCTGTGTGGTTATTGGAACATTGTACCACGCGGTGTTATACCTGCAATATTATAAATTGTAATTAAATCCCTTAATTAGTCCGTACAAAACAGTAATAGAACTTACAAGTTGTCAAATATGTCACCGCTCGAATCTTGGACATTTTGCAGCACAAAGTTTAAATAAAATACGTAGGCAAAAATCGCAGTACAGAACATCATCGATGTGAGACACTCGGCGAATTCGTGAGATGTGAATGTTTCTATGCACTGCAGTAAGAATGCCCTTGATAGGTGTTTGCCATGAAAGAATTAGGTTTGATTGCAGTCCACTTACGCGAAATATATACGCGCCCAAACTCAAGATGCCGAACACAAGAAGAATTAAGTAGGATGGTAACAACTCTTCCCTTAGTGATTTACAATATCTATGGGTGTTAGTGCATATTCTATTAAATCACATTGGCTAACTATCGAGAATTAATCTTTGTATATAGCAAACCGATCCGCGTGTCTTTCGCTGATCGAGGAAACTCAAATCTCAAATTTCATAGTCATTGCAAAAATATTTTATTCTCCAAGGATTTTTTATTTACTTTTAACTTGTGGCTGAATATTCCAGTCAATTTTTATCACATTTAAGTATTGAAATTAAATTTATGGAATGATACTTAAAAGACTTGTGGACCTCTATTTAGTAATGTAGAAATAAGGATCTCATTCATAAGTTAATAACCTAATGGCTCTACAGTGAATGCTGACCACGTCAGCTATCATCCCCGAATTACTGCTATTCTTTGAATGGCTTACTCCGGCGGCATATAACAGTTTTTTAATTCTGTAACTGTAAATAAGAATTGTATTTTATTCTTTGGAATTATTCATCGAACACAGTTTGATTACCTTGTCACTTCGAAGAGAGCGCAAGCATATTGGAGATAAACAATGAAAATGGCTTCCGTAGACACAAGTACCAATGTTGCGGCGATAAGTGCGCCATCGCAGAGGAAAGCGACTAGAACGAAGTGTTTCTTTTCATCGAGGAAGAACTCCAACATAAACGGGAAGTTACGGCTGCGCGTTTCGTTCAGGGGCATCACTATCTCGAGGAACACTGGTGACGATGATAGGACAACTAGGAATAATCCCACAGGACAAATAAACACTGTAACAAATAGCCAGTCTATAATCATAGAAATGCTCGGAATTCTATGTGTCTAGAATAAAATATGTAATTACTAGCGAAGCCCTTCGTATGAAACTTGCCCCTTTCGACGTACTTTTTAATAATTCGAATCTCCTCTTTACTCGCTAGCACCTTCCAGTCGCCATTTATGCCCTCCATAATTCTCTTAATCTGAATTTACATATAATAGAACTGCAATGCTATGTAGGGAAGTGTTTTTTCAATTAGGAATTGACTCTTGTAATGACGGCCAAAATTGGGAATCATTTAATAAAGCATAGGTAAATCCACCGGGAGGAAACAAGTTCTTAATAAAAACAGTTTAAAGTGCACATGGTAACACAAATTGCGGAACTCTCAATATATGCGTATTTGCATCTGTACATACGCAATTACCGGCAACGAGAAACGAAATGTACTTGAGCAAAACGCCACACGCGACGAATGCGAACGGTACAGTTCTTAGTAGTATCCTCCTGGTATAATTCACCGTGAAAAAAGTAGCAAACTGAAAATTAGACTGCCTTTAATTGGCTGAGTACAACACTCAGTCAAATTGTTTAATGTTTCACGTCACTCACCTGGCTGAAACAAAAGAGTAGCACAAAGAAGCTAGCGAACAAGCGTTTCAATCGTACGGCGAATTTGTCTCCATATGGCCAGAGTCCGATCACGGAGAGTAGGCTAATATTTAACCGATGGTAATGTTGCCAATCTGACAATACGTCCATACCGTACCGCGGTTCGAATACGTCTGAAGATCTGAGTAACCCCACCACCTGCGCGACCCTCCAGAGGGGAGTGGTAACTTCATGTCACCCATCAGGGCTTGCAATTTACGTAGCATGCATTGTTTATTACAGGGTGATGGAATCATTTTGATGCCTGCTACTTTACCATCTGCCATTACTCGATCGATCGAAGTCTGTAACACCCGCTAACATTGTCGTTGGAAGACACAACATTCGAAAAATTAGTGCCCATTATCTTAGCATGAGGGGATGGCAAACACTCGGATACCCTTTTACACGCTTCCGCACCACACCAGTACTTGAAGAAGGTGTTACTTTCTAGAAAGAAAGGAAGTTAGAAAGACAAGCTAGAAAGGAAGATGAGACACATCAAGTCACATAAATGAAGAGAGTGAATTGTTATAGACATCGGAGTTTCTGTAGGATTTGCATTTAGATTAGTGTTTGCTTATATAATAGATAGTAGAGCGGAGAAATATTGCACCGGCAACAGGTGAAATGTTTAGTTTGAAAAGCGTATTGCTAAGAAAGACTAGCGTGACAAATGTTGAGCACAACTGAAATCTGTAAGGAGGGAACTGCTTGTTTCATTAACCCTGCGTGATCCACGAGTGATTAAATTGAATTCATCGTCTTATTTTAATCGCTCAATTATATTCAAATGATATATATTTCTGGTTCAATAATATGTGGCATAAAATTAACCCTACATTGTTCATGACGTGCGTGTTCTTTACCTGGTTTGCAGAAGGTTAGTAAAGAGTGTTTATGTTTGATGTTAAAAGATAAAGTGTTTCTTGCCTAACCTTAACGAAACCTTCGCCAAAGTGGTAATTTTTTACTACTTCAAAACGTATTTATTATTATTTACCGATTATTCTACATTCCGTTGAATAATAAACTAATTACAAGGTATTTTGCTTCTTTCAAAAGTGAAACGTCGGTGTTATTACCAAACAACGTACTGTTAATGTTGAAAGAAGTTCATTTGGTAATAAGTACGAGAGCTGCCAGGCAATGCCAGTGTAAAGTCTGCAGGCAGAACTTCCGCAATGTTGACTTGGTGGCCAAATGTGACGTTCCAGACAATATCAACAACATTGTAAAGGTAATTACATTGGTAGCAAAATTATTCCTTCTCATCTAGGACGGTTTCACTCATGATTGCAAAGATCGGAAATCGACAAATATAGGAGTGAATGGTTATTGCAAGATACAAGTCCTAAAAAAGTCACCAACTAGAGACGTTTAAGCTGCTGAATTTTATTATATTTGTGGAGCTTTCAGAAGTTGTAGTACTTTTTCTAAAAGACTCTTACGCTCCGACTTTGTTTAGTGTTTCCGACGCAAAGTGGGAATTATTGGGTCGGATGTAAACAGAAATCGCTGAAACATATCGCGAACGGTATTTTCGCGAGAGCTCTTTCTGGTATGGTGTTCTTGGTCTCGTTTTATGTGCTTGTTTCGGGCTTCTTGTGCTTCCTCAGACAATTGGCCCATGGGCAATAATGCAGGTTTAATGACATCCGGTCCATGAATTCGAACTTTGTGAACTGAGACAGGCATGTAATACCACGGATACAATGACATATATAAGTAGACTGTATCATCAGCCCACTTTTTGAATTTTATCGGGTCGATTTCAAAACCGCACGATAATGTCTGTAGAATCACCGCACATTTTGAAATAAGGCATTCGTCTATGCCAGTAATTTGCGCAGCTACTTTTAGGTCTTGAAAAAATCTTCAAGTCATACATATACCTTTCAGAAAATGTAATTTAGAAGGCAGAACATATTGGAGTTTGTGCATAACTCCAAATACAGATTAATTTGAAAATCATATTGCGTACTCTGTTTGGACTCACGGGTCACTGCGTGATGCTCATGGATAAAATATTGTCGCGCCTCTCGCCTTCTACATCGTTCGACATCTTTCTTTCCGATTTTTATTAAGCACTTTAGGCTTCGCTGATTTTGCTTTTGTACACACATCTGCAGCGGTAATTACCTTTACGGGCCTTTTCGCCTTCGCCTGCTTTCTCCGTTATATTTATTGCACCCAAGTTATTTCAGTTTTCTCATCTGGTGTACTAATGTTCCATACCCGGATTAGCGTGCGCGCTTCCCCGAACTTCATATTTTCGGCCAGGTATGTCCAGGCGTTGAGCGGCTGACCCTTCCACCCTGGCGCGGGAAAACCCATGCACCCCCTTTTGCGATGCCGAAATTCCGTGCCACTTTCTTAATTTCCTGTTTCCTGTCCCTGCCAACTCCTTTCCCTCACCACTCTTTTTCCACCAATCAGCGTGACTTTCCACTTTTCCTTTCTTGCCGCAATTTTATATATTCTGCGCCACTTTGGTTTCAGATCAGAACTCTTATTTTCCCGAGAGAGGCAACATATTAGATTTTTTGTTACTTCGGTCAAACACATATTTTTTGACTACATCGAATCTCCGCTTCTCTCCAACGTTTATTATATTGGAGTTCTCCCGCTTAAAATATTACCAAGGACAGACTTATTTCTGCCCTTTGGCGAGCGGTCTCAGTGCGTATTACACTAAAAATTGTACACATTTGCTTACGTATCCAATTTCCGGATAACTAGCCAGAACGGCCAGTTGTCCGCAGAATAAATATTCGTTTCTACCTGAAACCATCACCTGGAGTTCTTGAGGACTTACACCCTCTTATCAAAGAGCTCTAAACATTGGTCCTTCGAGCCGGATACGCGAGTGTAAATTAGTGGTGAAAACATTCGACAGTGTATTGTCACTGTTTCATATTCAAAAGCAAACTAGACACCAGTCTAAGTGTGAAGAAGATTCGTAGGCCGCAAGTGGGCTTACATTGGCTTCGTCCTGCAAGTTGGACATTTGGAGCATCGAATTTGGAATCTTTGGAGCAGTAACCAATTGGAGGGGATCATCTCGATCCATTGGAAGCTGCATTTGAACGTCTGTACCATCAGGATCAAGGAGAAGGCCTCCTCAACGCAATTGTGAGTCGGGTTTTTTTTTGTATGATTTTGATCTGAGTTGGTACACGCGGTAAATTATGGCGTCCCTTAAGTCTCTTGTCGGCGAGCGTGCGCAAATCAAAGCGGCATTAACTAGATTCAATAAGTTCTTTGAAGGAGTAAATGACTCCACACCAATTGACCTTATCGAGACTAGGCTCGAGAGAAACGTAGATTTGCTTACGAAATTTGAGGCAGTATCCAATAGGCTAGAATTATTGTATGAAGAGAGTGACGATGAAGAGATCGCGAAACTGGAAGACGAGCGCTTAAAATTTGAGAACCTATATTATTATTTAATAACTAAGGTCAAGCGTCATATAAAGAGCGCACAGCCTGAGCCGACTGCTAGTACGTCGCGTTCACCAGCAGTTTCTGCCTCTCCTATTACTTCAGAGACATCAAGTTCTATTAAATTACCGACTATTTCTTTGCCGGCTTTTTCGGGAGATCGTGACCATTGGGTCAGATTTCGTGAATCATTTGAATCGCTGATCCACCACAACGACGCTCTCACAAATATTCAAAAATTCCACTATTTAAATTCCGTTGCTTCTGGGACGGCTGCAAGAACAATCCATTCACTGGGCATTTCCGACAGTAATTATACCTTTGCGTGGCAAGCATTAAACCGTCGGTATGAAGATCCAAATTCATTGATCGAGCATCATACCAAGGCCCTGTTTGAATTGGAGCCTCTAACCAAGGCATCTCATGTCACACTACGGCAATTATTAGATGACGCGACAAACCATTTAGCCGCGTTAAAGGCTTTGGACGAACCAACGGAATCATGGGGTACGTTGTTGTTAAGATTAATTTCGTCAAAACTCGACAATAACACTCGGCAAGAATGGAAAAGGTATGCGCAAGGGATTGTGAGGAAGAGGAATTTTAACGATTTGACGAGTTTTCTTGAGCGTCATTGCCGATTTCTAGAGGACTCAGTACCTGATAGTCGATCCTCATATACAAGGGTATCAAATCACAGTAATGTAAATAAAAGACCTCCAACTACGACCACCTCCCTTGTCGTCAATATAGATTCCAAGTGTGGGTTATGCAAGGGTAACCACCGATTGGCGGAGTGCGACCAATTTTCCAAACTTTCTGTTGCCGCAAGACGATCGAGGGTCTTGAAACTCCATGTTTGCTTTAACTGTTTGGAACCGGGGCATAGAAACAGGGAATGTACGCGTACCAATTGCAAGAAATGCGGTAAAAACCACCACACTCTTGTCCATCTTGAATACAATAATGCCTCGGTACACGATAAGGCAGCTAGTACCGTTAACGTTGTCGCATCACCTGAGTCTCCAGTAAATTTCCCGCAGACTTATTTCTCGCATGCCGATGGTGTTGGAAATAATGTTGCCTTACTTTCCACCGCAATCGTCCGTATTCGCGATGCTAATGGAAACCATCATGAATGTAGGGCCTTATTGGATCAGGGATCGCAAGCTAATTTTATATCAGAGGCTCTCTCTAACAGATTAAAGATGCCAATTCACGCGATTAACACGTCGATTTCTGGTATTGGTCGCACCTCTCAAACCATTCGTGGCAAGGTAAATATTGAAATGTTCTCGCGAGTCAATTCGTATAAAAAGGCTTTATCTTGTCTAGTAATACCACGAATTTCAGGAAATATTCCCAACTTTCCATTAAATCAGAAAGCTATCCCCATACCAAATAAATTTACACTTGCTGATCCGCAATATGCCGTTCCACGGGATGTCGATCTATTAATCGGCAACGGCATTTTGTGGGATTTGATTTGTGTAGGTCAGCATAAATTAGGGCTTGGACTCCCTGTTATGCAAAAAACCCAGTTGGGTTGGATATTGGCAGGAGAGTTGGACTTATCTATGATCAACATATCACAAAACCTTTTATGCCACGTTGTCACCAATGATACGCTAGATCGGGAATTGCGAAAATTTTGGGAGGTCGAAGAGGTAACCCCACCTTCATTTGACATTCCTCCACTTAATCCGTCCGACGCGTGTGAAATCCATTTTACAACCACTACCATTAGAGACGACGATGGTCGTTATATTATTAGTATACCTTTCACCGACCAATTAGGTGAACTGGGCGAATCTCGCCAAATTGCCGAGAAACGATTGCTCTCAATTGAGAGGAAATTCGAAAGACTTCCTGAATTAAAAAAGGAATACATTCAGTTTATGTCGGAATACGAGAATCTTGGCCACATGGTGGAAGTTGCTAGTGATCGGATTCGTGACAGCAAGCCTCATTATTATTTGCCACATCATGCTGTTATGAAACAGACGAGCACTACCACTAAACTTCGCGTTGTTTTCGATGGATCAGCGAAAACGTCATCGGGAATTTCATTGAATGAAGTACAACGCGTAGGGCCAACGGTGCAAGACGATTTCGGAAACACAAATATGTGGTCTCAGCGGACGTTGCGAAAATGTATAGGCAGGTATGCGTGAAACCTGATGAGCAGCGTTTTCAAAGGATCCTTTGGCGCCCAGATCCATCTCAACCGATGAAGACCTATGAATTATGTACGATCACATACGGCACGGCATCAGCTCCGTTTCTCGCGACTCGCGTATTGCGACATTTAGGCGATGAACACTTTATTGAACATCCGATGGCTGGCCGTGCCATCATACGCGACTTCTACGTCGATGATCTCCTCTCGGGGGCTGATACGTTAGAAGATGCGCGACACCTCAAGACCACCATCACTAAAATCTTGAAGACAGCTGGGATGGAACTGAGGAAATGGGCCTCCAATGACCCTCGGATCCTTGACCAAGGTCATTCCGAAACCAGCATCACTTTGGATGCTGAAAAGGATCCCAAAACTTTGGGGCTTGTGTGGAATACTAATGAGGATTGCCTACGGTATTTAGTGCAGCCTCCACCACGAGATCAGATTACGAAAAGGACCATTCTTTCCCAAATAGCTCAGATCTTTGATCCACTAGGTTTGGTGGGGCCTGCAATCATTCAGGCGAAGATTTTCATGCAAGAATTGTGGGAATTGAAAACATCCTGGGACGAGTCAGTTCCTATGCACACCTCCATACGCAATGGAAAACCTTCCGAGCTGAGCTGACCGCTCTCAATGAATTGAGAATTCCACGGTCAGTTTCCGGACACCAAGCTCATACCATCCAGTTACATGGTTTTTGTGACGCATCGGAAAGGGCTTATGGTGCGTCGGTTTACCTAAGGTCCCACGACGACCATGGGACCGTATCATGCACACTATTATGCGCCAAATCAAGAGTGGCACCTTTAAAGACAATTAGTCTCCCAAGACTGGAACTATGTGGAGCATTATTATTGGCCAATTTAATCGTGAAGGTTCGATCCTCACTTTGCCTCAACATTCAAAGTGAGCATTATTGGACCGATTCAATGATCGTCCTTGCGTGGCTGAAAGGGTCTTCAACGCGATGGAAGACATTCGTTGCCAACCGTGTGACGAAAATTCACCAGAAGACGCAAGGAGAATGGCGACATGTGCCATCAGAGGATAATCCAGCGGACGTCATTTCTCGAGGAGTCAGCCCAGCCTCATTGGCAACTTTAGATATTTGGTGGTATGGACCATCGTGGTTGCCTCAAGAATCGTCTCTTTGGCCCTCCTCCTCCACAGAGGTCGACAATGTGCCGGAAGCGAAGATCACAAGGACTCACGCGATGATCGCAGCCACCACCATCGACTCAATCTTTGATCGATATTCAAGCGTTAACAAACTCATCCACGTGGTGGCGTATTGTTTGAAATTCGTTACAGTATTAAGGTTGCGAGTTATCAATAGAAGGTCACACAATATAGACCAGGAAACTGTGCCAGCGATAGCCGAAACGCTTTCAGTATGTTTATCTGTTAGCGAGATTATCAAGGCAAAGCAGACTCTTATTGCATTGGCCCAGAGGCAAGATTTTTCAGCCGAAATTAACAGCCTTTCGGAAGGTCGGGAATTACCTGCGAAAAGTCACCTTTTATCATTATGTCCGTTTTTGGATAAGATTGGGTTGCTCAGGGTGGGCGGTCGCTCGAGTAACGCACCGATTTCATTTGAACAGCAACATCCAGTAATTTTGCCCGCGAAGCATAAACTTACGTTGCTCATTATTACTGGAGAACACCAACGGTTGCTACATGCAGGTTGCCATGCTGTTATGGCAGCCGTGCGCAACGAATATTGGCCTTTATCTTGTAAGGCAACTATCAAGGGTATAATTAGATCCTGTCTTAAGTGTTTTCGTGCCAAACCTCTAAGTCCACGATACATCATGGGACAGCTACCTGCGGACAGGGTCACTCCCTCGCGCCCATTTTCTACCTGCGGTGTTGATTACGCAGGGCCCTTTTTCATAAAGGAGAAATCACGCACTCGTACCGCAATCAAGGCATACTTATGCATTTTCGTGTGTTTTGTGACTAAGGCAGCGCATCTTGAACTAGCCGTTGATATGTCGACTGACGCATTCTTGAATTATCTCAAGCGATTTATTGCACGCCGCGGACGTTGTTGCCATATTTACTCTGACAATGGTTCCAATTTCATTGGCGCTCGAAATCAATTCCATGACTTAGGCATTTTATTAGCTGATCCGAAACATAATACAAAGGTTACAAATTTCTTGAACTCTGAACATATACAGTGGCATCTAATTCCACCTGGTAGCCCTAATTTTGGCGGGCTCTGGGAAAGCGCTGTCAAATCAGCAAAATACCATTTAAAGCGAGTTGTCGGCGAAACGCGCCTTACTTTCGAAGAACTGTACACCGTTCTAACTCAGATCGAATCATGCATGAATTCTCGTCCACTTTGCGCCCTTTCCAACGACCCTAAGGATCTGTCATCATTGACACCTGGTCATTTCCTAATTGGGGACTCGATGTCAGCTTTACCGCATCCTGATCTCCGCGAGGTCAAATTAAATAGGCTGAATAGATTCCAGTTGCTGCAGCAGATTATGCAGCATTTTTGGTCTCGTTGGAAGTTCGAATACCTCCACCAGCTTCAGCAACGGAACAAATGGAGATGCTCTGTTCCGAGCAAATTTGGACCTGGAACTTTGGTGACCATTCGAGAGGACAACACACCCCCATTGAAATGGCGCTTGGGGAGAATCATCGAACTACATCCTGGAAAGGATGATGTGACACGCGTTGTCTCCATTCAGACATCTACTGATGTCATCAAGAGGCCCGTGTCGAAGATTTGTATTTTACCTTGCAATGACGAGTCCAATGACGAACGGTCCAAAAAATTACCTGTTTAAGGCTAGTTTAATGTCATACTATTTGGCAATATTTCTTTTATGTTACTAATACTTGATTATGTCTCTATTGACACTTATATGTATTTTTCTAACATTCTATGTTTTGTAATATTTTTTAATTACTTTATTATGATAATTTTTATATACATTTGCGATAGTTCTTAGTTCGCTGTACCTGGATTTGGCAGTTCAGTATTACTCGACCACACTTGTCACATACTTCCCGAATATGTTGTAAGGCAGTGTATTTATGAACATCTTGTTCAGCATTAATATTTCCCTTATTTTGAACTAACTGTTCAAGGTGGGCGGGATGTTTGGACTCACGGGTCACTGCGTGATGCTCATGGATAAAATATTGTCGCGCCTCTCGCCTTCTACATCGTTCGACATCTTTCTTTCCGATTTTTATTAAGCACTTTAGGCTTCGCTGATTTTGCTTTTGTACACACATCTGCAGCGGTAATTACCTTTACGGGCCTTTTCGCCTTCGCCTGCTTTCTCCGTTATATTTATTGCACCCAAGTTATTTCAGTTTTCTCATCTGGTGTACTAATGTTCCATACCCGGATTAGCGTGCGCGCTTCCCCGAACTTCATATTTTCGGCCAGGTATGTCCAGGCGTTGAGCGGCTGACCCTTCCACCCTGGCGCGGGAAAACCCATGCACCCCCTTTTGCGATGCCGAAATTCCGTGCCACTTTCTTAATTTCCTGTTTCCTGTTCCTGCCAACTCCTTTCCCTCACCACTCTTTTTCCACCAATCAGCGTGACTTTCCACTTTTCCTTTCTTGCCGCAATTTTATATATTCTGCGCCACTTTGGTTTCAGATCAGAACTCTTATTTTCCCGAGAGAGGCAACATATTAGATTTTTTGTTACTTCGGTCAAACACATATTTTTTGACTACATCGAATCTCCGCTTCTCTCCAACGTTTATTATATTGGAGTTCTCCCGCTTAAAATATTACCAAGGACAGACTTATTTCTGCCCTTTGGCGAGCGGTCTCAGTGCGTATTACACTAAAAATTGTACACATTTGCTTACGTATCCAATTTCCGGATAACTAGCCAGAACGGCCAGTTCTCCGCAGAATAAATATTCGTTTCTACCTGAAACCATCACCTGGAGTTCTTGAGGACTTACACCCTCTTATCAAAGAGCTCTAAACATACTCTGCCCTTTTATTGACCACCAATAACAAATGTGCAAGTATGTGCAATTCTTATTATTATAGCGTTCAAGTCTGTACTTCTAGCTTTCAGAAAATGCAAGTTAGAAGGCAGGATGCGGGGGGACTTTTTTTATAACTCTAATACAAATTTCATATGCAAAATGTAGGTAGGCAAATGTAGGTAATTCTGTAGGAGTGAGGTTGCAAGGAATTGACAAAACAAACGCGATGTTGAGTACTTTG
The DNA here is from genome assembly GCA_910593735.2 of Ectemnius lituratus. NCBI lineage: Eukaryota > Metazoa > Arthropoda > Insecta > Hymenoptera > Crabronidae > Ectemnius > Ectemnius lituratus. Next base: position 4,540,023 of record OU343045.1, read on the forward strand.
GACATTAATCTTTTAAGAAAAAATTATGCAAAAAAAATTTCGTGGAACTTGAAATTTCGATTTTTGGCACGGTCTTGGCAGTATCTGGACCACTGTCCATTGGTATGTTACGAGCCAGGCTTCACGAGTCCTAAATATGGTCTAAGATCGTGCAAAGGGCTATTTCACCTTTGCCAGACTCAATCCTGCTCATTGATCATGAAAGAATGAAAGAATACCCTAGGCTAAAGTTAAACCTTACTATTGCTCGCCGGATACACCTTGAGCGGTAAAAGTGTACCTTCGTGAGATCTTTTATTATTCTTTTCCTTAATGTGTTTATTTGAATCAAGGTTGACTGAACAGGAATTTATAACGAAGAGACGGTGATTTTCTTAATGAAAACTGAAACAATGTTCAATATATTCAAAATGAAAACACAATACAAAATATACAATGATAGTTTCAGTGGTAATGAAATGTTGTTACAGTATACTTAAACTAAGTTCATATTACGGTACAATTTGAACGGGCGAGAAACTAACGAAAGAACTGTGACTTCCCTAATGATCGCGATATGACACGATGTACGTACGGTAATATTGACTGCTTCGAAGGAGGCTACTGCTCGATCAACTGCGGTGTTCTTCGCTGGTCCGAGTGACAGAGCTTCGGTGTCGATGAGAGTTCGGAACTGATTCCCCCTTGAGCTCTAGAAATTAGAGGTTTATATACCCGAAAAATCGAGTGAAAAGGGGTAAAGGTGGGAGATGTAAGCACCGGGTGTCCGACTATGTCTGAGATCTAGGAACTAAAGAGATGCAACGAGCGCACGCCGCGTTGCTCTCCTACTAGGAACCCATTAAAACTAGAGATAACACGGAACGAAAGAGTCGAATTCAGAGTTTTAAGGCTCGAAAAAGACGCAGGAATATTCTACGTAAGAGGCTGGCTAGTTATAATTATTGAATCTACGTATGAAATAAAGTTAAGTAAAGTTGTCCGATAAGGATGAATATGTTGCAGGTAAATAATTAAAAACTTGGTTGTCTTTATTGTTAAGATTAAGTAACAAAAACATATGAAACCTATCCGAAAACACTAAAATGTACAAAAGTGCGCCAAGTAGCAGTCTGATTCCCTCACAAAAATTGGGATCCGCCCCCCTCTGGTTGGTGGGTTGGGGGGCGGGCTACTTGGCGTTATTTTTCCATTTTAATGGTTTTGGGGGGATTTCAGTTCTTTTTGTTAATTAATCGGTAAAAGTTAAAATAAAAATATAATTTGTTACTACCCACTGGACAAGTGTAATACTTCAATAATGTGACGAATAGGAGGAGGAGACACCTTATCTATATAATTTAACATACGAAGCGTTGGACTTAACTGTATACAATTCAAGGGCATGCTATCTATTGGCAAGTCATGTTTGTCCAACAAATTTGGAGCGATTCCCTTAAGTTATACATCCTCTTCCTCATTCGACACATGCGAAAAGTGTAGAACTTGTCAAATGTGCAAGCTAAGGACAACTTAAGCGGCAGGCTTGAAATTTGATGAGCAGATACCGATTTTCCACGACTAGCATTCCCCTAAATTAATATTACGATTTGGCTCAAGACTTAATCAGCTCTATTAATTCTCTTATTCGACAGATTTGCAGTGCCAAATTTGACAAGGGCGTATCGAAAAACCACTTCAGTTACAGATTTCAAGCTTGCTGAACAGATACATAATTCAAAACTACAAAAGTGAAAGATCCAAAGTTTTCTAAACAAATACTGATTACTTGTAAGATTCGTTGTTGAGAAATTATATACATGAAAGACCTGAAATAGCACTTGATTAATAAATTGTTGCTTTTTCGTTTAAGTGGGTCCTGGCTATGCACTTGGTAACTTTGGTAGTCTATAATTGTATTGAATAAAAGGATATTGGTTATCAGTGTTAGAATTTGAGTAGGAATGAATTTAATCATTTTCATAAAGCTGTGCCAATAAGAGAATAAAACAATTAAATTTGACAGATAATCTCGCATGATACTGTCATATAATAGCCTACATAATCAAGCAGCCGAACGTCAAGGAAATAAACCATCTATCCATCTTGTGATAGTCAGTCTCTTTCTATATGTCTACCTTCTCTCTCTAAGATCATCTCACAGCTTCACCTCGTTTTGCCATCTAGCGTGGAAAGTATGTAAACGTTCTGACATCTAGCGTGGAAAATATGTGATGGACATTTTTGGTCTGAATCTGAATCTTCACCTGAACCCGACGTTTTTGCTCGAGAACGTAACACGAGGAAATTCATATCACTTGAAAGTATGGACCAGTTTCCTTGCTCCTTAGCACATAGGATTCAGAAAAATAAATTCGGCTGTGCTTAATTCATAAGTCATGCCTACAAGCTGTAACTTTTTCGGAAATCGAGGTGAAAGTTTTATATCGATTGAAAACCGCTGCACGTCAAAGAATATAGATACCATACAAGAAAGCCAACTTTTTATTCGAAGATACCTCGTTTTGAATCGCATTACCAAATAATACAACATTAGCGATTAGCAATAAAAAAAAACTTAACGGGTGCACACTTCATTCGAGGCATTTGCTCTGGTAATATTGGTAAACAACTTTTAAAGAAATCAAATTGTAGTAAAGTCAGTGTTACGTTTTAATCAGTTTTCTATTGCCTTTTTACGTCGTACTACTTTCTGCACTTGTACAGTAACAAAGTGAATATAGATTAGAGTGCGGTAATCAGTCACTTTCTGCACAATATGCAGGCCTCGAAAAGTAAACTTTCGCACCATGCGTAGCATAAAATGATATTCAGTAGGATTAGAAGATGTGTTATACTTTTCTCTGAATGTATCCTACATTTCATTACTACAACATTTCCCGCTACGCTCACTGAAAGGAAAAAAGCGCGGTAGCGTAGGACATGGTCATTCTCATAACCTGAAACATGAATTCTTAATCAAACGATCCACACTAGCGAATACAACCTGGCTAAGAAATAGAAATCGTGCGTACCATAGAAAAACCTTCGTAGCCGGGGGCGAATAAACTGCAAACATCAAGCTTGACAGGTTTAATGCAATTTACCATGCAAAAAAGTATTAATTTCCGTGTGGTTATTGGAACGTTGTACCACGCAGTGTTGTACCTACAATATTATATATTTCAATTAAATTCCTTAATTAGTCCATCCTGAATAGTAAGAGGACTTACAAGTTGTCAAATATGTCACCACACGAGTCTTGGATATTTTGCAGAAAATAGTTTAAATAAAATATGTAGCCAAGAATCCCAGCACTGAACATCATCGATGTGAGACACTCGGTGAATTCGTGAGATGCGAATGTTTCTGCGCACTGCAGTAAGAATGACCTTGATAGGAGTTTGCCATGAAACGATTAGGTTTGTTTGCAGACTTACGCGAAATATATACGCGCCCAAACTCAAGGTGCCGAGTACAAGAAGAATTAAGTAGGATGGGAACAACTCTTCCCTTAGTGATTTACAATATCTATGAGAGTCAGTGTATATTGCATTAAATCACATGGAGTAACTATCGAGAATTAATCTTTGTACAACAAACCGATCCGCGTGACGTTCGCCGATCGAGGAAACTCAAATCATAAATTTCATAGTTATTATAGAAATATTTTATTCTCCGACGACTTTTTATTTACTTCTAACTTGTGGCTGAATATTCCAGTCAATTTTTTAAATTAATGGAATGATACTTAAAAAACTTGTCGGCCTCTATTTAGTAATGGAGAAATAAGGATATCATTCATAAGTTAATAACCTAATGGCTCTACAGTGAATGCTGACCACGTCTGCTAGCATCCCCAAATTATTGTTGTTCTTCAAATCGCTTACTCCGGAGGCACATAACAGTTTCTTAAATCTGTAACTGGAAATAGGAGTTGTATTTTACTATTTGCAATTATTCATGAAGCAAAGATTTATCACCTTGTCACTTCGAAGAGAGCGCAAGCATATTGGAGATAAACAATGAAAAGGCCTTCCGTAGACACAAGTACAAATCCTCCTACGATAAGTATGCCATCGCAGAGGAGAGCGACTAGAATGAAGTGTTTCTTCTCATCGATGAAGAACTCCAAAATAAACGGAAAGCTACGGCTGCGGGTTTCGTTCAAGGGCATCACTATCTCGAGGAACACTGGTGACGATGATAGGAGAACTAGGAGCAGTCCCAAAGGACAAATAAGCACTATAACAAATAACCAGTCAATCATCATAGAAATGCTCGGAATTCTATGTCTCTAGGATAAAATATGTAATTACTAGCGAAGCCCTTCGTATGAAACTTTCCCCTTTCGACGTACTTTTTAATAATTCGAATCTCCTCTTTACTCGACAGCACCTTCCAGTCGCCGTTTATACCCTCCATAATTCTCTTAATCTGAATTTACATATAAGAGAACTGCAATGCTATGTAGGAAAGTATTTCTTCAACTAGAAATTGACTCTTGTAATGACGGCCAAAATTGGGAATCATTTAATAAAGCATAGGTAAATCCACCGGGAGAAAACAATTTCTTAATAAAAGCAGTTTAAAGTGCACATGGTAACACAAATGCGAAACTCTCAATATATGCGTATTTACATCTGTACATACGCAATTACCGGCAACAAGAAACGAAATGTACTTGAGGAAAACGCAACACCCAACGAATGTGAACGGTATATTTCTTAGTAGTATCCTCCTGGTATAATTCACCGTGAAAAAAGTAGCAAACTGAAAATTAGACTGCGTTTAATTGGCTGAGTACAACACTCAATCAAATAGTTTAATGCTACACGTCACTCACCTGACTGAAACAATAGAGTAGCACAAAGAAGCTAGCGAACAAGCGTTTCAATCGTACGGCAAATTTGTTTCCATACGGCCAGAGTCCGATCACGGAGAGTAGGCTAATATTTAACCGATGGTAATGTTGCCAATCTGACAATACGTCCATATCGTACCGCGGTTCGAATATGTCTGAAGATCTGAGTAACCCCACCACCTGCGCGACCCTCCAGAGGGGAGTGGTAACTTCATGTCACCCATCAGGGGTTGCAATTTACGTAGCATGCATTGTTTATTACAGGGTGATGGAATCATTTTGATACCTGCTACTTTACCATCTGCCATTACTCGATCGATCGAAGTCTGTAACACCCGCTAACATTGTCGTCCGAAGACACAACATTGGGAAAAATTACTGTCCATTATCGTAGCATGAGGGGATGGCAAACACCCGGATACCATTTTATACGCTTCCGTACCACACCAGTACTTGAAGAAGGTGTTACTTTTGACTAGGTGGCCATCGAATGATGAAAGTTAGAAGCTAGAAAGGAAGATTAGATGCGTCAAGTCACATAAATGAAGAGAGTGAATTGTTATAGAGATCGGAGTTTTGATAGGATTTGCATTTAGATTAGTGGTTGCTTATATAATAAATAGTAAAGCGGAGAAGTATTGCACCGGCAGCAGGTGAAATGTTTATTTTGAAAAGCATATGTTGACGACAATTGAAACGTCGCAGGGAGAAACTGTTTGTTTCATTAAGCCTGCGTGATCCAAAAGTGGTTAAATTGAATTCATCGTTTTATTTAATCGTACATTTGTATTGCAATGATATATATTTCTGGGTCAATAATATGTCAATAATATGTGCTTGTTCTTTATCTGATTCGCAGAAGTTTCATAAAGAGTGTTTATGTTTGGTGTTAAAAGACAAAGTGTTTGTTGCCCAATCTTTGTGAAACCTTGAATATTGGAGGAGCTTGAATTCTCGATACACAAATTAGTTCCCATACTGTTAATTCTTTACTACTTCGATATTTAGTTATTTTTATTTTACCGTTAAAGATGTCTGAGCATGCCTTCATGTACAATGCGCACATGCGTAATGAGAGATGTTTTTTTGTTTCCTTTTCAATAAAAGGGTATTGTGATTATAAAACATTTGAGTGAGTTTGTCTCCCGTCTAAGCGACAATGGTGTATGTCAGCGATGCCCTACGTAATCACTACATTCCGTTGAATGATAAATTAGTTATAAGGTATTCTTCTTATTTCAAAAGTGAAATGTTGGTGTTATTACCAAAGAACGTACTACTAATGTTGAAAGAAGATGATTTGGTAATAAGTATGGGAGCTGCCAGGCAATGCCAATGTAAAGTCTACTGGCAAAATTTTCGTAATGTTGACTTGATGGCCAAATATGACGTTCCAGACAAAATCAACGACATTATAAAGGTAATTACATTGGTAACAAACCTATTCCTTCTCATCTAGCACGGTTTCACTCATGATTGCAAAAATTCTCAAATCGACAAATGTGGGAGTGAATGGTTATTGCAAGATACAAGTCCTAAAAAGGTCACCAACCCTTGTGCGCCAATTTTATCGATATTTCCATATAATATGAACCTCCCACAAAAGTATTTTGAATTCAACAAAAATCACACTTTTCTTTGACATTCTAAGAAAATTCTACAAAGAAATATATATTTTACTGTCTTTCCCACAGTGACCAGAAAATTAATGGAAATCGTTGGAAATGAAAGTCAAGCCACTATTGAATTATAATACAATTTTTAAAAAAGGATCAAACAATTTCTTCTTAATGCTGAAGCGGTTACAGTTTCACGGTCGCAAAACAAGCATGAAATTCTTTACACTGCTAAGTAAGGGTTGGTTGCAGCTTTCGGGTAGAGAAACGGTATAATAGAGTTAATCATCAATAAAACATCTGGCACTTGACGGATCCGGTTATTCACAAATGGAGTTTCAAGCCTACACACAAATTGCAGGGAGGTTTTTAGAGTCCAAATGAAAGAGTGAAATTTAGAGTGAAATTTGTCGCGTTTTGCACACGTCTCTGACATTTCAGATATTTTGAATGGTGGAGATTGTATATGGCATAAATATTCCATGTGTTTGTCGTGTGAAAGGCTTGAAACTCCATTTGCGATGATTAATTCTACTATACCCTTACTTAACAGTGTAAAGTATTTCATGTTTGTTTTGCAACCGTGAAACCGTAATCGCTTCAGCATTACGAAGAAATGGTTTAACAGTTTTTTTTAAATTCTATTCTAATTGAATAGTAGCTTGGCTGTCGTTTCCAATGACTTCCACTAATTTCTTGGTCAATGTGGGAAAGACAATGAAATATATAATTATTTTTCATAGAATTTTCTTAGAATATCAAAGAAAAGTATGATTTTTGTTGAATCCAAAACACTTTTGTGAGAGGTGGAACAAAACTACTTGGCCATTTTTTTACAGTTTGAATGTCTTTTTGGGGGTTATGTATTTCCGTAATGCGTTGCGCATTACGGCGGAACTTGAACCGCAGTGCAGAATTATGAAACTTTATAGCACCGCACGGTACGGATTTCAGGCTTGGGGGTGGCCGTCGGCCACCACCGCCTTCTCACCAAAAAACCTTACCAGGCCCAACAACAGTGAGCACTGGCGCATGAAATCCGTACCGTGCGGTGCAATAAAGGTATTACAATTTTTCCCGTTCTGCACTATAAGTCCAATCGTGATAGTTAATCCGCAGTATGTTGCATCTTGTGTCGAGTAATACAAAAACGTACCGGGTCATCTGCGGTTGACATTAAATTTTATCCTACTCACGCCCTGTTCCTGTACGCATTTATAATATAATTACTGGTATTGGCTAATCGTTTTTGACAGTTTGTTAGTGTACTTTTTCGTACTCCACTATTCTATAATGGATCGTAGCGGAAATTTAAGATGTTGAATGTAAGAGGTTCCCGGCTTTTAATATGGGCGAAAAAGTCGGGAGATGAGAGAACAACTATGAAACGAGAAGGCAGTAAGAGGACAGAGGTATGTAGAGACCCATCTTACTTTCGCTGTGCGCTGGCATCCTCTCAAGATAACTATTCAAATTTCTTACTTCGGCCCCTAACTATTTGGAATAGTGACTTATTCAAAGTTGACCGGGTTCAACTATTTTAAAATGGTATTTCAAATATTTCCTATGAAGACATTATCCACCAGTACGCATGAGGATGTTACGAGCCAGGCTTCGCGAGTCCTAAATATGCTCTGAGATCGTGCAAAGGGCTATTTCACCTTTGCCAGACTCGAGTCTTCTAGTTCCCAATCGGCCCTATATCAATCCTGGGATCGTGCTAACGGCTATTTCACCTTAACCAGACTCAGGTCCCTATTCTCCTGTTTACCCCTTTATACTAGTTACTTCCAAATAACTCAGAACAGAACTTGGGATCGTGCTAAGGGCTATTTCACCTTAACCAGACTCAAGACTGGACCTTGTTAATTAAAAGAATGGCTAGTTACTTTCAGTAGCTCAGAACAGGTCTTGGGATCGTGCTAAGGGCTATTTCACCTTAACCAGACTCAATCCTGCTCATTGATCATGAAAGAATGCCCTAGGCTAAAGTTAAACCTTACTATTGCTCACCGGATACACCTTGAGCGGTAAAAGTGTATCCTCGTGGGGTCTTTTATTATTCCTTTCCTTATATGTGCTTATTTAAATCAAGGATGACTGAACAGGAATTTCCAATAAAGAAGCAATGATTTTGTTAATAAAAACTAAAACAATGATCAATATATTCTGAATGAAAATACAATACAAAAATAATAATGAGAGTTTCAGCGGAAGTGAAATGTTGTTACAATATACTTAAACTGAGTTCGTATTACGTTACGATATTGAACGGGGGAGAAACTGACGAAAGAACTGTGACTTGCCTAACGATCGCGATATGACACGATGTACGTACGGTAATATTGACTGGTTTCGAAGGAGACTAATGCTCGATCTACTACGATGTTCTTCGCTGCTCCGAGTGACAGAGCTTCGCTGTCGATGAGAGTTTGGAACTGATTCCCCCGCTTTCCACTAGAATTTAGGGCTTAAATACCCGAAAACCCAGTGAAAAGGGGGTATGGTGGGAGTATAGGGCGCCAAGAGTCTGACCATGCTTGAGTTCTAAGGAACTACACAGATGCACCAAGGGCACGCTGCGTTGCTCCCCTATTAGAAAGCTATAAACACTAGAGATAAGACGGAACGAAAGGAGTCGAAGTCACAGTTTTAAGGCTCGAAAAATACGCAGGAATATTCTATGTAGGAAGCTAGCGAGTTATAATTATTGAATCTACGTATGAAATAATGTTAAGAAAAGTTGTCCGAGAGGATGAATATGTAACAAGGATATATATATTAAGCTTATCCGATGTAACTTGTAAAGTGTTAAGTCAATCTGAATTATTGTTTGACTTAATTTGAATGTCACAATGTATTTATAATTTAAACATGCACATAGGACATGGTACAATATTTTAACATCAATGATAGTTGACATTTTAATAAAGTTATACTCTTAAATGTTTTAGTTATACCAATCATAAATAATTCCAAATTTTATTATCTTCATTTTTAAGCATTAACTAACAAAAAGATACCATGTCATTCTAAAAATATTAAAATGTAAAACAATGCGGCAAGTAGCAGTTTGGTTACCCCACAAAATTGGCTTCTTGATTTCGTTTTCTGAAAAAGATTTAGACTCACTGAAGGAATGTCCCATATTCATTAAAAATCCTTAAAAGATATAGATTTCACTCGCATTAGCAATTAACAATAAATTAACAATGAATTAGCGATTGATAATAAAAAAAAACTTGTCGTATGTGTACTTTATTCAAGGGACTTACGCTGGTAATATTGCAAAAAAAAATGTTTAAAGAAAATAAATCATAATAAAGTCAGTGTTTTAAGTTTAAATCAGTTTCCCATTGTCTTTTTACCGCATAATGAAGGGCGCACACCTCAAGTTTTTTTTATTGTTCATCGCTGATTCTTTTTTAATTTATTGTTAATTGGTAATGCGAGTTAATTCGACCTATCTTTGAATGAAAACTTGTCTTTCTTGTATGATATCTATATCTTTTTTTTATATCTTTTTAGGATTTTTTATAAATATGGAACATGTACTATTATGTAACGTCTATGAAGTTAGCCACCCATTTTTCCAAGAGTAAAGTACGCTTTGTATTTGTGTTCTGGTGGAAAAAATTTTGTTCCCGTTTGTTCTGCGTCTATTGAGCAATGTTCTATAGTTGCTACTCGCTAGCTCAATTTTTTAAATCAGACTAAAACTCCAAAAACTCAGAAAATTGTCGCGTCCAAGAGTAAAGTGCCCTTTGTAGAAATGTTCCAGCGAATCTAAAGGTTGTTCCAGGTTGTTCTACCAATATTTAGCTAAGATATATAATTTGGAACTGTTCGGCTCATAACTATAGCCATTATCATAAAATTGTGTCTCTCCGTTGCTCCACACTATTTTTGCTATAACTTTGCCAAATGTTGCTGAAAACAATTAATATTTGGGAACAATGTTCAGAACAACTAGAGGAATCTAGAGCACCCAAAAAAAGTTGCATTATCAAAAAATGGGGGGCCAGCCAAAAAAACGTTTTTTTGATATTTCCGACACATTTTTGTTCTTTTTGACGTGTCACTTTGGGACAATTTAGAACAAACCTAGAACAACCTGGAACAACCAAAAAAATATTCAAATTCGAAAAATGGGTGGCTAACTTGAAACTTGAGAAGAGTAATATCACTGAAGTTAGCCCCACTATTTTTCGAAATGCAAAAACCAATTGTTGTGCTGCATTGTGCACAAATTTGAATTACGGCCCAACACAGCACAAATGGAGCACAATGCAATACAACAATTGTGTTTTACATTTCCAAAAATGGTAGACCTAACTTCAGTGACATAGAAGAGTATCAAAATGGTCATACGTGTAACTTAAAAACAACCTAAGTTAAGAACTGATATTTGCTAAACAAATTCTGATTGCCAAGAACTAACATGTCACGTAACTGAAAATAACTAGTAATCCAATTGCTGACTAAATTGATAATTAAATTTTAATTCCTCAGCTTACTTAAATCGTTTCTGAGTGACCCAGTGGACAATTTTAACAGTTTAAAACTTGATTGCGTAGAAAGTGATAAAGCTTAGCCTATATCTGATATAACTTGTATAGTATTGAGTCTCTTGAATGTCAAATTAGATAGATATTAGTTATTGAAATTTTCATGTTGGAGCTCGACAAATCAGCTCCGCATAGTAAACAAAAAATGCTATAATTTTGTTAGCTTTTTATTTTATTCTCCTCGTCTCCCTATTTGAGCGGTAATTTTGAAATTATCCGAAAATATACTCACTATATTTTAGATTGAATTTGATTTCACGGTTAATCCTCGGTACACAATCTATAATTTCGAATATTCAATGATCTCCACCTTCTCTTTCCAGTGAAAAATTCAAAAATTATATGTGGGGTACTCCACAAGGATCATATGCTCCACAAGTCCAATTGTTCACCAAATATAACAATTTTTTAACTAGGAACGAAGATAAAACAATGTTCGTGCTGCAAAACGTCAGTGAATATCGTAAATTGTTTCCTGATGCAAGGAAAGAGACACTTCTGCAAAAATGTTAACTTTATAAATCGTGGATTTCATTTTGTACTTTCAATAAATATAGGGAGACGAAGGGAATGAAATAAAAAGCTGAAAAAATTTGTGAATTTTTTTGTTATCATTTGAATCTTATTTGATGGGATCCAACAGAAATTTTTTTTTAAGGACAACCCTAGACTGCTCACTAATTTCCATCTGTTTAACTTAGCTTACCTAATATAACTTCTAAAGTATTAAAAGACTAATTAATTATTAAAAGTCGAATTACTGAATTTCATCTCTTCAGCAGTATAGAATCTTATGCTATGGCTTGACAATTTTGATAATCTAAAAGTTGGCTGCGGATGAAGTAACAGCTTATCCTATATGTAATATAACTTGTCGATAATAGAATCCAACCATTTGCAATTTAGATACAAATTGTAAAACTCTGCATTTATATGCTATGCGTTTCTTGACTGCTACTTGAACTGCTGATTTATCGTTGGTGCATTAGTATTTCTTATTGCTATTTTGTTGTGAACTAAAGCGTAATGTTGACACATAGGCAATAATTAATGGGTAATTAAACTAATAGTAAAAAAATTTAGCACAGCATACGAAGAACCACTTGGTTCATAAGCTAAAGATCTGAAACCTGCTAAGCAAATACGGATTACAAGTTACTAAATGGTCCCAAATTGCAAATGATTGCTCTTTAGTTTAAATGTTCCTTCTGCTATTACTAATCCGCACTTGTTTACTAAATTTAGCTAAAGTGGTTTGTGACCTGTGCACTTGACAAGTTTGACACTTTGTAATGTAATAAGTATATCTTGACTCCTATTTCAACACTTTTTCAATAATCATTAATACATTAACTGAGTATTATTAGATAATAATATTAGTGAAGTATTAAAATAAAATACTTAATGTAACTATAAGAAAGTCCCACTCATAATTGCTTTGTTATTGACGTCAAACTTGCGTTCCCTTTTCGAACCTTCGTAATGTTTTCCCCGCAAAACTTAGTTAATTAACTAACAGTGTTGATATTGAATAAAAAATACCGAGCCTAAACCGTTTCTGTTTTTTATAATATTAGGTAAAGACTAAAGTTTTTCACGACTTTTCTGCATTTGCCATGCCATAACCTCTAATTCAATGAGTCGGCGTTCTTCGACGCTGCAGTCTGCACTTTTCTTCTCGATGCAAAACGTCAGCTGTCTTCCGGCTTCTTCCTCCACTTTCTTTTGAACGCCGATAATATTGTTTCTGGGTGAGTACACTTGGAATATTTCTTCACGCGAGTTCTTGTAACTATACCTGTACAGCAAAATGGTATCAAAATGAGTTCTTAAGGATCTCGTGATCCGAAATTCTGACGTTTGAAATGTCACACAAAGATAACCTGAAGAGCGGTGAAAGATTTCTTATGTAACACTTTTCAGATGACTTTAAGAACTTCGTAAAGATATCGAAAAGATAATGTATTCAAAAGATTTAAAAGATATCTAATGTAAGACCTAAAAACGTTATCGCATTTATTACGCTTATTATGGGAGAATTTCAAGGTTATGAAGACTGAAATAATTTGTAATTGAATAATTTCTTTTTTGACTAAGTCGTTCAGACCATAGATTCCGCAATTGTGTGTAAATCGGATAGCAGTATTTGAGAGTTTGTGATTTAAGAGTGTATCAAGTTTCCACCAAATATTTCGAAGTTTCTATCTTTTTTCACTCGAGTTATGCTGGCTTGTGAGGATTCCCAATAAATAAAGTGCAATACATTCAGTGTTTCACAATTTTGTCCGAATTCGCGGATTTAGTCGATAAATTGTTTCACAGTTGCTGGAATTGTATCCTTGGATCGGAATATTTTCTTGGAACTGACTCGGCTGTTATTGGATCACTGGATCTGTCGTTGGAGGGGCTGCTAAATCCGCTATCCGAAGACGATCTTTATTTGTGATGACTGTTGCCATTGCCGTCATCTGAATGTCAGTTTGAGGCGTACTTCTTGGAGGAATTAGAACGAAGGCTGTTGTCGAAAGTCCAGGCCACTGACTACATCCCTGGAAACAGAACACCTTTGGAGGACACATTTTCCGACGGATTTATAATAAAAACATTTAAAGACTTATATATAAATATTTGCTGCTATCCATAACGGATAAGTGATTTAAGAGTTTGAGTGTTTGATTCATTTAACTGCGAAAATAATGTGCCGCACGAGGAAAGCGAATCTTTCTAAGCGTAGAAGTATGAGTAGAAATACGTCTAAGAGTAATTCCTCTATTCAGGAATTCGATGTTGAGGATATAGTCTCAACTAACGCGGAAACTACGGAAAATAAAACGGTTTCAGTATCTACAAGTGCTGATATCGCTCTATTAGGATCATCGATTGAATCTACGAGTCCACCGTATTATTTCCCGTTGACGTTAGTAAAGGATATCATTCCGACATTCAATGGAACTATTTGTCCTCTATCAAAATTCATTGAACGCTGCGAGAAGTATTGCCCGCAAGTTCACCCGATTGAACAGCCATTGCTTCTAGACATCATTTATGACAAAGTAATAGGCCCAGCAGCCAAATTACTATATATTAAATCCAAGCCAAATTCAGTTTCGGACATCCTGAATTCACTCAAGCAAATTTATACTCGAAGCTGTCGTGTAAGCAAAATAAGTTCTAAGTTTGAATCATTAACACAGGATCTGCATGAACCAATAATCGATTTCGGGAATAGAATAGTGAGACAAACGTGCGAATCAATTGAAAGTGCGCGTCTAAATTATAACGGATATGAGTTAAACTTCGTAGAAAGTATGATACATAATAATGCGAGGGTCGGGTTCCTTGGCGGTTTACGGAACTCAGTTATTGGGACCGCTTTAGCAGCATCCTCAAAAACGGACTTATTCCAACTCATTACCCTGGCACATGAAATGAATGCGGAAGAAATAGAAGAACAGGGTTTTGATTTGAAATTCAGAGAACCTGAAACGGATTATAGAATATTTACCACAAATTCCGTCGAACGTAAATGTTGTAACTGCAATCAGATTGACCATTTTCTCGCAGATTGTCCCCGCAGAAATGTGAATACCGGTCCCCGTAGGCAATTTGAGTGTACGTTCTGTGGACTGCTTGGACATACAGAACATTTTTGCTATAAGAAAAACCGTAGAAATACACACTCGTACAGCGATAATTGTTACGATTCCTGTAAAGACCAAGATTGAGTCGACTCACTAATTTTATGCGCCAAACCAAAGAAATGTACTTACGCTTAAATAAAGATTTCACAGCTCATTTACCCACAACAGTTTTACGCTATCCAGATTTGTATCAAGATTCCACATCCTTCCTGGTAGATGCCGGTTCCTGAATCAACCAAAATAAAAGAAATACGATTAATAATTGAATTCAAATAAATATAAACAACAATTTGCAACCTTTTCGGTATAGAATCGGGCTTCGTTCTTATAATAGGGGAAGTAGAAATTTAATTCGCTATTATATATAATGGTCCTATTTGACAGTTGAAAATTTTAGGCGTTCTGTTTCTTCATAATAAAACGCTATTATAACATTTATTAAAAGAGAGCAAAAAACCCTCCACTTAAGAAACACTGATTTCGCATAAACCGAGATTCCAGCGTTATTTTAGAGCCCTGAAGTAAAACCTTAATCACGCTATCTATAAGAACCTATCCATTAAATCAAACTATGTACGGAAAATAGATTCAGATCCCAACGTTTATATCAGAGAAGTTTAAGATTGACTCAACAACCAGCCCGGTTTCTCTCACAATACCTCCAAGCGAACTTTAAGAATTCGATGCCGATCCCGTCTGATTTGCGTAATTAACGAAAACCTTGAATTTAGGTCACATAATCGCCGGGGAGGGGAAACGAGTGTATTAGACATATTATATGAATTTGTTTTTCGGTTCCATTTACCCTGTGACAAATTCGGCTGCGTAAACATACGAAAAGTACAAAAAACGTAACCCTAATTAATTACATACTTAGAGCAATCTAGAAACAAGGAGTATCATTATTAAAAGAAGAAATTGTTCAAAATACAAAAATAATACCTGCTGAACCAAAAACTAATTAGTTATAACATTTTCTGCGTAGTAGTTATATAACACTTAAACTTCTATTTAAATTCATGTAATACTTAAGAAATCTGTATGTCGAACAAATCTTATATAAAGTTTAACTTCAGAATATTACGTCTGCTGTGCGTGTGTTACGAGCCAGGCTTCGCGAGTCCTAAATATGCTCTGAGATCGTGCAAAGGGCTATTTCACCTTTGCCAGACTCGAGTCCCTATTCTCCTGTTAAACCCTTTATACTAGTTACTTCCAAATAACTCAGAACAGAACTTGGGATCGTGCTAAGGGCTATTTCACCTTAACCAGACTCAAGACTGGACCTTGTTAATTAAAAGAATGGCTAGTTACTTTCAGTAGCTCAGAACAGGTCTTGGGATCGTGCTAAGGGCTATTTCACCTTAACTAGACTCAATCCTGCTCATTGATCATGAAAGAATGCCCTAGGCTAAAGTTAAACCTTACTATTGCTCGCCGGATACACCTTGAGCGGTAAAAGTGTATCCTCGTGGGATCTTTTATTATTCTTTTCCTTATATGTGCTTATTTAAATCAAGGATGACTGAACAGGAATTTCCAATAAAGAAGCAATGATTTTGTTAATAAAAACTAAAACAATATTCAATATATTCTGAATGAAAATACAATACAAAAATATATAATGAGAGTTTCAGCAGAAGTGAAATGTTGTTACAATTTGGATTATACTTAAAATGAAATCGTATTACGTTACGATATTGAACGGGGGAGAAACTAAACGTAAGAACTGTGACTTGCCTAACGATCGCGATATGACACGATGAACGTACGGTAATATTGACTGGTTTCGAAGGAGACTAATGCTCGATCTACTACGATGTTCTTCGCTGGTCCGAGTGCCAGAGCTTCGCTGTCGATGAGAGTTCGGAACTGATTCTCCCGCTTTCCACTAGAATTTAGGGCTTAAATACCCGAAGACCCACTGAAAAGGGGGTATGGTGTGTTACGTATCCGGACCTCCAATCGCACGAATCTAGCTGAATAAACCGTCAGGCTAGCAACTTCAATTCAGCGGGAATTCAAATCATAAAACGCGACTCACGTATTAACGCACGGCTTTTTCCCTCGCGAGCAATTAGAAGATTAGGACACGGCATCTGGCACGCAAATGCTTAGTAATTCGTAGTAACGATAATCAGGTACGGTTAATCCTGCAATAAAGTAATAAACGAAGAAGTCACTTCGCGACTTCTTCGAATCCTTCGCTAAGCCTAACACAATAGGCCCTAACATTCTCGAGCGCTCACTCTTTTCCTCGAACGCGTCGACGAGCGTCCGCGAACTACAATATAATCATAAAAGCTCGCTCGCCTCGCCTCGAGAAAGGGTCCGGGTTTTCCACGACCCAGGGATTTTCCCATCGCGCCGCCATTTCCCGCCAGCGACCAGCGCACGTAGCCCAGGGCAAGAGTAGGATCAGGAAGGAGAGGGAGAGCAAAATTTAGGGAAGGAGTAAGGCCCATCGGAGGGGCACCAATTGAAATGCGTAAGGGCCACCGTCTGCCCTAGCGAGCGCCTGATTGGCTCCTTTCTCACGGGCCTAAGAAAGAAGTCTTCGAAGACGTTCGTCGATTCCTTCTTCAGGAACGAACGTCACTTCGAATTCTAGCAGCAAGCGACTAAGACCTTTTTCTTATTCTTGTACTGGACAGTAGTAGTTGGCCTTATTTCAATATATAACTTCACGTTTTAATCCAATCCAGTTTACCTTTATTTTCAAACTTTCCCTCCTACACGAGCAGGGTGCTTCAGCACTCCACGGGCACACTTACCCACTTCAGACCTTTACAACCCGTGAACACGCAACAGGTGAGAGTATACAGCGCCAAGGGTCTGACCATGCTTGAGTTCTAGGAACTACACAGATGCACCGTATGCACGCCGTATTGCTCCCCTACTAGAAAGCTATAAACACTAGAGATAAGACGGAACGAAAGGAGTCGAAGTCACAGTTTTAAGGCTCGAAAAATACGCAGGAATATTCTGTGTAGGAAGCTAGCGAGTTATAACTATTGCATTTACGTATGAAATAATGTTAAGAAAAGTAGTCCGAGAGGATGAATATGTAACACGTGCGACGATATTGTATATACTCTTCTCACAAAAATTAATGCATCACTTTTTTTGACCGAAAAATCACCGATTTTTGAAGCGGCATTACTCGGCTCGACAAAATCGTACAGCAGTTTTTTAATACTCATTTTACAGCTTGAAGCTTCCTCTTTCAAAGCCTATATCTCATTTTTGCTTACAATAATTTGTCTGTTATTAAACAAATGAAAACTCGAACTATCTTTTTTCTGTTCAAATTACGCAAGTTCCAGAGAGTTCACGAAGTTGGAATTTTTTTTTGGTGAATTTACATTAACGTTATCTTGTAAAGGAAAGCTTCCTCTTTAAAATGAGCTATTGGAAAGTTGGGTACGATTTTTTGAAAAGTTGTTTATCGCACTGTTCTTAAGAAGTGTGTCGCGGGCATTGGAATTACCCAAGGTACACCACGAGGATGTTGCTCGGTCGGACTTATACCTCCTGAGCGTTATCCTGCATGAGCAAGACGCATACGCACACTCACACGAGGTACAAGTCCGACCGAGCAACATCCTCGTAGTGTAATTTTCTTAATGATAGGACACAGGTATAAATATTCCATTCCATTCGTAGAAAATTACGTTCCGTAAAAAATACTGTTCATCTTACATCCTAACATTAACGATACAATAACGATTTGCGGTGATGAAAGGTATCATTCGAATAATAATTTACCACCTGAGCAATCACTAAGAAAATTACTTTCTCCAAAAAATACTATCCATCTTACATTCTCACATTAACAATACAATAGCGATTTCCAGTGATGTAAGATATCATTTGCACAATAAGGTTGCATCTATTTGTGTGAAAGACTTAAAACTTGATGTGTGAAGAACCGGGCGGGCCATGTATTACGTTTTCTTTGATAAATTGAACGAATAGAAGAGATATATGTTTTAATTTAATTTTCACAATTGTTTAACATATGTTTTGTTTTATATTCCTAATTGAAGGTTTCGTTTTCACATTCAAATCCTGTTCCTGTTCTTGTTTGTCCGTAGAATATTTAGTTCTGTATGACATTATTTTTTTTTTAATATTCATTCAATTAAGCACAATATTTGTATTCCCTGCACTACCATTAAATTCTCTTGTGGGATTAGAGTGTTTGAATCAAGACTAGGCTTTCCAATGATATCGATTTACGTTTTTGGTCAACTTGATAGAGCTGGTTTCACCACACTGTTATTTTTGTGGAATGTGGCCCATTTTTTGCGAGGCAAGATCTTTTTTGGGGTGAGGGACAAGACTACTTGGCGCTTTTTTTACATTTTAATGTTTTTGGACTGATTTCATGTCTTTGGTCGTTCATTTAGTAATTGGGGTGAGGGATAAGACTACTTGGCGCATTTTTTATATTTCAATGTTTTTGGATGGATTTCATGTCTTTTTGGTCGTTCATTTAAGAATTGAGATGAGGGACAGAACTACTTGACGCTTTTTACATTTTAATGTTTATGGGGGAGTGAGAGGATTGTTTTTGCATAGGATTTCTTTTAAATATGGATTGCTTTTTTTGGTTGTTGGATATTTTTTGGGATGCAGAACTAAACTACTTTAAGCTTTTTTAAAAATTTTAATGTTTTTTGGGAAGTGGGAGGATTCTTTTTGTGTAGGATTGTGTTGAGATCAGGAATATTTTTTTATGTAGTTAGTTCTGGTTATGATTTTGCAAAGGAGACGCTATAAATGCAGACGGGATCTTATTAATAAAATAAAAAAAATATGCTTGCCTTTTCATTTGTTACCCTCCTCATCCCATTTTTACTAATTTTAACTTTACAGACAGAGAAAACTTGGCTTTCTTGTATGCTATCTATATCTTTTTTGTTATATCTCAATTTTGTGGGGAAATCAAACTGCGCTTCTTGACTCATTATTTTACACTTTTTTAATGTTTTTGGATGGATTTCATGTCTTAGTGTTAGTTAGTTAATGCTTAATAATAAAGACAATAAGATTTTTAATTATTTATGAATGGTTTAACGAAATTTAAAAGTATAATTTTATTAAAATGTCAAGTCTTATTTATGTTAAAATATGCACCATCTCCTGTGTGTATGTTTATGTTACAATGTAACTTTAATGTACAACATATTTATAACTTAATCATGCACATAGGAGGAGATCTTAGAAATTGAGCAGAGTCTGGGAATATAGATTCCGTACATAATATAGCTTGCACTTGACAAATTCAATATTCCAAATTCAAACAGTATGAGGTTTACAGCTTGCCTAATATAATTTAAAATTTTAACTTTAGTCTGTTGGAAGTTAGGAGCATTATAGCTATTGGTAATAATCAGCGCCTATTTACTCATTACCAATAGCCAGGATGCATTTAAATTAAAGATTACACAAGCTATACCCTCATACGCACTTTAGCTTTGTTAAATCTTGACTGTCAAATGCGTAGCTCAAGGAGTGCAGAATCTAAAGTAATAAAATGTGCTAAACAAGTACTGATTACCAATAGCTAGCATTTCTTTAAATTGTAAATAATTGCTAATATTGCTTAATAGATTAATATACTACATACTTGACAATTTTAACTATTGGTAATCAGCATTCGTTTTCCGAAACAGGGACTTCTGAGTTACGCACTTACCACTTTTAACATTTCATAATTCTTAATAATGACAAGATCACAGGGACTGGGGCAAGGACAGTATACTCTTTTATTAACTAAATAAAGCATGGAATCTGGAATAAAATAATAAAATCGGACTGTGTCATATGACGATTATGGCACATAACCAACCATGGCATGACCGGCTTAACCAATGTCGGTATGACGCAGATTACAGATTATAGATCGGTAACGTGAACGCGACATTTCAGCGTGGTGCCAACTGGTGTGAGAAAAGTGAAAGTCACGTTTTTAGGAATTACTGAATCCTATGACTCTTAATTTGCCTTGCCTTATCCACGAATAAAAATAAGCAGGAGAATTCATATCTCTTGTATGACGGAACCGATTTACTTGATTCTTGGCTCATTGGATTCAGAAAAATCAGCGAAAAAATACAAAATTCAGAAATAAATCCGCGGAGCTGTAACTTTCCCATAATTCGAGGTGAAAGTTTTATAGCGTACGACAACCGCTACACTTCGGGATAAGTATACTCGGTAGTCGCGTGCCATACTATATATACTACTACTTGGCGCAAGACTCTACCGAGTCTCCTGATGTATGTATAAAAGTATCATTAAGGGAACGTGGGGCGCAATTGAATCGATATTTCTTGGCCTATTATTTCCATCGATTCACTTCGATCCACTTCTGTTCCACTTGATGTTTTCTTGCCAGCTGTAGATAGATCGATCCAGCTTATTATATAGCTGACACGAGTGCTAATAGTCTGCGCCAATTACTCCAAATCAGTCAGCAGGACTGCATCGAACGAGAAGGATGCAAACACATTTCCAACGGGCGATTTGGCCTCTTACTGTTATGGCCGCTCTTTTTGGATTTGCATTAATTGAATACCCCGAGAGAAAACCGCGAAGACTCCTCAGTCTTCTTTACGCCATTGTGTCATTCACCTTACAAGTTGCCATGCTCAGTACCAAATTCTTATACTTTGACGCGGCTGATGCAATTTTCCTGAGTTGGATCCGCTATAGTATACTTGGCTATATCAGCCTTAATATTCTTGTATTGACCTTCTTCAGCCAGTGGCACGGAAAGGTATGTGGTATTCAATTCTTTACTAATTCTTGACAACCTTTTTCTGCCTTGTTTAATTTTTCAGCTGTTTTCAATAGTATAAACATTGCAAATTGTGTTGTGATACTTTCGTTACGATAGAGGTTCCAGCAGTGCTTGGAGGCTATGAATGAAATCGACGAGACGTTGAGAGGGTTGGGAATTGAGACCGATTACTCTAGATTACGAAGGATAGTGGTGGTGACTCTAGCTGCCTGGATGTCTTGGGTCTCAATGCTAAATGCATTCAGAGCCTTAGCGGTATCAACGAACATAAACGAAATATATGTAACGATTGCTGTATTTATTGTGCATATACCCTTCCATGTTCCTATTATTGTGGACATACACTTCTGGTTTATTGTGAGGTACGTTCTGAAAAGAATCAATCTAAAAATTCGTTTTTGAAAAGGTGATTTATGAAAGGAAGAGTACGTAAATATTGAAAACAACATATAGGTATGCGGGCACGAGATTCGACTGTATAAATAATGCCCTAAGAGAACTTGCACTTGATGATAAAGATTATACAGGATGGCTTCGAAAGAAAAAGGTAGCATCTGTTCGTGGAGTTTTCATCTTAAACGAAAAAAACAAACGCATCATTTGGACCACAATGTAATAAATAAATGTGAACCCATTTTATTACGAGAATTTATTTTTGTAAATGAAAAAATGGAAATATATTGTTTCCTGGCAGGCATCTACACTTTCGACTCTGCGACATCTTATGCGACATAACTCGGCTGTTCGAAATCCAACTTTACACGGAGATCGCCTTGTCCTTTCAGTTCCTACTGTGCACTATGATATTTACGTTTCGCCTGATACTGGTGCCGCTTGAAGGCAACAAGTATAATTACTGTGCACTGATATGGACGTGGGCGTTTTTACACATCTTGAAAATCTTCATTACCAATTACATTTGCGAAATTGTTCGTGCCAAGGTGACTGGATACATTCTCTATCTCTAGTTTTTCCAGGAACATTTTATATAATGAGTACGAATGATTCAGGCAATGTCAGTCACTGACATAGCTGTCAGATTGATATGCGACATGGACGACGAGAAAATGCGGGAAAATGTAAGTTTATTAAAGTACAGTTTTTTAGTAAATTAGAGTTGTACATTTAGTGTCTAAGAAAACTTCAGAAAGTGATCGTTTTCATAACACAGCTATTGTTAATCGGACTACAAACAAAGCACAAGCCATTAAGATTCTCATGCCTGGGCCTCAACTATTTTGGCTACCAATTCTTGTATGAGGTTCGTGACAATCTCTACCAATATTATAATTTGAATATTATCCTTTCCCATGATTTATTTAAATCATCTTTTAGATCGTCAGCACGATGGTCACCATGACTGTGATAATATTGCAACTGAAACCAGGTCTCACATGAACTTTATTCCTAAAAATCCTTTTAGAAAATGACAACTCGCTCCGAAAACACTGGCAACATAAAACAATCTGTAACGAATGTTCAACTGGAAGATAAAATGCTCTTAAAAGTACAAAATAATCTCGATTTTATACATTAATACGACTTTCTAGCAACATTTAAAATAAGTTATGTGGAATCGGGATGTGATTCTAAATATGTTGCTCTCTAAAATAGAAGGGGTTTCATTCCGCATGTACTATCTTTCAGTTGCGAGTTTTCCCAACATTAGTTCATAAGTACTAGTACACCTTGTAGTTAAAACCGTGAGGAATCAATAAACGTGGAACAGAAACGTAAGGGGTTATACCATCGACCCACTTTCTCCCTTGTGCTACCTTATTTGTGTGATGCCCTTACAATATTGCTCCCGTGGGTGCTAATTAATCGACACTCCGAATTTATTGTAGATCGTAAACAGAAAAGAACGTGTCTGATAAAGAAGACAGTAGAACTGCATTGAACGTGAAGAATGAAAGCATATTTCCAGCGGGCGATTTGGCCTCTAACCGTCACGACCACCGTTTTCGGGTTCGCATTAATCGAGTATCCCATGGGAAAGTTACGAATATTCCTCATTCTTCTTTATGTCACTGTGCCAATCAGCATACAAATC
Source organism: Ectemnius lituratus (assembly GCA_910593735.2). Taxonomy (NCBI): domain Eukaryota; kingdom Metazoa; phylum Arthropoda; class Insecta; order Hymenoptera; family Crabronidae; genus Ectemnius; species Ectemnius lituratus. Next base: position 4,563,555 of record OU343045.1, read on the forward strand.
GGTCTGATTATCATTCGAAAAACATGGTTTTCTGACCCTTCGATGTTTGAAAACCTCGTTCTTATTCGGTCGGTTCACGATATCTTCATGATAAGCTGCTGTGTCATCAGCCTCCTGTCAATCTGCATCACACACTGGCAAGGAAAGGTATGTGTACGGATCCCGTATCTTATCTTAGTTCTCTTTAATTCTTTTTCTAATGTTGATTGTGATATCAATCACAGAAATCGTTTAGACTCTTTGGTGTGTCGCTAACGCTGTCTTTTTTGTACAAGATTTTAAGTTATTCTTATTTACGTAAGAGGTCGCAATATGTTTGAAAAGGGTTCACACATCCCAGTTATTCTTGTACTTTAGTGCATTGAGTCTTAATTTACATAACCCTAGAATAATCTTTTTACCCGCTCGTAATTACCTATGCGTGGTTCTATTAATAATCACATGGCTGATCTAAAGGAATTTAGGTTACTATACGATAAGTGAAATTTTGCAGTAAGGCATACAATAGCCTCGGAAATTGTGGGATTGAAAACAGTTATATTTTTCGTCTAGTAAAAGGAAAACCAATCTTTAATACCTGCCGGTAAGTTTTAGCGTGCTACTTGAGATCAATGAAAGAATAATATTGACAACTTGACGATTAATGCTTGAGCTCAAGAATGCTTCCCTGATAATCGTCCTGCCAAGGGTGATAAGTTCCGATGTAAGGGGTGTGTAACCCCAGTGTTACAGAATGTAAGCATTTTTTGGAAGATCTGAAAAGGATAGGATTTTTCGTCAAAAGTTTATTAAACATATGATGTTGAACATATAATGACTAACCGGTACAGGTCAATTCAATGCCATCACTGCGACGCCTTCGTACAACTTTATTAACTGCCTACTGGCGATATAGAATTAGCTTACGATTAGCTTAAGGTAGTTGTGTCAGTACTGTAATATCCAAAAGTCAACCGCTGGCCGAAGAAACTGTTAACTTCGTTTTGCATACTGCCGGTGCAATACACGCAACCTAACCTAATCCCTATAATCACATCTCTGCTCCTTGGAGGCATTGCCATCACTGTTGATTCGCGTGTTTTGAATTCTAAGTTCTCACCCAATCCCAGACCTAACCCAATTCTTAATCTGTAGGCCTGCTCACAAAAATAATACTACAACCTAACTAACACCGAAGTTGTCAACATCTGGAACTCCGTAACCTAACACAATCCCAGACCTAACCTACTTATTAATTCAGCAATCACATAGTGAAAATAATTATTAATGCACGTAATAAATAATAACTTTATGAAGGCGTCGAAATGACACAGCGTTAAAGTGCCGACGTCGAAATGACAGCGTCGAACCGACGGCGGCGATGTGACAGCGTTGAGATGACCTGCTTCCTGACTAACACATAATAAATGCGTCTATTGCAAAGGCATCGGGGCCGGTACTCTAGGATACATAACCCTGGCACTAAGTATTAATTCTGAACGTCAAAAAATCTATAATTGGTTCTCCTAAATTAGAAAGAATATGTTTATAGAAGTAAAAACCAAGTACCTATTTAGTGTGACCTAACTATTTTCTGGACTGAATGTCTGCTATTATATTTTCTTGTGCATTGATGCGGGTAGCAAATACTCATAAGTCCTTTTCTTCGTAATATTGCCAAATATCTTTGCGTATTTTATGTAAGCATGGGTATTGGGCTCCACCTAACCTATTGCTGCAATAAATAGCTGTTACGTTATCTATTCTGAATAGAACTTCAGAATTTCGTGGGTTTTTAGCGAAAGATTCTAGTTCATTAATATGGCGTTTACTTTCGTCTTCAGTTAAAGTACCATAGCTGTTTTGGAGTTATACACTGTAGCTCGTAGTAGAGCCATCGGTATGAATTTCTATCCTAAATTTATTTTTCCGAATAACTGTAACTGACTTCATTATATTTTTAATCCATCATTTTAAGTAATTACTTTTGGTTCACAATCAATGTTATTTTGTCACAAGGCTAAATATTTAGACCTTTCTAATTCTATAGTTTATAACACTCCATCTTTTATTGCCCGGCAAACAGATATTAATATTCCTATTATTTTAGCTAAAAATCCAATTGTAAGACTATTGATTGATAGAAGTTCGTTAATTAATTTAAGGCAACGACGTCCTTTTTGCTGGAAATGCCTATGGTCTATGGAAATTTTTAGGTCTGTATAAGTATGACTTGACATTTTTCTACGTTAATTATGAAACCTAACTACAAGATTTCTGTTGCATTTCTATTTTCTAAACATTCTTTGTAAGAGTTTCTTATACAAAGTATATCACCAAGGTACATTACTGATTTTAAACCCTCTTTCTTCAAGTAAGCTATTGCTGGTTTCATCACTTTAGTGAAAGCGAATAGACCAGTAAACGATCTAAAAGGCAAACGACTGAACTGATAAAGTTTTCCTCTAAAGCTAAAGCACAGGTACTTTGTGTATTCATCGTGAATTTTTACTATATTTTTATCAGGTATTTACACTGCTGCATGCAGTTGTTCTCCGAAACTTCGGATTGGTCGACAGTAAGATCTTCTAGGGTGGCACGTCTCTACTTAAGGTGTCGCACATTATTAAGAAGGATGAAATAAATGGGAATGCAAATAATATTATTTTATTCGCTTTAATATATTATATATTCTTATACATAACAGATATATAGAACACAAATTATATTTTAAGCTGCAAACTGTATTTACAGTATCGTATATAATCCTTTTTTATAAGCATTTTACATAAGCAAGATCCAGAATTAATTCATCATCTGCTCTCGCAGCCCTCATTAAATTCATAGGCACATGCTACTAAAAGGTTTTCACGCACTTCAATTGTTCTTCTGTTGTGGGTTTATGTTACCGTGGTTTAACTGTTACTTCTTAAATAGGAACTTACTTTTTGAATTTAATCGTATTTAGCACGCAGTCATTAACTACAATGTTTTGCAATCAGAGTGGAGAAAGGAGTGAAAGTACGCGGAGTAAGTAGTTGGCTTCCTTCTGTGCTTGTGTAATTGGATACACTGATAAAAATATATATTTAACAACAATATACTAACAAACAATACACATACTGATCCAGTGTTCATTTCGGTCATGCTCTGATACGTTACGCATTCCCGTATAGAAACATAACCTCTTTAATATTAAATATTTTTTAATTACAGTTTTTATAACTAAATAAATATACTTGGTTGTAACACGCTACGACTACTGAACGCGTGATTGTACCGAGTCTTCAGATTCATATGATTGTTGATTCCTGCGATTCCTCTTCGTGGGACCTTTTCGTCAGCCCTTCGTCCTCTTCTCTGCGGCTCCCCTTCGCCATTTTCTTATTGCTAATTGTAAGTAAAATATGTTAATATTAATTGAATATTCATATACGATAATAATAATAACATAATTATACGACAAATAATTCGTACCGTGAATATGCCTTCAGCATGCGGGAGTCGCAAAGCACTCGTCCCTCACGGCCCAACCAGATGTACGTCTCGAGCACCCCATCAGCAGATGCCTCCTTGAAGCAGTGGTTGATGGCTTCTTTTAACGAGAAGCCCCCAAGAAACTCGAAGTAGTTTACCTAAACACAATGAATTATAATGTATTACATTTTAGATTGCAAAACAAGATCAAGGTATAGTTAGATAACACTTACAATATCCTGGCAGGTCTTATCCTGTATAATCTGAAAATCAGTCATCGCTACGCGTATGCGAATGGGTAGGGCGGCCAGCTTCTCCGGTATCCCACTTTCTTAAAATTTCTTTTACACCTCTAACCATTGACCATGGCGTACAGTTTTCTGGAAACAACCATAATTAATTATATGAACGTACGCTTTCAGAAGTAACAAATTTGAACATGAAATATTGGTAGCCACTATCAATATCTCCATGAGAAAAAATGCAAATTCAAACAATGTACCTCATGTCTGAATTTACGAGTTCGTAGTAGCTGCACCCCGGATTCTGCTGCCTTTCTCGAAATGGATGAAGCTCTGTCAATTGGTAACCTGCCGAAGAAAGAGCAACAGGTGAGATTGACGTATACCTTGTGTTTTGTGTATGTATTTATGACTGAAGTGTATGTACTCTAACGGAATGTATATGTGGCGTGTGGACTGTGTCTAATATTGTTGTGGTGAAGTGTGTGGTGAAGTGTGTGGTGAAGATCACCCGGAGTACACAGGCGCTAGTCTGTGCTCTGAAATAAAGAATTCAGTTACTTATCGTTGAATTTCTCTGAGTCCAATCAGTTATTATAAAGACCTCGTCTTCGCTTACCACGGTGATCCTAAAGGGATCCGAAAGCAGAGCGCTTTTGTGCTCGACGGACGAAGACTCTGCTCTGAAGCCGCCTGAAGTTCCGCATTTGGAGAAATCCTACTAGACGCAACATAATAGTTTCTGGTGACAGCAGTGGGATAGTCCTTTTCCACCCGGGATAGTCCTCTACATCTGGGTTTACTCAACGCCTTTGGAACACTCCAACTCGTCCACGAAATTCGACGTTTCTCCTCCGGGTTCATCCACCTTCACTTGGAGCAACCAACAAAGATTGAACTTTGTGACGCGACTAGTTTGCCTCACCACAAGAAACTCCTCACTCTGGCGAGGGACGCCGGGTGAACGCTCGCCATAGCTCTTTCTCCCTCTCTCTTTCACTCATACGTGCGAGCTGCATTTACATCGTTGCTCCAAGGCAGGCACAGGCAAAATATGCAGGCATTAACACGAGCTTGAAAGCCGAGAGACATGTACATGTCGTTTTTTTCTGTGACAATTTACCAAAACCAAAATTCCGATGAGTCAGATGACAACTTCCGGAAGGCAGACTGAGCAGCAGAATCGATCCCGTGGAAATCCACGATGCGATTATGCTAGAATGCGCGAGTTTAACAACGCGCGGAATCGACGTGCAAATGGGACTATCGCTTCCTGGGTGGACGATGCGGCCATAGATGAGGCCTATAATAGTGTTCCCGACGGGCCGACATCTTCCCGTCAAAATCATAACGCCCGCAGGGCACAGGGTTGGAAGACCACCCGAAAACCACGAAACCAGGGACAGGAGCGCGGGGATCAGGCGCTTCCGGATCTCGTAAAAGCACAAGTGGAAACACCGGAAATGAAGGATCCGCTTTACAGCCCTTCATCAAATGTGGGGTTCAATTTGGACCTATCCATCTTTCCCTTGTTGGTAGATCGCACCTGGCAAGACCTAGTGTATGCGGATGGACGCATTGCGCGTACATTACCGCAGTGCATGTTTCAGCATTACTGTGCCACGTTGGCCGTAGGTACGCTGATTGACTTTAAACAAAATGTCCTCAAGGATGGGGATATTTGTAATGACAAGGATGTGCGTGTATTCATGGACTACCCAGTCCCCACACAAATTGCTGAATACTTTTCCTTAATAACTGGAACAACTACGCAGTGTGGCGATACCGTCCATGTTAACATACCACAAGCCGCTATTCCGCTAATGGGCGATGACGCTGGCAGGTTCCCCAAATTGGATGCCAATACCCATAATTTGTACAAGTGCTATGTGGCATCGATTGTAACACGAAGACGGGTTGAGGCTACTCTCGATAGGCGCAATACTTGGCGTCCCCTCCCCGCACACTTAATGTCCGATGACCTAACACGCCTACCCCCAATCTTATAGGGTACGAAACTATTGATCGGCTCCATGTGGAGTCAGAAAACGTGATTAGAGGGATCGACTTTCCTGACAATACGAACTCGTTTACGCTAGAGCAACGCCTTCAATTTTCTAAGGCCTTAATGACTCGCGTTTCGCACATCTAGAATGATCTGGGTGCGAAGTATAAGATCACACCACTGCTGACCGTAAAAAAAAAGAAGGTTCCAGGGCTGATAGGCTTTCTGGAGACGGCACAGCCAACAACGAGTGAGGTTAGTCGTGCAGTGATGTAGGTCGGCACGACGGACTGAGCCACCTAATGGAATTACGGTTGCCAGATTAAGTGGGGGTTTTGGTGGTGGGGCAATGCTAATTTCCAAATCTGACAAGCTTGAGTGGAATGGCTGTCCGGGTAGGCGAGGAGGAGAGTCTGGCTCACAGGAGTACGCAGCCTGCCAGGCCGGATTAGCCGGGGATTGTCCAGCAGACGTTGGAGCAGCCCCTGAGGACGGACGGCCAGCTGAAGGTCGTCAGGGAAGGAAGTTGGACGTCCGTCCCACCTGATGCTCGACTTTCTCAGTCAGAAGGATCGTCCGAGGCGGTCGATACATGAGGTCCAAGACGGGCCTAACGCGCGGGCTCGATTTCGACACCGTCTAACGGATGGAGCCATGGGAGGATTCGGGGGTAGTGCCGCGACGGTGTGAGGCCAGTTAGCGAATTAGGGACTCTCTTTCGTCACACAGATTTCGCCCGTCCTAGCGACAACGTATCTGAGCGAACATTAACTTCTCAACACGACCCTAAGAATTGTACGTCTCAATGAAAATCTGATCGTACAGCGAAATTCTGCCCACTGTCCCATAGAACCCTGCAGTAGCGAGCAGGTAAAGCGGCAAATTTGTAGCCGAAGGGAATGTTACGTGTAAGAAAGTTGTACGCCGTATTTCGCACACTTCCACCCACAATTAATTTAAAATTTCTAAAGAAAGCATCGCTTTGACTGATTACTACGTAGTGAAACTTCTCTGTGGTTGCGTTACGTGGCGATCGCGCTACGAAGAGATCGGCGGGAATAGCCGCTCGCATATCGCCGCCCCGCCCCGACGTGTCATCGTGTCGTGCTGGCTCCTACGCGAGATTCAGAGTTCATAATCTCTTAACTACTGACATCTCGCGCTAGTAATACCGCCTTGTCGACGTTGATTTATTCGCATCCGATCTCCTTTCGATTTTGAGTGTAGGTCACCGTGACCTACTTTGCCATGCTTGTCCGGCCGGTCAAACGGTGACTGCAACTTGCTTGACCGCGCCTTTTCTACTGATTGTTTAACTTGCTATATCCAACAAACGGGACCGCAAAATTCGAAGTTGTATTAGAATTATTTTCTCCCCATGGCACGCAGATTCACCCCCTGCAATGCCCGAGACATCAAGGTTTCCACCCTGTATAATAGAATGATAAGTCTTCAACTTCAAAGCAAAAAAGGACAGTCATAGTATTTGTAAGATTCTGGAGTATGTGAACGAACTGGTGGATCATTGTATATATATAAAAGTTTCATTAAAGTATTGTTCTTTAGTAAAATTTGTTTCCAACAGAAAGTGATGATGCAAATGCTCATATGAGTGTTGCGGAGCCTACTCCAATAACCAATAAAGAGGATCAAGTGGCAGATGGGAGTGATCGGAGTGCCTTGCATTCTGTTTGTGATACAGGTACATAGATATAACTTTGGCACTTTGATATAAGTTTTTTAACACAAGAAATATTATGTTTCCAGAAAATGTAGTCCAAGGTCCTAAGAAGAAGGCTACCCGACCACTGAGGAAAGGTACAAACGACCCAAGGATCCCATCCGCATTTCCTGGCTGATTGTGCTGGAATTAGGAGAGACCAGGCAATGCAGCCCACACGTGAATTTACAACGATCCAAAATATGTCTAATCAAGGACATGGCATAATTTGTATTTTTTTATCCATAAATTTTATTTGTTTTTGTTTTGTATTAAGAATGCAACTAAGCATTGTGCATGCATTAACTGCATGGAATGTTTTTTATTATTACTCTAATCGCTTCGCATGTGATGTTTTTTTATTGGTATTGTAGCCGCTTTGCACGGAATCTTACACATGCTAATAGTAGTTTCAATTTTATTTATTTTATACTTTTTTGCAGTCTCGGTACTGAAGTATTTTAGGACCGCTAGGAGGGCTGACTTAAGTAAAGAAGACCGTCAGCTGTATAAGTATACAGTCAGCCTGAAGAAAGCTCTGGATCAATCCAGAAGGAAACTTCAAGAAGTGACCCAAGAGCTGAAGAGGACGAAGACGAAGATGGCTGCTCTCGACCGTCTGCCGGAAGAAGCGCGGACATTCGTGGAGTGCCAGCTGCGGAACGCCGGGATTAGTAAGTTCCATCGAATTTATAATATAGAAGATAGGATTTTTGCTTTAACGCTTTTAAGGACCAACGCTAAAGCATTTAATTTCCTTTAAGGCGTTTTACCATAAATTTCGATGTACAGCCCGGAATATGCGAATCGGTATAAGATTTGAAGCTTCTTGTACAAAGCTTTAAAGATTCAATAGATAAATGTTGTACATTAACGTACGATGAAGTTCAGCTCAGTCCAAATTTAATTTTGAATGAGAAATTAGACGAGATAGATGGCTTTATGGACGATGAGTCGGCCCGTGTTAAATGTATTGTGTCCCACGCGGCTGTACGGATGCTTCGCAGTGTTAGCAGCGAACATCCATAGAAACAGCTTATTGCTTATACTTATTGCTCTTCTAACTATAAGTCGGACGATGTTATTAGTATGTTTAGAAAAATTGTAAAAGCGACGTGTGAAACGGGTCTGAATATCGTTGCATTTATATGCGACCAAGCAGGGAGTAATGTAAGGGCTGTTCGCCAATTAATTGTAGAGTCGAATTTAGAGGAGGATAATTTGGTAATTTCAGTAGAAGGTATAACCATCGTACCATTGTATGATGCACCTCATTTATTAAAATGCTTGAGAAACAATTTGACTGATAAAGATTTGGAATTCCGATTAAAAGATGGAATAATTAGAGTAGCGATATGGTCGGATATAGTTCACGCGTATTTTATTGATCAATCGCGGAACGGTGTAATTAAATTATTAGAAAAATTGACCCACGCCCATTTGGAGCCATCTCACAAAAAAAAGATGAAAGTTTCGCTTTGTACAGAAGTATTTAGCCGCACCGTGAGTTCCGTCATGACTTCCATGGCAGAACAATCTTTAACAAGTATATGCAAATCTCGGAGACTGCCTCGGGATGCTGTAGACACCGCGTCGTTACTTTTATTTATCAATGACTCGTTTGACACCCTGAACGGAGGATTACATGATTCTCGTAGTAATATTTTAAAAGCGGAAATTCCGACAGGTCATGAGCCATGTGCTCAAGAATCTGTATGGAATGACGGTACCGCAGTACTTGAATCAATGCGGTTTAAAACATCGAGGCCCAGTCAGCGAAGTTGTCCTATCGTGTTACGCAACTGGGTTTCCACGTTGCAAAATTTTAAAATACTCTGCACATTACTATTTAATTACGAATTTAAATCATTTTTTCCGCAAAATTTTGATCAGGACCATCTTGAAAACTTTTTTTGTCAGATTCGGCAGCAAGGTCTTCGAAACGTACGGCCGTCCGCTAGCGATTTTCATAACTATTATAAAAATCTTTTATTTAATAAAGTGACTCTGGTCCACTCTCCTTATGCAAATTGTATTTATAGAGAATCCTTCACGGGTGTCATCACAAGTCTCTAAAATATTTTGGACCATAGGAGCCATAGAAGACAATTTAGTAAATGTAGAATCAAATAAGGGACAATAATTTCAACTTCCTGTGGATTTTAATCCATATGATCCGCTCGACGATACAGGGAAGAAGCATGCACAAGACTTTCTGCTTAACGAAGTTTTACCTTCCTTTGATTGCGATGTGCGCTACGGTAATATTTTAGAATTGAAGTCCGCGAATAACGAGACCGCCGCATATAGTGCAATAGTTGCAACAACTAATATTTACTTCTATCTTTTTCCGCGAATAGCACACATATAGCTAGCGTTTAAATTCGCGGGCTGCGCCCATTGTTCACAATTAAAGACGAATATTGTACAAAATTATTTAAATTATTTAATACAAAAATACTGCGATAGTGTTAGGCGAATTTTAAAGGGCGCAGTAGATTTAAATAATAATGCCGACGAAGTAATGCGTTTAGCTCATACGTTAGGTAGTAGAAAATATAAATACGTTAATTTTAAGAAAGAGTGAAGTGTCAGTGCATGTGTTTGTTGTGAATTTTGTGGGGTTTTGTGTTTCTGGTGAGAGTGCATGCTTACTATTAAGCATGAAATATAGTATTAATTATGAAATTATGTAAGTTGTAATAAGACCAATATAATGTGCCGCCCCTGAAAGTCATCACGGAGCAACAGTGGGCAGCAGGGTGCTGCGAACATGCTCCTATCGGAGCAGCCAGCTCCTTGACGACCGCCTTGTTTATTGCGGCGTCGGCGGCTCGACAAAACCTAGCAACGGCATAATATAAAATCGCGATCGCGTACGCGCTCGTCGTATTCCTGCTGCATTCTTGAAGGAGAGGACGAGGTAAGAAACCACGGCCGCCTGAGAGAATGGGCATAGCATCAGGGAGTACAGGGGTCAGCTCCTGGACGCCTCATGGAATGGAGAGTTCGGCTGAAAAAGCCGGACGCCTGCCAAGAGGAGAGTACAAGGCGGTTTCCTGAACACCTGAAGAATACAGGGAGAGACCGGGGAAGCATCATCTGGTCGCCTCCTGGGATGAAGAGTTCGGCTGAGAAAGCCGGCCGCCTGCCAAGAGGAGAGAACAGGGGGTTGCCCGAACCCTCGTCTTCGCTAGGAGAGTACGGAAGGTACTCATGTACGACTCCTGGAATGGAGAGTTCAGCTGAGAAAGCCGGCCGCCTTCCAGAAGGAGAGTACAGGAGGCTGTACCTGAACGCCTATGCGACTTCGTCTCATTACGATACCCTACGATGGGGAGAGTTCGGCTGGAAAAGCCGGACGCCCGATCGTAGGTGATGGGAGAGTTCGGCTGAGAAAAACTTATTATTCTAGGTACAATAGAACGTCGGCACATAATAGATACTATAAGGAAAAATGGAAATTTCCTTTATAATACAAATGCTTCCTATAATCCCGGTGAAATTCTAGTCGCTCGGAGGCCCAGCCTGATCAAAAACTGTTCTAGCGGGAGACTTTACATGTTGCGCTAAGTATTCAAACACTTTATTCCCACAATAGAATTTAATGGTAGTGCAGGAAATACAAATATTGTGTTTAATGAATGAATATTCAACAAAAAATGTCATACAGAACTAAATATTCTACGAACAAACAAAACCAGGAACAGGATTTAAATGTGAAAACCAAACCTTCAGTTAGGAATATAAAACAGAACATTGCTGAACAATCGTGAAAATTAAATTAAAATATATATCTCTTCTGTTCTTTCAATTTATGAAACAAAACGTAATACTTGGCCCACCTGGTTCTTCAAATGATCAACGAAATAAATGAAGACATTGGCGAATAAGTATTTGAAGAAATTATAATAGAAATCGACAAGACTTCATACAGCCAGCAAAGAAATGTCAACATAGAACTCGAAGCAGAAGAGCAAAATCTGTAGGAAAATGAGGAATTACAAGAAGACCCTGCAAAACAAGTTCCTCCGCAAGATTCAGATACACCAACATCCAAATAAATGGGGCAACTTAACACTGATGAAGATGATTGTTGGGTGGTCGAAAGAGAGCAGACACAGGATTCAAAAGATCCTATTGTAACATGGTTGGATATCGTCGACTTTGGCTACGTCTTTCAGAAAATGAAAGATCTCGCCAACCACTCCCTCGCTACAAACTGCGGTCTGGAACATTCCAACATGATCGGATACAACCAAATTCGTTTGGAGAAGACTTAAGGGGGCCAATGTCGAATGCGCCAATAATTGGCGAGAATACTGTGCCTACAGAAGGATGACAACAGAATGGACCAAACGCCAAGAGTAAGAAGCAAAGAATTTGGTTTAAAGGTGCATTAAACGTGACGCAGGGTTTAAGACAATCTAATTTGTGTTTATCTTTCCCTTAAAATCTATCAACCGACAAATTCTAGGATTCTAAAATGTTAGAATTATTGTATTTGAATTTTCCAGCGTTAATGCGACCTGACCGGGTGATAAAGCGCTATATAGTTGTACCAGTCTGTTTGCAATAAAAAATATGCTTACATATGAATGCTTGGTTTGCTAGTTTAAGTTAAGAACTAACCAATTGACACGCAGTATGATGGCTACTGCGCTGACGTCTTTTTACGACTATCATTTTGTAGAACTCCACGAAAACGTCGGCTCAGCTATCTTAATGTGTCAATTATAATCCAAAGGGTCAACATAATTAACAATAACAGTTAACTCATGCGAGCCGACTTTTCGGAATAACGATCACTTTTTGCAACTTTACAAAAAACGTCGGCTCAGCTATCCAACTCAACCTATTGCGACCGGAAGGGACAACACAGCGAAAACTAGAAGTCAATTCAGGCGAGCCGACATTTCAGAATAACAGTCATTTTGTTATAACTTCGCATAAAAACGTCGGCTCAGCAATCTAAACAAATCAATCATGATCCACAGGATCAACATAACTATAACTAGATACCAATTCATGTGAGCCGACACTTCGAAATAACGGTCAAATTTTACGAATTTACAAAAATAACGTCGGCTCAGCATCTACTCCAAAACTCATAAAATCTAATTAGCCGAATATCACGGATCTAACACCCAAACTGGTCGAGCCGACGGCGTGTCAAGTGGTCAAACCCAGAGTGGGGGTATAACATCGGGTATGCCTATAAGGCGCGCACAGCGGCTCAGTTCTCAATTCTGTTCAGTCAGTTGAGCCTGCCAACGTCAGTCGGCGAGAGTAATTGGGAATCTCCTAAGGATCGGAGGCCACTGGACGCTTTAAGGGCGCGGTGGCCATTTTTCCTTTAATAGGAAATTTGGTTCAGCGGTGAAGAGCTGGAGGCATGCATGTGCGGCGTACGAAATCGGATTGCTTCTTCAGCATTCGAAAGTAAGACACCGCTGACTACTTAAAGCAATTAGCCGCTGGGACTGAGTCCGGAGCGTCGAATGTGGAAAACTATCTCTGATGGAGACCCCAGTTACAGGTTCGTGATGCGCATATAGACGATTCTACTCTTGGTAGATCCCCCAGCCTCTCACGTTCGAGACATGCTCCACCTCCATGGGGTTCCTGCTGGAAACTCGGCCTTCTGTGCTAACAGTTGGTCGAGACTGACGGAGTATTGTCGCTGAGCGATCGCCTAGCAGGCGGATAAGCTGGTGTGTCCGAGCCACCAGACATCTGTGGCGTAGCTCCTCGAAGCCTGCAAAACACTGCAAGACCACGGGGTGATGTTGTTTGAATGAACACCATGGATGCCTCTTATGTGGTCGAAACCCAAGAGCCTCACCTAGTCCCCTTGAACGCAAAAAGGGAGGCGAAGATCTCTCGTGTTTTTTCCGGAGATTTTTCTCTACCACTCGGTGGGAGTAGGACGAGGCGGCAGCAAAGTCAGCCTGCCTGAGAGTACTGACGGAGTCTTCGAAAAGGACCGCGCTCTCGGCAGAGGCTTGTGAAAACACAAATGACTCAGAAAGAATAGTTAGCAAGGCCACCTCGAATCAGAGCTCTGGCCCGCCGGTGGTGGCTGGAAAACCCCACCGGCGTAGAGTTAAGAGATCAGCCCTGGGGATAGGCTGTAACCCCCTGCGTGTTTGCCGTGCGCTTCAACCCGTGTCGTCGGAAAAGGAGATCCTGGGATCTGAGCGCGGGCCTCCTACGGGAGCAACCCCCCAACACGTACCTTTGGCCCTAGCTTCAACTAAACGGGAGGTCTTCCGATAATCCTATGGTTGACCAATCGGCTCGGGATAAGAGCACCCGCACTCGTAAGAGCGCGGGTGGATTCCAAACGGATGAGGAAGTTGACAGCAGAGCCTGGGGAGACCCAGTCGGCTACTGTTCGCGGACTATATCCCGTGCGTATGTCTGACCTGGCACCCCCTCTCGCGACTTGCATCGTTGTGTGAGGGCTACTGTCGGGTTCCACCTGAGGGTCCATGGAGGCCGGGGAGCGCGGCGGGATGAAGAGACGGACATATCATGGATAATGATAACCCCCTGGCGGATGAAGCCGTCCCGACCTCGAAAGAGGTCCTTGAGATGGATGTGGAAGTGCTACCCGCCGGGGCAGCAGCCACTCCGGTGTCCACTACGGTGGACGATACAGTACCGAGTGGTGAGGAAGTGTTTCCCACGGAAACTGCCACACAGGAATGCCCGTGAGGGAACTCCAAGAGAAAACGACCGGCGGAGCCAGACGTGGCACCGTCCGGTGTGACACCCGACCGTGTCGCAAAGCGAAAGACGAAGGCAAGACGGAGCCGGAGTCAAGGCGGCGTCAAGCCGCCTAGCGACGACCATGGCGGCGGCCAGATCACATGAAAAGACCCTGCAAGATCTTCTTCTGAAACCTTCTAGTAAGGTGAACAAGGATATTGCGGGTCATATCATGGATCATTTCTCGGCGCTCACCGTACTTCTGAGGGAAGTGCTCCACCATGGAGCAACCCTGGAAGGGCGGTTGGCGGCGCTCGAAGCTGCGACAGTGTCGCAGCGCGTCGTCAAGGACACAGTCGAGAAGTCCATAAGCCGAGTTGCCAAGCAACTCGGAGGAAAAGCCTTGAAGCCCGGGCAGTCCAAGGGAACCTCAGTTCCTAAGGCGATAGCTGGGAGTGGAAAACCCAGCTATGCCCAGGTCGCGAAATCGGGAGCGCAGAGGGGTGTGCCACCGACAAAGGTAGATCGACCACTTCACGTGGTCAAGATCTTTCCGGAGTCAGTTAACAAGTACCAAAACAGCGACGCTACTAAGCAAGCTGTTTTGGGAATGGTGAAGCCTCTCAAAGCCAAGATAGCAGTGAAATCTGTCCGGCGAATCCATAGCAATGGAATCGCCATAGAGACAGAGGAAGCTGCACACTTGGAGGCGTTCACGAGGAGCAAACAGCTCCGGGATACCGGACTGAACGCCAAAGTGCCGGGTAAAAGAAACCCGACACTTCGAGTCCTCCGAGTACCCGGAGATGACGTATGAGAAGTTTGTTACCTGCATAAGGAAACAAAACTTTAAAACGCTCTCTAAGGAGGAGGTTGCCGCCAGCATACGTCTGCGGTTTAAGACTAAGACAAGGGCAGCGGCTCAGCCTAAGGCTGGGACAAACCCTAAGTCGAAGTCGGACCCAAGCAGACTACCGGGCAGGAAACCACCTCCTGGGTCATAGAGGTGTCGCCTGCGATGAAGAATCGCATTAAGGTGCAGGGCGATCGAGTGTACCTCGAGTGGGCCTCCTGTCGAACGGAGGACTTCCACTCTGTCACTCGATGCTTCAAGTGCCAGAAGTTTGGACATTTGTCCAAATTTTGCAATGCCACAACTTGTGTTTGTGGTCACTGCTCCGAAACGGGGCATACCGCTGCCGACTGTAAGCAGAAGGAGCAACTTCCGAGGTGCTCGAACTGCAAGCGTGTCGGCAGGCAGAACAACCAAGGGCTGATGAGCAGAAGCTGCCCATTCTACAACGAGGCAGTACAGTTGGTGATATCTCGCACCAACAATGGATAAAGTCCGTTGTAGACGTCCAAGTAGCAGATTGCGGATACTCCAGTTAAATATGGCGAGATCCAAAACTGTTACGGACGAACTTCGTGTCGCACTCGAACATCTTGACACAGACATAGCGCTTGTCCAGGAACCGTATAACGTCGAAGGCGTTATTACGGGCTTGGGGCTCAGGACACGCCTTTACACAGGTGGTGGGACGGAGGTTAAGGCTGCAATCGCGGTCCGGAACCCGAGTCTCACGGTCGTGGGTCTCTCGCATCTAAGCGACGGGCACATAGTCTGTGTGCACACGAAGTTTGAGAACGTGGACTTGTATCTTGTCAGCCAGTACTTTCAATTCTCGGAAGGGATGGAGAGTAGCTTAGCACGACTAGATCGAGTCCTGCAAGAGGTCGGAGCTGGACGGGTTGTGCTGGGGGCTGACGCAAATGCCAAGTCTCCCCTCTGGGGAGCGGCAGCTGTGGATGCCCGCGGAGAGGAGCTCGAAGAGCTGCTCTCAACACACAGCCTTACGGTTCTGAATGATGCTGAAAGTATGGCGACATTCTCCTGCTCGTGCGGAGAGTCCCATATCGATGTCACATTGGCAACAATAAATGCGGTCCGGTTGGTTCGAAGCTGGGAGGTCAGGGATGACCTTACGTCCAGCGACCACCGCGCATTAGTCTTTGAGATTTGCTTCGAACGCAACGAAGGGGTTAGGCCTCGCGAGCGGCCCGCTGGGTCTTGGGTACCGACGCGGCCGAGCGGAGGCGCGTGCGGCGTGCGAGCGATTCATACAAATCCACCGATTCGCGAGATGCACACTGACACACATCGAACATACACCCTCGTATACACACACACACGCGCACACGACTGATCCTGACTGGACTCGGACGCTGCGTGGACTGGACCGAGGTGGATCTAATGCAGCTTATCAGGCGAACAAATGGCGGAGCTTCTTTCTTGCGAACCAAATACATGCACACTTTATCAACACTATTGTACCATGGAGCGGAAGCATGCTGGAGTGAGTGAAATAAGAGATACTTGAGCACGCGAGGGACTCCTAGCAAGTTGCTATGAGTATGATCCTAGGGTCTGAGTATGAATGAATTCCGAATGATTGGGCAAAATAGCAGGAACGAAGCTCGCCATGAATCGCACACGCTCATAGCGATTCCATTACATTAATATTTCTAGCTTCCGTTTAACACTGGTGCCTGAATCTGGCACCAGTAGAATGACTCCACCGAGGTCAGACGAATGACCAGACAGTACGCCACGGACAGTTTGAGTTTAAGTAGCACGGGCCACACCGGGTGCGAACTTCTCCGCTCTCAAAGACGACCGGGGGTGCCTCGCGGACTGTCTTTTCTTATATTTAGTTTCCACGGACGACCAATAGCTAGAGTAGCGGGCCGGGCCGCCTCTTGCAAGTGAGGAGACCACCCGGAAAATATCGCGGCGGTAGTTTGCAGTAGGTAGGACTGCGAGTTACGCGCGCGTAACGACGGAACCTCACACACGAGTCGGTGGTAATGGGGGAGGGAGCTTCGCGGGCGCTTACCCGATGCGAGGTCAATCGGACATCGCACCGCAGAAAATGCCTTCCGTGCGCTTCACGGGAGGGCTTCCGTCGGCTCGCATCGGTTCTCGCTCCGAGTCAAGGAACGGCGGGAACGCGGGGGCTCAACTCGTCGACTCTCAACCCCGGAACGATGCAACGATTTCCGGAAAGGGGGGGGGGCTGACGCCTTGCGCGTACTTCCTCAACCCTGGAACGATCTCACCTACGGATGGGGGGGGGGGGAGCAACGACGAGGGCTGACGAAGTCCCCGCAGTCATTTGCTCGCGTTTTTGACTCGTGGGTACCCTCCTCGGCTCTCTCGCGGTCCGCCCCGCCTGCGAGCCGTCCGCCATCGGGCGGTATAGGGCGGGGGGAGTGGGAGAGCGGGGGGGGGACGTAAAAACCCTGCAAATCGGGCGTAGAGATTAGGTAATGAGTAGGGTGATTTCGTTGGCCCATCGCGTGGTCGTGCATCAGTCGAGGCAGGGGAACAAATCACGTGCTCCTCAGACTTGGAGGACTCCCTCGACGCGGGCGCTCTCGAGGTAGGGCCTTCGCGGACGATAGATTCCGGGCGAATCCCAAGCATAACGGCGGACATGGACGTCCTACGTAACGGACGGAGAGCGGAGAACTTTGTTCACGAGACGGCTGCACGAATTCGTCTACTGGACGACGAAATGTTTAGATATCAACAGACTGCCTCCTCTCCTTCTCCTTCCTTGCGAGCTTAGAACTCTGCTAACCCTGCGGCTCTACGGAGCTGAACGCGCGTGCGAATTAGGCCTCTGCTGAGTGCGTGGGCGTACGAGAGGCCGATAGAGGCCAAAAGCTCATGTGTAATTGATGTCGGTTATTTCCCCTTGGTCTACGGTCTCTCTCCTCTGTGACCGGTTGTCGGCGTTGGAGGTGTGCCCTCCTCTGATCAGGCCCGGCATGTTCTGGATGGGACGAAATTAGGAGCGGCAGACGGGCGCAGGCCCGGACCCCGGCGCCCGGACGTGGGCTATGTTCGCGCTGCGGGGACGGCACGGACTAGTCTGGGAGCTCGAATGCCGATACTCTGAAAATATCCGCTCCGTTCGACCTCCGTGCACAGAAGCGCCGTGGCGAGTCAGCACGAGTGCCCCCGCGAGTTGCACTCTGAAGGATTCTTTCTTTCTTTTTATTTTTGTTCTTTTTCTAGACCGTCAATCTGGCTTCCGAAAGCCAGCCGCGGAGTTCGCGGAGAAACCTGCGAACTCTCCCGCGGCGAGAGGTCGGGCTGGTCGGCCGGTAGTCGGCTACTGGTATATCAATATACCGAGCGAGCGGGCGAGGCAACTGGTTTGCCGAGGTATGATAGGCCCGACGGGTTCGACCATTATGGTGCCCGTCCCCTCTTATGGTGTTTTATTAGAGCGACCGAATTCGGCGCATCGCGGAGGCTCGAGCGGCTCCTGTACTCCCGGTTCTTCCCTTAAGAAACTGGGCAATGATGCCCGCTAGGCAGGCGCCGGGGTATGTAGTTCTTTTCAGAACTAGGGAGTCGTTAGAGCGAAACCGGCGCCGATCGGTTGCGCCAGGTCAAAATGGACCAAGAGAGTAGAATCACGGGGGTGCCTTTGGAGTAGTGTTCTGGCCGTGCATTCTCCCGACTCCGGCTGCTCTGACCGACCGATGGTGAGGGAGCTGGAGTCCTTCGCGAATCGCCGCGCTTTATTAGTTGTAGCTGGGGGGACGCGTTTGTAGCTGAGCGGCGTGCGAGCGTGCGTGCGAGCGTGCGAACTTTCGTGGGGAAGAAGGGAACGCGATCGCCACGTTCGGTAACCGCGGAATCGAATCGTTGAGCAGGTGTAGGCAGGTCAGTTAGAGTTGCGGGATGCGTTGGGAGGGGGAAGTAGTCGCGAGGGAGAATAGCTCCCGATCGGTGACAGCGACGAGAGAAAGGAGTTATTTAGGCGAATCCTCTATTCGCAGCTCCCTCCGTCGGACGTTGATATGCGATGCAGGCAGGATTAGGGGAATGATTTAGGCAGGCCTTGGGTTCGTGCGCGTATTACGGCCGGTGTTCTGGCACCTGATTGCGAGATCGAGCACGAGGGGGAGGGGAACTAGGAGCTTTGCTTCAACACGATTGACGCTCTGTCGCCCGATACAGTGCCCGCAGAGATGGGATCGTATCGGAGAGAATGGCACTCGCGTAGGTCAAATAGAAATAAAGATCGAGCCACTAGAGAGAAGAAAGAAATCGCGGATTCTCGAGTGCCAGGCGGCAGATCGCGTGGGGTAGGGGAACCAAGCTCGATCCTCGCGAACACCGGTCGGCCCACAGTCAGCTCGGCCCCGAAAAGCCCCTGTGTGCACAGGATGTTGCTGGCAATCGAGCAGTGGAGGTTACTGACACGACCTCTGGTGCAGTATAGAGTACTATACTCGCAGCGCGACGCATTTGGAGCTTCGGCAACCTGTGGTGGGCCTATGCGCAGAGGTGCCTCTGATGAGTGCGTGGGCGTGTGAGAGATCGATAGGTAGCCAAGAGACGTTGGGAATAATCGGTTTGGAACCTCCCCTTCTGTCGGCGGTCTCTCCCCTGAATGATTGGTGACGTACGTTGGGGGGGGGGGGGGGTGACCCCCACGGGCGGGGCTCTCGCGCACAACCCCAGGAGTCCTTTGAGCCCGGACAGGATCGGTAAAGTACCGGATAGATCCGCTCCGTACGGTTGCTGTCATACAGGCGTCGTGGCACTATATTGCGAGTGCCTCCATGAAATTGCTCCGGATCTTTATTGTTAGGCCTCGCGAGGGGCGCTTCCATATGAAAGAGGCCGACTGGCCAAAATTCAAGAGGATCCTCGAGGAGCAATTGCAGCACCTCACCCCGCTAGCTCCATCGGGGCCGGCAGAGATAGAGGCACGCGCAATGCAGATTGAGCAATCGATCATAGCAGCGTGCGGCGCCGCGATGTCCTCGAGAAAGAGACACGTAAAGCAGGTCCCCTGGTGGACTGCTGAACTCACGAGGAGAAAGAAGCGCGTCTACAAGCTTAGGCGCGCCTTTCAGACCGAGCGAGACGCTGATCTGAAAAAGGTTAAGTATGACGAGTATCTTGTACAGAGAAAGTCGTACACGACCTCGATCAGAAAGGCGAAGATACAAAGTTGGAACAACTTTGTAACTAAAGAAGGAAACGAAGAGGTGTGGTGTCTTCGCTGTCGCATCGCGATGGGTAGGCCCCGCACGAAGGCTCAAAATAGGAATCAAGACCCTCAAAAATAGGAAGTGCCCCGGACTTGATCGCGTAGAGGTTGAAGTAGTTAAGCGACTGGCCTTACCGGTAAAAGTCGCCCTGCTCGATCTCTATACCGCGTGCCAAGTCATACGGACCGATCTGCTTACTGTCAGTACCGGGCAAAACCCTCGAGAAGTTAATTCTCAAGAGGATGATGCCCGTGTTCCTCCAAGCACGGTATGCATCCGAACGTCAGTACGGCTTCCGCAGCGGAAAGTCGACCGAACACGCTTTGGTCGACTTCCGCGAGGCGGTGGTTGGAAGGCAGGAGAAATACGTGCTTGGTCTCGCATTTGACATTTCAGGGGCGTTTGATAACGTCTGGTGGCCAAGCGTGCTGAGTAATCTCAAAACGCGCGGCTGCCCCAAAAACCTGTATAGCCTGATGCTGAGCTACTTCGCGAAACGGGTTGTGTCCATAGTGTCCAACCACGGAATAGTGAGCAAACGAGTGACCAAAGGCTGTCCACTGGGATCTATACTTGGACCCAGTTGCTGGAATCTCGTCTTTGACGGAGTTCTTAAGCTTCTGGAAGGAGAGGGGTTCCATTGCGAGCCCATTGCCTACGCTGATGACCTGCTCGTGATAACCTACGGGGACTCACGAGTGGAGATTCAGCAAAGAGCACAGAGGGTGGTAGACGGAGTTTCTGGGTGGTGCACCACACAGAAATTAATTCTATCTGCCACCAAGACCGAGATGATCCTATTCAAGGGTAAGCTTGACAGGGAAAGACCCCCGATGGTCAAGGTGGATGGCAGGCGACTGCCCCTGCAAGAGACTATTCGGTACCTCGGAGTGGAGATTGATGCTGGCGTAGGCATTGCCTCCCACATCAAGAAACTACGTGTCAAATACCTTCAAACTTTTAACAAGTTAGCTGGCATAGCAAGAGCGAACTGGGGACTGAGACATCGCGCCATGAGTACACTGTACAAAGGCGTGTTTGTTCCAGTCGCCACGTACGGAGCCACGGGATGGACAGACCTGCTAAACTCGCATACCAGGCGTGCCCTGGCTAGCGTACAGAGGCAGGCCCTCCTCCGCGCCACCAAGGCCTATAGGACGATCTCTACCGACGCAGCCTGCGCGACTGCTGGTGAGATCCCAATAGACTTGGTGTTACTCGAAAGAGTAGCAATGTTCAATGTTCGCTCACTCAGAGACATTGAGATAGGCGATTTTCGCGTAAGCCAAATCGAAATGGTCAGGAACAAAATCTCAAAGGGCACGGTGAGAACCAGTGTCCGGAGGGTGGTTCTTGACATGTGGCAAGCGAGATGGGAGACGTCAGTGAAGGGTCGTACTACGTACAGCTTCTTCGAGAACGTCTCCAAGAGACTCGAGGCACGATGAGTCAGAACTGATTACTATGTAACTCAGTTCCTCAGCGGCCATGGAGACCACCAGGCCAAACTGCAGGGCATTTAAAAAGTTTGCTACAAAAGTGCTTAAGGCTAAAGAGGACTTGCGACGGGAAGAACGGGCTGCTAGACGCGGTCCGCCCAACTGATGTTCACATAAGCCGCAAAAGAATCGTGAGGCATCAGCGGGACCACAGCCATCAACGTCAGCGTGGGCTTCGCCGTCACCTCGGGCCACAATGGTGCCGCTGGCCATCAGTACGCCCGTTCCTCCCAAAAAGAGGACGGTCGGAGGATTCAAGGACCCTAAGAAATACAAGAAGGGACGACTGGAGGTACCAGCAGAGCCAACCAACGCCCAAAAAGTGCGACGATCAGCGTACCAAAAGGCCGTCATGCAAATAAGCCTAATGAGGAGCCTGAGGGTCAACTTGTGCCGATGTGACTCCACGGCCAATACATCTCGGGACAGTTCAATAATGTCAGCGAACTGCAGCGCAACGATTATACTCAACCCGCCACTGGAGTCAACGGTTTCCACATCCCCGAATACAACTGTGGAAAAGACGTTAGCACAGATATTAGATCAGGACGGATCTTACGCCACATTGCCATCTATCGAGTAACCCCTCCAATCCGACAAATCCCTATATAATATTCTGGCAGATAGGGAAGCACCCCAAGCAAATATGGTGTTGGAAGGACAGAGGCCAGAATTGGCACCTCCAGCCGTGGTACTCCCGACAGAAGAGGAGTTACTGTTACCGCGACCGACTCCTGACCTATCACCAGAGGATAATTCACTATTAAA
Organism: Ectemnius lituratus; assembly: GCA_910593735.2. Taxonomy (NCBI): domain Eukaryota; kingdom Metazoa; phylum Arthropoda; class Insecta; order Hymenoptera; family Crabronidae; genus Ectemnius; species Ectemnius lituratus. The sequence goes on from OU343045.1 coordinate 4,586,040, forward strand.
TTAAGCACTTTGTAAATATGTTTATGTTTTAGTATTCTAATTTAGTATACAGGGTGAAACTCTTCATGTGTCTGCTGTCTCACAATTTGACTTCGACGGTGCAGAGCCCACACCGCTGCCACCATTTAATGTTGTACCCTGCGTGGTGACGGCGCAGAGCGGGTGGCGGGATCGGAGGACGTCAGGCTCGTAGCGTTTAAAGGATTGGAATCCACCGGGATTAAACCGAAAACTTAAGGTTTATTGATAAAGTATAATCAAAGAACTGACAAGAAGTACAGAGTAACCCGCTGATACGCACTGATGTGTTCTGATCGAAATCTGGATAGCGAGTTCCGTCTGCGACATCGGTTGATGGTTTTGTTCGAGGCAGGCGTTGACTTAGTGGCTAGACGCTCGTTATTGATATCATAATGTATCATGGACTTTGGACACTGCATTATCCTCTCGAAGAAGGGATTTGACGATATAGCTAGTTTGTGCAAAACGAGAGCCAGCTTTGGGCTCGGGCGCAACACATCTTCCCAACACTCTATACTCCTTTTTCTGACGGTTCGTTTCAGAAATACAGGGAAACTAGCACCTGGAAGAACCAGAAAACATTGCAACAGAGTGTTCCTATAGCAAAAAAGTGAAAAAGAATGTGCGGGTCGCTACTGTGCTATTATCGTGGTACTAGAAAGGTGTTCGAAGTAGAAAGCATCCTCTACCAGTGCTACTAGTAATACTATACAGACTATAGGAAGCGCTCGCTGCAGAGGTTAATGAACAATGCCATTCGAATGCAATTTATGAATTGCTGTCTACGCGTTTCATTAACATCGAAGAATAAGATGTTAGGCAAGTTACCATAACGCACCACTCTCTCGTCAGCAATACGCTCGATAGGCAATAACTGTATTACTGCAGCCTCAATGATCCACAAATGTAAAATGCATACCAATAAATTATATTGTACATAGAGAACCCAAGTGCAGTAAAGACACAAAAAACTTGTACCCACAATAGGCTGGCGCCAGGTGTTGCCTATGTCGCCGGCGGGTCGTGTTTCCAGGAGACACCACTGCGGAGCTGACAAAATTAAAAGAATGTTTACTATTACAAAGTATACTTCGCGTTCGGTGTAGATTAAACCGAAGAAAGGACAGTTTTTGACCTGGCTTGCATTCTAGTACCGATTTATTGTAAGTGCATCGATGGATTAGTACCTGGTGGAATCCGGGTTCTTCTCTATAACTAGATTATAACTGTTCCCCACCGGAGCGCACAAATGTGCGAAATAATCCTACCGATCTTGCTAATCGTTCCAGAGCCGCAATGCGTGGTTCACGATATCATCCCGAGCCCGCAAGGCGGGGGCGAGTCGCCAGGTGTGGTTCATTTTGGACCACACATTTCCAATTCAATTGAGATTCGGCGACCGCGCAAACCACGCGAGTGTGACATGGGATCGATCTGTAGACAGAACTATTGTGCTCAACCTCTCGTAGCACCGGCATGTTCTCACGGAGGTTAAGTAAACCTCCTCGAGGATTTCGACATACTCCCGGGATCCATGTGTGGCGTGACTTCCACGAGTGATCCAGGGCCCAACCCCATCTACTTCCACAAGCCACATGCAATACGACCGCTGTTATAGCGGTCAGTTACATGCTCAAGATCGGACCGCCTGGGATCGGCAGATCCCCAACTCCGTAGCGCACTTCCAGTGGCAGAGGAAAAACTTTTTCGTACGTATAAATTCTTACACATCCTCCTGAACCTGCGTGAAAGTTAGCTCCTGGCGCACGAACAGGAGAGGAGCCTCGCAATGTCGGGGTACTAGGGCCGGCTTACGTACTGGCCGGTAACAGCGGATACCGGCCTCTCGCAATCTGCGGCGGATGGCAATTGTCTAATATATTGGATCGCATGCCGGTTTTCTTCTGCCTTGGTGCAATGAGCACGTCTGCTTCGCGACCGGCCATCTAATAGGCTACCCTCATCAATTTGCGCAAATCTGTCGATACATCTCCACCGCGCTTATGATAATTGGTTCGGTGAGGCACCTTTATAATCAAGTCATAGAGAATGACGGGTACTAATCTGTCGATGCACCTACAATAGGTGCCTCAGTACAAACCAGATAAAAAAAATGTCCTTTCTTCGGTTTAATCTGTTCCGATCGCGGAATATACTTTGCAATATTCAACATTTTGAGCTCCGCAGTGGTGTCGTCTCCAAGGAACTTGACCCCCCGGGGACAATTCAGCCTACTGTGAGTACAAGATTCTTGTGCCTTTACTACACTTCGGTTCTCAATACACAATATAATTCATTGGTATGTGTTTTATATTTGAAGATCATCCAGGCTGCAGCAAATGCAGCGATTGCCTCTCGAGCGCATTGCAGACAAGAAGCTGCGGCACTATGACAACCTACCAATCAGCTTGCTCTTTTAAATGTTAATGAAATGAGCAGACAGCATTTCATAAATTATGTTGAAATGGTATTCACTAATGTTTCCTTTTAAATATTTTACAGAACATCCAAGGCCTCCTCATCGGTGCATCCAACTCTCAGCCTGTTACGTTCATACAGCGAGCACCTATCTGCACTTGTCTTAAAGTCCAGCACACCCCCCATCTCTACAGCGAGCACCTCCTATAATCTCTATAATATTACCAATATCACTGGTACAGGATAGCTTCTAGTTCAAACACCTTTGTATTACTTTGGTAGTAGTACAGTAGGGACACACACATACTCTTCACCACTTTCCTGCTATGCGAACACTCTGTTGTGATGTGTTCTGGTTCTTCCTCGTGCTAGTTTCTCTGCATTTCTGTAACGAATCATAAGAAATAGTTGCACAGAATGGTAGGATAGTAGAAAATTGAAATACTATAATTCCAACATTTTATGATGCCAGAATTTATGACAGATAAAGATAAACACATGGGTGCCAGATAAACACATAGTAAATTCCCTTAAACCCTGCGTCTTCTTTAATGTAAGCATGAAGCAGATTCTTCGCCTCTTATGTGAAGCGGGCGAAGAAGAGGAGGGCTTTTGGTCCTTAATGTCTTTTTATATGATACAAAATGTTTGAACATCGGGATTTGATGTTCCTTATTTAATCGATATATCCTAACAACTCAATAAATCGATAGAGGTATTCCATTGGAACCTTTTTCATCCTATCCCGGTATTTGACATTACAGGATATTCAGGTCAAGGTAGTGGTAAGTTAGATTTAACGTAGTTCAGAGTATTTTGGAGTCGTCTGAACAATAGGTTAGAACATGAAGCTGGCGCATACGCAACATCACTAATCATACGACCGCTACGGGCGTCCCAACTGGAAACTTAAGTGGAACGGCCCATGGGCTCCGCAACATATGACATGAACTGCTTGTTCGTGGCGGCTGTTTTGATCACTAAGTCTTTTGCAACAAAAATTAAAATTTCCTTAGCAATTCCCAGTAGATATATATCAGTGGTTCAGTAGAAGTTTAACATATTTGCAATTAAGTAATTATCCTTCGCAAGTCGAAGAACAGCAGACTGTTTCTGTACTTTTACTATAGTCGGGCCGTTGAGAGAAAGCAGCCGGTGAGGGAGGGTAGACAGGCGGACCAGGCCGAAATTTTACCCTCTCCAGTTACGTTTCGGGAGTTCCGTAGCCTGACTTCCTCTCGCGCGCTTTCTACCCACACATGCTACGGCGCCTTGTAGCCACGCTATGCGTCTGTGTTTGAGATTTGAAGTGAGTCGGATACCTGCCTCTGTTCCCTTTCTTAACGTAGAGAGTGAGTCTAATTCTCATTATACGTATGTTTAACAACATACATGCGACATATTGGGCAGATTTTTATTCTACATTCCCTTTCTATAGCTCCGTGGAATAGTATTTATAGTTATACCTGGAACCAAAGCTTTGCCACCTTGGACGAGACAGTATTCGGTAAAGTAAAGTCCATGTTATATTTTGCAACTTGTCTTAGAGTGACTGGTGCCAGTAGAGTAAAACGACCCATTTGGCCTGGATTAACCCTTACCAGGTAGGCCGTACCTGGTAGGGAATGTTCGGAAAAAGGAACTGAAATTTACACATGATCTGCAAACTGTAGCGAAAACTCATTTCTGCTTACAAATATTGAAAAACGTAGAGAAACAACATCCCTTATAACGTATCGATTAATCCTTATTTCTGAGAAATCATAATATAGAGTCACGGTAATCTCGTGTGATGAATATAGTATGTCATTTTAGTTTAAATCGGCGATTTGATGCAAAAGAACTAATCCGTTTTAAGAAAAATGGCACCCAACCCTGGCTTGCGGATCACCCAATGTGTCAAACGGAGACAGACACAGGTTATCTTTTTCTAAGTTAGGCTGACCCTATTGGGTCGGCCAACCAATCGCGAGACCATAGATGCATAGTGCTAGGACCGCGACGCACCCAAGTGTCAAGGGAAGTGGCGATGACTGCGCTTAGGAGAGGGTAATTCCAGACGCATTCTCTCAACGGCCCGACTATAGCGATATAACGTTCACAATGCTTTCATTCTTTTGGAGCAAGCAAGATTTTCCTCGCATACGAATGTCCCATTTAGGTGTCTTTAAGTACCAAGTTGTGTTAAATCATGAACGCGATGGGAGCAGTGCTTTTAAGATGAAAGGGTAAGTTGGAAAGCTTATCAAGTTTTGATTCTGACGGTTTGGTGGATATAGCTACAAACCTCAGGGGATAAAAGGTATTTTCATGCAAGAGTGGAAAACTATACAAATCTTGTTGCTCGATATTTAGCCGAAGAACTCAAATCACATTTTTGGTAAGTGAGCATTGGCAATTTGTCTTCCGTAAAAATTTAACTATTGTACTTACTCCTACGTTTTTGAATGTATACGGCACTGTCGTGCTTTATAGAATGTCCAGAGATTCCTTCGAATCTTTACTCGAAATGATTCAACCTGATTTGGTAAGACCAATGAGAGGCATTCCTACCGTTCCATTGCGCACACAACTTATGATAGCAATTGGGAAAATGCCAACAATGAGTTTGTATAGGTGAGAAGTTAGTCCAAGGCTCTGCTGTAGCAAATAATTAAATTCATTCACAAACTTCATTCTTCTTTTCCATTCATATTTTAATTGCTAATTTTTTTACCCTCTTGTCATAGATCTGTCTATGTTGGTAGAGCCACTGCTGTTAAAGCCGTAAAAATGACATCTTACAAAGCCGCGACATCGCAACGCTCGCCTCCTTTTCACCCGTCAGGAACTGGCTTTCGCGCAGGCTAAGGGGGATAATATTATAACAATTTATTCCGATGAAAAGGTATTTTCCTCTGCCGCTGGAAGTGCACTACGGATTTGGCGGGCTGCCGATTCCGGGCGGTACGATCTCGATTACGTAGTCGATGGAGACAACAGCGGTCGCATTAAGTGTTGCATGTGGGGGTGGATCGGGCCGTTGAACCCTGCATCACTCCTGGAAATAATACCGCACATGGTGTTTGTTCCCTCCGTGAGGGAAGCATACTCCCTGAAGATCATGCCGGTGCTACGGGTGGAACAGAACAATAGTCCGGTCCATACCTCGCGTGTCACACAGGCGTGGTTTAGAGTTCATCCCGAGTTTCGACTCGTGAGTTGGCCGAAGCGGTCGCCAGATCTCAATTCAATTGGGAATGTGAGGGCCGAAATGGTCTGCACCTGTCGGCCCGTCGACGCCTTACGAGCTCGGGGTGATATTCTGAACCACGCAATGCGGGTCTCTTCTACAAACCAAATTACCATCGGTTCAGGAACAATAGCCTCACCTTCAGTGCTCTCCTTGCATGCAGTCGACATAACCCCTCAGGTGACTCCCAAATCTCTGACTGTTATAACACCGTCGGTGATTTTTACTAACCCTATTCTCGAATCTTCATAAGCGGCAGTTTCACCTTCAGTGATCTGCGCTTTCAGCCTCGTGAACACCTTATCCTAGCTACGCTGCCCAATTTCCTAAGGGGAAAACCGGGAATACGACAGTCGCTCGAGCCTCCGTGTTGCGCCGAATTCGGGCGCTGTTAATAAAGTTCACATGAACGCAGATGGGCGCATGCGAGACAACTACCGCAGCTGCCGGCAGTCGAGGAAGGATACCGAACGCACTCGCTTTCTCTTCTCTGCTTTCCCCCCAATCCTCCTTTAAATATCCGGGCACGCCTTTCCCATTTGCCCTTCCATACCGGCGGTTACACGAGGACTCCCCTATCTCTCACCACCTCTCCTTTTCCTGAATTTGTCTTTCTCTGCCTACTATACCTCTCCTCTTATATTCTGACTCGGTGGAGACCCACCAGTTCCGAAAGGTAAAGCTGATCCCTGACTCGGTGGGGACACACCAGGGTTTTTGCCAAATATCGCACACAGTTTTTTTAAATGTGCTTGCTACACTCTATGAGGCAGTATTTTTCCCTCTACCGTAATTGTATAAAGAAAGGTAGTCAATTTTTGATGGAATAAGTCGCGCTCGGTATCGTCCGAAAGTCCAGGACCGAGGCGGCTCAGGCAACGAAGCATCGGTCGGGCAGAAACAAAATAGGCTATTGGTGTGCACACACAGAGACGTGGTAAAGGTACGCAGCTGCCTCTATCGCACGGCAGCCGATCAAAATTAGTTACTAAATTCACCGCATGCTTCAGAAAGCATGATTTGGCCAAGCAGAGGAATAAAGTTCTGTATGACAGAAGGACCAATCTAAACAGATTTCACGAGGACGAGTATGTCTCCCTGCAAAAGGAGCACAAGAGAACCAAGTTCGATCCCAAGTGAACGGGACCTTATAAAATACTGCACGTGCTAGACGACTTGACAGTCAAGTTAAACATAAATGCTACTAGAGTCACAATTGTTCATGTTAACAAGCTCAAATTAACTCATCTCAGGGTTGGTTCCGCAGAGGATTCTCGATAAATATTTACACCTTAAAGGCCTTTGATACTCGTAATCTCGCGTGGAGACCAAATGAAATCTCATTGTTCATCTGGAGCTCACTGTGTTTACGAGCTGAGCCTACACTATGGTCTCTGCGGTTTGCTATTGTTAAGGCTATCATTTGTTTTTACCAACTTCGAAAAGGAGAAGGAGGTACTCAAAAAAAGGGGCTTTGATACTGTGAAAGCGGAAATTGCGTTTTGTTGTGTTTTAACAGACGTTCGTGCTTGTTTGCATCAGCGATATCCTATATGGATTGACCAATTAGTGCAGTAGTAGACAAAATGTCCTGGCATTTCCAAATTCGCAAAAAACGCACCATTTGGCTTCAGGGCGTTTAAATAGAAGGTTTGACGGATATTTAGACCTATGTCTGATACGTGAAATCTGGTGAAGTTTTTGAGAGAAAAAATCGTCTATTTTATACATCAGATAATAATACCGTTATATGGCAGATCATAGTCTAGAAATTACAGTTATAGTATCAAAATGAAAGCGCAACATCAAAATCATACAACATATGTGATAAATTACCCAAAGAACATCGATAAATACGTGCTGGTTACGATAAAATACAATTTAGTCACAATTTAGGCCGGGTGGCGGATGGGAGAATGCCCTCACCAGCCTTGCCTAGCAGGTACCGGTGAGGTAAGCAATACACCCGGCGCGGACCAAAGCCATCACACGCATTCACACTCACACACATTTACATTCTGCTCTGTGCATCCCCTGTCTTCTTGCAGCTTTTCTTGTGTCTAATCCAACGCTGGCTGAGAGAATAATTAGTTCAATAGAGCGGCACCCCTTTCTTTTATAGGCAAAGCGCATGTTTCCAATGAGTGCCCAAATTCTATGTTCGCAACAAGGAGCTTTCTGATTGGCTGCTGGAGATATGCCATACGTAGGCTGCCCAATGACGCCCTCCACGCCAACTTGAACTTAATACTCGTTCGGCTGGCGTCCATAGTATACTGTTGCGTAAATCTAGCCGGAGAAGAGTTGAAAGGTGGATAAGTGAGCCCGCGGAACGCTGAGCACCCTGCTCTTTAAAATACAAAACAAAATATTATTCGAATGAGCAATTGAGTATCATGGTGCAATTGAATACTCTTACGAGATTCGAGAAAGATCTTGGTGCGGTCCTGGGATTACTGGCACCTAAAATAAGAAACAAGATAGTATTAAAATGTACAACTGAGTATTTTGGTGCAATTGCTTGCACTTAAAGTTATTTGCGATGTACCAAATCATACCTCTAACTAATTGTTCCATGTATTACTACTAAATTCTGTACCAATTGCTTCGAAAATGGAACACTACTTTCAGCTACTTTATGGAACTAACAGACCACTTAATTGAAACTGCGCGTTAAATGAATTAAAAATACTTAATACATACTTAAAAAACAAAGCATATGTTTTTACCATAAAAAATCAGTCATAAATTGTGAACAGACTGATTTTTATCTTCAACCACAGCTAGCTGAAAGTATTGTCCCAGAACTCATCGCAGTGAGGAAGTCCTGCCCGTCGGCTCTTTGGTAGGTGCCCATCGCATACAACCGCACAACACAAAGAACCTAGAAACAGAAAATATAATACAATATAAAAAGGGGAGAACATTAAGCTTCTTCGCAAGCTCACAACTTTGCACATACACTGGCAAAACAGTGTTACAATTGGCTCCATGGAAATGATGGTGGGTATGCAAAGAGTTTTTAGATTATTGTAGGGACCTCTATGGAGAGCCGGTGGCATCAAGTACGCTCCTCCAAGTGCGGTCGAAGGCTTTCGATTAAATCTCGAGCTAGCACCTTTGACACGCGGAAAAGCTCTCAGAAATGGATTTCAGATATTCTAAAGGGATCCTGAGTGCCGCGGAGATATCCGCGTTCCACCCGAAGTACGGTCACGGCGGCTTCCTCGCGTTCTTCTTCTTCTTGGAATTGGAATTTCTAAAACGAATAGAACGGGCCATACCGGATTAAAAATGTAAAAATGAGAATAATAGCAATAATGAATAATAGTAAAATAATAACAAAATCTTCTTGGCTCCTTGTTGAATATCTTTGGCAGGCACACTCCGAACTATGGTGGTACGACCCACAACCTCTGAAAGCGCGCGGAAAGTCTGAGTGGGCGATGTTTTAAACATGACCGTGACAGCTCTCAAACAGCAATTTTCCGCTATAATTTCTCGCCCGGGCCTCGGTGCCCATGCTAATTCCAGCCGCAGATAGCGACCCAACTTAGCGCCCACCGCTAGCGATCCAGACTCGCTCGAAGCATCACTTTAACGCCTATTGACGCTAACTCAGAGATAGCAACCGCCGCTATCGACAGCGCCACAACGAGAATCGCGTCCCACATTTGATTTATGCAGGACAGTACTCCGGCAAACTCGACGTGCATATCATGGGAACATAGACTTCTTTTTTTGGGGCGCCCTCAAGGAACTCGTTTATACATATAGTGCCGATTGAGACGGAGCAGCGTCTCATCGAGCGCATAATGGAGTGCACTGAAGAGCCGAGGCAGACCGTCGTGTTGACCGACTTCAGGGCTAGGATGATGCATAGGATGCAGTTGTGCATCCAGTAACAAGCCCAGCACGTCGAACAGCTGGCCAGAAGACCCCGGAAAAATTGTTAGTCAACCTTCACCACTCCAGCCACTCCACAACTTCATCCTCCAGGCTCTATCTTCCAGCTTCCGGCCTCCATCTTTCATCCTCCTGCCCGCATGCCACGTCCACATCCTTTTCAGGACGGTTACGGGGTAGAACGTAGCAAAGAATAATTTTTAATTCAGTTTGTTACTTTTTAGCCTGTTGCCGTATGAATGTTACACCAATCCACATCTGCAATACTTGCCAGAAATACTATCCTCAACCAACGTTTACAATCCAGCAATAGCGCAAAAAGAAATGTACCGATCAAGGGAGTATTGGTGCTGAGGCACGGCAGAAACCTGACTTTTGATTGATGTGTTTGTTCACAGTTCTCACTTGAGAATTGGTCACTCCACGTCAAGCGAACTACTCTTTCTTGGTGATGTGGTGGGTTTTAATGATAATTAAATACTATGTACTGTGACGCGACAGTTTTCTGACCGTCACTAACTATAGCGACTTGCAAATCCGTCCAAAGTCACCTGCTGGAATTTTCGCATCCATTTTAACCTTCAAATGAACAAAAGTTACAAATGTGACGCTCCCCTTGCCAAGTGTGTCGGTTTTTTAAGACTTTCGTTTATATACTCTTATAGTCCATAGTATTCGGCACAGTTTTCCAATTGATAGCCTTTTTGTATCTCTATGCGTCTAAAAGTTTATTCCATGTTTCCCCGGCAGAGGCGCATTCTTGGTAAACTTTGTTTTTTTTCAACCCTTTAGTGGCTACGCTGGCCGATATAAAAAAACATACGTGTCGCCTATTTTTGAATACACAATATGTGAACGAAGTTCCATCAAGATCCCTTTGTACTAGTTCGGGGTATTCCTTTGTATACGAAATTTCCTTTTCTTCAATCGAAAGTTTACAGCCTGTATTTATAACTCAGCCTTTGTAATATTTAGAATGCTCGTAAGAATCTTTATTTACATAGTTTTGTATTAATTCAATTAATTTACAGTTTAATTTCAGGTCAGCTGTACAACATTATAATAAAATCTGTATTTTGAAATGTAAAAAGTATGTACATTTATTCAATTTGTTCCTTCAGGCTCTATTCCAATGCGAAACATTAATTCAAACAAAAATTTAACGAAATCTTAGTTAGAAAGATGAACAGGTGAAAGTAGCCGCCGTTTTAGGTGTATGGCAGAACCTGATCTTTAGTTCCGAAATTTGAGATGCGCATGCGTTATTTCCCCCTCCTATTCTGGCAACCTTGCCTCCATCACCAATTCTTGTGGACGGCGATCGTGAATCGTCCGTCAACACTGGTGTCGGTCACCGTAGAGCCTTACTCATAAAGGGAAATCCCTCGCTGACGAGTACGGTCTGCGAAACGGACTCAGCTAGCTCCATTTCCTTAGATTTGCTTAGTAAGTACCGTTTACTAATTATAATTGACAGTAGTTTTTTATTTATTAAATTTCAGCTCTATGGTTGAAGTACTCTTTGACCTACGCACTTGACAATTTCGATACTTCATAATAACTAATGCTAGGTATATGGTGTGTGACTTTATTCACTGTTAATAAATAACCACTGGTTGATTAACATTTAATCGGTTATTAATTTAATCTGCCCTTTCGATTTCGAGCTCAACCAAACTGTTTAACCAAATTAAGGTGAATGGTTGGAATCGATTGAAAACCAGTATAGTTCGGCATAAGTATCATCAGCAGTCCCGCACTACCACTACTTGCCACGAGATTCTACCGAGTCTCCTGATTCAGATGAGTACTACATCCGCAACGATAAAAAGTGATATTCAGAAACGACAGTGGAAGGATGTTCTAAGAACGTCGTAAATTGTGTGTTATCGTAGGACATGTTTTATACTAAATCTCTTTCCAAATTATTAAAATTTCCTGTCACGGACAGGACAAATCATTCTATGCAAGTGAAGATTACAATGTAAAAGTAAGAACTGAAACTGCAAGTTGTGCTGGTAGTAATTCGAGTGGAAACAAATGAATAAAAGTGACATCAAGGGAGCGTGTGGCGCAATTGAATGGACATTAGTTAGCATATTATTTCCATCGATTCACTTCCGCCCACTTCTAATGCACTTGATGCCTCCTCGCCAATTGTAGATAGATCGATCCAGCTGATTAGATAGTTAACATGAGTGCTGACGGCTTCTGCGAATTGCTACGATCAGTCAGTGGGACTGCATCAAACGAGAAGGATGAAAACATATTTCCAACGGGCCATTCGGCCTCTTACTGTCACGGCCGCAGTTTTTGGATTTGCTTTAATCGAGTACCCCGAGGGAAAGCCGCGACGACTCTTCAGTCTTTTTTACGCCTTTGTGTCATTCACCTTGCAAGTCGCCATGCTCGGCATCAAATTTGTATACATAGACGGAAATGATGCCATTTTCGTGAGTTCGATCATCGTTACCATACTGAGCTATATCAGCTTTAATATTCTTGTATTGGCCTTCTTCAGCCAGTGGCACGGAAAGGTATTCAATTCCTTTACTGATTCTCGCAAAATTTTTTCTGACTTCTTTAGTTGTTTTCAATAGTTTAAACATGGAAAATTCTGTTTGTAATACTAACGTTACGATAGAGGTACCAGCAGTGCTTGGAAGCTATCAATGAAGTTGACGAGACGTTGAGAGGGTTGGGAATTGAAACCGATTACTCTAGATTACGAAGGGCAGTGGTGGTGACTCTAGCTGCCTGGATATCTTGGGCGTCTATACTAAATGTAATCAGCATCATATTCGGACTAACTGACATGAACCAAATATATGTCACAATAGTCGTATTTATTTTGCATATACCCTTGCACGTTCCTATTATTGTCGACATACACTTCTGGTTTGTTGTGGGGTACGTTCTCGAAAGGATGCTTTGATAAATGTGCTTTCAAAAAGGTGATTTATGAAAGGAAGAGTACGTAAATATTGAATGCAATATGTAGGTATATGGGCACAAGATTCGACTGTATAAATAATGCCCTAAGAGAACTTGCACTTGATGACAGTAATTATATAGGATGGCTTCGAAACAAGAAGGTGACATCTATTCGCGGGGTTTCCATCTTAGACGAGAAGAATAAGCGCATTATTTGGACCACGATGTACATAAATAAATGTGAACCCGTTTTATTAGAATTTATTTTTGTCAATGAGAGAATAAGTATATGTTGTACCCCGGCAGGCATCTACACTTTCGACTCTGCGACATCTTATACGACATAACTCGAATGTTCGAGACCCAACTTTACATGGAGATAGGCTTATCCTTTCAGTTTGTACTGTGCAGTATGATATTTACGCTTCGCCTGGTGCTGGTGCCATTTGAAGGCAACAAATATGAATATTGTGTATTGATCTGGATTTGGGCGATCTTACACATCTTCAAAATCTTTAACACCAATTACATTTGTGAAAATGTTCGTGCCAAGGTGACAAGATATATTCTCGATCTCTAGTTTTTTCAGGAACATTTTATTTAAGGAATGCGATTGATTCAGGCAATGACAGTCAGTGACATATCTGTCAGATTGATATGCGACATGGACGACGAGAAAATGCGGGAAAATGTAAGTTCATTAAAGTACAGTTATTCAATAGATTTAAGTCGTACATTTAGCGTCTAAGGAATCTTCAGAAAGTGATCGCATTCATAATACAGCTATTGTTAATCGCTCTGCAAACAAAGCACAAGCCATTAAAGTTTTCCTGCCTGGGCCTCAACTATTTTGGCTACCAATTCTTGTATGAGGTTCGTGGGACATCCTCTACCGACATAATAACTAGAGCATCTTCCCTCCCAACGATTTAATGAATTCATCTTTCAGATTGTCAGCTCAATGGTAACTATGACTGTGATAGTATTGCAACTGAAAACAGGTCTGAAATAAACTTTATTCCCAAAAAATATTTTTAAAAAAACAAGAACCGACTTTGAAAAACTGGCAACATAAAATAATGCGTAATAAATATTTAACTCGGAGACAAAATGCTCTTAAAAGTACAAAATAATGTCGATTCTGTATATTGATCCGACTTTGCAGCAATAGATATGCTGCGAGTTTTCGGAGTCGGCGTAAACCTATTATTCGACGCACGAATTAATTTAAAGGTGTAGCAGAAGTTTTAATCATAACTGTATTAGAATATCGATCGATACCTCATCCCTCATCTCCCTCTGTCACTCCTTTTTCTCGACTATGCTGCTTATATTGCTGTCAATAGATATATTCACCATACGGGGTGCCGCGTATGGTTCCGAATCGGGAAGTATTTTTCGGCGACATCCAATTTTACACACTAACACAATTTGACGATAGTACATATAACAGCATAATAATTTATATATAACGTTCTTATCAACTGCCAAACAACCATTTATGGTTTAGAATCGACATGTGAAGTATACATGTATTATATTTTGAAGTGGCCTCACATTCGGTGCTGCTGATATCGCAGATTCCAAGGCACACGCATCATCGTATACATTTTACCGTCCATTATACAGGATATAAATAGTACGGCAAGTTTTTACTGTCAGTCGCTAAGGTAGCAATTTAATCTCGTAATAGATATAGTCTTGCGAATAAATAGCAAAAAGAAGGAATATAGATATAAATATATATATACATTTGCATTCTTCTGTTGCATACTCATCCTTATCGGACTACTTTTCTTCTTTCGTTCACGCGTAAATTTCATAATTTTAGCTCACTAATTTCCCACATAGGATTTTCCTGCGTATTTGTCGAGCCTTAAAACTGGGACTTCCACTTCCAGTCCGCGTGGTCTCATATCTTAAAGCGAATTCTTAGTAGGTTTAAAGGGGGACCAGAGCAAATTTCGCAGAGGCACTCGCAATATAGTGTCACGGCGTCTGTGTGACGGCAGCCGTACGGTGCGGATCCCTTCGAAGTAACAGCCTTTCGAACCCCGAGCTTGTCGGTTATTCTACTTTCATCCTCTTTTTAGTATGCTGTTTTATTAACTAAATAAAGCATGGAATCTGACATAAAATAAGATCGGACTGTGTCACAGAACCGTTATACAAAGCTATCGCGTAACCGAAACATTTTAAACAAATACGGGTATGAACGCGTATTTGTTTCTTTCTTTCTTCTTTACCAATCATTAAACAAAGAAACAAGAGAACAAGGTGATAATGAATAAAGAAAAGTGGAGTTAGTAGATGTCAGTGCGCCATTGTTGAGAGACTGAAAATCGAAATAAACTATCGCGAAAGAATTGTTTCGCGTAACATGCAGATCGTCGAGTTGTGCCGAGCGGGATGGTCCCTGGCGAATATCGCCGCGGAAATTGGAGTGCATTCGCTCCCTGTGCGAAGGTGCGTCGACAGGTTTATGCAAATAGGCGACGGTGGCCTGATTGATGGTCGGTCGCGAAGCGGACGTGCTCCCTCCACCGTGCCAAAGGAAAACCAGCTTGTCATCTAGTTTATTAGAGAGTATATCCTTGAGCTTGCTGCGAGCGCCCCAGCAGTCCTGGATACAGTTTAGGGACTAACCAGTAAAGTCACTCGACCCCGGATCCTTTGTTCTAGTTGTGGCATGTTTTGGTGAAGCTCGAAACTGTAGGCGTGGTACTCACCGTCACGCCCTAGAAGCCGCTACCGTTGTTATTTGTGCCCACGAGTGTGTGCGAAATGCGTGTGATTACATCACCGCGCAGTGGTGGGAAGAATCCTACCTCTCTGCACGGCTCGAGAATGTACCCTCGAGCCGGCTGGCTACGCTCCACCCTGCCGTAACTACCTCTTTGCCCAAGATATTTATCACACTTAGATTGATTTTTACACCGAATAAGCACTGCTTTAAAATTTCTCTGAAATATACCACGGATCAATGCATTGTTACATATTCATCCTCTCGGACTACTTTTCTTAACATTATTTCATACGTAGATTCATTAATTATAACTCGCTAGCTTCCTACATAGAATATTCCTGCGTATTTTTCGAGCCTTAAAACTGTGACTTCGACTCCTCTCGTTCCGTCTTATCTCTAGTGTTTATAGCTTTCTAGTAGGGGAGCAACGCAGCGTGCCCTTGGTGCATCTGTGTAGTTCCTTAGAACTCAAGCATGGTCAAACTCTTGGCGCCCTATACTCCCACTATACCCCTTTTCACTGGATTTTTCGGGTATATAAACCCCTAATTTCTGGAGCTAAGGGGGAATCAGTTCCGAACTCTCATCGACAGCGAAGCTCTGTCACTCGGACCAGCGAAGAACATCGTAGTAGATCGAGCATTAGTCTCCTTCGAAACCGGTCAATATTACCGTACGTACATCGTGTCATATCGCGATCGTTAGGCAAGTCACAGTTCTTTCGTCAGTTTCTCCCCCGTTCAATATCGTAACGTAATACGAACTCAGTTTAAGTATATTGTAACAACATTTCACTTCCGCTGAAACTCTCATTATTATATTTTTGTATTGTATTTTCATTCAGAATATATTGATCATTCTTTTAGTTTTTATTAACAAAATCATTGCTTCTTTATTGGAATTTCCTGTTCAGTCATCCTTGATTTAAATAAGCACATATAAGGAAAAGAATAATAAAAGATCCCACGAGGATACACTTTTACCGCTCAAGGTGTATCCGGCGAGCAATAGTAAGGTTTAACTTTAGCCTAGGGCATTCTTTCATGATCAATGAGCAGGATTGAGTCTAGTTAAGGTGAAATAGCCCTTAGCACGATCCCAAGACCTGTTCTGAGCTACTGAAAGTAACTAGCCATTCTTTTAATTAACAAGGTCCAGTCTTAAATCTGGTTAAGGTGAAATAGCCCTTAGCACGATCCCAAGTTCTGTTCTGAGTTATTCGGAAGTAACTAGTATAAAGGGGTAAACAGGAGAATAGGGACCTGAGTCTGGTTAAGGTGAAATAGCCCTTAGCACAATCCCGGGATTGATATAGGGCCGATTGGGAACTAGAAGACTCGAGTCTGGCAAAGGTGAAATAGCCCTTTGCACGATCTCAGAGCATATTTAGGACTCGCGAAGCCTGGCTCGTAACAGCATAGGTTTTAATAAATCCTTGACTGTGAATTAATGTTGAAATCAATCATTTTTATGTATTTACCGAGAAATAATATCCATCAAATAAACCAATTTGTCAGATGCCTGTGTTACTCTTACTCACAAGTACCGTGGTGGCAGCATGGTAAAGCGGCTGACCCGCTTTCATTTTAATTTCGTTTAATTTAATTTGGTGACCAGAAGTAATTATTTGATGTTGTAATTCAAAAATTCAACATGTATATTTCTAATTGCAGAAGTGAAGCCAGGTGAACAAATTTTTAAAGGAGCGCGGCATGCACGCATGCAATTGAGAACGTGTAGGCCGAAATGGTTTGCATCTTGGCAACCCTCCGCCGCCTTACGAGCTCGGCGTAAGCCCTACAATTGGTACCCTTCTGTAACTGAAGTAAATAAATTTTCCTTTCTTAATTTTAACCTATACAGGGTGGACCATTTAAGTTGATAATTCAAAGTATGCGAAAGAGGAAGTTCATTGATTTGAAGGGGTGCAACAAACGACTCCATGCGTCGCGAAGCGTCACATGCACACGCAGTCCCTGAACCGCTCACACCGCGTTCAGAAGAACGCGATGCCCGCGAAGAGTGACCCAGGCGCTAGAGAAGAGGGAACTTACAGAAGCTAGGTATGATATTAGTAATTGTGTAGTAAGGGGCGCATGCGAGCGGAGCGACGGGTGCGGGTCTGACACCTGTCGTCGGGGACAAGCCGGTGTTGTGCGAGTTTAGCGTTGAAGCAGCCGTGCCCGGTCATTAGTTGTGACAGATGATAATCGAGGGTTAAGCAAACGGCTCGCGTTCGGTCTTTGACTCGCGGGAAGTATCGGTGGGTTAACCGACCTTTCGAACTCTCGTCCCAGATTCGTTGCCAAGTGTCGAGGGTAGATTCGCGGTGGGATGCTTTTAGACTCGCGATTTGTTTATTGTCGGGGGGACGATGCACGACTCGTCGATGAGACTTGAACGCGAAGAGAGCTGCGCGCTCTTTCGCGATTAATTCGACAGGGGAGGAACCGGTCAGAGTAAGGAGCGCGTCACCGGAAACGGTGCGGTAGGGGCGATTCCACGCAAAGTGATCACACCTTTTGACACTTTGTCTTCGATTTTGATGAAATTTGGTGAACATGTAGTCCTTAATATACAACCTCATTATCTGCACTTCGTTGGTAAAAATGTCAATTGCTATGCAAGTTATGTGCATTGCAAAATAGGTGCAACTTTTTTTTTGAAAAATCATATGTCTAGAACGGTATGAGATATCGAGAAGCGCAAAACGCAGTTTACGCAAAAAAGGTTGAATTTTCATTAAAAAAAATTTTGAGAAACGTAGCGACCTTCTTAATTTATTTAAAAATTGTTTAAAAGTTTGAATTGTTCACATTTCCGAAAACGCACTTTTGTCCGTTCTGAGAAAAATCATGGAAGTGCATTGAAGTGTCCTTTAAAAGCCCTGTAAATTTCAAGATGCGAGCGGATGAGTCTAGCGGCCGATTCACGACGACCGACTAGCGAATATCGAAGCGCAATCTATTAGCGAATAAGGGAAGGAAGGAAGGACTTCCATCGAGCCTCCGAGTCTTACTAACGACGGACTTCCCGACATAATACTAGCGGTAAGCGAAACCTTCCATTCTAGCTTCTGTGAGGGACCTACTTTTTGCCTGGATCCCAGCTAAAAATTCGCTGTCTCTCGGCCCTTCGACTGTACGTTTCAGTTTCGATCTGCCTTTTGGATCATATCTCTGGTACTCTCAATCTGTCGGTTCTATTAATCCTGTAGACTGAGATCTTTATACGGGCAGACGAAGTCAGCCAAGAGGCAACTAGCGTGAGATTCCGTAGAATTCAGACCATCGCCAATTCGTTAACTGCGTAGAGCTATCGAACATCCAAATGTAACTCGACTTTCACTAACTCGCAGCCACGTCCTTCGCCCGAGGTTGCTGATGAACACCTCGAACGAAGAATTCTCTTTCTGCTTCATTGTCGAAATAAATCATTCATCTTAGCTCAATCCTGGCTTGTTCACTCATGTCGAACCCACGTGCTCTCCTTGTTTGTCTGATCTAGCCGAAGCACACGTTACGCCGTCTCGGGAGATTCTCTGTGGCCCGTTCCCTTTGCCATTTTCGGTATTTTGTGTGGCATTCCCGATGCCTGGCGCCCATTTAGCGGTATCAGGGAATAGTAGGCTTCGAATCTCCCGGGCCGAAGTATCGTGAAAAACAGTAGTGTGAGAGAATTTAAGGATCAGAGAATTCAGTGTCCCAACATAAAAACTAACGTCTAACTAGAGAAGCAGTAAACTTCATCATATTCTCAATATTATTCTCGAGTCTGTCTCGCAAGTATCGAGGCTCGAGAATAATTCTTTTATTTTTCTGATAATTTATATTTATGTAACCGCTGCTGCCGCCGTCCCGGCGGCTCTCCTGGCCTTGCCACCAGAATTGAATCAATCAGTAACAAAATATTTGAAATTAAATTAATGAAACATGAAAAGAATATTTTCTTGTATGTGTGTATGTATATATGTATATATACATATATGTTGCGTTTATTGATCCCCTCAGGGTTACAACATTTATGTACACTTTTCTTACGGTACTTAACCTCTAACTTAAAGTACTTGTACTAGCTCCCGCGCCTCTTCACCTCTTTCCACCACTCCTCCTACCTCTCTCCTTAACTCATGCAGCCTATACTTATATTGGTTATGCATCGCCCGCTGTTTCACCTGAGTCCACCTTATGCTATTACTCTCTCCTGCTCACTCCGGCTTCCGCTTCCGCTGGCCTGGCCCTTCGCACCTCTCATTCTGTGACCCCCCCCCCCACACCGTCCCTATCGCACCCAATTCAACCTCATTCACTCATCATTCTCCCATTCTTCCTTTTTCTCATCCATTCGCTTTCATTCACTCGCCCTCCTCTTTCCTTCTATCTACTGTGGCGTGGCAAATTTTTGTTGCTGGCTAGCAGAGGAATTGCCAGCCAGAAGGATTCCTCCCTTCAATTAGGGCAGGGTAACCAAAGGGTTACCTGCGGCCCTGCCAGAGTTCTAGCGCCAGCCAGAGCTCTGTTTGGTTCAGTTCGGGGAAGCGGCGGTTTTTGCCGCCGAACTCCCGCCAACTTACGCCGCGCGGATTAACGGGTACCGAGAAGTCATCGGTAAGACCGGCAAGCCAATCAGGGGGTGGTGGTACGTCATGGGGAGTCAATCCTCGAGTCCTCGGAGCGCTAGGCATTCCTATAAGATAGGACATTTTCGGCCGCAAAATTCATTCTTCTTCGCTCTTCTTCGCTCTTCTATCGACAACAGCTGACCTCCAAAGTGCGCTCCAGTTATCCAGCCGATTCAACCTACGCCTCCGAGAAGTGCCGAGGATTTCGCTGTCTTCCTCCCTGGGTTGCGGAATTGGTGAGCTAAGATTTCCTGTGCTCACTCTTACTTTATCGGGAATATTGTATCGCTGGTACTATTGCTATCGCCCGCCTTTACCATCCTCGTATGTTGTGGTTACGTTCGAACATCACGGCGGCCTGCGGCCGCCATTTCGTGAAACGCTTGGTGGCGAAGCTAAGCAGCGACGACTTCAGCCCTATTATATGAATTGTGAGATTATCGATCGACTATTTTGTGAATATCGTTCTTTCTCTGAGTCGCGAACCTCCCCCTCTCTGCTGCGACTAGCTGACCTTTGAGTCGATCTTGGAGAAGTTGAGGTTCGCCTGGAATTACTGATCGCCCCACTACATCAGAATATTGTTCATATCGTCCTCGCGAATATCGTTCGGGTGAATATCGCACGTGTGAATATCGTTCGAGTGAATATCGTCCGTGTGAATATCGTTCGAGTGGATATCGTCCTCGCGAATATCGTTCGAGCGAATATCATACGTGTGAATATCGTACGTGTGAATATCGTCCTCGCGAATATCGCTCGCATGAGTATCGTCCGAGTGGATATCGTTCTCGCAAGTATCGTCTCGCGTGATCATCGTTACCGGATTATCGCTCGTGAGTCTATCGCTCGCGTTTGCCGTTCGTGAGTTTATCGCCCGTCTCCGTCTATCGTTCGCATATCATCGCCTCAGCGACTAGCATTTGTTTCCGCGAGACGTCAGGAATCATTTCGCGTCCGGAATTTCGCTTAGATACCGATCCCAGGTAACCTCCCAGTCCCTTTTCGGTATTTGGCGCTTCCGTATTGTACTACGACAATTAAAGAATTGTACGGAGGAATTACTCCGAGAGGCCAATAAACTGTATCAGTAAAAACAAAAGTTGTTGAAGGAGTTGGTTTTTGTGACGGCCAAGTCCCGCTACCTCACGGGAACCCACATCTATCCCCGAGCGCCCCGGCGCTCGTGACTTGAAAACCCCGGGACAAAGCTCCGATCAACGTCACAATACTTATCCAATGCCTTTTCCTCTCCTTGTTTGTCTCCCTCTCCGACCCGTGTTCCTTCTCTCACTCGATCTTTCTTCACCTCTCTCAACCACCACTAAAAGAATGTTTTCTTTTTAATATTAATTTATGCAAATATACTCACATCTGTTATGGACCCGGACGGCCGGCACAGGTGAATGTTAGGGTGGATGTGCCACTTGCTGCTGAAACGGCGACTGAGGCTCGGGCAGCGACCGGAGCCATCTTATTTCTTCCCGCATTTCTGAAAATATTAATAATATTAACAGTTTTGAAATTGAATAACTGTATGCCTCACACATAGCTTCCACTTTGAACATTTGTCTTACACATAAAATTCGAAGTTTTACATTTTGAAACATTCAGTCCATCACAACACCACCACCCTCCTCTCCTCTCTCACTCTGTTTTTCAACCAATATTCTGGCATTCTTATTACGTAACCTGACGTCGACTTAAGCCTTATCAACCTTCGCAATCTTTGCTTGTGTTATTATTCATTGCAATGGTGGTCAGAATTACGGTATGGAATAAGAATGCAAGAATATTGGACGAGAAGAACGAAGGCATTGTGTAAAAGCCAATGAACTTTCGGGCGTGTACGCTTACGCGACATACAGAGACGGAGAGAGACAGAGAGAGAGGTGGAAAGAATGTTTCACAAAGTGTATACATGCGAACGTAGATTGAAAATTTTATATTTTATGCGTATGATGAGCGTGGGAAGTGGAAGCCAAGCGATAGAAATACGGAAAATGCGAAGGAGACACTCGCGAATACCACAGATAGTACTGATACTTGACGTGCACAGACAGAGAGACGAAGATTTTAACTTGCGTTATTGCAAAGCTCAAACATAGGTGGGTAGACGAAGATGCAGAAAGACAAAGGGATAGAGTAGAGTACAGAAGCAAGCAGAACGTACTGGTAAACTTGTAATTACGCTTTCGGTTTACGTCGCGAGGTTCGGCGTCCCTCACCTGTAGCTGCTGCAGCTGCTGCTGATTCTCCATGATTCTGGGGCGTATGACACTAAAGTTGTTACATAGCTGAACTGAGTGCGCAAAGGATGCGTTAAAATGCAATTAATGATTTTCAGATATAAATGTATTGTAACGGGGCAGCGTAGCCCCGCACTAAGTCTCCTTATCCCTGCGAGGCAGGCCGGGCAATAATGAGGGTTTCTCTCTCTCCCTTGAACCTGCGCGCTCCGGTCGCTACACTGTCGCTCCAAAGAAGGCCCGCGAAAACGAGCTCTTTATTAATTTCTTGTATGAATGCCGAGTGGCACTTACCCATGACCCAGACTGGAAGAGGGCAAATATCTGACGGTCCGAGTGGCCATGAGGGCGGCTGGACGAACGGAGGAGTCGTGAAGATAACCGACAGGGGACCGGAACACTTCTTCCAAGGCGGATGCGCGCACGCTAAGGCGTTCGTAAACCTGCTACCCCACGGCCGTGCGAAGACCGGAGCGTTGGGCTTCAGGCGAAGATGCCGCCGAGTTCGATCGTAGCGCGCGAGATCGAACCCTTTCTTCGAAGATTATTATTTTATATATTCGCGCGAGTAATACGTCTAACGACTGCTTCAACAAGTTCCTCGCTCGCCTCTATCGCTGGCGAAGTGAATGAAAAGTCAGTCGACATGTCGGCGCGCCTGGCAGTCCGTGGGCAAGTATTTGCTTTTTAAAATCGAATTATCGGTAATACCAACATTGCATAATTGTTTTGGTAGCCGTGTAACTTCACTTGTGTCGCGTGTCGCGTGAGCTTACACGAAATGAATCGTGACAGATAATTGCCGTCCATTGATTAATTGAGAAATGCAAAATCTCGAGGAAACGTTACTTACGCACTCCAATGAAGCTGTTTTATTTTCAATTCTGAATTATATAGTAACCATATTAAGTCTTGTGTCATATAAAATTTCTGTGAACACTTCATAAAATACATAAAATACATAAAATAGGCAATATGTTGGCTTATTCAGTTCAATTTCAAAGTATCGAAATTGTCAAGTGCCTAGCACAACAGCAACTTAAGCTTAAAGACCTGTGTTTTCCTGAGAGAATTCCAGCAGTTTACAGTTAGTATGCTCTTATTCCAAATAATTAGGCCAACACTTTACCAGATAAATT
Source organism: Ectemnius lituratus (assembly GCA_910593735.2). Lineage (NCBI taxonomy): Eukaryota > Metazoa > Arthropoda > Insecta > Hymenoptera > Crabronidae > Ectemnius > Ectemnius lituratus. The sequence continues at coordinate 4,609,306 of OU343045.1, forward strand.
AGGTGAATTAGGTGAAAAACCACCTAAGTGAAATAGTTGAAATTTGATGTAAACCTGCTGATTGCCAAGAGCTAGTATGCTTCCGTTGCAAATTATTAATCTCCCATCTTTACAAATTACATTAAGCAATCCAAACCCTCATAAATAGCTTAATTTTTGTGTTCCTAAATTGACAAGTATATAAGTTAAAATTGATATGCAGTATCTTACATACATATTAATGACTGTATATTTAGCACATTAGATGATGCCTGGCTATCGGAAACTGACAAATCGTGGAGCCAAGACGATAGATATATGTGAATGCTATAATTCCTAACCATATAAAATCATATTTCCTACATTTCGTATTAATTTGTAATGTGAGTTTCTTCCCGAACAATTTAACGGTTTCCTCTGAAAGGAATATAATCGCTCCTTCTGAATACATCGTAATTTTTACCGACTTCGAAAAGGAGTCGGAAGGAGCCGGAAGGTCCGGCTAGAACTCTGAGATGGGTTGAACGATCGGGATGAAACCTTGCCTATCTGATAGAGGATGCTCACAGTTTCGTCCCATTATAAATTTTTTCGAAATTGTTTAACGCGAACCATTGTTATTGCATAAAAACCGAATTTTTCGCAGATTTCTCATTTCTACTAAAAATTTCGTTTGTCCGGCGATATCTCCGAGATGGAAGGACCGATATTGATGAAACCTTACCTATCTTATAGAGGATGCTCACAGCTTGGTCCAATATAAATTTTTCCGAAATTGTTTAACGCTAACCATAGTTATTGCATAAAAACCGAATTTTTCACAGATTTCATGTTTCTACTACAAATTTCGTTTGTCCAGCGATATCTCTGAGATCAATGGACCGATCTTCATAAAACATTGCCTATCTTATAGAGGATGCACATAGCTTGGTGCGATTATAACTTTTTCCGAAATTGTTTAACAGTAACCAGTGTTATTGCATAAAAACGGAATTTTTCGCAGATTTCACGTTTCCACTAAAAATTTCGATTGTCCGACGATATCTCCGAGATGGATGGACCGATATTGATGAAACCATGCCCATTTTATAGAGGATGCTCACAGTTTGTTTACGATTATAAATTTTGCCGAAATTGTTTAACGCTAATCATAATTATTGTATAAAAACCGAAATTTTGCAGATTTCATGTTTCTACTACAAATTTCGTTTGTCCCGCGATATCTCTGAGATCGATGGACCGATCTTCATGAAACCATGCCTATTTTATAGAGGATACTCACAGCTTTGTCCAATTATTGGATAATAACCGAAATTTCTACTATTAAGATTTCATTTGTCTGTCGATATCTCTGCGACGGATGGACTAATCGGAATGAAACCTTTTCTATCTCACAGTGGATGTTGCCAGAATGGTTTCGTTCGAAATATTTCCAAATTCTATAACATTAACAACTGTTATTGCATAAAACCGAACTCTAGACTGTCTGGCAATAGCTTTGGGACGGGTTGATTGATCGGGATGAAACTTTTATTAGCTTATGGAGGAAGTTCTCGAGGAACTCGCTCTTGCATAAATTTCGCAATGCCCTTTCTACAACAAAAATCGGCTACATTTGTTGGTCTATAACTGGTACACCACTACATCGATGAAATTCAAGATGAAATCAACCTCGAACCATGGTTCTATTCATTTCCAATACTAAAAAGCATGAAATAAAAAAAAATATTTTTAAAAAACTGTGACCGACTTCGAAAAACTGACAGAGGTCCAAAAAGCTGAAAACTAAAAACTGGCAGAGTTCCGAAAAGCTGAAAACTAAAAACTAAGGAGCACCAAAAATGCACTGAAAAGTAAAAAATAACTTGTTGTTTTTATGGATACAGAAATTTGCAGTCATAATATGCGATTTTGGCAACCTTCTTTGGCAACCCCATTAAGCCTAAATATGCTGCAACTTTTCGGAGGCGGCGCAAATATCAGTAAAATATTACAAAAATGACGAAGCCCTGAGACTGCAATCTCGAAATACTCGTGGTCTCTATACACAGTCTGTACTACTAAGTGGCCTATATACATAATCTGTACAAGTTGAACGGCCGAAGTAGACCCTGTCTAATATGCTAATATTGTCAACATTCACTACCCTGGTATACGACAATTCCGTACAATTCCGACATCTCATAGACGTAGGCTAATCTAACAAATACGCATATACGTGAACAGACTGCAGGCAATAGAACTATCGTTACTCTCGTGTGTATCATTTTGTCTTCGTCTATTATTAAAGTCAGAATTGAAGTCCGGAATCGCCGCCGATCCAGTATCTGCAGCTATCTGCAGTATCTGCAGCTTCATTTCCTCCTCCGACAATCCTATAGGGAAAGTAAACCATTATTTTGTGAGGCGCGAGTACCAAAATAGAAGAATGCCCCACTGGCATTTGATGTTTTAGATCGAAGATGTGCCCATAATAGGAAAATCATCCGACGAAGATGTAAAAACTTTCATATTATAATATGTTACTTGTAAGATGCCCGATAAAAAAAGCATCACCGCAATTATATAAGAGCATTATCACAACTCTTATTGTCAACGAATAAATGTCCGGTGACAGATAAAATAATATTAAGAGATCTCGCAGTCTCTATAGCAAATAGAAAGCAGTTAAAACGTAAAAATCGTTTATACGATTTTCCTCGGAGGGAATACGAGAAAAACATAAATGATTAAAATCCTACTATGTTCACGGCTTGGGAAGGAAATATGGATCTTCGATTTATCGTTGAAAAGTCAGCGCTGTTAAATTTCTATTGCACAAAGTACACCAATAAATGGGATGTACAGTGTGTACTTTAAACAATTTGCTGACGCAAAAACCAGGTTGGCGCAGTATGTGTTGTTTGGGGATTTATTCAAAAAAGGATCTCCTAGAAAGTTGTACACGGGAACAGTGAATGGCACACCTCCAATGTATCTTGGGAGAGTGCTTAAATCTTTATGGGATATGAACAGCCATTCGTCTAAAAAAAATATTAAGTCAGGTTATAACCCTGCAGCTAAACTTTCATACGGGTTCCTTAAGGGAGACAAATTAGGCGGCCTATGTGACACAGTTGAAGTATGTCTGGACTACAGCAGCTGGGATACAACGGTAACATTAGAAGAAAAAATAATAAAAGCCGACTAGATATCACACTTTTACCCTACGCATTTCAAAATAGCAGTGATGAATGCGTTGAAAAAAACATGCCCTATAACAATGAACGATGACGGTAATGATTGGCTCGGATGCGACCAACGGGGCAGTGGTGAAATATTCACGTTTATAGGAAATACATTGTTGGTTGCGGCCGATACTACAGTCGCAGTATCTGCGAGCACTGAGCTTTCTTTCGAGGAGCTCACCGAAACGGTAGCCAAGGTGCGGTATAAAACCGAAAGAAAAGGCGATGAACATGGCGTTAAACGAGACTTAGTCAAAGAGATAGAAATCACTAGATTGTGTCAATTAAGTAACTATGGTGTGGATACTTTTAGCGTAATCAATAGTACAAGCTCTCTTCATAGCAATTTATGGAATATTGGATTACGCAGTTTAATTAATAAAGAATGTGGGGAAATTAAAGCCACGGATATTCTTTTGGGAATTGCATTACATAGAACTGATCCTCATACGACATTTCGCTAGTTGGATGTCAATCAGATAAATAGAAAAATAAAAACTCGACTTGGAATTGCTGAGCTCGACTCGCAATCGACAGATATATTTTGTCACTCGTTCATTGATAATTATTACCCGAACATACCGCAAGAGTTAGAAACGTAGAAATTATAAGACTTTGCTAAGTGCTACGACGTTTCGCGAGTTAAAATTTCAGTTATTTGACGAACTATTTCAGATGTAATTATTATTAACATTTCATCCAAACAAGTATTTCTCAGTGGAGTATTTTTTTATTAAACTTCAATTCGTTTTCTTTGTTTTGGCGTTTGCACGATATGTCTATCTGTAATATTTACCGAGATATAAGTTATTGAAAAAAACTTGACCCAAACTTCTAGTGCGTGTAACTAAACAAAAATTGAGTTAGCGAGCAACTGATTTTTGCATTTGTATCGGAATTTTGCCAACTATAGATACAGAAAATTACATTAAAATTATCGAACATGTGGAATAATCTTTAAGAGTTGATGCGGAACAACCTTTTTACTTCCATGTAAACGACCATATAATTTTACAGCCATATAAGCCGCCCAAAAGGACAGCTAGAAAAGTATACTACAGTAGGGACACTCCGAACGGCGGTTAGCGAACGGTAAATTTTATACATATATTTCACGTACGTGCATATATGACGTGCAATGCTTTTCGAAATCAGCTAAAGCAGTACCTTAAGCAATTACTTGATTCCAAGTAGTCTGTTAATAATTTTGCACATTCAACGCCATGAGTAATATGTCATTGAAAAATTGTGGTTAAAGTCCTTGCATATATCGCATATAGCTAATAATGTTTTATCTTATGATTTTACAGTGCAGTGCGACAAACGCATACGCGTTGCCACCTATAATTTTGTAGTGCAGTGCGACTAACGCTCACGCGTTGCCACCTATTTATCTGCGACTACGACTTTTTCTGTCACACTTAGTGTGCAGTGCGACTAACGCTTACGCGTTGCCACCTATAATTTTGTAGTGCAGTGCGACTAACGCTCACGCGTTGCCACCTATATATTTGCGTCTACGACGTTTTCTGTCACACTTAGTGTGCAGTGCGACTAACGCTTACGCGTTGCCACCTATAATTTTGTAGAGCAGTGCGACCAACGCTTACGCGTTGCCACCTATATATCTGCGACTACGAGTTTTTCAGCCACTCTTAGTGTGCTGTGCGACTAACGCGCATGCGTTGACACTTATAATTTTGCAAAATATGTAAGGTGATATAGTAACAATAAAAGCATCGACAAGTTTTACTCATGGCGCAAAATTTTTTCCCCTCAGCAGGTACATTTTATAAAACATCAGTGACTGCATCAGCTGGAAATCGAGCAATTGTATTTTTACATACCAATATGGTTTCTGCACTTGACACGGCTACAGAGATTTCTTGCGATGGTACTTTTTACAATTAGTACTTATAATTTAGATATTGAGTATTATGGGCATGGAAAATTGTAAGTAATACTCTCATTTCTTTACAGATTATTCCACGGAGTCCACAATTCTCACAACTTTACACAGTTTATATTAGGTACATGGATAAGGTATGTTTTATTCAATTACATGTTCAATTAATACAAAGATCGCTTGAAGTCTGGGTTAGGACAGTTTTCTACAACTTTGCCAGTTTGTTTGATGAATGTATCTTTGATTTTACATCTTTAGATGATTACTGTACTGTATGTTTTATGTGAAGCACAAACCCGATTGCTGTACGATGCTCTATGGTCAAAAGTAATTGAACTAATTCCAACGGTACAGAATAATATGAATTTCATTATGACAAATTATGAATGGGCGGCGAAAGATTCGTTACAAAAATATTTTCATTATACTAAAATTAAGGGTCGCTGGTTTCAGTCTAATCGAGCGGTTCTCGCAGCTCAATATTAGCATATATAGAACCGTTAATTTCGAAAGCAAAATTTGTCGAATGCAAGGGAAGAAATTTAAATGTTTTTTATTTGCCAAATGTTTTGATGTTTTTTGGCGAATTGGGAAAGGAGTTTCCGTTATGGATGGCGACTGCAACACCTTACAAAAACAGACATGCCACCTTCAGTTATGTCAAAACTTACTTTAATGACCTAAAAACTAGAACTTTGGAGAAAAAAATACTACGAGTAGATTCCTTCCTAGTAAGACACTTGAGACATAAGTGGAGGAACCTTGCTCCCAGCCCCCCTTCGAAATTAAGAACTGACCGATCGGGCCAGCAACGAATCCTTCCAACGGGCAGAGGTCAGCGGCGGGTCAACCAGCAGTCTCCGGGTGCGGAGTGAATTTATAAATTTGGCCCCACTCGCGAGACCTGGCACCCAGGAAAGTAATCAACAGGCACCCGGAGAGCTTGCGTCCGCTGGCCGCTGCCCGGTCGAGTTAGACCGCGGTCAACCTCGTCCACCCTGATTCCCGTTATCGAGGAGAACGACGGGCAGCGGAAAAATCCGTAGCAGACTATACTATTGCTACGAGAAGAATTCATTAGTGATGCTTATTCTATTCTTCAAAATTACTTGAAAAAATTAGCTTCTAGGGATAACAAACTTTTAAAATTTTGTATACGTAAAGAAAACGTACTTGTCCAAAAGCTCAATTATAAGTGTTGTAACGAAGTGTCCTTCCGAAGCAAACATAAGACCGGAAGGTTAGGCATCGCCGAATGTTAAGCGAAATAAATACCGCCTCTGGGAAATGTTATTCCGTTCCGTTAAATAGGGACATCGCACCACCCCCTGCGCCCTGACAAACATCTTTAGTTCCATCACCCGCAGCCACGAGACTTCGGCTCGACGTGGAGGTCCCAATTCGCACGACAGCAGCCCTCAATGGAATTCCATAGCAGTACTGGCCATACCGCAGGAATTCCGGGCAGTACGGAAGGCGTGTGTAGGAGAAAGGATCCATCGGCGCCGGCTACGCGGATCGTCCAGCAGCGCAGGGGTACGGCCATGTCGCGGGGACTCTCCGAGCCTTGGCGTCCGGACTCCGTAAGGTACCATATTCGGCCAAAGTTAGCGGAATAAACAGCAGAATCTATTAAACTCCCGCGCGCGGAAGTAGCGTGTATTCGTCATGTAGAAGTTCGAGTGCGATAGTGAAGTTACCGAACCAGTGCGAGCGCCGAACGAAAACCGTCATCGATTTGGTAAGCGAATGTTAAACGCCCCCGAATTATTACCTGAGCTCGATTAATCCGTCAGATTCGCCGTCCGAGATCCGCTTCTGTATTTTAATTTAACAACAATTGTCATAGTTCGATTCAAATCCCGCTGTGTACAACAATTTGGCCATTCAAATACTAGCTTTCGCTGAGCTAATAAATCTCGATTCGAGCAAAGAAATCTTTCTCTACAGCTGCCGTGTAAGAAAATCCGACTGTTGTTCCGCGGATAGTGATCGTTCGGCAGTTACCACTTTTGTTTGTTTTCGTGGTACTACGGAGTACCTGGCGCCGCTCAATTTTGATCTCCCGGAAGGACAGTCGACGGTCAGGGATTAGTATTAAGTTCCCGAATCATTCCCGCTTTCCCGCAATTTAACATATTTTCGTGGGCAACTGGCTACGGGTAACTTTATTCCCGAGCAGCCCTAGGAAAATCCCTGATAATATTGTCACGGCCCTGAATGCCCCGCATGAACCCTGCTTGGTTGTTCACCGCAAGGTTTACTTCACTGAAACCGTCTGAAGTGTGATCTGTTGATCGCACCTGAAGTGCGACCGTTTCCCTTAGCTACCGCTATCAACTCGGCAAGCATTTTGTAAGAACAGTCTATCCTGAGATCCCAAATTATTAAAACGTCTTACATCTGTTAATAAATCTGTCTACGTTCGTGCCCCGAACCCCGAGTCTTCTTATGATTACGCGTTCCATGGGTGCACCCGCAACAATGTATTTCATTATCCACCTTTACTTCTTCATTAGATTATGACGATACAACAATCCGACGATGATATCAGGAAACCCACATCACCAGCCCTAACACCACATTCCCATAACAGCACTTCTTCTACCCCGGAAGACTGCAAAAAGGCTGTGCTGAGAAACAACACTATTGACGACGATGCTCTCGTGCAATTAGAATCGAACGGAACTTGAGTGATTGTTTTCCGACAATCTCAACCCAACCTGTGTACGACGTTCTGCCACGATCTAAACCAGTGACTGGCATACCGTACTATTAATCGGAGATCACTCGACCCATGCGAAGATCCAAAAGAATATCTGCAAGAAGATGCAAATCCTGATTGCTGTTTCAGGAACTGCTGGAGACACGTCCCAACCTCGCTTGGAGAAGACAACACCCAACATTAAGTCAGTTCATAAAGACCATTTTCATTCTTGCATGCACTCCTTCAATTAGTCACAGAGCCACTTAAGTATTATAAAGCTAATTGCCACAACACAGAGTCACCGATCCGCATCATTAACCCCTTGCCGTACTTTGACGAGTTTCATTCGTGATATAAATTTTGTAACAAACATAAATATCACGAATCAGATTCGTGGAATGAAGATTGGGTGAACATTGTTTCATTGTTTTTTTTTTCATATTTTGGAGATTGGGTATTGTACTAATGCTAATATTGTTCACTAATAATATACTAATAGTATTCACACTGGCTTGCAGTTATCTAATTAAATTATTGTCAGTTTAATCAACTCACAAGCATAATATCGTCAAATGGCCAAGTTTCTACAATGTTAGTTGTGAAGATTGCGAACTGTGATCCTGTCGAATGAGACTTCTGGAAATAATTTTCTGAGGACAAGATATTCAACATTAGCCGTACCTAGCTAATGGTATTTATACCACAATGGGATTTAGATTGGATAAGTATAAATGTAGAGCGAGGGCAAGGTGCTCGGGTTCACCAGACGGGAGACCCGGGTTTGCTTACCAAAAGGTGTATTTTTTGTATTTCTTGGAACTCTCTTTTACCTTCTCATCTTAATAAAATCAATGTCAGCTGTGCATATTTTTACGTACATTTCCTTATAATATTAGATTACATTGATTTGGATTTTTCACATGCTAGTTTTACTTGTGAAGATGATAAATGTGAGTATGGAACTTAATTCTGTGTGTAGCACTTTCTTTTACAACGCCTCATACTCCACGTACTGACTCTATTATCCACGCGAATTTCGTGAGCCTAACGAAATCTCGGACTTGCAGTAGCAAGTAGAAGGAAGGAGAAATCTATTATTGCTCCCAGTGTTATTGGCTACACCGTTTCCACGCACATCTGTGTGCGACAGTGAGAAAGCATATATCTTCTTCTCTCTCCCTCAACAGGCTCTCGAGTTGAGCAGGCAGTCAGCGGAAGCGTACTCCCCATCGCTCCGACCTATTGTAAGAGCTCCTTTATCTTTAGCTTGCTTGCCATTGGATGACGACGCATCTCATTTGATACAATTGTGCCTACTGTATTATACTGTGGATGCACCATAATGGGAAAATCATTCCATGAAGTATCGCCACAATTATATCGACGTGGACTCACCAAGAGCATTACCACAATTCTTATTGTCAACGAAAAACGTCCGATGAGAGATAAAATCATATTAAGAAATCTCGCACTCTCTATAGCAAATAGAAAGCAGTTAAAAAGTGAAAATTGGTTGTGATTTGCCTTGTGGGGAACACGAGAAAAACATAAATGATTATAATCCTACTATATTCATGGCTTGGGAAGGAAATATGGATATTCAATTTATCGGCGAAAAGTGAGCGCTGCCAAATTTTTATTACACAAAGTTCATAATTAAAACGGAATGTAGCTATGGTGTGGATACTTTTAACGTAATCAATATTACGACGTCTTTTGATACCAATTTACGGAATATTGGATTACCCAGTTTAAGCAATAGAGAAAGCGGAGCCATTGAAGTCACGGATATTCTTTTGGGAATTCCATTACATAGAACTGATCCTCATACGATATTTCGCTGGTTAGATGTGAATCAGATAAGTCTCACCGACTAGGGGAGATAGACCATTTCACATGGTCAAAATCTTCTCAGAGTCGGCTGAAAAGTACCGGGATAGCGACGCTGCCAAGCAAGCTGTTCTGGGAATGGTGAAGCCCCTCCAAGCCAGGATAGCGATCAAATCTGTCCGGCGAATCCATAGTAATGGAATCGCCATTGAGGCAGTGGAGACGGTGCACCTGGAAGCGTTTACAGAATGACAACACCTCTGGGACGCCAGGCTGAACGCGAAAGTGCCAGATAAGAGAAATCCAACACTACGACACCTCCATGTACCCACTGAGATGACTACGAGAGGTTCGTCCCCTGTCTCAGGAAACAGAACTTTAAAGGTCTCTCAAAGGACGAGGTTACCGATGGCATGCGACTTAGGTTTAAGACTAAGGCAAGGGCCGTGGCGCAGTCTAAGGCTGCGTCGAGACCGACGTCAAAGGGTGAACCAACGAAGCAAGCCAACGAGCGGAAGACCTCGCCCTGGGTCAGGGAGGTGACGCCTGTCATTCGCAATCGCATTCGAGCACAGGGCGAACGGCTATACCTGGAGTGGGCATCCTGCCGATCGGAGGATTTCCACACGGTAACCCGCTGCTTCAAATGCCAGAAATTTGGGCATCTGTCCAAATTTTACAATGCCACAGCAAGTGTGTGCGGTCACTGTGCCGAAAAGGGGCATACCATCGCTGAATGCAAGCAGAAGGCGCAACCTCCTAGGTGCGCCAATTGCAAGCGTGTCAGCGAGAAGCATAATTACGGGCTGATGAGCAGAAGCTACCCTTGTTACAACGAGGCAGTCCAGTTAGTGAAGTCTCGCACTAACAATGGATAAAGCCCGTTGTAATCGTCCAAGTAGCAGACTGCGGATACTTCAGCTAAACATGAAGAGATCCAAAACTGTTACGGACGAACTTCGTGTTGCACTCGAACACCTTGACACGGACATTGTGCTCGTCCAGGAACCGTATAACGTCAACAGCATTATCACGGGCTTGTGACTTAAGACACGCCTTTACACAGGCGGTGGAACGGAGGTTAACTTACGGTCGTAGGTCTCTCGCACCTGAGTGACGGGCACATAGTCTGCGTGCACACGAAGTTTGAGAATACGGGCTTGTATCTGGTCAGCCTGTACTTTCAATTCTCTGAGGGGATAGAGGGTAGTAGCTTGGCAAAACTAGATCGAGTCCTGCAAGAAATCGGAACTGCTCGGGTTGTGCTAGAAGCTGACGCACATACCGTGTCTCCTATTTGGGAAACGGTAGCAGCAAATGCCCGAGGAGAGGCGCTCGAAGAGCTCCTCTCAGTGCACAGCTTAACAGTTCTAAACGATACTGAGAGTATGGCGACATTCTCCACAAATGGTCCTGGCTAGGGACGATAAATGCGGTTGCGGCGCGACGAAAATGTCTAGCCACATGCTGTATGACTGTTCCCAGTACGCTACATTGCGAAGATGTCTGATACAGAATGCCACCGAAGAAGGGCTTGATTGGCGTCTAACGGAAGAACGGGCCGCAAGACGCGGCCTGCCCGACTGAGACACATAGGTATCAGTTGACCGAAAATGAATGAGGGAGACAGAGTAATCGCAGGGAGGCTAATGCACGGAGAGCACCGACTCTCAGCTTAGTCATCGATGAGCGACTACGTCGCGGACCCGAATTGACTCTCACCAGTGTAGTGCCCGGCACATCCTTAACTGGTGCCTCGGGACAGATCTCGAATGCGCCGCACCCACAAGGGTGTGATTCGTGTAATCGCTCTGCGAGGTAGACTCTACTAACATGTCCTTGGCAACACTGACAGCAATGTCGGATACGAGTACTTGACAGGAGGTATGCCTATGCGGTACCGCGGGGGTCCGACACCCACGAGAATTACCCCGTCCCGACCATAGCACAGTCGTCCAGATACTGCCTTTGTATGTGGTTGTTACCTACTTTGTTTAGTCCATTCCTTGTAACCTCACTTCTACAAAATTAGTGAAAGTTAGGAGTCGGAAATCGGTAGTGTACATATTGCATATGAAATTTGTTTTGGAGTTATAAAAAAATGTCCCACCGAGTCTCGCCTTGTAACTTACATTTTCTGAAAGCTAAAAGTACAGACTTGAAGGCTATAATAATAAGTGTTTAGGAGATTTAGGCTCTTGTTTATGTAAATTAATTTCCGTATTTCATTTAAAGTTAGCGCGCAGCTTACTAACTAAGTTCATTTCATTCGCCATAGCCTCGGCTCCCAAATATAAAATCAATAAATTATGCGCTCTGAAAAATGCAACTTGAAGCTGCAGCGCGATCACTTTTTGTCATCCGCTCCGAGTCTCGGAGCCGAGACTCTTGCTAGAATCGCCATTGTGTGAGGACGTGTGCGACGAACGATCTGTTTCCCGAAGCGGTCTGTATTGGTGTGTGTGCTGTGATCGGATCCGTGAGTTAAAAAACCTTGTTCTTGTGCGCTCTGCTCGCAACCATTTAGTGTGAATGATTTCACTCATTTCTGTACCTTTGCGCCCTGCTCGCAAACATTTGGTGTGGATGATTCCACTGATTGCGCCCTGCTCGCAATCGTTTCCTGTGGTCGTTGACCCAGCGAAACTGCGCCCTGCCGCACAATGTTGGACTGGATGATTTCAGTATTTGCGCCCTGCTCGCAATTATTCCTAGTCGTGGACTAGCGAACTGTGCCCTGTCACACCACCTTTTCTCCCTGTAAGTTCACTTGTCACACCATTATATTTTCCTCTATCTGAGCTCAGACTTACTGTATCATGAACGGCTTTTTCCTCCACTCACCGAGTGGAGGTTTTTTATGCCAATAAGCACGCCGCCAATACATTTACATTTTCCTTCGGGCTGATCCCGCAATTGCTGTGTTTTATTTGTTGAATCTAATTCGCTTATAATTAAGATTTAAAATGAGACTTATTCGCTTATATTCCAGACAATAAGAATTGCACATACTTGCACATTTTTTATTGTTGGTCAATAAAAAGTCGCAGTACGCAATATGATTTTAAAATAAATCTATATTTGGAGTTATACAAAATAAGTTTTGGGTATAACTTATGTTGTGTAAGTTATACCCAATAAGTTCTGCCTTCCAAATTACATTTTCTGAAAGGTAAATGTATGACTTGAAGGCTATAACTATAAGAATTGCACACACTTTCTCTTTTTTGAATGTCATAAAAGGACACGCAGTGTGACTGTATTCAACATTGTCCCTTTTACATGTTGATGCACTAGGTTTATTTTCATAAACATGAGGCACATGTTTATGAAAATAAAACGATGTCTTCAAATTGTCCTTAATTTTATTATTTCATTCCAATTGATTTAAATAATCATACGGAAAACAGCCTATGAAGAAGTTTCCTATTTATGGCGCGGTTTCGAGGGTCGCTGGACCATTATGCACAGGTTGGTCCATCGCGGGGGCAGTGGACGATAGCCTAACATCGCAGGCTAGAGAGCCTGTGGGTCTTTGTCCTTTACGCGGCAATGCCCTGCGGCCTTGACGGGTGACCAGCGGTCTCTGCTCGGGTACCAGCCTGCTTAGCTGGTAGCGGTATAGATTGGCCTCGCTCCTACCAGTAAGGGCGTCAGTACCTGTCACCGGCGAGAGACAGGTACTGTTCACCGCAAAAGAAGAAACGATACTCATAACGAAGTCACTTGTTAGCAGATTACAAGTGGACTAAGGCTTTCAACGTTTTTCTAATATTTAAACCACTGTCAACTAGCGGCAGTATTCAGTTTTACAAACGCAGGCAATGCACTCGTTTCCCCCAGTATCTATTCCAAGCTATCTTGGATAATGGAAAATAATAGTGAGTGATCCCTTTCGTTTGCTACCTGCCCGCGGTCTTCCAATACTCGGCAAAGCTGGCACCTCTGCCTTTCATTAATAATGCAAAGTAACAACAGAACAGTCCATATTTCAGTTCATTAATACGGTAAGAGACAACATTTAATAATTTTCCACGCGAACAAAGATCTCGGTTTTGCAAAACTCGTGCCTCAATTAGCTTAAATAATCTATCTTTAAGAAAGTCATCATCGATGGGGTTGGCTTTTATATAGCAGGTCGCGCCCTTGCGTGGTCAGTCAAGCATAACTTAGGCGCCTTTGTACTTATATAGAATTTAAATGACGTGGGCGAAAAATTGGGATAATACTATTGCGAACAAAAATTTAATATCTCATAGTTGTTATTATAGTTTTGAATGATATTCATTATAAAAGTTATCTGAAACTGTTTCACACTAATAAAATTGACCGATTATTACAACGACGTAAAATTTATCGTTCTGCTCTCAAATATGAATGTATATTTTAAATTTTAAACTAATTCCGGTTTTGCAAATAGTAATTTGTATTATTTTCTCGTCTCGCGAGAGAAGACAAGGCATGTAAATATCACACAATGATATTTGACCTGAGCCGATCACGATTTCTGCCAGGTATACGAAAGCCCAGGTCAAGGCCGTCGGGGGCTTCGTCCGAGGAAAGATAGAAACGGCGGAGTTTTCCAGGCCTGTAAGGCGTAGCCCATCAGTCCCACTCTTTCCGAATTCTAGAGCCAGGCGCCTTTTTTCCAGAGGTGAACAGTACAAATCCCGAAGACATATTATGTCCTTGGTAATGCGTGCCAACCCCTCTCCTCATGTTGCGGACCGGGCAGCAGGGTAATGCTTCGGCATTAGCACAGCCAACGGTGCTGTGGGTTAGTGCGGAAGTTATTTCCGTACTTAGTCTCGTCAGGCTGCTACCCCGCCAGAACCAAGTTGCTGCCGAAGCAGGCAGCAACTTTAAAGAAAGTAGAAGGTCATTCTGCCGGGCCTGCTACATTGTCACCCGAGGGAAGGCAGCAAATTTAAAAAAAGACGACGAGTAAGGTCTAATTCCAGGCGAGAACCTCATACTGCCGGGCCTGCTACATTACCGCCTGGGAGGCGGACCCCTACTTCAGGACCGACACCAGTTTCCTCGCGGGTACCCATGCACACAGTGCGAGCGTGTATTGAAATCCAAAATTAGGCTTGGTGTTTTGTAATTTACCATAGACTAAAACTAACCGCTGTTGGGTAGATAACAACTTCTACGTCTACGTAGATAACAAAGTCTACGACAGTCCAGGTGTTGTCCAGCCAGGACCGACCGTGCGGCTTCTTCGGGAACGTCTCCAAGAGACTTGAGGCACAATGGGTCAAAACTGATTACTACGTATCTTAGTTCTTCAGCGGCCATGGAGATTACCATGCCTCAGGTGGTACCTCAACTGGTACCTCGGGACGAGTCTCGAAAAAGCCCCACCCGACAGGGTGAGACTTGTGTAAGGGTTGGCTTCGAGGCTGTATTTGGGCGGCTCCTAGGAGCGGTTTTCGGCACATGGTAGTAGGTGCCCGAACAACTGGCAATTATAGAGGGAAGAAACTAATATGGGCCAGAAGGTCGAGGTATACCACCCTGGTAGGTTGTTGTCTGTACTTCGACAGCTCCAAAAGGGGATTTTTTAGTTTTTAAATATGTGTGCGTTTAAATTTTAAGACTAGAGATGACAGTAGTTACTTACGAAGCTGAGTTGGCGACGGGACCAGGCGGTCCGTGCCGAGCCAAGCCAGCCGAGAGGCCAGCTGGCCGCTACCCTCTACAGCTTTGCCATAGCATATTTGCGACTGCATGGGTTACCAACATCAGTTTTGCAGTAAATGCAGAAATTGCCGGCATTGCATATTCAATTCTTAATAGACACAAGTGCGTGATAATGCACGCAAGCACCCGCTCACACACGCATATATAATAATATTCTTATATTATCTCTCTATATTTTTGATATATATTTATATTACTATCCTATCAGCAAATTATTATGTTTAACTAGAGTGTTATAAGGAGCTCTTGGGAAAATGCTACTATAATGTATTGTGACGAAGTGTCCTCTCCTAGCAAACAATAAGACCGGAAGGTTGATCACAAGCGCCGTTAGTGAAAAAAATAACATAGCCTCCAGGCAAGGTCGACAGTTAATCCAATTTCATAATCTGTTGTTCGCTACTAATTCTCTTTGAATTTCGTCGAGCTCTGTTATTGAAGGTCGGAGACCAAGTTCTCCGACGCCAGCATATATTGTCCAATGCCGCCCAGAGTATTGCAGCCAAATTAGCGCCTAAGTTTTTTGGACCCTTGCACGTCTCGAAAGTATTGTCACCCGTCGTATATGAATTGTGTACGTCCAATGGGGAGTCCGTGGGAAAGGCGCATGTAGCGGATTTGAAGAAGTACTGTGCTTGACCACGCTGGCCTTTCACAGTACCGCTATGGAGTCCGCAACCGGCAGGGGATGGGCGAGGTTGGCCAGGTGTCAGGACCTGTTCGAAGAGATCTCGGAGACCCATCCGGAATTCTGGGCCGAATTAGAGGAGGCCGTGAAGGAGGAGGCCGCCGATCGGACCACCACGATCGGGGCCATAGTGCGCCCTTGCCCGACCTCCACGGACCAGGAGACTCAAACCGAGTCGCCCGAGCCCACGGCAACAAAGGCCCCCGTCAACACCTGCGACCAATGGTCGCAAACGGGGGAAGACCGGGAACTTTACGCCCGAACTAACCCCGAGATGCCCAGTACCGCGTCCGGACCCGTACTAGGCCCGAGGGACGGACCCACCGACATCGGGGGAGCCCTCGAAGAGGCCTCGCCGTAACTCCCCACCGACCCGGGGGGAGACCACCCCGACCCGGAGCCGCGACCACGCGGGCGAGCGCCTCCGCCGGGCCGCCTCGAGCGTCCGGCCACCAGCTCCAGCAGCCACCACGGGGCCCACTCCACCACCGAGCCCCGACACCACGGCCACGGGATGTTGGCAGTGCGGCCAGAGCGGCCACAGATACTCCGCGTGCCCCACACCCTGGAAGGGAGACTTCTGCTATAAGTGCGGCATCCCGGGCATCACCCTGCGCGACTGCAGGCGATGCTATTCGGGGTGGAAAGCCGACTGGGCCGAATTAGACCGCCGCCGATAGGCCAAAACCACCAGCGGACCAACCTCGTCCCGATGAAGGAAAAAAAAAAAAACAATTTGTCATAGCATAACTCCGTCTCACGTTAATGAAAGCTAAGTTCCGAAGCCTCGCCCACTGATTGTCCCTTCACTGCGCCGTAGTTTAAGTGCGTTTTCAGAGACAGGTCCAGAAACTTAGAGATACTGCGCCGTTTTCGCCGCTGCGTCCGACCCCAGGAAGTGTCTCGTCCACCAGGAACTTCACATTGTACCGCCATAGAGGAAAGAAAGAAAAAAAAACAGAAAGAAACTGAAGCTTACCATCACCATCGGGGTAAGGTCATTTAAGCTCTATTTTGTCTCGTCCCATAACCTGGACTGGAGAAGCACAAAGAAAATTTGGTCCAAAGAGTTGGTTCGCTAGAGGAACCTTCCGGTCTTTTGTGAGTGGAGGGAAAGTTTGTGACGAAGTGTTCTTTCCTAGCAAACAATAAGACCGGAAGGTTGATCACAAGCGCCATTAGGGAAAAAAATAACATAGCCTCCAGGCAAGGTCGACCGATAATCCAATTTGATAATCTGTTGTTCGCTCCTAATTCTCTTTGAATTTCGCGTGAGCCATCTAGACACCGTTCGCCAGGGGCGTATCATGACCACCTGCATCCTGACGACCATCTCGAATATCGTCACCAGCAGCTACGAGACTCCGGCTCGACGTGGAGGCTCCACTGCGGATGATAGCAGCCCACGAAGGAGTTCGAATGCAGTATTGGCCACACCGCAGGAATTCTAGGCGGTTGGGAAGGCACATCCAGGTGGAAGGATTCATCGGCAGCGGCCGCTAGGATCTTCCAATAGCGCAGGGGTACGGCCCTGTTGCGGAGGCTCCCCGAGCCTTGGAGATCGAGTTGCGTTAGGTGGCACTATCGGCCAAAAGTCAGGGGGTGCAGGGGGTAATAATATCTAATCTATTAAAATCCCGCGCGCGGAAGGAGCGAACAATCGTTGTGTAGATTTGTGCTCGACTTAGTGAATCCAGTGTTCCGTAGACACCGCCTCAAAACTACCTATTGGTAAGCGACCATCTTTGGACCTAAATTATATTTCGTTTCGACGTTTGACCGGTCAGGGGATTGTCCTGACCGAGTCGTGTACACGTCCCGTCTCTGTGCTTCTCCTAGTAGTTGACCCACTGTGAAGTCTCCACCAGTTTTTACCGCGAATTAAGTCACGACCTTCCTGGAGGGCTCCCGATCTCGCCACGAGTCATATTCCGTCCAGTAGCCTAAGTTTCGGTCTCGAGGTTCCCCTCACGAGCATCTTGTACGGTTCGTGAGCAAAGCCCGTCTCTTCATTCTCTCAAGCCACGTTAGTTTGAACATCATTATAACGCTCAATAAATCTCGGGGCTATTCAAAATCTGTCTTTGTTGCGTCTCCTGCCGAATCCACCGCTTTCCTCTTTCACCGGCCTCTGAGGTGCCGCGGTAGATAATCCGACTGTGACTTCCCGGAAGTTCCGTCCGCGGATCGCCTGTCCAGTTAAACTACGTGGTATCGCAGGATACCTGGCGACCTTCTTAGTTCCGGAATCGCAGTCGAGGGTCAGGAATTAGTATCGCGTTTATGTCTGGCGTTTGGTAAATTTTGTGAGTCCCGTTAATTCCGGTCTGATTAATTCATTTTCCTGGGCAACTGGCTGCGGGCAGCTTTATCCCCGAGCAGCCCCAGGAAAATTCCTGACAATATATATAATAATAAGTCGGATTCTAAACTCTCAATGGTTATCTAATAGATCGCGCTAAATAATAATGCAAAAATAGGCAATGTGATTCCCTGTTCGTTCGCGCCTCGCTGAAGCAGGGTTCGGCGAGGCACGTCAAGGTTGGAAATCATCGAAATGCAAAAATATGACCCCTATGAAACTTATTGTCTATCTATCGTCAACACTTGGCTCTCCTTTTAATTTAATATTTGCATTGGCCACAAGATGTATTCAATTTTCAGTAATTCTATTTTACTATTTAACAACTACTGATTTCTGTCCAATTTATTGCTTGCCAAGTTAACTCATGTCAAGCTTCGTGTCCGCACTACCCTCATATCTTATAGACCCAATGTTATCGTTGTTGCGGTCACAAGGATACCAGGGTTTGTTTCCTACTGGCGAACCTAGTTTTTCAAGAGGTCGCATAAACATTTATGAATGAACTCTCGCATTTTCGTTAGGATAGCAGTTATCTAAATCAGTCAGAGTTAAGAACGTCAAAGTGTTCGGAACTCTTCCGCATCATGGTGCTCTATAGTAATAACGAGTTGACAGATATGATTGGCATTTACGCCATATGCGGGAAAAACCAGCGAGTCGCGGTCGCAGTTTATGCCCAACGTTATCCGGCAAGAAGGCACCCTCCACCACCTTTTTTTGTTGTGGTGGACAGGCGCTTAAGGAGGCGAGGTGTCTTTCACGCCCGTCCCAACAATGTTAACAGGCGACACCGACCTGTGAATGAAATTCGCAGGATTCAAGACGCCGTGACCGCGAATCCACACACCTCGACAAGAGTCATTGCGCGTCAACTTAATTTAAGCCAATCAAAGGTGACTCGCGTAATTCGGCTAGATCTCAGGATGCACCCATACAAGCCACTGCCGGTGGAACGCCTAAATCCCGGTGATCTCGAGCGAAGGATCCAATTCTGTCAGTGGATCAGAGACGAGGTAAATAACACTAATTAACTTTTATGAAAAAACGGTATCTAATGTTAAATGATATATTTGAAGAGGTCTGATTATATTTGGGATTGTATAGGTCAATATATTTGATGCCGCCGATGATCCACTGCTTCGCTCGATTCTGTGGACCGATGAATCATCATTATCGAGTTCAGGAATGCCGAATCGTCGTAACATTCACCATTACGCCAACGAGAATCCACGTTGCACTGTGGTTTGCAGAGTGCAGGGTCGATTCACTGTCAACGTTTGGGCAGGCGTAATTGGTGACAATGTTATCGAGCCTTTTTTTTAGGAAAACCTCAATGCCAGACGGTATTGTGAGTTTTTAACTGAGCACCTGGATCCTCTGTTGGAAAATATGCCCCTGCAGTTTCGCCGCAGGCTCATTTTCCAGCAAGATGAGCATCCCGCGCGGCTAGGGCGATTTTAGATCAAAAATGTCCAAACCGATGGATCTATCAGCATTAATATTGTCTCAGCAAATTTCAAGCTTATTCCTCAAGTTCTTGGTTACGCATTAACAAGTTCTACACTTTATTTACACGTATGTTGAATCAGTAGAGAGAAGAACTTAAGCGAAAGACTTGAAATTTGTTGAAAAATAATTTTAAACAAATATTATGTTCAATAAGAGGACTAACAAAAAAGCATGAAATCCCCTCAAAAACAGTACATTTTTCCTGACCCTTTTTGACAGGCCGCCAGGAATTTCGCAGAGGCACTCGCAGGATAGTGCCGCGGCGCCTGTATGATAGCAGCCGTGCGGAGCGGATTATTTCGGAGTAACAGCTGCTTCTACTTTGATCCTGTCCGGGCTCAAAGGACTCCAGAGGGTTGTGCAATAGAGTCCCGCCCGTGGGGGTCACCCCTCCAACGCACGTCACCAATCATTCAGGGGAGAGACCGCCGACAGAAGGGGGGGTTCCAAACCAATTATGCCCAACGTCTCTTGGCTACCTTTCGATCTCTCACACGCCCTCGCACTCATCAGAGGCACATGTACGCATAGGCCCACCACAGGTTGCCGAAGCCCCAGATGCGTCGCGCTGCGAGTCAAGTACTCTATACGCACCATTAGGTCGTTTCAGTAACCTCCACTGCCCGATTGCCAGCAACATCCTCTGCACACAGGGGCTTTTCGGGGCCGAGCTGACTGTGGGCCGACCGGTGTTCGCGAGAATCGAGCTTGGTTCCCCCTCCCCACGCGACCTGCCGCCTGGCACTCGAGACACCGCGATTCTTCCCTCTTTATGACTCGATTTTACTACTATTTGACCTACACGAGTGCCATTCTCTCCGGTACGATGCCATTTCTGGGAGCAGCGTATCGGACGACAGATCGTCAAACATATCAGTGTAATACTCCTTTCCTTTCCTTCCATCTCGAGCTCGATCTCGCAATTAGGTGCTAGAACACCGGCCGTAATGCACGCACGAACCGAAGACCTGCCTAATTCATTCCCCTAAGCCTGCCTAAACCGTTCGACTTCAGCCGACGGAGGGAGCCGCGAATAGAGGATTCACCAATTAAGCTCCTCGCTCTCGCCACTGTCTCCGATCGGGCGTTATTCCCCCTCGCGACTAGTCCCCCCTCCCGACGGTTCACACAACACTAGGTTGACCTGCCTATACCTGGTCGACGCTACGCTTGCCGTGGTTATTTCATCCCTTCGCTCCCCACGCACGTATGCACGCGTCGCAGCTAAGATCACGTCCCTTCCCAACTACGGTTAATAACAACGCGGCGGTTCACGAAGGGCTCCGACTCCCTCTCCTTCGGTCGGACAGAGTAGTCGGAGCCGGGAAAGTTTACGGCCAAAACACTACTTTAAAAAGCACCCTCGTGACTCTACTCTATTGGTCCAGTTCCTGGACTGGCGCGACCGTCCGGTGCGGGTTTGCTCGAGTTTCTCCCTAGTTCTGAAAAGTACTGCGTGCCCCGGTACCTACCTAGTGGGCGTCGCTGCCCAATTATCTAAGGGGAGAACCGGGGGTACGAGAGTCGCTCGAGCCTCCGCGTTGCGCCGGAATCGGCCGCTCTGGTATATTTGTGCAAAAGGGGGCGGGGTATCGCGGCGATCTGGCCCGCCGGGCCTACTATCCGCCGGCAACCGATTGCTCCGCTCGCCCGCCGGGAGCCGTTCACTGGCTCCCTCCACCCTCTTTCCCGCGTTACCGTCGCGGATGAGTTCCGAGTTGTTTCCGTGAAGCGGCCGCCTACCCGCTCGCAAGTCGACGTCAACCAGTTCGCTCTAAGAGATGCAGAGAAGTTTGTTTTCCCTTAAAATCAATCAACTTTTATTTAACCCTTTTAGTGCCGACCACCTGATTTGCCTCGTAGAAACGTCGATATATCGTTGTTCGGCACTAAAAGGGTTAAAATATTTGTTTCTAAAACGCTTCCTCTTTGAGATATTTCAAATTATCAACTTAAATGGTTCACCCTGTATATCGTTAGAAAATCTGAGCAAGAAAATAATATAAACAATCGGTTATTTTTAAAGTTAAACCATTGTTGATGTGCAAATGAAATGTCATCCGTCCGAAACTGAGTAGGACAGCTAGTTAAAAATAAATTAACATTTCTCGAACTAAAAAATCAACTGTATGAAAAATAGAAAACTATATTCAAATAGTCTGACTCAAAAACGAAAACCTTACTTGCACTACAACCTGAAAACATTTAATTCAGCAATAGAAAAAACAATGTAGTTTTGAAACTAATAACAAAACGAAAATCAGGAATTGGATTCACTCTAAAGTTCATATACACATAATTTTGTAACACTCTGATTTTATCATAAGATTCGACGGCCAAAAAGAAACTTCAGTGGCAACCATCATGTTCGCGAAACACTTGTGACTGGCCAGTCGAACAAAATTGTTTTAAAAAAAAGAAATACAAAATTCCACGTAACAAAAAAAAGACAACTTTGAGAGAAAGGAGCAAAGCAACAATAATGGGGAAAAACATGTCTCAAAAATATAATTGAAACAGGTTAACAAAGTAAAACTTACTAAAGTAGAATTAGCGAGAAGTGTGGTTAATGACAGAAACTGAAAATTAGTTAATTCAGTTCGAAAATAAAAAGATTATTGTTGAGATGTCCCAAAACCGAATAGAAGAACAACCCTTGCGGCTACATATCAAGACAGCCGAACAAAATATGCGTAAAGCGAAACTTATCCTGGTCCGGTCATCCGGGATTCCTTCATCCTTTTCAGGGCGGCAATCATACGCATCCTGACGTCCTTGGAGATTTGCATTATGAATGGGCGTACTCGCAGGTGTAATTAACACCCTTTGGACGCTCGATGCGAATGTGACACACCTTATTCGGAATAGGGCAAACCACCCCGGTGTATTTAAATGGGCCAGTGGCAAGTATCGGTGGTCCTTCGACCCACTCTAACCGGCCATAGCCGTTGAAATGAAAATAGATTGTACCATCGGGCACTCGATTAATTTGGACCACTTTGTTGCTGCGGGTCTCGCTCGGATTTTCTCCCATCACTTGTTCGCGTAGCTCGCGAAGCAATGGAGTCTCGGGGACCCAGTAGGGCACCTGCCCTTCTGCTGGAAGTTTGAAGCTCCTCTCAAGGATCTGCTGGTTCTGCGGGGCCGGCATTACGGACCGGGTATCACGGATCTGTAAGAGAGTAACAGCGCTTGCTGTAAGGCTCTCTTTGCGGCTCGATGAAGCCAGATATGCTTGGGAGCCACATTCCACGTTTCGGGCGAATTGCTTGTGTTAAGATTTGAGATTAATTTAGTATTCTATACTTTTATATGACCTCGTGTGTCACGTGCGAACGAATTATCCACAGCGCCTTTAACGACATATTTCTGATAATGAATAGGGTAGTAGCTAATCTCGAATTAAAATACTTTGCAGTAAGTCACATCTTTAGATATTACTGAAATAGACACTTTATGAGGTATACTTGTAAAACTCAAATTTAATAAAGGCTGCAATGACTACTAATTATTAGCAATTCCAAGCAGTAAATAGTACTTGCTAAGCAAATGTCAGCACTGTAGCTTCTAATGTAGCACTAAGCTTATCTAATCTGATTCTGCTTAGTACTTTGCATTAGCAAGTTATATTGGGTAAGCTACATCCTCTTACGCAGTCAAACGCTGTTGCGTTTTATAGAACATCTAAACAAACCTAGTTAACTTTATTGCGATTATTTGTATGATAATTCTTTCTATTCTACTACATTTGAAATAGTCTTACAGTTTAGATTAATATTTCCTATCATCTCGGAATCCGAAACCGCGACCATGGTAAGTCCGATCACATCAATTTATGGGCAGACATCTTCACGTGGTTCTCTAAGTTTTAAATAGGTTACCACAAACACTAATTTTCAACGGTTAAGCGTATTCATTAATTTCAATTTGACTGATATTTCATCATATTTCTCGAAACTTTATATCAATATCAACAACCACAGAAATCAGTACACTTGAATCAAGTTTTTTTGTTTTACCAAACCAGAAAAACCCACAACAATAACAGTCCGTTAGTTTGAACGGCTCAACTCTCACGGCTTGAAATTCCACGATCATTCCTTCGAATATTTCGACATGAGGAATAATATGGGAAATTATAACTTAAAACAGAATAATATATTATAAACTTTGGTTGGAATCGTTCTACGTATAACTAGGTCTTGGCAAACAACCGCGATATAAAGATTTTCTAACTAGGACGTACTTTCTTTCGCTGTATGTTGTGTGACATCTTACTATATTTTGTAACATGAAACCTTTGTACATTTGTGCTTTAACGTGCTTTAGTATTATGATCCTTAAAACAGTCTCCAATAGATTTATTTTAGTTAGCCTGCGAAACTCTTTAGTCTTGCAATAAGCTTCTTTTACATATCCCTTCATACATTAAGTTTTGTTTTCAATTTATGTTTATCCATAAGATGTATCACCTAGTTTGTTTCGTGCAAATAAAAATAAATGCTTATTAAAGAAAGTGTACACGCGCTCTTCAGCCAGGGACATTACACTATTTCTTCGTCCCGGCTCTTAAAAAAATCGGCCACACTTATTTACCCTTGAATTTAGTCTCGAATTTATTTAAAAATAATTGCGAAGCGTCACACAATAAATACAATAATCAAATAATGTGAACCCTGAGCAGATCTTGCTGAATTTCCGAGAAAATATCACAATTGTAACATACACGAGTTAACATTAAAAATTCATTTTCCGAATGGTGGAATGTGGCAGGTATTATAATACATAATTGATACAAAAGGGCCTGAGCAATTTGATAAGTAAACTAGCTAACAAACTTTGAATTTTGAACTAACGAATTATAAACATTCTGAAGAAAATAAGGGACTTACCACAAATATCAGTAGTCTAACGCCTAAATCGATTATCAAGTAAAGCTTGATCACCATAACCGATCACCAAGATCACACTGTGCCTACTAAGAGACACGTGTTTCCACTCAACGTAACACCGTAGCTTACTATAGTAAGAGTAATTGAACCACGTGACTCTATTCTGCGCAAGTCTTACGTCGGAAACAGAAAGTCGCTTCATTCACTACTCGCCGATAGGATCGTTCGAATTATGGTGTTCCCACAATAGTTATAACGACGAGTGATTTTATATTTTACTTGTTCTTTTCGAGTTCGATTCCCACTGTATGCAATAATGTTTAGGTTTTTTGTCTTTTCTGTTACTTTTATATTAACTCTTTCTATTATTAGAGGGACTGTAAAGTAATGTCGCTTCTGTGCATTGAATTTAATATAAGAAAACGATATTATATTACTAAAATACTTTTATATTGTTATTATTATTATTATTATTATTATTATTATTATTATTTATTAACTTGTGTTTCCTGTCCTTCTGTCATGTTGCAGCTGCGGGGGAAGATAGTTTGTTATTCTATTGGCTCCTCACTTAACGCGCTATTCTTACTTGTACGCGCAGAAACTATCACCATGGTTCCCATCTGACAATCTTCGTCTTTAATCGGACTACTTTTCTTTTAATTTTCGTTCTTAAATTTAATAGTTTTAGTCGGCTAGGCTAGCATTAAATGTAAATCTATAATTGTTCCGCTTTTCGATACGCCACACTTATTAAAATGATTCCGCAACAATTGATTAGTCCACAACAGAGTTTATATGCGAAGATGGCCAGCATCTGTACTGAAATAATCTCACAACATTACAGACGCGTTTTTTGATGACCTTACTTTCGGGTTTTACCGATAATTGAAAAAATGTTTCATTTTTTAGACATATTGAGTCAGACATTTGCCACGTATCTTAAGTATATGCCAGGCACGTCATTAAACAAATAGAAGCTTATTAATTTTTTTGAAGTGCTAATACGTGCTTCTTTAAAAACACATTATATGTCACTTCAAATGGCCGAGCCTTTGTAGAGACCAACTAAAGGAAGGTGAAATACCGGAAACAGTAATAATACAATTTGATGACGAAACTATTGGCAATAGATTCAAAGATGCTGCTGGGAATATTGCAATTGTGTAGGTTTCAGGAACATTTCAAGCAACCAAAAGTTACGGAAATGTTGAATGCAGAATGTTACCCCTTATTCTCAGGTGGGCAGTAACGGTGGACAAATTACAAGGAACTACTATGAACAAGGTCATAATAGACCTCGGTAAAAATCTATGTCTCAATGGGTTAGACGTTTTTGATCTGCCAACAAATAAAGTTTTAAAGAAACCACATGACGAAAATGTCCTTGCAGAAATTCAAAGGTTATGTAAGCTGTTCTAAATGTAGTGACATAACGCAGGTATTCTCACGGTTTACTACGCGTTACATACATTTCTATTGTATATAAATTCTCTAGGGAAAAAGTGCTAGTTGTACTTGCTCTCATAGAAGATTAATTTTCTATTCGAGTCATCCACTCCTAATAATTGTATCGATGTTTTGTCCATCATGGAATTGCTTTGCAAGACAGACCTTACGTGTCTAAATTTGATAGTTTCGTTGTTAAATACTATTCAGCTTCATTCTGAGCCTTCATATCAATTAACCGGACCACCTTTTTCTTTTTCTCTAATCTTATTCTGTTTTGTGTTATTGTGTGGACTTTTGGTGTTAGCTTATCGTTTTCAACGTGTACACATCTATGGGCAACAGGCGTAAACGGTCAACTCTTAGTGATTATTCAGGCAAGATTGTTCGAGCTGGTAGTTTACTACTCTGGTGGGCTTCCCGCCGTTGGAGAACAGACTTCTGATGCAATTGGGGCTGTATTCAAGAAAGTTGCAAACTCAAGGAAAGATATAAATTCTCTAATAAAAATGGACACGAATCTGTGTACCACTGACACCAAAATTTTATCATGTTACAATATACATTGTCAGTAATGCTTATCATATCGTGTAAAAATATACTTGTCAGGTCACTGTTGTTGTAGTCGTTGTAAAGATACGCCGGACAAACGAACTTTTAATAGAAACGTAAAATCAACAAAAAATTCGGTTTTTATGCAATAACAATGGTTAGCGTTAAACAATTTCGAAAAAATGTATAATGAAACCAAATTCTGAGCTTCCTCTGATACATAGCACAATCCCACATAAAAGAAAACGTCTTGAACTACGTTGTTAAAAAATAAAGTAGTATCATACAAGAAAGCCAAAATTTTAATCGAAGATACCACACATTAATTAATTAACTGGATCTATAACTTAAAAACTTGGGATGTTCAATAACTATTTCAAAAAGTGTATGCATGCGAATGCGGATTAAAAACTTTAGGCATAAGGTTAATGCCAAGGAGACAAAGACGGATGGCACTAACGCAGAAAAACAACGCGGGTCTAAATTTGCGATTATGCTTTGTAACGAAAACGACCTTCCTGACCAAACATAAGACCAGAAGGTTACGCGCGGTCACCCGATAGGAAAAATAAATATCGCCTCCAGAGAAGGTCATACCGATTCCGCTACCGGTCAAAGGAACTGTTCCGTTTCTAACTGTCATTTGAATTTCGCGTGAGCCATCCAACACCGTTGGGCAGGGACGAAACACCACCACCGGTCCCCTGAGGAACATCTTCCACGACGCCACCCGCAGCCACGAGACTCCGGCTCGACGTGGAAACCCCCTTAAGGACGACAGCAGCCCTCGATGGAGTTCCACCACAACACTGACCAAGCTGTAGGGCCTCCGGGCGGTAGGGCAGGCGCGTCCAGGAGGAAGGATCCATCGGTAGCGGCCACTCGGATCTTCCTTACACAGCGCAGGGGTACGGCCCTGTTGTGGGGGCTCCCCGAACCTTGGCGCCCGGACTGCGTAGGGTGGCCCACACGGCCGAAATCAGGGGCGCCGGGGGAAGTAAACAGAAATCTATTAAAGCCCCGCACGCGGAAGGAGCGGGCATTCGTTTTCGAGCAGTTAGCGTGACTAGTCTTCCGAACCAGTGTGTGAGATTCCGAAGCTCTTCTACTTCCGTTTGGTAAGCCATACGTAAGGATCGACCAGGGGATTGTCCTGGTCCAATTTTGTAAACGTTGTCTTGTGCTTCTCCAAACCATTGTTTAACGCACTGTAAGGTTCCCGTTTTCCGTAGAATCTCCGTGAGCGACCTTCCTGGAGGGTTCCCGCTCTCGAAACGGATCGCTTCCATCCGTCCATTAGAATAAGTTCACGCGATCGAGATTGTATTTTCCAACTCTGCTCTTCCGTTCGTTCGTCTCGCCGTTCGAGCTCGCTCCCGTTTTGTATCGGTTCACGTACTAGTTCCATAGTTCACTTCTTTTGTATCCTGCTCTTCACGGGCGCTGAGTAACGCCCGTGGCCGAAGCCCGTTTTACCGCCCAATTGCCATTAATTGATCATCTTTCTATGAGCAATAAATTTCGTGCAAAGAACTCAGTCTGTCTTGGTTGCGTCTTCTGCCGAATTCACGGCCCTTCCTACTATCCTCAACTGAGCTGCCGTGTGAGGGAAACCGATTGCGGCTCCGCGGAAAACTTGCGCCCTGGTCACTTCCGCTTCCCGGAGCCGAATCGACGGTCAGGGAAAAGTCATCGCGTTCACGAAGATCCGCGCTTCGAGCAAGACAATACAAGAGTAAACATATTTTCCTGGGCAACCAGCTGCGGGTAGCTCTATTCCCGCGTGGCCCCAGGAAAACCCCTGATAGCTTATATAGATTATTAATTTTCAAACTATTAATGTTATTAATATTTTCAGAAATGCGGAAAGAAATCAGACGGTTACGGCTGCTTACCATTCAGCCGCCGTTTCAGCAGCAGCAAATGGCACAACCACCACTACGTCCACCTCTGTCAGCCGCACAGGAACATAACCGATGTGAGTATATTTTTACGAATTAATTATTAATAAATAAAACATTCTTTTCACGTTTCATTAATTTTATTTCAATATTCCGTTAAAGCTTGATTCAAGCCAAGCGAAAAAGCGAGAAGGGCTGCCGGGACATGGTGCACGTGGTAGTAGCAGCGGTTGGATTAATGTTAATATTAATGATTAAAGTTACAATTAATAATTGTAAATATTTAATAGAGGAGAAATGATTAATAATTTCGATTTTCCAGACGAGCTGGAAAATCGAAAATGATCGAGAAATTCAAACATTGAATTGAATCGAATGAAATTGATTTAATTTCGCTAAGTTAAATTCTAATTGTAGGCATTAGGTAAGAGTTTGGAATCAGGAATGTGCTGTAACAGGGTTTATTGGGGAACAAGTTATACATTAGGATCTATAAATGATTACAGAGGTAAAGTAATTGCCATTTTACAAAGCAGATAGCTAGGGTTTCGTAGTACAAAGGGTGTGACTCTAAACAACACAAGTTAGACTAGGAGTGGTGTTATTAGCAAACGGGCAGAAGGGAAATCTTTTGTATAGCCTCTGACTCTAATCTCTCATCTAACGGGCGTCTAGGAATATTTCCCCGTGCTCTCCCTTGATCAGGCGTCCGGGTATTATCTCCGTACTCTCCTGGTCAAGGGCGCCCAAGGAAACTTCCCGTACTCTCCCTCGTCAGTCAGGCGTCCAGAGGTATTTCGCCGTACTCTCCTCTCGGTCACGCGTCCAGGTATGCTCGCCGTACTCTCCTGACCGAGGGTGTCCGCGGAAACCTTCCGTACTCTCCTCCTGTTGAGACTATCCAGGTGTCCAGGTGTTCTCGCCGAACTCCCCTGCCAGCGCTCCGATTACCCGTCCGAGAGGGCGACCGATGGTCTTACCTCGTTCTCTCCCTTCGGAAACAACGTAATGGGCGCGCGTGGCCGAGATCCGCGGTTTTATAGGCCCCGTTGCTAACGAAATCAACAGACCCGTCGTTAGGCGCGCGGTCAACGCTCGCGCTCTGCGTCTCACGACTCCTCTACCCGTTGCTGCCTATAAGCAACCTCGACATTGTCGTCGAGACGCGTTCTAGAAGATTCCAGCTGATTCTGGAATCTTCGATGCTACAAAATGAAATATAATCAGAGTAATAAGAATGGTACATATATTGCGTTGCGGTAGACTGTATAAATATAATTGAGACAGAAACTATCTTCCTGCACAAATACTAATATATGTATTGATTTAGGTACCACAGAAAGAAAAATTACTGATACCATACGACGAAATGGTAATTTTATACATAACACAAATGCTCACTATAATTCTGGTCAACTAATAGTGTAAGAAAGTGTGTTCACAGCACACCGGCGATACACGGTCAACGTGCTGCCCCCTGGAGGAACGAGTCCCTTTTGAGAACGCGCTTCGCTAGCTACTATGTAACACCCCCTCTTTTGTATGCTAACGTTACTGTGTCGCGTAGCCTCTGTATAACGCTAATTCCATCTTGCGTATTTGCGTATGCCTGCTCACATAATAGTGTACACAAGGTCGCAAACAAAAAAATTGCGTTTGGCAACAGACTTTCACATTTGTGCTAATTGCAAAGGTTATTTTACCAAAAATAACATTCGACATCATTTCCAAAAATGTACCGAAAAAAAGGTTGTCGGGAGGTAAAAGTCATGGGCCGTAAAGTTGCAGGACTCATTCATTAAAATGCTAACGATACTCTACGCAAATGCGTATTCCCTATATTAAGGGACGATGAAATAACTCGCAGGCGCGAACGGTAATCGACAGTCGCAGATCGAAGGTGATCTGAGTCGGACAAAACGTTGCCAAGCCGGACGTCAGCCGTCCATACAATATTATGTGCAGGAAATATATATATACGTAACATCTGATTATTTACACAATTCGTACTGTAATGATTTGTACTGCTCCTACCATCATCCTAATCCCACAATACAGATTCCTGTTATAAGAGTGGCGATTTATTAGTATCTAGGAGACCAAATGTTTCAAAACCCCGTGCAGGAAGTAACTTAACCTATTGTCCAGAACGTAAAGCCTTTTACACGAAAAATAATTTGCGGCATTGTTATGTTCCGCGGTCGCCACTGGCCAAAAGTTTTTCTTCTTCTTGCCGCGATGACCAGTTCCGAATTCGGAACGTCACGTTTTTCTCCTACCACGCGTAGGATATTATTGCCTATACGAAACATGTAAATATATATTATGTAAGCTATTAGGAAATAAGTTCTACATTTCTTATTGATAAGGCTAATCCCCAACGGAATGTTAAACCCTCACTGTTCTATTACCATGCTCCTCGTTGCCGGAATTCCCCTTCACTCCTTAGACCACCAGCTATCAAAAAACCATAACATTCGCTTGGTCCGCACCAAGCCGGATTTCGGTCGCCTTACCGCTAGTATCATCTAGAGTAATTAGATTGCATCCCTACTATAATATCCCTTACCACCATGTATGTATGTATGTTGCACGTGACCTAGTTTTAAGAAAGGGAATTCCGACAGGAGACACTGGTGCCATAATTCGGGTGGGTAGCATGCTCACCCGAATCGTATCATTCGACACCTTGGGTCCCTTAATGAGCAGACCTTCTCTTGCAAATCTACGCGACAACTCAAATTATTCGACGTTAGGACTTAGAATCATTTTCGAAAGAAATCAGGAGACTCGGTAGAGTCTCGCGCCAAGTAGTAGTAGTATATATAGTATTGCGCGCGACTACCGAGGATATTTATTTCGAAGTGTAGCGGTTGTCGTCTGCTATAAAACTTTCACCTTGAATTATGAGAAAGTTACAGCTCCAAGGATTTTTTTCTGAATTTTGTATTTTTTCTCTGATTTTTCTGAATCCAATGAGCCAAGAATCAAGCGAATCGGTTTAGTCATACAAGAGATATGAATTTCTCCTGCTTATTTTTCTCGTGGTAAAGACAAGGCGGATTAAGAGTCAGCAGTCTTTTCAGGGATTCCTAAAAATGTGGCTTTCACTTTTCTCACACCAGTTGGCACCACGGAGAAATATCGCGTTACGTTACCGATCTATGATCTGTAATCTGTGTCATACCGACATATTGGTTAAGCCGGTCATGCCATGGTTGGTTATGTGCCATAATGGTCATATGACATACTCCGATTTTATTATTTTATTCCAGATTCCATGCTTTATTTAGTTAATAAAAGAGTATATTGTCTTTGCCTCAGTTAAGTGCGTAACTCAGAAGTCCCTGTTTCGGAAAACGAATACTGATTACCAATAGTTAAAATTGTCAAGTGTGCAATTATTTACAATTTAAAGAAATGCTAGCCATTGGTAATCAGTACTTGTTTAACAAATTTTATTACTTTAGATTCTGCACTCCTTAAGCTATGCATTTGACAGTCAAGATTTAACAAAGTTAAAGTGCATGGGAGGGTATAGCTTATCTAATCTGCAATTTAAATGTATCCTAGCTATTGTCGTTGATTGACTTAACGCTTTAGAATTATAATATATAAACCAAGCAAAATCCTCATATGTAGTTTAATTTAGTTGTATCTTGACTGTCAAGTTTGTCGCTCAAGGAATGCTTTAGCTAAAGAACTAAAATAATGTAGGCAAGCAATAATTACCAAGCATATGTCATTTAACGATATACTAGCTATTGGTAGTCAGTACTTGCTTAGTAAATTGCATTCCTTTAGATTGTGCGCTTCTTGAGCTAGACATTTGGTAGTCAAGATACGCCAATGTTCTAGTGTAATCTTGTGTAATCTTTAATTTAAATGCATCCTGGCTATTGGTAATGAGTAAATAGGCGCTGATTATTACCAATAGCTATAATGCTCCTAACTTCCAACAGACTAAAGTTAAAATTTTAAATTATATTAGGCAAGCTGTAAGCCTCATACTGTTTGAATTTGGAATATTGAATTTGTCAAGTGCAAGCTATATTATGTAGGAAATCTATATTCCCAGACTCTGGTCAATTTCTAAGATCTCCTCCTATGTCCATGATTAAGTTATAAATACGTCGTAACATTAAAGTTACATGGTAACATAAACATACACACAAGAGCCATTCTTCTGCGCCATGCCGCCAAAGAGAGAAGACGTAGTCAGTTACTACCGTAAGATCGCAAGTGTATTCAAACCAATATATATTATTTTGTCAAACATAATAGACTCCACCTGTTATTCCCGCAAACCTGATATTAACAAGTTCAAATCACCACATCAGCATGACATGATTAGATCGAAGTTGAGGGTCCTTGGGCTGTTTTTAATAGAAATAAAAACGTTACACGCAACAATTGAAGAATTTACAGATATTTATGATCCGGAATATTATGATACTGTTGTAAAAACAATTTAAAGTAGCCCAGTATGATGCTGTTACTGATAAGTTTGACGCCCCATCAGCACAACACGCATAGTCGCTCTTGTAAAACAAGTGTAGCAATTACAGGTAACGCAATGCATAAAACAGAACAAGACTGAAAAGGATAAGACTGAGAACTTTTTAAAAATACTTTTGGAAGACTTTACGATAGCTGTGAATAAAGTTGCCGAAGGGACAAGAAAGGAGAAAAGACGGCATAAGAAGCGTGATTTTCCGAGTGCCAATGATATTGCCAAATTAAACAATTATTTGTATACAGTAAGGAATATTAGTTATACATCCTCACTTGTTGAATATACGTATAATGCATGGATACCGCATGCTGAGTCAACGCTTATTCTTCTTCAATTATTTAACCGTGGACGGGCGGGTGAAATTAAAAGTATAATAATCCAAGACTTTGAATGTCATAAAGTCATCAATTCCAAGGATCATGGAGATATATATAAATCCTTATCAGAGCAATCGAAGCAGGCAACGTATCAATGATCCATAACCTAAAAAAAGAAAACATGTGTAAATGTTTAATACAATAATAGAACAATAAAGTATAATAAAAAATGAGTATATGTAAAAAAATGGGACCTGGAACTACTCTTCTACATATATATGTATAAAGGTCAAAGTTATACGGACATAAAAACTTAAAAAACAAAGTGAAATACTACAATGCATTCATATATGCTATTGATCCATTTGTCTAACGTCTAACATTTTTAATTTCGGACATTTTTGGTAGACGTTTACTCTGGATATCTTCTTTGAAGGCATTAAGAGTCATAGTTCGCTCTTCAACGCTCCAACGCACTCATTTTGTCCGGCCGTACGGGAAGCTATATGTATACATATACATATAGCTTGTCTATCTAATAGGTTTAAATTAGAAAATTCAAAATGTAAAAATATATTAAAAATTCTTTAGTTGTTAGTTTAGTTCAATTAAATGACTTTGATACAGTAATTGTGTATTTATTTTATAACTTTCCAACTTTTCCCATCCTACATGCTCCCATGTCTGTCTTGATTTGTTTATATCTACATGCATGTTTAAGTTATTATTAATTCATTAATTACAGTACAGTCTACAATATCTCTCCTACAATTTTTGAAATTATTATCCTTTTGAACTTTTGTACTGTGCTGACATAATTAATCTCAACTAATAAACAAAAAGGCATGTTATCCGCTGAAAAAACATTGCTTTGTAAAAAGAAACGGCAAGTATTAGAGGGAATAAATGTGTGTGTATATGTAAGTAATAATGAAAACATTTTAGGAAAATGTTTTTGCTTGTATTCTTCAACACGAACGCCCAAAAAAGTATATCTCACAAAAAATGTGGAATATGTATGATAATTTGAATTTACCAAAAACGAATATTTAAGGATAGTACCGTGAATTTGCTCAATTAGTCCAATAAAATCGTTACTTTGCACGTTACTTTGTAAGGGTTTCTCAGTACATTATGTAAGTACTTACATGGGTTGATTTGAAAGCCATCCCATTCTCCTATTATCATTCTGTGGAAGCGGATGGTAGTTAACGACCGTTGCTAACTCTCAGTAACTACCGGTAACTTGCGTCATGGTTACGACTACCGGTATAGCAAACGTAAGTTACCAAAAGTTCGCAACTGTTACTAATTGGCGTTGGATTACACGGATCAAAAATAGGGATCCAGAGAGCACTTTCGATGTAGTACATGAAATTATTCTTTTTTTTTAAATAGAATTTAAACAATTTGATTTTGAAGAGTAAAAATCTCAAATCCCTTTAACCGCATTGTTTCATTTTCAATATTTCTACTAACATTCTGCATATGCCAATAGTTATATTAATGTGTATACGAATTACTTAAGAAGACAATATATAATTTTATTATAAATTATTAGAAAAAATGGAAATTTCGTTAATGACACTTCTGTTAATTACAATAAGGGCGAACTGCCAGTGACTAGAAGGCCGCAAAAAGGCAAAAAAACGCACAGCTACTGATTTTATGTGTTGTCCTAAATGCAAGGGATTTTATACAAAAAATAATATTCATCGCCATTTTCAACAATGTAACGATAAGAAAGGATTTAGAGCCGTAAAGGTTATGGGACAAAAAGTGGCGGGCACAATACACAGTTCAGCTTCCAAAATATTAAAAAATGACGTGTTCTCCGTACTAAGAGAAGACGACGTAACAAGGTGTGTTAGGTATGACGAATTATTAATAGCGTTTGCCAACAAATTATGCAGAAAATACAAACATCCGCATCAACATAATTTGATACGCTTTCGTTTGCGAGCTCTTAGCAGATTTTTTATACAAATTCGAAAATTGACAGGAGATATTAAAAGTTTTTCTGATATATACAATCCGCAGTATTATGATTATTGCGTGGAGACAATCAATAATGATGACAAAGATATATATCTAGCTCCTTCAGCTGCCACGCACCTTTCAACTTTACTAAAGCAAGTGGGCTATGTGTACACAACGCAGTGCATTAAGAATAATAGGTTGGATCTTAAATACAATGCGGAAAATCTTTTAAAAATCGTTCAGGAAGACTTCACTTTGGCTATAAATAAAGTAGCGGAGGAAACGACTAGTGAACGGCAGAGGCATAAGAAAAGAGAATTACCATCATCGGAAGATATTATAAAATTGAACAATTACTTGCTAAATCTACGGAATGATATGTCTTTAGCACTTACTCAGAAGTACTCCTACAAAAAGTGGATTGGGCTTGCAGAAACGACGTTGATACTACTACAAATATTTAACAGACGTCGAGCTAGCGAGATTGAATGTGTTACGCTTGACGATTTTAAATGGCATAACGGCATTAGCGAAGATCAATGTACAGAAATTTATAAGTCGCTTTCTGAGGAAGGACAAAGAGTGGGTTGCGCCTTTTATTTTAAACTTTTATTATATGCTTTTATATGTGTGTATATGCTTTCCGCATCTCCTGTTTTTTTCTATCTAACTTTATAATCCATCTGCTATGCTTTGAACTTGAAAAATATATTTTCACTCTACATATACGACCCTCAGTTCTATGACGATGCTATACGAGTAGTAAATGAACTCGCTGTATTTGACGAAGAGAAGGATATTTATAAAATACCTTCTGTTGCAACATGGTTGGGAGCGATGGTCAAACATGTGGGTACAATCTGGATTTCGGTGTATTAAAACTCATCAACGCGAAAAAAAGAATAATGCAAAAGAGTATTTGCAACTCCTCAAAGAGGATTCTGGAATTAGTATCAATAAAACCATAATGGAAACGGTATCGAGCAATCATAGGCACAAAAAAACAGTCTTGCTCTGTTCAGAAGAGATTAAGAAATTTCATGATTACTTAACCAACACGCGTGAAACAGCTTATGCAAGCCTCGTAGAAGTATGTTCTTATGGAAACTGGGTGTCCTTAGCCAGCGTTGTATTAATATCTATTCAGTTATTTAATCGGCGAAGAGCTGGTGAAATTGAAAGGGTATTAATTGAAGATTATCAAAATCATAAATGTATAAATGACGAGACATATAAAGATTTGTATGCCACGTTTTCCGCGGATTTGAAGAAGATTTCTAAAAAGTATGCAAGATTCACGATCCGAGGAAAATTAGGGAGATCAGTTCCAATTCTACTAAATTCATCTCTTATTGAATGCATTGACCTATTGTTACGCCTCAGGACTAAAGTACATAAACCCGATACTAATCCATATGTATTCGACATTAAGGGCTACAGTAAAAAACGTTATCGCTACCTATGTGTATGCAATTTGATGAGAAAATATTCTGAAGAATGTGGAACAAAACTGCCAAACGGTTTAAGAGGAACACAATTACGTAAACATATCGCGACCAAATGTATTGCATTAAACCTATCGGAGGGTGAAGTACCCGATCTTGCTAATTTCATGGGTTACGAAAAAGAAATACACAAATCCCATTATCGGCAACCGGTTCCTCATACGGAAATTTTAAAAATATCACAGCTCCTTGAAAAAGCACAATGATGATGCTTGACTCCTCCAAAAAGTGGACCTTAAAAATGATCCCAACAAACACCCTTTGACATATATGTCAAAGTATATGTATAGTACTATGTATAGTATATGTAGAGATTTTTTTATCATACTGAGCACATAATTAATGTCCATCAACGTTTGAACTACCACCAAATAAGATTTGTATATGCTCCATATTTTGCGGTACTTCGTTTATCGTATCAAGACATTGCAATTTCCATGGTTTCTGTGGAGCATACCCATATTGACTCAAAAAACAATTAAAAATATCTATGTGGGTATCCTCCAACCACCCCTTTCTGGAAATAGTGCTTTGCAAGTCCTCTGTTAATTTGGGTTTTCTTGCATTCACTTTTAAATTTAAAAAAATAGTAACACTTATAAACTAAAACTAAACAGAAAATTATAAAACCGATACAAAAACAAGAAAAAATAAACTAAACAGGAATAAACATAATAAATAAATCTGCAATTTTATCGCCGTGACTCCTAACTCAATAGGTATTCGTAGACTGTTGAGTCCAAGCTACATTTAGTGTACTGGTTGCCATGGGTATCGGAATCTCAATCTCATCACACATTGTACAGCATCCGATAAAATAGTGGTCAAAATCTGCAAAATGGCCGCCGATCAGAAAGTGAAGTTCGATAAGATGCACACCCAGTATGTGTGACTTTTTTAACCCTAAAAGCCCCCTAAAAAGTCATACATACCGGGATGTGCATGCTACCAAACATCACTTTCTGACTGGCGGCCATTTTGCAAATTGTAAAAACTATTTTGTCGGATGCTGTATGTGCTGATGCGGCTACGTCACGCTAAATATGAATACTGCATATAATATGCATTGGATTATATTTGTCGTGTCTGTTACGTTAAATATCTGTAAATATAAATGGACCTTTAATTTTACCCTTCTCACACATTTATCATACAGAATTTTCATGTAACGAAACTTTCATAGAACAAAATGGTTAAATTCATACCCTTTCAGCTCTCTATCGATTGACTAATAAGAGAAAGCAAGCCTATGTTCAACTAAGAACTGCCACGATGTACAAAGGGAAAGGTGCAGTTGTAACCTATTCAGGTGTGACACGTATATCGCGGCACTTCTTTGTTAAACACAGGCTTGTTTCCTCTTTTTAGTCAGTTGATGGAAAACTGCAAGGGCATGACTTAAACAAATTTTTGGTAGAAAAAATTTGTTCCATAAAAATTATTTATTTTTCCCGTTTTATTTTTCAATTTTACACATTACTTACTAATGTAATTAGGTAAGAGTACTAAGAAGCAAATAAACCAGTAAAACGATTATAACTAAATAGTGGCTTGAGACGCTTCAATAATTCCTGGAGTGCAACATTTTTTCGAAATTTCTCAATTTTCTCAAAAACGGAGGGTGAGGGGTATGCTTCTCTTTACGGTGGAAGTTTTTATTCATCGAGACGCTTTGATTCGCGAAGTGGAAGATTTTGTCAAAATTTTTAGATTTTCTGAAAATCGATGGGTGCGCGATGTATTTCTTTGTAGAAGAAGAGTGTAATCCTTGAGTGGTTGTCATTATGGCTGGTGTATTGATGGAAGACGTTTCATTGCAATTGTCAATTAAATTGTTATAAATAATTTAAGTCATCGAACAAAATATATAAAATAAAAATGTACACCTGGACCCAAAACCCCACTAAATTTCAACTTTTCAGATGGTATAGGAATTAAGAACGAAGATGTCAAAGATCTGCTGATAGAAGGGTATGTCAAATCTAAAGTTTTAAAGTTTTCAATCCGCGTTTTCATGCGTATCCTATTTGAAACATTATTCTTCTCTCTATGTTTTGCGTACGCGAGTGCTTGCATGGTAAAATATTTGCTGCCTCTTTCGCAGTTGGTTACGTCTTCATATTTTTTGACCATTCTTACTTCGGCATAATTATTTCGTACGCTGACGTAGACTTCAACCTCACCATTTGCAATAAACACAACAAGCAAGGATTTACAAAGGATTGTAATTGTAAGGTCTATATCAGGGTACGAAATAATGCCGAAATATTGGTCGAAAAGACTGAAGACATTGTAACCAAATGTGAAAGGGGCAGTAAATGTTTAAGCACGCAAACCCACGTCTACGTACATCATAAAAAAGAAAGAGTGAAGGAATGTTTCCAAAAGGGATGAGAACATGGATTAAAAACTATATAATTTATATGTATGATGAGTGTGCGAGAGGGATACAGTTAATACTGTAATAATATACCTGTATATATCACTACATAGTTATATTCGAGGGATGAGTGCAAACGCACTCACTACGTTTGCCAAAAAAATCGTCAACGATCCAGACGGATTTCTAGGAAGGCGTGCGTTGCTAAGGAGACAGTCGACGATCGGGACTCGCAGCCCCCTAAGATAAAGGGATTGTTCCCTGGTCATTAGGAACAGTAGTTCGACGGATCTGTTATTGCATATTACACTATACATATTATACTTTTTAAAGACATATTATTAGTTATTTAATATCTATTGTTTTTTCCGTTGCAAGGGATAAACTAAAGAATATTTAAATCATTGCTTAAATAAATCATAAATAATTAATAATCATTGTTGACTTACTAAATATTAGCTTTTTAGTTTCAGTGATATAATAAAATCCAGCCAAATGTGAAGTCCATATAGCTTTACTAATATATCTTGTGCAATATTGAAACAAATCATTGTCAATTTAAATGTATGCTAACTATTGGTAATTAAAAATTGGTTTACTGAATTTTAATAAAACCGCCCTGTAATAAATAATAATAAAGGCACCCTGTGTATATCGCCACTTCTCTTAATAACACAATATTTTACAGACATATAGAAATACATTTGCGAAAACATTTTCAAAGAACAATACGATCAAAACGGCAATACATACGCAACAGGTAGTTATACAATATGCCAGCCATATTACATGCCTGTCGAACTTCGCCACTCAAGTTATTTCGCAAACTTTGAGGCGAAAAGTCACTCGCAAATATGAATCTACGTTCGAAACACAGACGACCAGCAATAAAATGCAAATACAAGCAGGCTGAATAAAAGACAAACCAGACTCACCGAAATTTGAAGATTTTCCACTGCTCAATCATTCGGCGGCTTCAACGATTTTAGGATCCTTTTATAATTGCTTTCCTGATTGTCAAATATCATATTTGTCGTTCCCAATTGTGTTCTTCAATCACTTTCACTCTTTCTCGTCACTAGTTGCACTGGCCCTTTGTCCTCTTTGTGATCCTCAAATGTCCAACGTAACAGCACTCGCAACGGTCGCGCACAAAGTAACGCAACGGAATCCCAGGAACCCCTCCTCTTTGTCGCTTTTCTCATGCGTTGCGCCTGCGCATATGCGCAGACTTCCTTCCCCCTTGTTAGCTTTGATGGGGGGTTACAAAAGTATTTTACCCGAGTGGGAATTTTACTGTGGGAAATTGATGAGTAGGTTCCTCGGTGAGGTATTGGAATTTGAAATAGATTTTGGTGATCTGATTTTGGGGTACCTATTAAATTGTAAAGAAAGAAGCAATAAAAAGGGTTCTGAAAATAAACGAGAGAAAACATCGCTTAGGAATTATTTTACATCAAGCGGATTACTTTTTCATGGCGGTTCTATTCATGAT
The DNA here is from genome assembly GCA_910593735.2 of Ectemnius lituratus. Taxonomy (NCBI): domain Eukaryota; kingdom Metazoa; phylum Arthropoda; class Insecta; order Hymenoptera; family Crabronidae; genus Ectemnius; species Ectemnius lituratus. The sequence continues at coordinate 4,650,210 of OU343045.1, forward strand.
GTTGAGTTAGGGTGATTCTACGTCATGCTTTACCGAAAACTGCGAAATTACAATTTCATATATCAATCTCGTTCTTTATTCATTTGAAACGTCTGTAATTAATGTTCAATTTGGAAAACCTCGATTCTTTTGATGGATTTGTTTACATGGAAAAGTAAAGGAATCTAACTCTGTGTCACATTTACGATCAACAATAAAGTTTTCGGCACTGACAAATTAACTTTATCGAAAAACTAAAAATACACTTACCACAAGCCTGACTCGTCCCGAAGCTAATAAATAAAGACCAAATTGACATGCACTCTAAAACCTGAAATAGGCGGTAATTCTAGTTTAACAATTAACAACAATTCTGAGAAACCATCGTGAAGATAATATTTCGCGGAATGAATCAAGAGCTAACTGGCGTCACCAATACATATGGTGCCCCTGTATTCATCATTCTTCTTCTTTTTCGCTCGTTGAAATCTCACCTGTGGACGGATTTGCGAACTGAATCTAAAATCTGGATATCCCTCAGCATTTCGCAGGCATATTAATTATTTACTTTCATCATTAAGGTCTTTCTTGGAACAACGGTATTTGTTGTGTAATGAGAGCGAATTGCAGTTTGCCTCGTCACATCACTGGCAGAATTAAATTCAATTTCGACAAACACTTTAGACAAGAGAAGATCACGGAAGGCAACTATTTACAGTGGCTATAAAAAGTATTGGCATACCCAGTATTTTTCAAAAATAAATGAACGTAAAAAAGAAAACGTCTCTAAGGAAATTATATTTTTCTTAAGAAAAGAATTTTCTAATCTAAGAACATTTTTCCAGAATACGAGTGCGAGTACCCTTCGTAAAGTATGCATACTTTTGAGTTATAGAATCTATGACTGTTCCAATCTTCGGTAGACAGAATCATGTGCCGAATAATTAGTTGTAAACGACGTTCAAGCTGCGTAAAGGAGTAGGTTCATCGAACTTGGTGTATAACTTAATTATATGATTTGTGTTCCTGCGTTTATAATCATCCAACATAGAACACTTTTCGGAAAACTTGCTTAAAGAAATTGTTTCACTCACCATTGTTATTACAAAAAATTCAGGAAACATCATTTTACTAAACTGAACTAACGAATAAGTAATTATTAATCAATTTTTATATTTTGAATTTTCAAAATTATATCTATTAGATACACAAGTTGCTTTATCTTCTTATTAGCATGTCCCTACATTGTAAATACATAATCTTTTAGCTTAACCCTTTTAGTGCCGCACAAGGACACATCGTCATTAACGGCACCTGAGAAAAGTGTATTTGAGGCTTCTGACTCAAAATACATTGATAAAACGTTATAAATGGTTGAATTCCTCTTCAAAAGCCCTACGTGAAATATGTTTCACGAATTGAAAAAATTGTTTATGAGTCTAACTTTTTGTTATATTCTACGATAATGGACAATGAGACTTTGTAGCATACGTTAGAGCAATAAGGTAGAAATTCTACACGAGATATTTCCTTCAGATAGTAATCACAGGCTTTAGACTCCAATTTTCAATTTCTGGATAACTGTAAATGTTAATAATAATATTAGAATGTTATTTCCATGATGGAATACTATAGCTATATGAATAGCTTGATTTGTAACAGGTAATCCTGATGCTTGCTGTGCATCATGGGAGTTTTTGCGTTTTAATATTAGTAATTTTGTTATAAATAAATGAAAATGCAGTATTTATCCTTTATACTAAGTGTTCTATGTCGAACTATAACCAAATGATGATTCTTCTTACTTGCAAATACTGTTTATAAAAGAAAACCAATTTTTTACTTTTTCCTAACAATTTTGAAAAAATATTATTAGTATGCTATCAACAAATATTGAAATACAATTGGCATTCATTTATTTTCCCTTTATTTCGTAAATGTTCTTTTTTAAATTTTGTAAATATTCTTATTTTTATTTCATGATTTTTTTCTTAAACCTTACTAAATTACGTGAAATCGGCTCAGTTCTTTCAATCGGCACTAAAAGGGTTAAGCAATTCATGAACTGTGCACTATGTAGTTTTTTCTAATACAACTTGTATAATATTGAATACAACTGCATATAATTTAAAATTTATGTTAGCCGCTGCTAAACGCTTTTAGTTTTCTAAATTTTAATTCACTTGTTAAAGTGGTCTTTCAGCTAAATACTTGAGAATTTTAGTTTTGTAACGCATGCTATATGTCTTTCACCTGCTTCTGCAGTATCATTGATACATTTGTATTTCTTACTACTCGTCCAAAGTGAACTAAAGTATAATGCGGTTGTACCAGCAACAATTCAGAAATAATTCATAAAGCAGTCAAGAACCTTAATGTAGCATACGTTATAAAACTTCAAAATTGACTAATAAATTGAAATTGACTAAACAAGTACTGATTTTTAACGACTAACATGTCTTTGAATTTCAAACGACTAAACTTAATACTTTGCAAGCGTCAAACAAACAGTGTCTTTATATTCAATCAAATTTTAGTAGCAATTGTGTCGATCAACAATCGCTTAAGCTAATAAACTGATATTTAGTAACTTAACAATGATTATTAATCAATTACAATTTATATAAGCACATACTAGCAATTGGTAATGAAAACCAGTTCATTAAATTTCAACTCTTCAGCTACAAAGTGTTGATCAGTAATTGCTTGTATGTGTCTAAATAAATCACAAATGATTAGTAATCATTGTCGACTTACTAAATATTAGCTTTTTAGTTTAAGCGATACTTGATCTACACATTTGACAATTTTGATAGAATAAAATTGGGCCAAATGTGAAGTCCATGTAGCTTTTTATAATAAAACCATTTCCAATTTAAATGTATGCTAACTATTGGTTATAAGAACTGGTTTACTGAATTTTAATAAAATCGTACAAGTTTGCATCAAATGTTGTGCGTACATGTAGAAGTTTCTTGACTGGTATTAAAAATATTGAATTATCACTGACGAATTAGCATTTGTTACTAATATTTTGATACGAAGAAAAGTCTGAAACACCAACAATAATTCAGTAATTGAAATAGTATACAAGAAACTTAACATAACATATTTTTTGAATTTTAAAATGAGCCAGTTTGAAAAAACATGTTTAATTAATAAACTAAAAATCTGCAATCTGTTAAACAAGTACTGATTATGTTAGTAGATTTTTCAAAATTACAAATGGTTGCTGTTTTATTTGTTTCTTATACTACGTATTAAATCATTTTCTGCTTAACACAAGTAATAAAGTATTAAGTTCAATTATTTGCAGTTTGCCATTAGTAATCAGCATTCAATTATTGAATTTAACTGAAGTGGTTTGACAAGTTTGACACTTTGTAACGTTATAGCGTGCTTTCCAATTAGACACAGGGAGACACTGTGTTTCATCTACGACACAACAGTGCATTGCGGGACACGGCGAGACACAAGAAAAAGTTGTGTTTGAGCGAGTCGACACATCGAACTACCAATATTTTAAATTTTATCCTTAAGTTTGAACCGCATGGTTGATATCAGATGTTCTATTCTAAATTTCAAACGTTTCAGATGTTCGATTGTTTCGTAGTGACCGAGCAATACTACAAACCGTTTTCTTTGAACTGTATGGTGTTCCATTTGACACCTAACTCTACGAAACACAGTGTCTCCCTGTGTCTCTTAATTGGAAAGCACACATAAGTATAGTTCGACTGCTATTTGAAATAGCTCTCAATAATCATTGTTACATTAACACTGTATTTTGCTGTTCCGAAATCAATAAAAACTGCAAATGTTTAACACAGTAAAGCATAATCACTATTGTAACACATAACCAATACAGCGCAGACAAAGTAAGGGAGGCACAGCCATCTTGTGTCGACCGCAAAGCCGCAACACCACGGAAGCGTCGCCAGTGTCAAAAAAGTACAAACTACGTTCTGATTGTTAAAATCATACAATGTACGCGTTCCTTTCCAAATCAGAAAATTAAAAGGAGAAATTCGTATCTCCCGAACGAACCAACCAATTCGCTTGTTGTTCGGCTTATCGGATTCAAAAAACAAAAATGAGATCACGCGTTTTGTTCATAAGTTACGATACGAACTTTTTCAACTACTGGCGATCAAAATTGCAATCTAAACTCAAGAAGTAGTTGTACAAACCGGCGGTGATTTCTAATTTATTAAATAATTTGGATTTGACGGCCGAATGAGAATTTTCAAAATAGCCATCTTTACCCCTTGTTATAGTCATCTACATTTACAAGGCACACTGTGTACTTAGCTGCGTTTCGTAGTAGCACAATATTTCACAGAAATACAGAAATGCAGAAATATGCTTGCAAAAGTTTTCAAAAAACGGTAGAAGACATTTTTAATTAAATGCGATCAAAATTGCAATACATACGCAACAGTAGTCATACAAAATGCCGACCATACTACGTATCTGTCAAATTTCACCATATATCTCGCGAACCTCGACACAACAAAAGTCGGCTTAAAAAGGCAAAGATGTAAGAGAAATCAAAAATCTACGTTCGAAACAGACGACTGGCAATAAAATGCAAATACAAGCAGGTAGAATGAAAGACGCAAAATAGACTCACCGAAATATTGAAGATTTTCCATCGATCGACCATTCGGCCGTTTCAACGATTCTATGATCCCTTTATAATTGCTTACTTGATTGTCAAATATCATATTTGTCGTTCCCAATTGCGTTCTTCACTCACTTTCATCCTTCTCGTCACGTTACACTCTCCCTTTGTCCTCTTTGCGATCCTCAAATCTTAACGCAACAGCACTCGGAACGGTCGCGCACAAAGTGACGCAACACTGTGGACCCAACGGAAAACGGACCCCTTGGCTTTGTTCGTTCTTCGCATGTCTTGCGTTTGCGTATCCGCGCAGACTTCTCCCTTGAAGATAGCTTTGATGGGGGGTTACAAAAGTATTTTACCCGAGCGGGAATTTTAATATTGAAATTAATGAGTAGGTTCCTCGGTGAGGTATTGAAAGTAGAAATAGATTTTGGTGATCTGATTTTAGAGTACCGAATAAATTGTAAAGAAATAAGGAATAAAAAGGGTTCTGAAAGTGAATGATAGAAAAAATCGCTTAAGGATGATTCTATATGTCAAGCGGATCATTTTTTCATGACAGTTGTATTCATGACATTCATGAGTTAAGGTGATTTCATGTTCTGTTTTCTCAAAATTGTTATTAACCATGCACAATTGCAAAACTACAATTTCATATATCAATCTCATTCTTTATTCATAAGCTATGGGAAGAGTCAGAGGGTCTTTTGATATATTTTTTCCTTTTTCACAAACTTTATTTCTGTGCTCGGTAATTAATGTTCAATTTGGAAAACTCTCCATTCCTTCCATGGATTTGTTTGAAAGAAAAACTAAAGCAATTTACAGACTCCTCCGGCATAATAACGGGCCCATTAACGTCTAACTATAACGTTTTCCGAACTCAAAAATTAATTTGATAAAAAAACAAAAAATACACTCAACAAATCTGGCTCATCTCGAAACTAATAAATAAAGAGCAAATTGACACGCGCTTAAACGTTTATATCAGAAAACACTGAAAAAGGCGGTAATTCTAATTTTGCAACTAATAACAATTCTGAGCAACCGTCGTGAACATAATATTTAATTTTCAAAATAAACGACTCAAATATATTATTACGGTAATAGCCTAGCTTTTTCCTGAAATATGATTTGCTTTCCTTGGCTACACCCATCGACTGCTCCATAACAAAGTCTTTTCATTTACTACCACGAGTTTCATTCAACGCTTCAATGAATGTAACAGAAAAAAATGTCATAATTCTATTTGTTGCTAATTCCCTGCTTTCTGATGCGATAGCGTTATAATACACAGTCAGGTTTACTCCAAGGACCTTCTTACTTTCGAAAAGTGTAAACAAACATACAAAAAACGCGTATAGAATTATATATGTAGAGATTATTATAGCAAAATGGACTAACTTCGCCCTGAAGTTTGATTATTCATTTATATATTCGAATTACATGCATTTTGATCATTCGATAACTACTGCGACGCGAAATAATACATTATTGTAGATCTTAACATTCGCATGTCCTGTTCATTTCGACATTTCCATGCAATTATTAGTCACTCTTATTGTGTTTTTATTTCTTAATGGATTTAATTACTAAATTAGAACAACATCATTGAGTGCGAATCTGTTTTCTATATTTATATGCATCTTTCAAGAAGTACAAATGTTTCAAGAACTGACAAATATTCTCCAGGAAAGGCACAAATAAATAAAGGAACACATTCGTCTGAAAAAATAAGGAAAGGTGCCATTACAATCTTTGAAAATGTTATTCTCGCGGGAACCAGGGTTATTTCAAAATTTGTTTCCTTTATATTTTGATTAATTCGGAAATATGTGAAAAGAGTGCAAAAATCAATAATCAATCATCAATATTAAAAATGTCGCAGTTTACTTATTCTTCACTTTATTTCGTTGATCCTAGTTTTGGTGAGAATCATATCTTCAGAGAATCTATAATGGCACTTTTTTTAAATTTTTTGTTCTCTTTTCCTTGGCTTATTTATTCCTTCTTTGGAGATTGTTTGTCAGTTCTCCAAAAATGTTTACTTGTCGCTTGAAATATGAATGTTAAAAAAAATTGTCATCCAATGATGTTGCTCTAATTTAGCATTTAAATCCCAAAAACTGTTAATAATTTTATCATGCGCCTTTAAAGAAGTATAAAATACTGGGTGAAAACCTTCGCGTCTCCGGCGTTGTAGCATGTAAATCAGAAAGATGAGGTGTGAAAAAGTGTGTAGCAGGTTAAAAAAGTGGTAGAATAAACGTATAAAAGCAAGCAACATCTGTTTTTATCTGATACTTGACTCGATTTTGGAACTATATTTCTGTGACTCACTTTGGCATTTCTGTGTGCTCGGGCAAAAGGTGGCATGCATTGAAGGTTGCTAGCTTTCAGGCGCATATTCCACTGATTTTTTAACTTCTTATAACTAACAAACAGAAGCGTTAAATGGCTTCGACCTGCAAATTCGACTGTTTTAACACCAATCACGTCAACATTTCCACAAATATATGAAAAATAACAAAAAATATAATTACTATTCGCTTTTTTTTATATTTTTACTTTTTAAATGATTATGTGATATTAGAAAAATATAAAATATAGAAATGAAAATTTTAAGATCTACTGTTTAAGCAAAAACTAAGAATTAGCGAACCAAAAGCAGAAATAAATTGAGACCTGCAAAATTTCAAACTTGCGCACGACGACTACGTTTTTACTACAAATACGTGAATGAAAGTGGCATAGAGTCAGAAAAAAACTCTTTACCTCTAAAATTCTATAGTATTACGATCTCTAAAGTCGTGTTTTGGCATTAGTCCTTGTTCACTAAGCTCAGATTTGGTTTGCTATTAATCTAAAGCTAAGTGTCCAACCTGCGGTTCAAGACAAATGCGCAAATATTTTGTTTAAACTAATGTGCGTCTACAAGCAAAACTCTTATGCGATCGCCGCCCCAAAAATTATTTATGTATGACATAATACAATATCTTTTCATTTTATCTGACTCAAAGAATTCAAAACGTCAAACTCAAGTGCGTATGCATTAACAAATAGCATTTTCGACATTTTTACTGACAAAGGACGCTTATTTTAAGGATCAAATCGCTCGGTTTCTTCTGCGGATTTAACTTTTGTGATTGTTAGTAACAATGTTTGTTCTTTCAGGAAAGTAACTGGATCGACTGTTCCCTATCGCGAAAACGTAGAACCTGGAATTTTTGTAGCCTTTGTAGGTGCGTTTTACCAAACTTTGTAGATGTTCATCTGATCTTGGAATTTTGTATTTCTTCTTTTTGTGAATGAGAGTTTTTATGATTGATATATTTAACGTTGTAACCAATTAATCTTGTTATTATAGCAGTAATCAATTTGTTATTACTTCCGCAGCATCTTAACTAAATACAACGTACGAAGAATAGGATTGAAACACAGGTTTAGTTTTGCATATTCATATATTTTACAAAAAATAAGTATGTTCAAGCAATTTACAACTTCTAGGTTTCACACGAAAAACTCTGAGCCTTAATTTCTCACCTATTAGGTATTCGTGCTATCATAGAATTGTCGAAGACACTTTTCTTGGCCAGTTCTTCGTCACACATCCGTTAAATTAAATAAGTGGCCAATTTCTGACACGCTGAGTTGTAATTCAGCATCGAAAATCTTCCAAGTATTAACTTGTTTGATTGTATCGAGAAGAAAAACAAAAATGACTAATCTGAAGTATTATTTTAGCTTTGTGCGCTATCGATGATATCGGGCGTCGAGAAAATCATAATTATATGTTACTCTAACTTTGATGATCTTGCAAAACATGAAGTATTTTATTCAATTCTTGTCACGAGCCGGACAAACAAAGTTGCAGTTGATCGTTGCTTGGATTTGTACTATCGCCTGTTCCGCTGTCTTTGCTATGCTGAGAACTTGTATCCAAATACAAATGGGTTTGTGCATCAGCTGCCGAAGCCATGATAGTTACTCCAGCTTGTGGACTCAGATTCTGTGCCATATTCATACGTCTTCTTGTTTGATAAATTATAACCACCCATACGATTGATGTTCCAACCGCGCAACATACCACGGTGATTATTATCAAGCCAAGTATGTCATCTTCGTTCACCATCGTCGTAGGAGCTAACAAATAAATCATCGAATATAACTTATTAGTACGATTCAATTCTATTTAAGTTTAAATATCAAACAAATTAAACAGTCATACAAAGACAAAGTAATTGTCCGATTGGGCTGAAAAAAATTGTGAACGTACGGTTCGACGCCATAAACAAAACCCTGTAATACTTTTTCAGAATGTCTCTTGCTTAGCGAGAAAAAAATTCGTGTAGATCGGTCATATATTGTATAACCTTTTCACACATCGTATGATCGATCTTCGCCATTTTTTTTCATGGCAACCAATACGCATTTTGAAAAAGTGTTATAGGGTTTTGGTTAGGGCGTCGAACTGTACATCCACCATTTTTTTAGTTCAATTGGTGTTACTGTTCTGACAAACACCCTTTGTTAACAAATTTAGTAAAAGAATTGTCTCAATTCGTTCCACTCATCAATTATTTTTTAAAAATACTTAAAATAATAGAGTGTTACTGGAACGAAGATTGAAAAAGAATTAGGAGTGCCAAGGGTAAAAAGGTGGCGCTAATTAGTGCCTTCCGGCATAAAGTTTGGGACGCTATTAACTTTAGGAGCGTTTCCAGTCGCGTAAGAATAAAATGATCGAAGTAATATATTTTTAGAAACTTGGCGTTTTGTAGGGCTACCAAACGCAAACCTTGCGTTTGAAGGCACTAAATAATATAATTGTGACTTGCAATGTAATTAAATGAGAAAGATCCGAAATAGTGGTTTATCACTAACAATAACAATTATATTCACGTTGAGAATAAACTTATTGCTTATAAATAACCATCATTATTTCTCAAACGGTAAATATTCAGAAGTGTTCCTTCTGTAAAACAGAAGAAATGTTGTATTTTTATTGCATGAAATGCATTAATTACCAACAAAGAGAGTTACTCACATTGGCGGAAGACCATAAAACCCCATATGAACACCATTAAAATACCATAACATTTTTTGATTTCGAATGTGTTGGGACGCAAGACTGGGACTAACTATGGGGTTTTATGGTCTTCCCCCAATGTGAGTCTCTTTGTTGGTAATTAACGTATTTAATGCAATAAAAATACAAAATTTCTTCTTTCTCACAGAAGAAGCACTTCTGAATATTTACCCTATTTTCTAATAAAACAATTGAATCTAACTATTGAATTTACCTGGCTCAACGGTAAGTTGCGAGGCACCAATAACACTTCCTAGCGAATTAGTCATCTCGCATTCGTAGTTACCCGCGTCGTTGGCAATAGTATTGACTATTATCAGTAACTGATCCTCGGCAGTAAAGAAATGCCTTTCCGTCGCTTGTAATGGACGACCGTCTTTACGCCAGAACAGTTCCGGTCGGGGTGAGCCGCTAGCCATACACTCCAGGACGATTGACCTGCCTACTGTTATCTCTTTGTTTTCCATCGGCCGCACGAAAGATGGAGTTTCTGAAGCAATAGAAATAATTGTTACTAACTATTCTACCTAATTTCATTTGACTGGCATTTTGTGTACGTTAACAATGATTTAATTTAATGGATATATTATTCGATAGTTAAATGGATATTGCAAAAAAATATGCCTTATATTACAAATGTGGAACAGAAATCGTGTAAAGATTTAAAAGAACGAAATAGAGTTGAGGAGTAAATTACATAATGCTAATTTTCTTAGGTAATAATTGTTACCAACTGTCAGAAGTAATTGTTACTAATTGTTACTAACTGTCCTACCCAATTTCACCTGGCTGGCATTTTGTGTGTATGTTAACAATGATTTAATTTAAAAAACAAAATATAATAATTAACTAAATATTTTTTAAAAGTGTGCCTTATATTACAAATGCGCAACACGAATAGTTTACAAAAAGATTGAAAAGAACGAAATACAGTTGGGGAGAAAATCGTATAATACCTATTTTTGAAACAATCGAAGCAATTGTTTGACCGAGAAAAGTCGGGTGGGATAGCTAGTTTAAATAATAAAATATCATAATTAAAAAAATATTTTATAAAGAATATGCTTTATATGTATTGCAAACATGTACGAGAAATCATATACTAAAATGTGAATAATAACAAAATGCAGAATTCATTAAAGCGTTTGAGGTTTTTTTGGAAAATCCTTGTAACAAAAACCATAAATGCTTTTGTGAAATAGTATTATGTGATTTCCTCCCAAATCGTATTTTCAACATTTTCTATTACGCATTTGCAATATATAGCATATTTTTAAGAAATATTGATTTAATTTTTATATTTTATTTGTGTTATTTTAATATTGCTTAAGAGTTCATAGTACACATCATTGGTATTCTATTTCTACCACAAGGATGCTATTTTTCTATTCATTCAAACACTATTTTGCACGCTGACCCACTGCGCATGGGCGTTATGGGGATAAAACGTTAAGGTGGGGAGCCAATGGAGTAACAGGCCGTTCCCCCTCTACGCTTATTGTCTCCCCACTACCGCGAGTGGGAATGGAAATGGCAATGTCAATGAGAATATCATTAAAATTGAGAAATAGTTTTAAGAAATGGATTTTCTCCTCTACGAATTGGTAGGAGTTAACCCTTGGCTTAGATTCAATTCTATCTCGTCTGTGCTAAAATTTATTTTTCGAATATTTTATCGAATGCTATTCCAGTAAAGAAATATTGATTGAAAATACGTAAAAACCGATTAGAATATGAAATTGGGTTTGAAAAAATATGAATATTTGGAGAGTTTAAAGCGGAATTAAAGAAAAACCGTTCTGGTTTTTTTCCTCCCGAAATTATGAGTGGGGAACCAATAATAGAGCCGGCAATTTTCCCACTTAACTCCGCTTTTCCCATCAATAGTACCGTGACGGATATACAGAAAGTACGAGTTGATATGATAATAACAAATAAAATTTTCTTAATACATAAAAATCAAAATATGTGCGTATATGTACAACCGACTAAAGTTAAAATTCCAAGTTCTATCAGGCAAGTTATAAACTTCATACTGTTTACTTTTAGAATATCGAATTTGTCAATTTCATGCAAGGACTACTTATACTAGATGACTGAAATGAATTAAGTAAATTTTAAAATCTCACACTCAGTCCAATTTCTCATTGGTAAATAATAACAAACTTTATCTTTATTCTTAAATATTAATCAACAACAAGATATAAAACCCTTCCAGGAACATTAATGTCAAAGAATACGTCAAGTACCAGTTTGAATACCCCACATAGATTTCTTATATCATAAAAAATCCTAATTTAATCAGTTACTAAATTTACCAAATAAGTTATAAGAAAAAACGGTAATTATTCAGAAAGACGGCTCACCACCGATTTCAATGATTTTTATATATGTTATAGAGTATGCTCGCCTGATCATTTTCATATACATATATATGCGGGGGAAACTTATAGGAAAAAAATTAGACACACTTAAAGGCAGATCCTTTAGCTGAACAATCATACCAAATAGTCGAACAATCAACATTAATCTTAACATAAATATATCTGTGGTTTTGTGACAACATTCGAAATACCTGTAGAGGGTAAATATACGGAATCGCTACACATGTGAATATGAATTAAATAATTATTTTTTTTAATGGAAATGCATGTTTTACCATCATAGACATGCATTGAGAGTGGGGGAGCACCATAGAACCCCATATGAACACCATTAAAACACCATACAATTTATTAACTTCGAATGGGTTGGGACTGAAGATTGGGATTGAAGTCTTTCTAAAGCGCTTAACATAATCGGAGTTGGTTAGGTGGTCATTTTTTTAGAGCGCAGCGCAACTCTTGATTGGTTAGGTCTGAAATACAGGAGTATTACGTAAACTCTACCGGAAGGAAGGAAAATCGTTGATTTCATGGTGTTTTTATGGTGTTTTTACGGGGTTGTTATGATGTTTGAATGATGTTCTCCCACTGTGAATACATTTCTATGAGGGAAAAAATGCATTTCCGGAAGGAAGGAAAATCGTTGATTTCATGGTGTTTTTATGGTGTTTTTACGGGGTTGTTATGGTGTTTCAATGATATTCCCCCACTGTGAATACATTTCTATGAGGGTAAAAAATGCATTTCCGGAAGGAAGGAAAATTGTCGATTTCATGGTGTTTTTATGGTGTTTTTACGGGGTTGTTATGATGTTTGAATGATGTGCCCCCCCTGTGAATACATCTCTATGAGGGTAAGAAATGCATTTCCGGAAGGAAGGAAAATCGTTGATTTAATTGCGTTTTTATGGTGTTTTTACGGGGTTGTTATGATGTTTGAATGATGTTCTCCCACTGTGAATACATTTCTATGAGGGTAAGAAATGCATTTCCGGAAGGAAGGAAAATCGTTGATTTAATTGTGTTTTTATGGTGTTTTTACGGGGTTGTTATGATGTTTGAATGATGTTCTCCCACTGTGAATACATTTCTATGAGGGTAAAAAATGCATTTGCGGAAGAAAGGAAAATCGTTGATTTAATTGTGCTTTTATGGTGCTTTTACGGGGTTGCTATGATGTTTGAATGATGTTCTCCCACTGTGAGTACATGTCCATGAGGGTAGGAAATGCATTTCCGTTAAAAAAAATTAATTATTTCATTCATATTCATATGAGTAGCGAATCCGTAAATTTACTGCTCGGTCTTACACGCTGCCAACAGTTCAATATACTAAGAGTACAGTTTTTTTTGACAGCATTCCAAATAAGGTGATTTAAGGTGATTTGAAATTAGAAGAAATTCTATATATCTGCCGCAGTCTGGCTTGGTTGGGTTTGGGTTTCAAGTCTGTGTTACATTTGTATTAAGTTTCTACAGGTATTTGAAATAATGTCACAAAACCACAGCTATGTTTACGTTACGTTTTCTCTTGATTCTTCGACCATTATAATATTGATATATAAGATCTGCCTTTAAATGTCTCTAACTTTTTTCCTATATGTTTCCCCCACATATATATGTATATGAAAATGATCAGCTTAAATCGGGCTATAACATGTATCAAAATCATTCAAATCGGTTCTGAACCGTCTTTCTGAATAACTACCAAAAAGAGATATAAGTATCATTCAAAAAAGCCAAGTTTTCATTCAAAGATTTAAGCGCGAACGCCGAAGACTGCTCGCGCCATGTGGACACTTTTCGTCGGAGTTTCGGCTAGTTTTATATACATAGAAATTTATTCTAAAGATACTGGATGTGCAAATACTTTTTGATCTACTATATAAAGTTCCGGTACATTTCTTATTAAGAAAATTACTAAATATAATCGAATGACTTACCTAGTATAGTAAGAGTAGCATTTGCCACGATAAGTCCAGCTGCATTTTCGGCTGTGCAGGAGTAAACACCGCTGTCAATTCCTTTTACATCAATAATAAATAAGACATCATCGGTTGGCATCATGTGCATTCTTCGCTCCCTTGCAGCAGGGAAATCATTACCGCCATCTTTCTGCCATGCGATTTCTGGAGGGGGTTGTCCTTCGGCTGAGCATTCGAGACGCGCCGTACTACCCGCGGCGGCACGAATATCATGCGGTATTTTGGAAAATGATGGATAAACTGGAAAAATTGTATTACTTTATGTTATGTTGTTACTGAAACGAACGGTTTTTTGCTTATGTTTACAGACACTGAATGTTAACAAACACGACGAATATTGTTCAATGAATATTATACAGTTGTATTCATATGTTACGTGAGTCGTATGTTGAAAAGGTTAATGAGAATTTAGCATAGCCTATCCAATTCTCGCATCATTTATTGCATAAAATCAGAGTCAATGCACTTTCCGCACTTGTATTACAATTTAGTATTATAATACGCTTGTATGTCAACTGTGTCCCGAAATTGTAACAGCGTACTAAAAATGTCGCAAATAACAAAGGACAGTCGCGGGTAAAGTTTTATAATAGAATTTTTTTACAATTCTTTAAACGAGTGCTTCAAAAAAATAGATATAAATATAAGAATACACCCAGAAAGATGTGTACTTGTTTCACTCTACATTGTATAGAAAACAATAAGAACAAACTTACCCAAAACACTGATTTTCGCTTTAGCCGAATATGTTGTTCCATAGGAATTCATAACAACGCATTGATACTTTCCAGCATTGCTATGCGTCACATTCGAAAGTTGTAGTTTCGATGTTATTTCAGTCACGTCATGTTTTATGGATGCTATTTCCATTAGTACGTTTGCATTCTTCATTTCTACATTATCATGTTTCCAAGTAAAGTTTAGGGGAGAATCGGCTGTACTAGTTGCGCGACAAATAAGTGTCACGTTTGCACCTTTGGTGCACATTTGACTTGTCGGCTCCTTGGTAATTCGTGGCTTTGGATATCCATCTATAGAAATTAATAAAAATGTATAAAGGTTATCTATTTTCAATGTAATTATGAATAATAACTGCTAGTATTAAGAATGCATAGTTCTCCGAATATTTGATCTGTTGTTAGGAAGTGTTCGATAGAAAGAAGATTTCTATATATTATCGACTTTGCATTATCAAAATTGTCTCTATTTTATTATAAAATCATTTTTTTAAAAAAAAGTCGGAAGTATGAAAGTGAGTCAATAATTGTGCGGTACAACTAGAAATTGAACTTAAGAAAATAAAGAAATTAGAATATCTTTTTTCAAGATTGTTGCTTTGCTGTTTCACGCTTTTGTTAAACAAAGCTTCTTTGGTTCGTCTTGGAACAACTACTGAGGAAACAATAAATATATGACTCACTGCTTAGTTAATTTTTTTTCTCTTTCGAAGGCACAAAGTGCAAAAAAACAAAAATAGCAACTATGTTGACAAAAGTATATTATAAGTTCTCCAATCTTTTTTAAACAAAGTTTACAACTCTATTGCGAGTAATTATTGACTCACTCTCGAACATAGCAAGCGTGTTTAGAGCTTTATCAACTTTGTGTACAGCAAATGCATACCAATCATTCCAATTAGAAAAAAATCTTAGAAATACTTCTAGGGTAAAAATGAAGTGTTAATACAAACATTTTTAAAAAATATAATGAAAATTTTTGTCATAAACAGAAAAAATATATATATCAGTGCACGATTTAAATAACATTGTAAATTAATTTCATTATTTTATCGGTCATAGTTACAAAGTTGCGGCCATCTGAAGCAGATGAAATATTTTTTTTTAGAAACTGGACATTTACAGCTAGTGCGCAACGAAGCCGCTTTGCGATAAGACGTTCATCTTTTTGGGGGTAACAAAAGTATGTATAGTCATTGGAGGATGAAAACTTTTCAAATTTTAGCTATTTTGATTTTAAAATGTTGCCGTTTCATGAAAAATTAAAATTTTCAAAATCGCCTTCGCTGCGCATTAGCTGTAAGTATCCAGTTTCTAAAAAAAATGTTTTCATCTGTTTCAGATAAAAATTGACACATTTCACAGTCACAACATTGTAACTATGGTAGATAATAAATGAAATTAATTTACAATGTTCTTTGAATCATGCACATATATGTATATTTTTTCCGCTAACAAAAATTTTCATTATATTAGTTAAATATGTTTCAATTAACACTTTAATAGAGCTAAGAAATATTTGATAAGAACTGACATTTTTCTCAAGAAACGCGAAATATCAACAAGTTCGTCGATGTTTCCATAATAAGAACACAGTTTTAGGTTAAACTGTTACTTACCACAGGTAAAATTCGCATGATGCAGCTGACTCAATGACATACCCTGCAACGATTGTGGATAGCCGCAAGAGATTTCTACATCATTGTACTGATGAGCATGTAACCACACGCTTAACCATTGCGTAGCACAATTGCAGACTATGGCTCCTGTTCGTAATACGAATATTACTTAGTATAATTTCCTATACTAATTTAACACAAAACATACCACTTCGAACCGATTTTCAAAATCGAAGCAAATCGATGTAAAGCACAAATGAAAATATTTCATATTTGTATTATTATCTAAATGTTATTTTATAAATCAATTTTCGTATTAAATTGCCAATCAACTATTTCCTAATTGATAAATATGACTTTAGTTTTATAACTGGTCATTTGAAGCGGTACGTTTAGTGTTAACAATATTATTGTTTAAAATCGAACCGCTGAGAAAATGCGAACGAAATTTTCATCCAAGCGCAGTTTGCCACTTTGCAAATCGAACACTTTATTATTGCTAGTTGTATCAATATTGTAATTATCCAATATTCAATCGTTCGCTGAAGGAATTGTTAACACGCTTTGCATATTGCTACACACAAGTTTGTGTAGATTGATAAATCCTACACTCATACACGCGCACTTGAAGGCAATAGCAACAACGTTAACTTTATTACGCAAAATATAGCGAATAATTCTGTCAAAAACCAGGTTAGATTTTTTATAGAATTCTATAGAAAAGTTAAGTCGTTAACTTCGATGTTTATTATAATAAAATTTTATTAGCAGTTGCAGAATCTTATAAAGATTGTTCTGTCAAAGTTTAAACAAAATCTATAGAAAACTGTTTTTTGATACAACTCCCTTTGTAATGTAAGAAACAACTGTGAAGTAACTAAAGACAAATTCATCGTTCATATTCTTTCAGCGGTCTTATTATAACTACATTATTATTGGCAGTCATACTTGAAGTCATTTTCAGTTTGGCCAGCTTAGGCATCGAGGCAAGAGCATTCTCTTGAATTATCGTTATATTGTTCTCTGACAAATCTAATTCGGTGAGACATTCTAACCCAGCGAAAGCATTCTTATTAATGGAGTTTATCCTATTATGAGCTAAGTTCAGACTCGACAATTGTTTCAGCGGCAGAAATGCGCCGTTATTGTCTTCAACTGTATAGGATATTCTATTGAAATTCAGTTCCCTGTTGAATGAAACAATACATTCTGTATTAAGAAGAGTTTCTATGATTTCTTATGTGTCTTAGGATTAAATAATCTTGTTTATGCAACGTATAATATAATAAATATAAATAAATATAGCTTTATGCAACGCATGATGCGAAAATTCACTTTGCACAAGTGCAGAAAGTAGCATTTTATTTCATTCCATCGATCATTTTACCGCACTATTGCGGAAATAATTGACTTTCTGCATTAGTGCGGAAATGATAAAAAAATGATTAAGGTTATTATGTTACATATTATACAAAATTCATAGACGTATCATAGACATTCGTTTTTTGTCGATTCCCTCGAAGTAAACTTTCGCAGTATTTATTGCGTAAAGTGGCCAATCGCTAAACGCGCAAATTTACATCATTTGCTCCTTTTAATGCTGCTATGCAGCAACTTCACGCGTCTCGAAATTGGTCACTTTCCGCACTTGTATCACAATCGACTAACTTCAATGTAATAACAAACGATTTGAATGTTATTCGGTGTTTATTTGCAAAGACATACTCACAGTCGATTTTAATGATTTTTAGATATGTTGTAGAGCGATTTAAGCTGATCATTTTCATATACATACATGTGTGGGGAAATTTATAGGGAAAAAGTTAGAGATATTTAAAGGCGGATCTTATATATCGATATTTAATAATCGAAGAATCAAGAGAAATCATAACGCAAACATAGCTGTGGTTTTGTGACATTATTTTAAATACCTGTAGAAACTTAATACAGATGTAACACAGACGTAAAACCCAAACCTAACCAACCCAGACTGCGGCAAATGTATAGAATTTCTTTTAATTTCATTGTTTGGTCATATTTTTTGAAATGTTTTCATAAAAACACTGAGCTGTTGGCAGCATGAAGACCTAGCAGTAAATATACGGATTCGCTACTCATATCAATATGAACGAAATAATTAAATTTTTTTAACGGAAATGCATTTTTTACCCCCATAGAGATGTATTCACAGTGGGGGAATATCATTGAAACACCATAAAAACCTCGTAAAAACACCATAAAAACACCATGAAATCAACGATTTTCCTTCCTTCCGGAAATGCATTTCTTACCCTCATACAGATGTATTCACAGTGGGGGAGCATCATTGAAACCCCATAACAACCCCGTAAAAACACCATGAAATCAACGATTTTCCTTCCTTCCGGAAATGCATTTCTTACCCTCATAGAGATGTATTCACAGTGGGGAATATCATTGAAACACCATAAAAACCTCGTAAAAACACCATAAAAACACCATGAAATCAACGATTTTCCTTCCTTCCGGTAGAGTTTACGTAATACTCCTGTATTTCAGACCTAACCAATCAAGAGTTGCGCTGCGCTCTAAAAAAATGACCACCTAACCAACTCCGATTATGTTAAGCGCTTTAGAAAGACTTCAATCCCAATCTTCAGTCCCAACCCGTTCGAAGTTAATAAATTGTATGGTGTTTTAATGGTGTTCATATGGGGTTCTATGGTGCTCCCCCACTCTCAATGCATGTCTATGATGGTAAAACATGCATTTCCATTAACAAAATTAATTATTTAATTCATGTTCACATGAGTAGCGATTCCGTATATTTACCCTCTACAGGTATTTCGAATGCTGTCACAAAGCCACAGATATATTTATCTTGTTGATTGTTCGACTATTTGGTATTATTGTTCAGCTAAAGGATCCGCCTTTAAGTGTGTCTAATTTTTTTTTCTGTAAATTTCCCCCGCATATATATTTATATGAAAATGATCAGGCGAGCATACTTTATAACATATATAAAAATCATTGAAATCGGTTGTGAGCCATCTTTTTGAATAATTCCCCTTTTTTCTTATATCATTAATGATTAATTTCATAACTGATTAAATTAGGATTTTTTATGATATAAAAAATGTATGTGGAGTAATCAAACTGGTACTTGTCGTATTTTTTGACATTTTAATGTTCCTGGAAGGGTTTTATATCTTTTTGTTAATTAATATTTGAGAATAAAGATAAAGTTTGTTATTATTTACCAATGAGAAATTGGGCCGAGTGTGAGATTTTAAAATTTGCTTAATTCATTTTTGTCATCTAATAGTCTTTGTAAATAATTACCGCTTAAACAAAAGTTGACTATGTAATTATTATTCTATTCTTATTTCTACCATGATTCAAAACGTGAGTTAATTTGTTTTTTTGCGATAATTGTTTAAATATAAGAATCTCGCGGCCCTGTAATTGATGATTAAGTACACATCACCAAATTAGTGTCAAAATATCGATGTGTCCGGCGTTGTAAAATCATATATTCAACTGAGCATTTAACTAGTTATAACTAATAAATAAAAGTGTGAAATTAAAAATCCCCTGATACTTTTTCTGATATATGCCTGAAGATTCGTCGCCTACAACGCCGTACATATCAACATTTCCATCCTGAATATTTGCGTACAGATTTAAATAAATTACGAAATATGAATTACTGAATATAAAAATTCATATACTTACAATGTCTTTAAGTTAGGAGTTGAACTGAATGCAGTATCTGCGATATAGGTGATTTTATTGTAATCTAGTTTGACCGTTTCCAACTTATTTAGATACTCGAAAGTACCTCTTTCGATGGAAGTCAGCTCATTGTGCGAAAGATCCCTAGAAAATATTTTACGATATTAGTTATATTATAAAATTCACTTATAATCATTTTCTTGAATGGTATATTTACAATTCAATAATTCCTTTGGATAACTCCCACGCTTGTGGTTCAATCATGCTTATCCGGTTGTGCGAGAGTGTCAGCTTCTCTAAGCGATTCAAGCCAAATAAACCTCCCTTTTTCACTACGGTCAGTTGATTAAAATCAAGATTGAGAACCATCAAATTCTTAAGTGGCCAAAAAGCCCCATCGTTGAGCGCGCTGATACGATTTCGCTTCAGTCGCAATTCCTTCAAGTTTTCGAGACCCTTCAAACTAAGTCCTTGAATATGTTGCAGCTCGTTTCTGTTTATTTCTCTGTAATATCATATTATGATAGTAAAAATAGTAAATGTGTATCGTTGATATATATTTATGCTAGATTTCTATTCTGGATCTGTGCAATTCGGCTCTAGTTAACAATGGTTAGCGAAGGTCGCTAACCGTCGCTATCCAGCGTCCGATTCGACCGGAAACCTCAATGATGACTAGTTAGCGCTTTCCGACGCAAAGTTTGCATCGGCGCTTTCGATTTTACAATTGTTTTTCGAGTTTTGCTTCTATCTAGTGTTTGTAATTTCAAAATGGCGTAAAAATATAATAATATGTCTTACAATATCCGCAATTTCTTCAGATTTGTAAAAAGATCCTTCAAATGCGTGAGATGATTTTTACTCAGCCGCAACTCTTCGAGTGAAGTCAAATTATCCAAACTTCCATTTTCAATCAGTCTGATTTGATTCGTGTTTAAACTCCTGCAGGAAATGTTGAAGAATTCATTTTTAACCCGATGTATAATATAATGTTGTAACAATTTTATACATACAAATGCGTCAAGTTGTTCGGAGCTAGGAAAGACTTCATTTGTATAATACTTATTTTGTTCCCGCTAAGGTCCAGACTTTGAAGTTGCCGTAAAATGGATAAAGCACTTCCGTTAATACTGCTGATGAAATTATGACTTCTGAAATGGGTAAATATAATTGTTATATGTTGTCTTTTATTTTAATATTATAAATTTCAATTCTAAACTAGAATTAAATGCTTTATTCTTTTAAGAATAAATATAAAGAAAGAGCTTTATAATCGTACATTAATATGTCAATGTAATTATTAAAACAACAGTTCTATTAAAAAATTTCCGGAATAAACAAGAACCACAAAGGAAATATATACATTTGCAATTTTATAGTTGCAGCAAATGTACTACCTTTGCGTCTCTGTTAGTTTAATCGTGAAACCTTTAACTTCATTTCCTGTCAAGAATGGTTAGGCATCGGACTACATCAATCACCGTTGGTTAATTCAATCATCATCGCCCATCGTATCAATCACCCGTGAGGGAGACCAACTTAACCTAAACAACCGGGTGCCCAGCGCACTTCGACGTTGTGAACGATTCAAAAATCATGCGACGGAAATTCCTTTATACGCTTTTAACACTATTTTTACCAAGAAGTGTCAAAAGATACTTTTCAAATTTGAACTTTAAATTACTTTCCAAGTTTAATCATTTGTTTACAATTAATTTGATGAATTTTCGTAGAATAGCTGTTAAATTAATTCAGCAATATAATTTTCATATTTCCGACTTCTGTTGTAACGGAAAATACAAGTGTTGCTGCATAACTTTTATACACGCTGGTTTTTTGCAGGGACTAGTTCTCAAAAAAATCAAATAATGCGTTTTGTTCTCGAACTCTGGTAGTGAATTTAATACACGTGAATTTGATTTTCATTCGTAAAAATGTTGAAAACATATTGTTGAAATTAGCATTGCAGGTATGTAAGTAATAATATTAGTAATTATTTCTAGTTTTGATTCTTTCTTTACGAAAAAAACCGTCAATAATCTAACCTTACTTGAACTGATAATTTGAAATCCCGACAATTCGTCAATTATTTGCCTACAAACGCAAAGGTGTCAAAAGACACCTTTTGGTCGAAATAGTGTTAAGGAAGTTGGTTCCTTCATTTGGTCCCACAGCACAGAATTCTGAGAGGTCTTTTCAAACTATAATTAAACCAATTTTTGAGTAAGAAAATTCAATTTGCAATAATACTTATGCAATGTCCCACGTCCTTTTTTTTATAAGTTATGTTTTGGATTTCTTGACAAAAAAACAAACAATGATATTCAAATAAAATTTACCACAGTTGTTATTCATGCTTTGTACAATGTTCAAGATTTTTTGTGCCGTCATTTGTCACATAGTTTAAGAGCCATTATTTTTGTAAACAAGCTTTAAAAAAAGAGTTTTGCGCCCAAGATTTCTGAATTGCAAATCATGCAAAATTATAAAATATTATAATTGATGCCAAAAAATGTTCATTTTTGGAATTTTAGGAGGCTTTTGGTTTATACTCATCTACAAACTTACTCAACGTGTGTGCAAAATTTGGAAACAAACAGCCATACGGTTTTCGAGTAATCGTGCAGTGACTTTTGAAAAATCGTTTTGAGAAATGCCGCAAAAGATAAACAAATATAACTTCGGCAATTTCTGCAAATCTTTGCACCTCGGAAAGGTGTTCGAAAATGCAAGAAGCCAAAAATGACGTTATTTCGTTTCTTCTAGGTCATAAAGGTTTCTTGAGTTTTTTAACTTTCATAATAAAGCAGAGTTTTGTATTTTGTCACGTTCCTCCAATTCGTTACGATACGTGAAACGATTATGATCTTATCATCGATGAAGCTTACACAAATAACATTAAAATTATAATACTTACAATGAAAGATGGGTTAAATTCTTAACTTGGGAAAGGTCCGGCACTACAGTCAACTTATTTTTATTTACTTTAAGGTTCTGTAGTTCCGCATTTTCCGCCAACGCACTAGTGAAATTGTCGTCGATTTTGTTAACACTGATATCTCTGTAATGCAATAGATTTTTCAGAAGAAGTCTATGATTGTATATTTTGAGTTTGAAAAATGCGACAATTTGTTTTCGCTATGATATAAAATACTTACAGTTCCTTAAGTTTGACTAAGTGTATTAACGCATCCCGTTCCAAGTTGACTATATTGTTCTCGCGAAGCGCACTAGAAAACACACATAATTCAATTTATTGGTTTTAATCACTAAAATTCGTTAATTGTACACTTTTATTTTATTCTCGCTCTAATAAAAATTATTTCTTTGCTACAAAAATTGCTTCTTTATAGCAAAGAAGGTTATGAAAGACAAGTTGTACACTTCCGATTTGGATATAGGAAATTGATACTTCTCTATAAAAAAAGGCAGAAAGTAAAATTTGGATAACAATAACAAAAATTACATATTTTATTTGTTATTTTTAACAAGAATGAGGAAAATAAGTGCATACTTATAAAACTGAATAAAGTACTGAGCATGAGAAGTTTTACCATTTGGTAATAATAATGTTATTTTTCATTCCTAACCTAGCCACACACTTGCGGTTTTCTGAAGCACACATTTGCGACCAGAAAATCATGTTTCTTGTTAAACTGTTTTATTGCTAAACTGAAGAAGTGTTCATTAATATTTCTAAGAAATCTTAAAAAGGGTATTCCCACCTGTCTGTGTCATTTTTACGTAACTTTACCATTAAAGATGAAAAGGAACTATTGGACATGGGAATTTGAAAATTTGCATATGTATTTGGGTAAGCTTGAAGAACACGCAGTAAAATTAGTATGAAGTAACCTCTTGTAACAAAATTATTAAATATTGTTTGGCAAATGAAAAAAACATGGCTGCCATAATTTCTCAATAATGGATTCAGCAATCGGCTTCAAACTCTGTACGCGTATAAAATATGCCTCTCTTCATCTTCCCTAACAAACTTATGCCAAAATTTATAATACTTGATTTCACTCTTAAAAAGTTTAAATTTTCATGATACAGTCAATGTTTTTGCTCCACATGGCAGCCATTTTGTTAAAATCCTTTATACTCGTATAGTTTAAAATCGCGTTTTTTTAAATATGCAATAAATGCAAAAGTGACAGCCAAAGTTTTTTTCGCGTGCCAAACAATATTTGATAATTTTTTAAATATAAAGGATAAGTACATAAAAATTGTACTGTGTATTCTAGAAACATGTCGAAATATATGCGTAAAATTTGAAACTTCCCCGCCAATAGTTCCCTTCGGAATAAAATCCTACAAATAACCTAACAATTACACCTTCGAATGGAAATGCCCCTTTAAAAAGGTAGTCTCATTTCAAGAAACAAAATTGGTTGCTAGAATTTGATGAAAAATGTTATTATGGTTTTTATTTTGGTAGGAACGATAGCCCTAATTATAAAGATTATAAAATCATTGAAATTATGTTTCTACAATGATTACGAGGATCACAATTGGTGCTACAAACTCAAATGAAGTTTTAATCCAAAAATAATTCTTTGTGTATTATGTATAATTAACTGTAATTTCTGGAATGATTAGTTAAGATGTACGCATAATTCCAGTCTAATAACTCTATACGTTTCTTCAAAATGAACTGCCCAAATTGTTTGTATAAAACCGACCGTCGAGACAAGAATGGTACATAACCTGGAGGGCAAAAGTTGAGGGTTAACTTGAACATTTTGGAAAAAATAGAAAAACCGTTTTTCTGAGCTTATAAAATATATCTAGGAGTATATGATTTAAGGTATGTTATAAATTAATTCCATTAATCTATCCGTTATTACTACAAAATTATTAAACGGGTGTCGTTTTATAAAATAAAATTTTGAAAATCACTTCCGTTGTACACTAGCTTTAAGTGTCTACTATCTACAAAAACTTATTTCATTTGTTTCAGATCAAAAGTGTCTAACCTAGAATGGGCACCGCAAATCGTGATTTGTAAAAAGAAAACCTCCATACATCGATGATAACACTTTTGTAATTATAACCGATAGATTAATGAAATTAAATCATGTACTTGTACATGTATTTTATAAACTTAAAACAAAAATGTTTTTTCTATTTTTCCAAAATGTTGAAATTAACCCTCAATTTTTCCGCTCCAGATGTGTTGCGAGGAAACGGCAATGCAGTAGTAAATAATAAAAGTATATC
The DNA here is from genome assembly GCA_910593735.2 of Ectemnius lituratus. Lineage (NCBI taxonomy): Eukaryota > Metazoa > Arthropoda > Insecta > Hymenoptera > Crabronidae > Ectemnius > Ectemnius lituratus. The sequence continues at coordinate 4,675,565 of OU343045.1, forward strand.
ATTTGAAAGTATGCTTTTATATCATAATAAAACCTAGTGAAAATTCTAGTTAATAATACAAATAATAATAAATAATAAGACCATAGATAAATATTATATAAATACTACTCACACGGACATAAAGGATTTTTTTTTTTTGTATGGAATTGCATTAATTGACAAAAATATTAAAGATGGGTGTGTACCATAAAACCCCATATAAACACCATATAACATATAATAGTATAAGGTTATGTTTTATAATTAAGTTCAATGGCAAGTTTTTGGTGGTATGTTGCATATACTATATGCATAAACATATTTTAGATAGCAGATATACTCACAGAACTTCCGTCCAAGGTGGCAAGCCAGTGGGCGCCTCGCTCAGTTGCAGATCACTACAGTCAACCACATTCCCAAGACAGCCGCATTTGGCGGGACAGTGAGTGCACTCGACGGGCACTGATCGCAGCGTGCACAGTGTCAGTAGAAAAATAAAAGTCTTTCGATACTCTGTCAGCCCGTTGTCATTTCCGCAGCGATGCTTTGGCGAACTCTGCATCATGACACGAACCACTTTCATCTCGAATCTAATTTACGGTGAGATTGAAGGTATTCGTTGAACGTTCCATCTTGAATCCTGCAACAAAGCGGTTTGTGTTAAGAAAAGCCTGTATTTTAAACGACTTCGACAAGATTTTCAATTCTTCGCGTACATTTTTTTCGCATTTAATCCTTGAACTGCTCCTGGCATCCATTTCCGGACCTAAAAAGTTGCATTTTCAAAAAATGGAGGGCCAGCCAAAAAATGTGTTTTTTGTATTTTTCCAACACGTTTTTCTTTTTTATTTCGTTACTTTGGAACAATTTAGAACACACATAGAACAACTTGGAACAAATAAAAAAAATATTGAAAATCGAAAAATGGGTGGCTAACTTCATAGAGGCGGCCTATAATAATTTTTCTATTCTTTATTCATATATTTTTATCGTGTCTCTGTGTGTTGGCGAATGCTTTCGAGATTAGCATTCTAGGACACTTTTGAAGCGGTAGTAATTATATTTATAATTAAACTAGCTGTCCTACTCGGCTTCGCCCGGGTGGCATTTCGCGTGCCTGGCGTTGTTCGAATTGGTAAAAGAGCATTAGGTGAATAAGAACTATTTATACTTCATATAATATTTTTTAAGGAATCAAAATCATTGGAATTTAATTGTATTTATTTTCCCCCACTTCTCCCTCCATAAAATTTTTGAAAATTAATTATTTGCGCTACTACGTAAAGTTGTTTGGTCCTAAGTTAAAATGGGGTATGCTTTTGGGGTGACGACCATCATAGTATTTTTTTCTAGGTTATTAAAGAATACGTGCCAAATTTAGTGCAGATAGGTTGGACGGAATAGAAGCATTTACGAAACATACATACTTTTTGACTCTTTTTATTAAGATTGAATAAAAGTGTACTTTAAAATAAACCGCTGGGGTTAATCGAATCGTATCTGATTGACGGTGGGTCACACAAAAACTACTCGATGAACTTATATAATTATGTTTATTCAACGACAAATCAAAAAAATCACCGATGATTTTGTATAAACAAGTATGGCCGGCAAATTAATTTTGGTGATTTTCGTGCAGTTGCAGTGTCTGGCATAATCGCAGTTGCTATAATGCTCCGATGTGAAAATGTATAGAATTTGATAAGACTTTATTGTGTCAGCTATGACTTCTTGTGATAGATTTCAAAATTTCGAAAAATAGACAAAGTTAGGCGATTTCTTAAGAATTGACATTTTCCATTACTATTCATAAAAAATCGTACAAATTAAGAAATAAAAAACAGCTTGACAGGATGAAGATAGTCTTATCAATTATACATGCAGCAAACTTTGCAAAAAAATATTAAAAATTGTCAGAGCTATCGTGCAAACAGTTGGCTATGCTCGTAATTTCATAGATATTAATTTGTTTGCTATGCTGACTTATATAACATTGAAGGTTTTTTAAGCAATCCACAGTGTGTTCCCAGTTCAATAAAAAACCACACTGGTTTATTTAACAGTTTCATTTAATAAATCCTTGAAAAACCAGTATACGACATTACTTTCTAATCTGAGCGTAAAAAGAAACATTTTGGACTTTTTGTAGTAACTCTGACAATTTTACTGTATTATAGTGTATACTCCAACATTCTAGAAATTTTTGTACTGTTTCTTTACCCATTTCAGCCGAGTCTATTTTCTTTTAAATTTTGCATACATGTAATTGCCGCGACACGATGATATTTCATCAAATTAGAGTTCATCCTCTCTTCCGGAATCTGTCGCCTCAGATTCTTATAGGTCTTAGTGATCAGAAATGAAAATAAGTCTAAGTTATACGGTTATACAGTAAAGTGCACTAAAATCATAGTATTCATGATTTTCTTTTCTTATAAACCCATGTAACTTAAAAACGTTTTTTTTAAATTTATTTTTCTATCATAAGCATTTCAAAATCAATACAAATCCTCCTATAAGTATTTAGAACTAATTGAAACTCGCCATTAATCGGATTACTCGTTTGTCAGATTATTGTGTTTATAAAAATGGAGCTTTCTGTAATATTATCTTCGCTGGGCAATAGGAATTTATTGTACTTGACAATTTTTAATAGAGTAACTCGCACTAGATTATTATCTAATCTAAAATATAAAATCTAATCTAATACTAATCTGTTTATAAGAATATATAAAAAAGCCTTTCTATGTCTGTCTGTTCAAGGTAATTGCAGATTCGTACTACTCAATCAATTTGGATTATTTTTGCACCATTAAAAAGTATATTTACACAAGTAGACATAACCTGTATTTTATTATGCTCATTCTTCAGAAAATGGCACAGTAAGTATAAATGCGCCGCAAGGCCAATTAACAGATTTTCTTACGAACGGAAAACTTTATACTCTCTCAGGAACTACTGAACGGATTTTAGTGCGGTTTTCCCTCCTATACATAATTATGATCCAGGCTAACTAATAAATGCTATAAAATATTACAATACTTATTATTTATACAGAGTGGTACAACAATTCGAGAACGAATTGGAAGTCGAATCATATATCGTTCAAAACTTTGTACAACAAAGATAGTTGCAAGATATTATTTTTTAAATTATGTTGTTGTTAACGTAAATACTTTTTTGAAATTAGTTGTAAAACACCCTGTATAACTAATAAATATCGAAATATTTTATTGTCCATAATTTTCCTGAATCAAAACTGTATACAGAAGGGAAAACCACTTTACCATCCGTTTAGTGATTCTTGTGATTATATCAAGTTTCCTATGCAAATGAAGCTGTTTTACTTCGTCTTGTGGTACATTTATGTTCACTGCTCAGCTCCCTGAAGTGTAAATTAAATACATATAACCTATATCGACCTGTGTGAAATGTACTTTTTAATGATGAAAGAATTGCCTAAATTAGATGAGTGGTTTCTGTGTTTGCCACGGTCACAAACACATACAAACTTTCTTTCTTTACATATTAATACAAATAAGTTAAATGCCATACGATAGTGTATTAAATTGAACTGCATAATTTTCGTTGTGTTTAAAGTTGTATCATTAAAAGAACAACAAAGAAGTTTTTGTTAATGTTTTATTTCTTGAAAAAGTTGCCGGTTGTTATTGGAAATTTCTTAACGTTTCTTCGTGTTTCTGTTGTCAGCAACAAAAAATGCTGTGTATTTCTCCTGCTGCTGTGTATACAACCTTTCTTTATATATTAGTATAGATAATAGAAATTATTTTGAAGTATATAATATTAACATATACGTAAACACTGATGTAATTGTACGTAATTTTAAAATGTAAAACTGGTTGTCCTTGCCATATTTTAACGTCATTTTATATTCGTCCCAGGAATGGACGGATTATCTTTTAAATATTTCGATATTTACAAATCTTGAATATTGTGAATTTGCACTTACTACTACCAAACTTATGTTCATTTTAAACAACATATGATTACATGCATGATATTATAAACAAAAAAGTTCCAATGTTATTTTCAACATAATTAGTAAAAGGAATTGTTTCAAGTGGTTCCTATCAATCAACTATCTTTTGAAAAACATTTCAAAAGAAAATTGAAAAGGAATTATATGCCGAATTTGTAGCATTCAAAAACAACCTTTTGCGAATTATCAAAAATCCAGTTAACACTTCGAGTGCCTAAGTTGCAAATTTTTAACTCTTTCTTTACACCTTGTTAAAAATGTTTATTCGCGTTATTTTCGTGAAAATAAATATGCCTATGAATGGATGTTCGAGTGTCATCTAAATTCGGGTGAAATGACGTTTAAAGTGTTAAAGCTTTCGCATTAAAACCGTCGGGTACATATTTATTAAGATTATATTTTATTACAATAGTTAAGATTATACCACACAAATATCCACTCTTATTAACACAATAACTGATGAACAAATAAACTAATTGATCCTACATTTTTTTCTGTATTAATTTTTACAGGTTTCTGATAGAAATTAGGAACACAGGGTGATTTTTTCATGTTACATTGTTGAATGCTGAGTTATATTTCAGCAGAGATAGCAGAGTTATTACAGAAGAATGTCAACATTTGTTATCCCGACTTTGCTTGGACTACACAATTACGCTGTATGCTAGTTATATAGCAATAGTTTATCAGCATAGCATAGCAGTATATCAAAGAATCAACATATAAAAGCCAAAGATTAATAATACAAACAATATGTGTCATTTGCCATTAAAAATAAGCTTTTCGTTGCCATTCGCTGTTTCCAACAAAATTCTGTTTATTTGAGAAATATTGTATCTGCGCAACTGGTAGAAAATACACTCGATCAATTTATTTTACCACATCAAGAGACAAAGGTATTGTTTCGTGTCAATCATAAAAGACAAACTTTGTATCGTTTCAAAGACAAAAAGCACAGGTTTCTGTAATGTTCAAACAGCATAAACAAATATCTTATTTTCACATTTCACAGGCAGGCTATGCTTTTTTTGAAATGTACCAACTTAAACAATTTATTTCTCTAATTATATTGCAAATAGCATTGGAACTTTGTTGAGTTCCAATGTTTGTGATATTTCCCTCGATCGAACTTAATATAAAAGTACCTAACAATGAAATTCATGTCGAGTCAATCATTTTTTTACGCCAAACAGGAGCAGAGTATGCTGAAATACTATTTAGAACTGAAAGCAATGGTAAATAAACAAAGAAACCTGGAGAAATTCAAAGATAGAAAGAAAGAAAAAATAGTTAAGTTAGTAGGAAAGAAAGAATATTATTAACAAGACAAACAGATTCATAAGAAACGAACATATTAATATGATACATAGCATATTCTAGCATAGAACTACACATGTGAATGAAATTATAGCATGGCAGTTGTCAATTCTAGTTCAAATTGATGTTATACTTACATCATTGACAATTATTGACTCACTCTAATAACTAATAGCAATAATTCAGTGAAAGTATGCTACAAACTTGTAGCATACGGGTATAGTTTTGATATTAAAATCACAAGCCGTGAATGTATTGAAATTATATTCTATATTATATATTATATAGTTATACAGCAATAGTTTATAGCACAGCATAGTATTATGCTATATAGTACGTAGTATATTATAGTATAGAATTTCAAATATAAATTGAATTATTGCAGTTCACTATTTTGCTTTAAACTGCTGTTACAGTTGGAATCTTCAGAATTATTCATTTACTCTCATAATTAATAACAATAGTTTATAGAATATTATACCATAATATTGAATACTCTAGAAATGCAAATTTTCCTTTAATTTTAGTATTGCAGTTGCCTATTCTGGTTTCAATTGAAATTATAATTACATTATTAACAATTATTAACTTACTCTCGTAATCAATATTCTTCTCGTAATTCGCGTAATATTCAGTGAAAGGGAATATGTTACAAAGTTGAGCCACAGCTATGACTTTTTGATAATTATCCTAAATCTTACTATTACGCGTTAAAATCACCGGTTCCGAATATGTAAAGATTATACTATATGTATTCTGTATTATATAGTAATATAGCAATCATTTATTCTATATTGTACTATAGAAATATAGAAATAAATGGAGTTATTATATTACAATTGACTTATTCTTGTAATTAATAACAAAATCTAGTAAAAGTACATATGTCGCAAAACTTGTGGTTTGTCAGCTATAAGTTTTCAAGAATTATCCTGAATTCTATTAAAGCTTTCGCTTTACCGATTGCGAATTGATAATATTATATTACATATATTATATATATTGCAATAGTTTATACTATATTATACTATAGATATATAAATAGAAACAGAGATACAATTGGCATTATTATATTGAAGTCGCCCACTCTAGTTTAAATTGAGGTTATAGTTGCATTGTTGACAATAATCGACTCACTCTCGTAACTAGCAGCAATATTCAGTAGAAGTAATAAGAAAATAAACACACCTTGTTTGCCTCATCAACTTAGCCAGTATTCCACAACGAAGACATCACTGAGTTTGACGCCGCTATCCTTTACGGCTGGAATTATCCTTAACATTTCCGGCCCGTGTCCATTCTACATCACCAATTTGCACTGGCGAACCGAACTTTCCTGAAAGCTCTCTGTCGTCCCGAACTACTCGCTTCGATCTCGCACGTCTAAGGTTATACACTGTTTGTTTTTACGCTGTTACGTATGCATGTATGCATCTACACACTTATCCGCGTCACTGATAACTACTACATAACTGGGGAGCAGAAGAAGAGCGGAGTTTTGTCAGTAATGTTGTGTGTGGCGCGATAACATTGCTTATCGCGAGAATGTCACGGCCACTCTGTCTCTAATGTGTCTGTCGTGTCCGTCTACCGTCATTGTGCACCTTGCGCACAACAATCGGTGAATGGCGAATGCCGAAATGGCGCGATACAATGTGAAGTTTGCTGTGGAAGACCGTTATAAATCGCGCGGGAAATTCAAATGAAAAAAAACGCGTTTAAGTGGTATGCCCAGTAATTTAATTGTGCGACTAGTATTTACATTGTTTCGTAATTAGTTCGTTATTTCGTACATAATTTGTAATTTGTGCAATTTCGTTTGCTGTTATGTAACATATTCACGCGGGAAATTCGAATGGAATAAAGGATTACTCAAATAAATCTAATAATTGAATTAAGTGAAAGTAAGTATTTAAGCTTTTTCGTAATTCCTATGTAATTTTTGTAAGTAATTTGTGCAATTTCATACAAACTTTTTATTTAACTCGCGCGGGAAATTTAAATGAAATAAAGGCTTGTTCAGTTCTGTTCAGGTGATTTAGTTGAGTGACAAGTATTTACGCTATTACGCGTGCATCTACACACGTACACGTGCCACTAACTACTACTACATAATTTGGGAGTAGAAGAAGAGTGAAGTTTTGTCAATATGTTGTGTGTAACACGATAGCAATTGCTTATCGAGAGAATTATATGTCACAGCCGCTGTGTATCTAATATGCATGCGTGTCTGCCTACCGTTGCGTATGCACCAGCTTCATGTCCTGACCCATGTTCAGACTGCTCCAAATATCTGAACTGTAGCTAAATCCTAACTTATGTACCTTAATTTAGCTCGACCGGAATTCCCTGCAGTACCGACAGGACAGGGTAAAGAAGCATACGACTGAATTATCACATAACCGATTTATTGAGTCGCTAGGATCTAGCTTCGACCAAACAAACAAGCGAACACCGTAACCATGCAACATTCAACTTTTTATACGGTATAAAAAGGGGACGCTATAAGGAGCTTCCTCTCTTTCTTGTTCGCCCAGATCACGGAGAGTGCACACGTGCCAATCTGTGCTCTGCAATAAAGAATTTCAGTTCATTCTATCACTGAAGTTCTCTTCTTTACACTTATTTTAAAAGACCTCGATCGTCTTTGCTTATCACGCTGATCCATCCGCGATCCGAAAGCAGAGCGCTTTTGCGCTCCACGGGCAGAACCCTCCTCTAAGCTCGCCTGAAGCCATCTGAAGGAAGTTATCGCTTTGGAGAATCCCACGGAGCGCAACAGTCTATATAATTTATATAGCAAAAATGTTGCATAATCGAACTTATAATTTCATGCCGATAAGAAAAGCATTATTGTGTTTTTTGTCTGAAAACAGACCTTTGGATCTAAATTATAGCAATTCAATAAATGCTAAACGTCTGCAAAGGTTATATACTTTTAATATTGCTAATTTTACTATAATCGAACGCACACCGCTCAAAAGTTAGCGCTGTATGAATTCGCAGTAATGTAAATCGAGCTTAACGATTAGTTAAGGGGACAAGTTCACACCAGACTAGATAATAGCGATAGGAACTTGCATCACTATCACTATCGCTATATATACTATGGCAACAGATCTGGTGATAGTTCAGGGTTCTGCAGCACCCGTAGATAGTAAGTTCTGACAGTCAGATGTGACAGATGATGTTTGGATTATTGTTAGTTGGATGTCGGACTTGTTTGGGTGTCGCAATCCTCTAAAAGACAGGAGCACCGACTGCAAAGCTATATCGCTTACTCCCAGTCGATTCTCGAGAGGAAACTGACTACTATGGTGGAGATGCAATGCACCATTTCCCAAGTTGAGACGACTCTTATTTGTGCTTGCTGCTGAAAATGGCGATTGAGTGAAGAGTTGCGAATGCGAAGCTGCAAATACACGAAAATGGGAAACTGTTTCAAGCGCCTTGGCACTCAGCAAGATAATACAAACTTACTGAGTAACAGCTTCGACCCTGCCTTGACCAGTAGTTCGTCCCAGGAGGGACTCGGCCCTCCAAGACCTTATAATGTAAGCCACTGCTTTTTTCCATCTTATTGAAAAATTGCGCAGTTTCTGGTGTCCTTCACTTGTTTTTTGTTGTCATGAACTTTCTAATTTTCTTTGTTCTTCACTTTCGCTTTTGTATGTTTCGTATTATTATTCAAATACAAAGTTTCTACAATCTAAGCCGCATCTTTATTGTATTTGATTGACAAATTATGCAGTTTTTGTTGTCCTTCACTCGCTTTTTGTTATCACGAACTTTCCAAATCTCTTTGTTCTTCTTTTTCTCTTTTAGATATTTTGTGTTCTTTCATTTGCATTGACAAGATTGTACAATGTGAGACATATCTTTTTTTTAATCTGACTGAAAAGTGGCACAGTTTTTGTTGTCCTTTGCTTACTGTTTGCTGTTATCAACTTTCTAATTCTCTTTGTTCCTCTCTTTTTCTTTTATTTGTTTTATGTTAGTAATGAAATAAAAAGTTTGTACAATGTACATAAGCTACATCTTTTTTTACATCAGACTGAAAAATCACGCAGTTATCTTTTAGAAACTGCGCTTCCATTGAAAAGTTTCTATAATGAAAAGCATATTTTTCTTACTGGTTTGAATAATTGTTCAATTTTTCTTTTACTTTATTTACTTTTCCTTGTTCTTAACTTTGTAATTATCATGAGTTTAAATATTCCTTTTCTTTATAAATATTTGACCTTGCTTGCCATTAACTTTCTTTTTTTCATTCACAAGATTTGTGTCTTTAAATTTGCAATGGACTGTTCTTAAAATGTAAAGTGTTTTCTACCTCATTGAAAAATTCACGCAGTTCCTCTTATCATTTGCGCACTTCTATTTTTTTTATCGAGTTCTGTTATCGTTCATTTACATTCGGTGGACCATATCATGGTCTTTCAAGTACTTCAATGCATTATTCCAAGACTTTACTTTGTTTAAGTTGTATTCTAAATTGTACGCAATAAATTAAACAAATTAAACTCAGAGCAAAATTAAGGCCTGTTTCGTATCCAATAGTATCTCGCATGACAATAATTGGATCGATACTTTTTCTTATTTCTTTCCATTGTCACTAACATTCTAATTCGTTACATTAAGAGAAATAGTTGCAAAGTAGAATACTGCTGATGCTTAATAAAATATTCTCTCCAGCAGACTTTTATATTACATTATATATTATTTATAAACCAAACATTTAAGTGTTTCCGATATGTTTCGAAAGTACAATAATTCGGTTCACACTGATTTTTTACTTGCTTATATTTGTTTCAAACTTTGTATTTCTTCTGCTAGTAAATATGAAAGTGTTTCTATAATGAAAGTTGTGTCTTTTTTGTAATCGATCGAGCGAACAATATCTGCAATTTATCTTATCTTTCACTTGTTTACAGTTATCTAGTTTTATTTCACATTTTTTGCATAATCCTTATATTCTGTATTTTTGTATGTAACGTCATATAACTAAAATTGATCAAAAATACAGTGCGACTGTGATGATTGAAAGATAAGTGAATCATCTTGCGTGTTCCATATTTTGTTCCCACTTTACAATTCCTTTGCTATTAAATATCTTGTCTTTTCTAATCTATTTTTCAAATTCTTTCATTCGCACCGAAAGGTGTTTCTTCAACAAAAACCACAATTCTGTTGTAACTAATTCCACAATTCAAGCAGGTTTTCTTATCTGACGCTTGCGTTCAGTTACCTAGATCCAGTTTACATACTTTGCGTAACCAGTATATTCTGCATATTTTTCTTTAAAACGTACAAAAGAGTAAATAGCATATTTTCAATACTATATTTGATTGGTAAATTCTAGTATTTTATATTAAACTTTCGAACATTTATTGAATAACAAAAACTTCGCTGCATATTATGTTTTTGTATTTAATATATTTTCTTTACATTTTTTAACATATTTTAACTGAATATGTTAATAAGAATGTTTTCTTGTTATTCATGTTTCTGGAGAAAGTTGTTTGTTTGTTATTGAATACTTCTTAAAGCTCCTTTTTCCGTGTCAATAATAAAAATTCCTTCCGTTGCTTGTCTGTCGATTCTTGTACAAAATATAAATACTAAATGTTCAGCGACAATGAGTCACAGAAACTTCATTTGTATTCCTTCGGTAAAGTCACAATTGAATAATAATTGAGAAGCATTAATACAAAGATTTATATTCTTTTAGCATACTTGACCTACTTTAAATGCTTAAATATGCACTAACGCGTGATAAGGTTGTATTCTAGTAGAGCAACAGACAAAGTTTCAGTACTTGTTATGCAAAAATTTATTTTTCTGCGTACAATAGAACTTTGATTAATCAAATTAATTATTGAAAAGAAAGGATGTAAATAATAATAACAATTACAAATATGTATTTACATTCCTAATTGAATCCTTTTATTTTTCTTATTTATTACTTATCTGTATGTCTTGTTATTAATATTTTTTCCATTGCATCAAACTAGCCAAATGTTTGTATTTATTAAAGCTGTTTTGTGATTGGTTACATTAATTTTATTAACATTTATAAGTGCTTTTTGAAAGTCACGCAAACATAATGCTCGTGTATTAGCGATAATCAAAAATAGCAGTAAAGAAACTTAACATCGCATATATTACAAGTTTCAAAATTGTTAACCCTTCGTTTTTCTTAAAATTATACAATTTGTTTAAAAAAACAACATAATTATAGACTAACTTAAATATGAAACGGATAAATGGAACATGAACGCTACTTCTCCATCAGTGGTTCACAACTTCAAAGTATCGCCGCTTATCACATTTTCTATTTTACTTTTGATTGTTACTTTCTTGAAAAATTCACTCTTTACATTTAGATTTATTACTGTGAAAAAACGATTATCGATATATATTCGCTTCGTTAAATGGATAAAAGTCAGACAAGTGATAGAAAAAACTAGTGAACGATTTCTGTAATTTTCTTCGCGAAATTCGAAATTACGAAACCTAGTATTAACCTGTGCACATAGAAATTGTGAATTTATTTAACAAAATATATAATTTATTATTTAATAATATATAATCCTGCATACATCACCGAATGCCGAATACTAATCATCCAAAGACAAGTAAATTACCTTGTACAAAGTGATGAATTTTCTTTGGAATTTGAGACGGTGATATTACAATGCCTGAGACATAATATATTTCATATACATTAAACTTGAGTTGCGAACTAATTTTCTACAATTTTTCGATTTCCACTCGTAATTTATAATAATACTCGTAATAAGATAAAAAATAATGTAGACAAAGATAAAACGCGGGAAAGGGAATTTGCAAAGGTTATATGTTTTCAACGGCTCGACTATAGTTACAAATACACATCAATCGTGTCACATCAAAGTTCTTCCTACAATCTAATAGTTACATATTATTGACAGGAAGTGATCGTACCTTACTATCCGCCGGCCACGGTCATAGAGCACCACCTGCAATCGAATAACTTGAGCATGGGTCAGCGGATCGGTGTCGGTGTCAATCTGGGATCGGCTACAGGTTCTAACACTTTAAATGACGAAGAGCAACAAGTAAGGATCGCAAAGCGCATAGGACTCATCCAACATTTACCTATGAGGGAATACGATGGGACAAAGAAAGGCGAATGTGTGATATGCATGATGGAGTTGGTTGTCGGAGAAGAAGTACGTTATCTACCTTGCATGCACACTTATCACGCTGTGTGCATTGACGATTGGCTACTACGATCTTTGACGTGTCCTTCGTGCATGGAGCCCGTGGACGCAGCATTGATTAGCTCCTATCATCCGACTACTTAATGTCCTCAAGAAAACCACTCAAGTAGCTGGATGGTAATCGAACTTAATCTATCAGGTTGAGAACAATGTTTAAAGATAGCTATAGCATGGCTGCCAAGAGAACGGAATTGAAAGGTCCTTCTACTCTTTTGAACACATAGAGACATTGTTGTTAAAAGTCGCAGTACTAGAAACAGTATTAACAGAAGTAAAGGCAGCTTTTCGTACAGGAAAGTGCAAATTCATGCATCGCTGGCTTTGAGAGATGTCAGCGTCGCACATATCTGACAAAAATGACAGCTTAACGGACGAGGATTCTCTTCTCGAATATAATATAAATAATTGCCGGTTTGATTAATTACAATGCCTTGGAATTGACATTTTATGGAAATATAAAGAAGTTTATTTTAAACCCAGAATTATTGTTTATTGCCGTCAAAAAGGATGAAATCGTCGCTTAAAATGTTTTAATTAAATCATAACTGAGATTCTTTCATGAACAAAATCTATAATTTGGCATTTTAACTTACCGAAACTATCAAAACCGTCTTACTTATTTAACTGTTTTTCAAAAGTTCCTCCCATTTCGGAGCTAAACGTTATGAAAGAAAAAAACAACCTCTCTTTAAAGTACGGTCTTAAAAAAAACCCTTTAAACTGTTTTTGGGCAACAATAAAAAATATTCCTGTATTTAAGATGAGCTTCTTTGTATTTCCACGAAATTTCTTAATTTTCTAAATATTCGGGTTTGTGAATTTTCCTTGTGAAATTATTTCTAAAAATCCGTTTTTTCGGCAGTTTTACTATAGTTTTATTACTGGCGATCTTATCCGTCGTTGACCAGTGGATACCTGGGTCTTTTGATATATCAGACTTTTAGTTCCGTTCTTTGAAGAGCGTAAGGAAAGCTGTTGATTATAACTGATCCTGAAGCGTCAGTCAAAATCACAATCATGAAGAGTCAGGCACAACTGGCTATGTGCAAACCAATGGGATTTCAATTTTGTAATTTGCTGATTGTCATGGCGGAAAATGAATAGTTTGACGAATCTAATAAAATCCAAGGATTCGGTGATTTGCGGAATTAGGAAAATTCTTTTGATTCCAAGCACAGTTTTTTTACATATCTCTCAATTGCAATACGTTTTATGTTAAAAAGTGGATTAACTGTAAATGTTTGATACTGTTTTCTAAGAAAAACTTTTGTCTTAACTTTCGGAACATTGGCAAATATGCTCAATACATTAAAGTAATTGTCGGACTGTATATTCAAACGTTAACATACGAAATGATTATCTTAATCATAAAATAACAAATAAAATTACAAATATTAATATTCTTCTATTTCTTCTATACAAAAATGTTCAATATTTTTTCGAATATTTATATCTCTTCGTCTTCGTATAACCTCAATCGAATCGAATTTTATGAATGTTTAATCAATAAAATCCTTTGTTTATCACAACAATTTTAAATAATTCCTGATAAAATGCTACAGTGTTACAATTATCTTGAAATATATTGAGCGGTATACAAATATACAAATATTCCGACAGACAAAATTCAAAAACCATGAATTAGAGAACAAAAAAAAGCTGTGTGCAAGCAGACGCGCCATTTTAAGTCATATAGATTGGCCAATATGTATTTTACATATCAAGGGATGCCAGTGTCAGTGAGTAATAGTTGATTCATTATTGTTTTTATTAACAATAGCTAGTAAGGTACTCACTGGTTAAAAGACAACATTACTGGGTGCGGCAAAAGTTCGGAGACGTTATAAACAGGTGCTTTACAAACTAACTTTTTACTAATGAATTCTAAATTAACGCCAGAATAACCGAAGTTTAATTAATTGATTTTCAACAAGAAAAAAAGACAGAGAAAAACAAGAAACATGTTATGTTTTAATAAATAAAATCTTCAAAGAATTGATTATTCGGTAAATCTAGTTTTAACAATAACAACAATAAAAAGTCAAAATCTCTTCATTCGCTTCGACAACATCGGACATAATATCTTAGCGATTATTTAACATTTAACAAAAAAAACAAATTTTTTGAAACCAAAAAAACTAGGAGAAATATTTTATATAAAAAGTTTCCAAATTTCTGCTACATCTTGTATTATTCTTAGCAACGATGAAATTGCAAGACTCTTAAATATTTATTTGAATTAATTGCAGGGTATTATTCTCCATTTGGATATTGGCTGAAGCAGGACGTCATTAATTTCTGACTACATGGAAAAAGATGTAGATGATTAACGAGTTTAAGAAATTGAGTAGAATTTCTCTCGACGAAGGCAGCGCGCGTGCATCCATCAATACCAGAGCCGACTTATTTTATGCACCAATCGGCGGGGAACAAGTCGAGCTTGTGTTTGGACGAAAGTTAACGAGTGGAATCAGTGCTTTAGTTTCACTATAAGTAGAACCATTTCATTTCGATGATTTCGTTAAACTAACGCTTACGGAACAGCAATTCTACCCGTTGTAAATATTACGAGCAATATTACAGACTAAACCAACTGTAACTGAGTGTATTTTTGAATATTACTATTAACCAGTTGCAAATATTTAAGAGTTTTAAAAATATATTTTCTAATTATGTTTTTAATCGTCACTGTATTTAACCTTGCAATTACAAAAGCTCTTTCAACTCTTTGTTCTTCACAGTTGTCGGTCCTTTTAGACGCGTGAATCAAATCAATTTTATCTCCGCAACAAGAGAATAATTCGGCTAGTTGATATTCTACGCAATGGAATGGCAGCAATTCAAAAAAAAAAAAACGTTAATCAATCTAGTAGTTCCGCTAATGAATATTGAAAGAATCAGTTTTTCACACCGCAGGTTGAATGTAACGAAAGGTGATATGTTAACTACAAGCTAATGATTAAGGATTATCCATTGTTTAAAGGAAATCATGGAAGTTCTGTAGTCTGTAATCGTAATGGATAAATAGAATCGTACGAGTAGCATATGTACAAGGTGTTCCAAAACAGTTGTAGGAGAAGATAGCTATTTTGTAAAGAATGACGCGGAGATAAAAATGGCTATTTTCAACATTTTTATTTAAGGTTTCTTTTGTTAGTGAAACAAATCGATTTTATCATCTGTTAACAATAGTTTAATTTAAAGAATAATAGGTTGTTATAACTGGTTTTATTGTAAAATCAATTAATGCATAGCACAATTTCCATTACTTTCGCAAAATAAATATTGTAATAATTAATAGTTTATAATTTGGCTTTTTATACTTCAATATTTTACGTTAAAGAATTTTAAGAAATCTTCAAGAGACAAATTATTAACAAAAAGTTTCTTCATCAATTTTTATCACTCAAATTATAAACTGTAATATTATTGTAATATTTATTATTTATACAAAGGTGCTTTACGAGTAACTGCGAGACTTTAAAAAGAATGGATATTCGAGCTATACATTACTTTTAGAATATTTTTGCAAGAATGATAATTTAACAGCCTGTTATTTTCTAAATTCAATTATTATTAACTTTCTAGACATGTACACGAAATATCATCCGAGCGAAGCTTTAACTATGAGAATATCGATTACCCTTATTAATATTAATAATTCGAAATTGAAGCCCCAATATAAATGTTCAAAATAGCCATTTTTATTTTTAATACATTCTATACAATATTACTATGATCACTTACAGCATTCACGAAACACCTTGTATGTAGGTATGTAAGAACGCGGGTGTAACTTTCGAGAGCGCGCTCACACGCATACATATGTATATAATATAAGAATATGGGCTGTGTTCCTTTAACTAATAATAGTAGTTAAATTCCTGTCTTATTTCAAGACTGCTGATTAGCGATTAACAGCAGTTCCAGACTGGTGACCTCACTTTTTGTCTAGACTCGTTGAAAGCCGGTACAGATGATGCATTTATCTTGGAATCAGCGTGTATTTTCAATTAACTCCGATTATATATAATAAGAGAGTTCGACCATATTTGTTACTGATTATTATTTGTGTTATTTGCATGATTTAAGGAGATATATACATTTGCAAAGTAAAAACAAAGTGTTAATGTAAATATTTTTAAGAAATATGATGAACATTTTTGCCCGAAGAGGAAAAAATATATATATAAGTTCAGGTTTTAAAGAATATTGTAAATTAATTTCATTATTTTATCTGTTATAGTTACAATGTTTTGGCAATTTTTATCCGAAGCAGATGAAATGTTTTTTTAGAAACGACGCCATTTTAATATCAAAATAGCTAAAATTCAAAAACTTTCGTCCTCAAATGACTATATTTATGTTCCCCCCAAAAAAGATGAACGTCTTATCGTAAAATGGCTTCGTTGCGCACTAACTGTAAGTGTCCAGTTTCTAAAAAAAATTATTTCATCTGCTTCAGATAAAAATACCGTGTACCGTAAACCGAGTTTTTTGAAAAAGAATTCATACATTCATCGTCACAACTTTGTAACTATGACAGATAAAATACTGAAATTAATTTACAGTATTATTTAAATCATGCTCTTATATATATATATCTTTTTCGCTTATACAAAAATTTTCATTATATTTTTTACAAATGTTTATACTAACATTTCGTTTTATAATATACTAGTCGCATTAGTCGCTCTCGCGACGGTCATTTTATGTTAGATCGAGAATGTTGCCGCTTAAAGAAAAATACGTTATGATACAATGTAAACAAATTAGGAGGTTATAGTGTTTAATTGCAAATTTGGCAAGACGAACAAAAAGGCGTAAATTGAAGGATCTAGGATGACTTCCACTAATAAAGTGATAATGTTAAATAGCTTAAGATCTTCACCAACTGTTACGTTGCAGATTAAAACAAATGGCATTAACACTAGGTTTACGGCCATGTTTGTACACCTATCTTTATGGACACCCGTCAAATTGGCGGGAAAAGGGAACCACGTATTTTCTTGAAAAAAAATGATTAATTTAATTTAAAAACAATTACAATCCTAACAGACATAATATAAGTTCATTAAATCTGTTAGGATTGCATAAATAATCACAAACTTATCCAAATTTTGATTCTTTATACATTTATTCCACCATGTAATTTCAGAATTTTTTATCCGTCGAAATGACGGGTAAGCTACTTTGAATGTTAATCGTAATAAACCGGTTTTTTATGAAATTATTTTTCTAGTGACACTACTTTTACATTTGTCACCAGAAAAATAATTTCATAAAAAAACGGTTTATTACCATTAACTATGAAACTAGGTTACCCGTAATTTCGGAATTCTGTTACATCATACAGAATTCTGAAATTACATGGCTGAGGGGTAAATAAATTTGGGTATATGTTCGTTTCATTACACCAACAATTGTCACGATAAATTGGAAAAAAAAGAATAGTAATTGTTTTTGTAATTTTGCTTATGAAGCCCGAAATCCGTCAAAATGACGGGTCAAGTAAACCTAGTATTAAGATTGATCAATTACTGCTTCAAGTGTAAAATAACAAAGGTAGACGGGCTCTCTTTTGTATATGTAATAAATATAAAATGTAACACAATGTAAAGAAAGGATGTGCTATATTATAAAGGCGTCACTGATTCTATGGGAAAAGCATCATCGATTGTCTGAATGTACCGTCTTTGGTGGCTGTAAAGGAAAAGGGCGCCTTGCACGGTGAGATATGTATGAAAAAAAATCGCAATAATTGCGATGCGAATTTTACCAAGTATTTCACATGTATCAATGAATCAGAGTACGAGTTGGTATAATTGTTCGAACATTGTGAATCTTCGAAACAACACTTCTGCAACTCATATAAATATTTGCAGCGTAATACGTTTGCCTCTGAATCAACAAGTTTGTTTTTTTACTCAGCGAGCTTTATAAAATGAAACTGTTTTATTGTATATATTTACAGATTGTTATTTTTCTTATTGTTTATGTAAATTGTATGTTTGTTACGACTTGGCGTACAAATTTCTGGACCGATTTCAATTTGACTTTCATTGGTTGAAAGCGGAAGGTCTTACAAGTAGAGTGGACAAAATGGCATTCGAGCAGAATCCTTTTTCTTCGAGTAAATTTTGATATAGAAAAAAGTTTCTTTTTTAAAGAAAAACAAATTTTATTAAGGAAAGAAGTTTCCGTTTTAAGAGGAAATGAATGTTTTCAAAGCAGAATATTTTCTCCTTTAAGAAAATTTGCCTAGGAAAATCTGGGTGTTTGAATACTTTTAATAATGTTGTAACATCAGAAAGAAAAATATTAGCGAAATTATATTTGACATCGGTCGAATTCGTTAGGATACGAAAGCGAGAGTAAAGAACGGGTGATAATTTGATCGTTTGGAATGTTTACTATGTATTTTCACGAATGACTAAAGGACAAATTTAAATGTTCACCAAATCTGTGACCTTATTTAATCTTAAAGTGTCCACAAAATATTCATTTTTTGTCACCAAATAATATTTGAGATCATCAAATTTCAGATCCTTTTTAATTTTAAGCTGTTCATTTAGTTTAAAATCTATTCTGAAACTAAATGGGGTCTCAAATTTGGTTTAATGTTTACTATTTTTGGTGGACGGAAATATTTTTTTCGGATTTCCGAATTTAATTTGTTGACTAGAAGTAAATATTTGATGAATAGTGGTGTTACTATTTTTCTTGAACAAAAAATTTTGTTGGTGGCAAATAATATAATTTGGTAAACACTAATAAAATGGGGTCTAAAATTTTGTGTACATTTACTATTTTTGGTGGACAAAAATATTTTTCTCTGAATCATGTTTACTATATTTGATGAACAATTAAATATGAGCCAATGACTAAAAAAGAGCGCCAAAATAACGCCGGGTAGTACTGCTTTACATTACACACCAGATAAAAAAAGGACTCGCATATCCAGTGTTTTTGGAAAAATAGCACTTAAACAAGAAAACTCTTTTCTCTAAATAGAAATACATTTTCTCAAACAAGAAAATGTTCTTCTTAAGAAAAAATAAGTTCCCTTACACGACGCAGCTTTTATTTTTACCAACATTTACTCTAAAAATACTGGGTGTGCAATACTTTTTTAGCCAGTGTATTATAATCAAACGATACGGTCGGTAATACGAACATGACTGATTCCAAGGCAAACGCATCACCCTGTACACGTTGCAGTGCGTCCTTATTTCTTGTATCGCGTTACAAAATTATGCTAACCTTAATGAATTTAGATTTACTGGTTCCTCTGTTTTAATTTCAGTATAACGGCTTAAATTGAAGTAAAGTGTCATCATTCCGTCTCAGCATGCATGTGATGATAGATATACGTGTTTCGATACAGATCTCAACGTGATTGGGGCCCTTTAGCGTTAGTATCCTATTTAATTAGAAAACAGTTTTCCTATACTGCTTCCTTTGATTTTAACGCGAAGCCAAAAAAAATAGAGGATGATTGTTAGGCAACGCTAAAGAATACCGTTAAAACTTTCTTTGACTCGCAATCAAATGAATTTACTTCATTACGATACTCGATACTTCATTACGAAAACAGAAGATGGTTCGGTGGAACATCATCCATGCTAAGTGGCTGCACCAAAAAACTTCTTGAGCTAAACACTGAAATAATTGTATTTAAATAAAATAGTATTGTTATTATAAAACATTGTCATTGGAATGATTTCTTTGTTTTATGTGTTATTATGTGTTACTGAATATAACAATTGTTTTGAAGGAAATATTTACAGATCATGTGAACCGATTTCGAAAGTGCCGAAACAGTTTCCCTTTTATTTACTTGCTAAATACCTTAATTATAATAGTTTCACGGTCTTCTATTCCGAAGGGGGCATAATATTGATACGAACATTTATAACAAAAAGGTGTCGCGTTTCTATGTTTCACATCGTTTAATAACGGTTTTGTGTTCACATTGCCTTATCCAGTAAATATGACTGCAACGCGTATTGATTTTGTACCCGGATAGCAATATGACGTCTAAAAGAAGTTTTAAAGATGTCTCCCATAAAACTTAGACGTTTGAAAACATCTTCTAAAAATATCTTAAAGAGTTCAAAAAGAAGTCTTATGCGTCGGTTTAAGAAATGAATAAGACTTCTTCTGAAAGACGTCAGAAATACTTCTTAAAGTAGACGTCTCATATACGACTCGATTCGGAAAATATTTTTGAGGTTAAAAAAATCTAAATTTAGGATAGGGCTAAATAGAATTGATTGATGCACGTAAGAGTAATAAATAAATATTTATTTAAATTGTGTTAGAAAATTAGAAATCGGCATGAGTATGCGTGTGTAGAGCAGACCTCGTGGAGGTTGTGCAGGGCACCTCTCCCCTTCAGGGAAAACCCAGGGGTCATAAACCCCCAAACCTGGCCATGCTGACGCAGGTAACCTGACGGCGAGTGATGTCCGAGAGCATCACTCTTGGACTGATTTCAGCCTTGAAACCACTGTATCTCCTGCGTTCAGATCTCAATATACGATACTTTACGTTACTGCTGAATTCCTGACGTGTCGTATTCATTTCGGTGACCCATCCACCAAGCTAAGACTAGCTTAGTCTTACAATTGTTTTTAGAAAAATTGAGTTCATATAAAAGCATGCCAAGATCAAAATCACAGTTAACCGCATATTCATACTCATTATAAACGTTCATAAATATTCCAGCATTTGATCTAATCAATTAACGTATATATATAAACTTTATCATACAAATACATATATATAAATACAAATAATAAACTATAAATATTACGAACAGGAGTTTGCAGTAGAAATATAACCTAATATTTGTTATATATAACTTATAGAGAACAAGAAATAAACAATAATAGAAGTAAAATATTTGAGGGTGAAAGGCTCAAATCGAAAGGTCGTTCAAGTGTGTTTCCAAGACCCAACATATCAAACGCGGTCGCTGGCATGTTGGAGCCACCGTCGGATGATGTCCTGCACCTCGTCAATTGTTGTTTTGTCGGAACTTGTTATATGGTTTCTGAAAAGAAAATATGGTGATTATGTAGAACAGAATTTCCATGCGCTTGATATATGTTGTAGGGGACATCAGTCTGAGTAACTTTTCCCTATACAAGTAACCGTCGCTCGGCTCGATCGAGTTATACACAAAAATATGTTTCGTGTTTGGATTTTCGGTAAATATTTACAATCGTTACTCATGTGAAGCATTGGTTTTCTCCATATTTTTTGACGGAAATGCATGTATTAACATACTATACATACATTGAAATTGGGGGAGCACCATAGAACCCCATAAGAATATTATTTCATTAACAGGGAAAAATTACTCCAAATAGTATCCTCCATAACATATTAAAAGCTCATTAAAATCGGTGAGGAGTACCCTGTTCTATATAATTACGATATGTTGAACTGATCGAATTGTAGGGACATCAACAATCATATATGTATACCTATTAATAAGTTGACAAACTTCATTTCCTTTATTCGCACAGTTTGTTTCTGGCCGGTCCATGACAACTTGCATGCGAAAGAATCAGACAGGAGCATACCCAACACCTGCCGACAATGCTTCTTCTGGTCTTTCACGTTGACGTTCTTTATCATTTTTTTCTGAAAAACAATACAATGTTTCTTGCATTATTGGTAGGAGTTGAACACAATTAAAGTAAAACATAAAAGAATAGACAATTCGATTGCCATATTAAAATCAAATCTCTTACAAGGAATGCTTGTCATGACTGGAACACCAATTGGGGTGAAAAAAATTGTGGAAGGACGGGTCGACCCCCTAAACAAAACCCTATAACAGTTTTTCAGAATGTGCCTTGGTTAACGATAAAAAAAATAGCAAAGAACGGTTCATAGTGTACCCTTTTGTTATTAACGTATAGTTTGGACCAAAAAACCAATTGGTCTAAAAAAAATTGTGGACGATATACGGTTCGACCCCCTAAACAAAACCCTATAATACTTTTTTAAAATGCGCATTGGTTACAGAGAAAAAAATTAGCGAAGATCGGTTCATAGTGTACCCTTGTGGTATTAACATATATGCTAGACTGGAACACCAATTGGGCTACAAAAATTTGTGGACATACGGGTTGACCCCCTTAACAAAATCCTATCACACTTTTTCAGAATGTGCCTTGGTTGCCGAGAAAAAAATTGGTATAGATCGGTCATATAGTGTATAACCTTTATATTATTAACAAATTCTCGCGTACCAGGATGGCACAGGTCGAAGCAATTTTTACAGACATGCCTAAAGAGTAAGAGTTTTTGCCATTTTTTTCCTCGGCAACCAAGATGCATTCTAAAAAACTGTTATAGGGTTTCGCTTAGGGGGTCGAACCGTACGTCCACAAATTTTTTTAGCCCAATCGGTGTTTCAGTCCTGACAAGCACGCCTCGTTCGTTAAATTATTTGCAAATAGAGACATAATTGAATTCCTGGACAGTTGGCTCAATCAGAAATTGAAATAAATTATATGTTGTAATGTGATGTAATTGAATAAATTAAGAGCATAAAATACTTACATTTTGCTCGTGGGCAGCCCTGTCGTTCGCCAAAATATTATTCACGTTGTTGAGGGCTTGCATCGTGCCCATAGGGAACGGAAATATAACTTTCTCAATTTCTGCGCTATTCCTATCCTCGGAATTGGTTACATGCATTAGCAGTATGTCGACTTTTTTGGTCAAATCGTCTAATGCCGCCAAAATTTGTGGTACTACGCTGCCACAGACACCTGTTAACATAACCTTAATCATCTGAACTGCCAAAACTAATTGCAATAAAAATTCTTGCTTAGGCAAAGAATTATTCGAATTAAGAATGAATAATATAATTCAATGTTGGAAGAAAATACTTACTACAATATTGCTTGCGGGCACCTGGAACATCGTTGCCGTGCAATTAATGGACATTTAAATGTATGCAAACAATTCGGTTTATACATATATAATATCAATTTTGAAGTATAAAAAAACTTACTAGTCGCACCGATATCCATTGTCTCAAAGGGCAACGTCACACTGGAAGTGGCGGGCCGATTCCAGTCCGTATCATCATGGAAATCTATAGAAAAATATCATGTCCAAACACGGCAAAAATATCAATTTTTTTGAAATTTACCGCTTACGTCTTCGTCCGCTGTATTAGTCCGTTTCTCTCCTTTTATCATTCAAATTTTATGTGTTACAAAAAATGGATTAAAAATACTTACTATTTCAATTATATGGGAATTAAAAAATTACTAAAAGTGGGACAAAAGAAGCCTCTTGCAATAAAAAAAATATTGCTCAAACTGGTATCTAAGATTTTTGAAAAAAAATCTCAAAAATGCATGTTTTTAAGGCTTATAGGTAGGCGTCCCCCCTTAAATAAAAGCCTAGCTGATACATCGTAATTTTCTTGGGAGCTCACCAATACTTTCATCGTTTGATGCATTATCTGTATCCATCCACATGCGTTTGGCACTGTCATCTAAATAATTACAAATGATATAAACAATTAGAAATGTCTTTCAATAATTTATATATATAGTTATCTTTTGATCGGTATTTTCATAACAAATAAGAACAAATAACAAATTGACCTTGGTCTGCCTCCCGCTCATACCCGCTTGGTGGTTCGAGTATCTCCCAAAGGGGGCTACCACGCCACTTTAGGGTCGGTGGCGCATCTAAAAAAAATATTAGGAACTGTTAGTAATGCGTGGTTGAAAAAATATAAATTGATAATTACATATTAATTTATCATCCTCGTCCATATCGTCCTCGTTGTAGTCTTCCAATTGTGACGGTTTCCTAGTGTGTCTCTTCTGCGGCAGTGCTGCGGGGACATTCTTTAGATCCTCTAACGGCTCTTCATCGTTCGTTGAAATGTCAACAGAACATAGTTCTGCTATCCTGGCTTCCTCGTATGTGTCTGTAACAAAATAATGTTACTAATAATGGTAATTTTAATAATAATCATGGTGAGAAGATTGCTTAAGACTGAATTTACCGAACGGTCCCACCAAGTGAGTGTAGGCAACATTGTCCCAATTCTCTGCCGGTTTGGTGGATTTCTTACACTCGGTCCTTGGGTTCAATGGCTTAAGGGGCCACTTCAAAATTTTGGCCCTCACCAAGATCCAGCACGCTGGCACCGTGGCGCACCAGTCACAGCAAAACGCGACGAAAAACATCTGTAAATAACATAATATTAGAAATATGGAATATAAGAACCAAATGTTTAGCTCTTATATTCTGGAACATATAAAAAACCACATAGAAAAATAAACGAAAATGAAAATACAAATAACATTTTGAAGATTCTAAATGTAATAAACTGCATTTTCCCTCTGTGTTTACGGGCTTGGAACCGACAAATGGCCATATTAAAAACTTGTTTATACATATACTTGCAGAAATGGTTCGGGACGTTTATTAAATAGAGGTTAAGGTACAGTTGTTTTTGTCCGACAGCAGAATTTGTATATAGAAACCGCGTGCATTTGCTAATAGATGTTATTTTCTTAATATGTATGTAGTAACAGGAAAAAATCATTTGAGCCTTTAAAAAATAATTTTATGGCTTTGAATTCTACACTCGACGGAATTATCATACAATCTGTACTTAATCGTATCTATCAAAAGGTCTTGAGCACGCAGTTGTAATCTAATGTATTAGAAATACCTTTGAGTGTTTGGGAGATGTGGAATCGTCAGAAAGCCCAGATGATGTTCCCTTGAACACCACACACCACGACGGTCGAACAAGAACTGATTTTTCCTCGTTCTTCTACCTGAAACCACGTGGCTGGTAAATCCCTCCCCACATCTCAACTTCTCGTCTCATGCCCTCATTGGCAGATGTTCATCCCCCACCGTCCTACGATTTCAGCCGCTCTACCGCATAGAGCGGCAACTAGGGACAACTTCGGAACTGCAACTCCCCTCCAAGAATTTCCAGGCATTTTTACAGGAACACGCAAAACACTCTTCAATTTTTACCGACTTCGAAAAGGAGGAGGTACTCAATCCGACCGCAATATTTTTTGTCTTTTTTTAATGTGTGACCGGCGAGATCTCGGAGATGGATGGACCGATCGAGATGAAACCTTGCCTATCTTGTAGGTTATGTTCACAGTTTGGTCCCATTATAAACTTATTTGAAATTGTGTAACTCTAATTCCATGTCAAGTGGATTACTTTTCTTACTCCAGGAATATGGAGTTGAGAGGTTCACATTTTTTATGTGTTTTGAACAATTCGTTATGTAGCAAATTACAAAAATTTATTATTATATTATTTAAATTAAGTTACAAAAATACTTATAATGAATACAGTTAAAGTACATTTGGTATGTATTACTATAATTAAAGCTGAATTTCGAGGATTATAACATAATGATCAATTATGTTACAAAACTGCTGAAATACAAAGAACTTCACATCTACTAATAGGCGATGTAAATAACGTAGAAGAAAATCCTTGTGCCAAAAACCTGACACAACTTACTTTTATAGTCAGAACAAAGGTATACTTTTTTGGTTATGTGCAGATCATTTCACACGAAACGAAGTACCCGCTTACCGCAACACCTGCGATTCACTATTTCACACATTCTCTAGATTCACTCACTTTTCCCACATATGAATGTCTATAAAAAAATACAAGCATACAAAGCTTAATTATTCAGGTGATTTTGGCAAGAATATCGTTTACACGTGAATTCTCGGAAACGAGATGAGTTTTTGGAAACTATCTGAAAATAAAATGGCGCAGATGTATTGGGTAATAGTTGACGGATAATCCATGTACATCAATTTTAATCTGCGGCCACTTTCTTTCCAATTAATTTTTAACAAAATTCGACCATCTTTGGTTGTACATAACCTAACATCTTATCAAAAGATGCAAATATAAATAAATTTGAAATGATATACGTAACGTTTGATTAAATAGTGTTTTTCCGAATAGCAAGCTATTTGTAAAAAGAGTTCATAAACTTTTCGAAACCAACAATTTTAAAAAGGGCGTTCCTTTTTACGCTCTTCGGTACGTTTTCATTTAGGCATTAATTCGATCAAAAGAACCTAACATCAATAATAACACAAAGTCAAAATCACATACAAATTTAGTGAGATGTCTGAAACAAATGATTGATTTCTCATCCAACGAACAAATATAAAAATTTGAGTATATCGAAACATTACCAAATAGTTCTAATAAGATTCAAGTTGTTGTTTAGAAGTCAACAAATCTCTCTGATTTCCAAATACTTTTAAAGTGTAAAATTACTAATATCGCCAAACCATTCGACAATAAAATCTAATGTACTTCTGATATTTGACTCCTGGGATGCTCGTAGTGCAAAATTCATAAAGTTATTCCAGTCTGCTCTGTCTACGATTTGATTCCCGCTATTAAACTTGATAATAGAATCTCTTACCGGATATCCCGTTAAGCAACAAGCTTGTATTTTCACGGGAGAAGTTGGACAACTTAAAGATCCAAGATAAACTCCTCTATTGTCAATCGGCAAGGATCGGACAACTTTTTGATTAATAGAAACACTGTGGACCCAGTTCCTAACCCTTTCTCTTTCGTCTGTCTCGACACCCATAAAATTATTCAAGGGCACCCTTCGTGGGAAATCGGTACAAGAAATATCCTTCACATCAACAATCCCTTTGGACTTATTGTCGATCCACTTTTCGAGGTTAAGAAAATGATTTAAGAAAACAAATTCTACATTAATGTTAACATTTCCGCGGGAACTCACTGCGATTCCTGCTTCGTAATAAGCTCGATCAGCTAGTACAAAGTCAGTGTATCGTAATAACGACACAGCACATTTCATTCTTATGGTATTCAATGAAGGAATATCCTCGCATACCAATTTCAGCGACGCGAAATGAGCTGCTTCCAAAAATCGCAACAACATAACCTTTTTCTGAGCGTTGGTCACCGAGTTATACAATTCTAATAACATTGCTCTCAAAATACGCAAATGTTTGTAGTTAGTGAAGACTTCCGTGGAATTAAATATACCCACGGCGAGTTTAACAAAAACGCTCCAATTGCACGCGTACATATGTGTGCCAAATTTCTTGCACAATAGTAAAGCTGGTATATAATTTCTTGACTTAATGAAATCAGCTACTTGCTTATTTAATTGTTCTTGCAATATTTCCGGATTGTCTCTTGTTATGTCGTAAATTTGATCCCAGTCGCCTTGTTTTATAAGGTTATCGAGCGTTTTATTTTTTGCGGCCATGTACTCGTACTTCGAATTGAAGAACGATTGTTGGTATTTTTCGTATACATATGGTTCGATGTTAGGTTGAAACTGCCGTATAATACTTCTCGCTAGTGGCCAATCGTCAATACCAATCAATGCTTTGATTGCATCATTTTGTTGATCGGCGCGTAGAAATATCTGAAACAACAAATTATATTCTGCAATACAATAAAATAAAAGTAATATATGTAGTCGTAAGTATTCTGGAAAGTTTAATAGAAATTATTTGTTATTTTCAAATTTGAAATATATTTTTAGATTGCATATTATAGTTTAAGGTTATGGATTTTTGTAATAATAACGAGATTTTAGATATAAATAGCACAGATTTAAGTGTCCTGCAAAACTCAAGTACTTATAAATAACTATCTGTTGTTTTAAATATTATATAAAACCAACAGACAAAGATTGCAAGAATGTATCGTTGCATCAGACTTTCTATTATTTTTGAGAGTATAACAATGTTTGAGTTAAAAGTGCAGAATGTTCCTATTTATCATGCTCACCACTGCATATTTATTATATTGCACGAAGTATAGTAAGATAAGAATTATCTTACAACAAATACAGTTATAGAAAATTAATTATAGAAAGAGTATTAGAATAATATATTTTCTATATTTTAAACTACCCTTGTATTCTGCTAGCAGTACAAGAACCGATCGATTAAGCTTTGCAAGATTTGCATCAACGAACAGTAAAAAAACCGGCACTCTATGTAAAATAATTATTTTTACCGTAACTGGCTAAATGACCAGTTATGAACCAAAGATCGTATTTTTCCGATTTGAGTTTAACTAATTGTCAGTTTAATATAAAAGCACAGAATAACACTAATTGTAAGTTAATCATTTAAAAAATTGTATATTTTGATGTGTATTTCTAACAAGAACGAAAAAACAAATGCATGCTTGAATCAAATTTGTAGAACAACAAACAGTTATACACGCAGAGATGCGGTATTTTACACAGCTAGGACAAACCGTGGCTTCGAAATGTTGAAAACCAGTTTATTATTGTGTAAAACGATATGAATATCATTTAACAAATGGGATGGAATTAAAAAAAGCGATTTCCTAATTCTTATTGGAGCTTTCTATTGCAAGAAAATCATACAAAATTGACAGCAATCTGATTCTGTCAAATTATAATTAACCCTTAAATTGCTCCGGGCATCAATTGACATCCGAAATTATAATAATTTCTCTATTGCTTATTCGCATACTTTTGTCGTGAGTTTGTATGTTGGCGAATGCTTTCAAGATTATCATTCTCGGACAAAAGTTTTGAGGCTCTAGTAATTATATTTATAATTAATTATTAATTGAAAATCTAGTACTTTATTTCTAATACTTTTTCATCTTTAATTAATAATAGATTATAGCCTCTAAGACGTATTTTTGAATCACAATTTACAATACGAGAACAGGTGTATCCTTTCTAAATTTCAGTTAATGTTTAAAAAACATTGAAAATGAAATCTTGAAATAAAAATAATTGATTGCGCACGGGAAGAATGGAAAATAAAACTATTAGCGCGATTTAGAGGTTAAATAACTTCGAATTGAAGGCCGAATGAAAATTTTGAAAATAGCCATCTTCATTTTCTGTTCAGATAGAACATACTGCTTTGTATGTGTATGCGCGCGAACTGTTCCCAATTTTATGTTTAAATGTACAAAGTATAAAAGAGGTTAACTGCGTACCTGTGCAGCAAGTGCGTATTCGCCAAAGTTATAAAGTTTCGATCCTAAATTCGGTCCAAAATCCATTGTTGTCGCTTTATCTGCGTGATGTAAAAGAATATCCGCAGCTTTTATCAACTCTGACTGTTTATTTTCCGGCGCTGTGACAAGCATCTCCAATGCAGCATGTGTGTTTCCATTCTCCAACCAAATCTGGGATTCTTCATATGGATTGGACGTTGTTCCTGTAACATAAAATCGACACAATTTTAACGGCGAAATTCTAATTTAATTATTATCAAAGTTCCATTATGTTGGAGGAAAAACCAAATGTGGAAAATATCAATACAGAAAATGAAATAATAAAAATCACACTACCGTCAGGTCAAATTTTTAATAATTTAAGTTTGCATTATTTTTTATTTTGATATTGTAATATGTTAAAGTTATTGAAATATAATGTGTCAAGGCCTGGTCAATTCACCGGTTTAAAATTTGCATTCTAACTTGCACTTGTTTCTTTCGTTCTTCTTAAAAATGGAGATGTAACTTTGTATTTTTTATTATTATGCAAAGGTTCCTTTGTGCATTTGTTTTCATATTAAATTAAGAGTTAGCTATAGCTGAATCGAAACAAGATAACCTTTATTTCGTAGCCGATCATTTGACCGCTCACAGTAGAAATAATTATATATATAAACAGCCGATACCTTGTGTCGTGGTTGTTGTTTGAGCAAGCTCCGTCTGCGAAGGACCTCCTTGTACTGGAACGTATTCTCCACATAACCACAATGCTCCCGCCCACATTTCACTTAGCTGTAATTACAGAAAACATAGCATCAGAGTTCCGTGTTTTACTCTTAGTTGGACATTTTAACCATTTACTTGTACATGTACATCTGCGAGTAAATGGTGAAGGAAAATTTTGTAAAGTGAGGGATCGTTTATTACGAATATTTAAGACAAAACCAAAGGAGCAAGGCGGTTCTAATGAATCATTACCGAAATATTGTTTAAATCTTTAGAAGGTTCCCTTCTATTACTTGTGATGAATAATGATTGCCTTGGGATTAAATTTACTTTTACCGAGGACTCTAATGTGATGAGTGATACTCTGGATAGTCCTTTTTGGTTTAGATTAATTAAAAAATAGAAGGGTTGAAAAATTCACCTGCTTGTATAACTGTTTCCTTTCCCGTATCTTCTTTCCAGCACGATGACCTTTACGTCTATTACGTGTGCGTGGTTGAGGCATTGGAGTTAATTTATGCGACAAACCTATTGGTGAGAAAAAAGCCAACAGGTTAATGTAAAATAGTGGAATGTTAAATGAATGTGCCGAATTGAAAATAAAGAGTAACGATATTTGGAATGCACGGGAAATTAAGATGATATGCATTAAAAACTGGAGATACTAACAAGGATGAGTCCCTAATTCAGCTTCTATGCTACAGCTTCTACTTCTCAAAGAAAAGACCAGATTCGGTTTATCTGCCGCACCACGGTTGGGATAGGAAAACGGATCCAAACCACCAAACACGCTATCACTGAAAAGTGTATTATTGAAACACTGACTTAACCCTCATCCACTTACAACCTTAGAACTATTACTAAAAGCGAAAGATTGTGAAGACTCAAATCACAATCCAAATGAATATACCAAATGGTAAAACTGATTCCCTTAAGTCAACTCGGACTATCTTTCTAACAGCGAGAGCGACATACGACCTCTGACCGCCTAGTGATGGAAACTGGTACCAACAATACCAAGTAAAGTTATAATTCATACATTAGAGTAATATTTGAATTGTTTAACAATGTTTTCTAAGTCAATTAATTAATATTGTATGAAAATACTGACTTGTATACTCACACTTATACTAATTAAATTCTGATTATGTAATTATTTATAATGACCCAAACTCTGTACTAGTTGTTGAAGAATGGTGTTGGGTGCCTTAAACAAAGGCACAAACTAACATTTAGATAATAGTACAAGGATCATAAATTTACACTTTTATTTTTAACAAAAAGTCAAGAAATAAGTCCATCGTAGAATCGAAGTTTTAAGCCGCTCAATTGACCGGGCGTTGTTATGGTTAATGTTAACCAAGAGGATGATTGAAAATATGATTAATTTTATAATAATACAGAAAGAAAATGCGTAGCTGAACGCTGATTGTAACTTTTATACATAATTTGATACGTGTACTAATGTATTCTTAACCGCGACGGTTGTTGGAAATTTTATCAATGATTATTTGTTTATAACAAGCGATTAGAAAATCGAACTTTTACTAAGCGAATTTGCTTTCGTATAAGCATCAAGGCATACCGCGAGGCTGAAAACTTACATATTAAGTCTAATGTATTTTCACATATTCTAACCTAATTTTAATTGTGTGTCTATTGTACATATTTATATTTGATACACGATATTTTTACGTAATTGTGTATAATATTCCAAACACAAATTCAGACGCTTATTAATGCTTTTATATTAAGTTATGTTTCCGAAGGAATTGCTAATAAAGTTACAACTCCAAGGGATAACTTATTAAGTTATAGAATTAAACATAGTCTATTTTTTGTTGTTTAATATAATAAGCCAAATAGCAAGGAAATTGGTTCGCGCATCCAACAGATAACAAATTTTTCTGCCTATTTTTTTGTGGGTAAATGTAAACATTTCGAATAAATCGAAATCTCTAGTCATTTATCAGATGTGTGTTTCTCATTTTTAACACACGCAGCGCTAATGCTCAAACAAGATGGCTGTATCGGCAGTATCTTGTTTACTTCAGATGCACATGCGTTGGTTACATGTGACTTGGTTATGTGACAACATTCAGAATTCAGACACTCGGATTCAGATACAGTGTTAGATTCAGATTCATTTGTTTTTGGTTTTGGTTTTAGTTTTGACTTTGATTCCGAGAAAGCCGCACTTGTTGCCGAGGGACTTGTAAAAACCACACATTATTTTTTGGTAATAAGACAGTTTATAATTTAAGACAGACTGTTTAGTAGCCAAATTATATATGACAAATAGGGAGAGGTTTCTAGAAATAAGCGATAAGTGCTACTGTGAACGCATACCTCTAATACAATGTTACGCATCCGCTAGCTCCTTGTTATAACATATCTTCAAGCGACACTAGGCTACTCCATCTTTTGTTGACTCTATCTTACTGCTAGCTTGACCGGAATACCCTGCAATACCGATTATCGACGGGAAAGGACAAAGAAGATCACAAGCGCAATACTCTTATCAATTTATTCAGATATTGGGACATATCGATCAAACAATGCCAATCCGACAATCCTGATGTTCAGACTTTTTGTAACATTATTTAAGCTATGTTGAGGACGGAAACGCCTTTCTTCTTCACCCGAATCACCTTCAGTTCAAACGTGTCTGTATTCAGTATTCTCTAATACCTCTGAAATCCTCGTCAACAACTAGAACAACAAAATATTACGTACTCGCCAGTTTTAGGTATTTTACCTATGTTCGTGCGACTCGTGCTACGACTGCTGTAAAAATCCTGTTTTACCACTGTCTGGACCAGAACAATCTGTAATACTGTTTACCGCCAGGGATAGAATAAGGAAAGTATACCAGCGATCACCTTTATCGATTTATTGAGTTGTTATGAAAACATCGATTTAACAGTCAACGGGAATTGCGTCTTCGCGACATTCAACTGTGGTAAGCCTTATTTAAGCGAAGTCAAGAATTCTTTCTGCTTCTGTTAATAAAGCCTGTTCAATCCTGCATAAACGTCTTTCTTTTCTTCAACGAGTCCTGTGGCTTCTAAAGCGATCTTCTACTGAGTAAAGCGCTTTAGCGCTCCACGGGCGCTGAATCATAGTTTGAGCGAACTTGAAGGAAAATCCCAATCGCGGACGACCCAGCAACGGCGTAGCTCAGATTTTGTCACTTGTGTAGACTATGCAACTGTTAAAATTCCGCTACCGTGGTTTTGCATGATAACTTGCACGAAAGTCATTAGAAACAAAAAATGAAAAATTTTTCTTCATTAGTATGAATGTGGCTGTCAAGGTTAGAGTTCCAATAGGTTAAATCGATCGAATGCAAACTCGGCATATGACTTTTTGCAAAATCTAATACAAGAAAATCTTGTGTCTTTTACATGGGACTGAATTACTATTTGGCGTTTTTTTGGATATTAATGTTTTAAAGGTTCAGACTTGGGTGAACGATAAGTGTTTGTACTAATATATGTCTATGAAACACAGACTCAAAGTTAGCCATGAATGAACTCGTAGAGCTTTGCGTCAAGAATAATTGGAGAAGGCGTGAAAGAAATATTGTGGAGGTGAGTGGTCCAAACTTATTTATTTCGAACAATGTTTATAATCATGAATGTTTCTTGTCGTATAAACACAGCAATACATTTTACTAAATTACTAAAATACCTACAAATAATACAACCGAAGTGAATTTTGAATGTATTAGTACAAGTAGAACATGAAATTCAAGAAGTATTACAACATAATGATTTGTTATGGTGGAGAAACTGGTTAGACGCAAAGGCACGATTTGCTAAAAGAATTAGAACAAAAGTGCTTTTTTTAGTTTATGTGCGAATCATTCTACACAAAACGAATCACCCGCTTGCTGTAATATCTGGAATTCACCATTTCCTAGATTCTTCAAATTCACAAAATTTTCTAACATGCGAATGTGTATAAAAAAATACAAATATACAAGGTTTTCTCATTTATATGATTTTTGCAGGAATAACGCTTACATACTAATGATTGTGACAACAATCACCGCGACGGACAATCGATATATATCAATTTTAACCCGCCGCCACTTTGTTTCCAATTAATTTTAAACAAAATTTCGTCCTATTGAACTGTGAATAATCTAACATCATATCGAAAAATGCAAGCAAAAATTAATTTCAAATGATCTACCGTCAAAATCTTATTAATATTGAAATAAATAGGGTTTTTCGAAATAACAAAACATTACCAGAAAAAGTTTACAAACTTTACAAAAAATCCAAAAAGTATGTTCTTTCTGATACTCTTAGGTACGCTTTCATTAAGCGTTAGTTCCATCTAAAGAATGTGATATGAATAATAATAGAATGTCAAAATTACATACAAATTGATGAAGAATCAGAAAAAAATGATTTTTTCATTTGCCTTCTCATTCGATATATTAATACGAAAATTTGGGCAGTCCTACTAAGATTTAAGTGCTTGTTTAAGTATTTGGAAATCACATACATTTGGTGAATTCTAAAGTGTAGAGCTATTAATATCGCCAAACCATTCGACAATAAAATCGAGTGTACTTTTGATATTTGAATCCTCAGGTGCTTGTTTTGCAAAATTCAAAAATTTAGTCCAGTCTGCCCTGTCTACGACTTGATCGCCACCATTAAACTTGATAATAGATTCTCTTACCGGATATCCCGTTAATGAACAAGCTTGTACTTTCATGGAGGAAGTCGGAGAATTTAAAGATCCAACATATACTCCTCTATCGTCAGTCGGTAAGGACTGATCAACTTTTTGATCAACAGAAACACCGAGGATCCAATTCCTAACCTCTTCTCTCTTGTCCTCCTCGACACCCATAAAATCATTCAAGGGTACTTCTCGTGGAAAATCGGTACAAGAAATATCCTCCACATCGACAATCCCTTCGGATGTATCATCGATACATTCTTCGAGATCAAGAAAATGATTTAAGAAAACAAATGCTTCACTAATATTAGCATTTCCGCGGGAACGCGCGGCAATTCCTGCTTCGTAATACGCTCGATCCGCTAATACAAAGTCAGTGTAACGTAATAATGATACAGCACATTTCATTCTTATGTTATTCAATGTCGAACTATCCTCGCATACCAGTTTCACCGATGCAAAATGAGCTGCTTCCAAAAATCGCTTCAACATAACCTTTTTCTGAGCCTCGGCGACTGAGTTGTATAATTGCAATAACATTGCTCTTAAAGTTTGCAAATGTTTATAATTAGTGAAAACTTCCGCGGAATTAAATATACCTTCGGTGAGTTTAATAAATACGCTCCAATTACTTGCGTACATGTGTGAGCCAAATTTGTCGCAGAGGATTAAAGCTGGTATGTAGTTTCTTGACTTAATTAAATCAGCTACTTGCTTATTTAATTGTTCTTGCAACATTTTTGGATTGTCTCTTGTTATGTCGTAAATTTGATCCCAGTCGCCCTGTTTTATGAGGCTTTCGAGTGTGTTGTTTTTGGCGGTCATATGCTCGTATTCCGAGTTGGACAACGATTGTTGGTATTTTTCGTATACATATGGTTCGATGTCAGGTGCGAATTCTCGAACAATACTTCTCGCTCGTGGCCAATCGTTGATACTAATTAATGCGTCGATTGCATCATTTCGCTGATCGGTACGTAGAAATATCTGAATTATCAAAAAATATTTTGGAATACAATAAAATAATAATAATATATACAGTGGTGAGCAAACACAGAAATACAAGTATTTCGGGAAATTTGATCGAAATTATGTTGTGTGCCAATTTTAGTTATACTTTTAGATTGTACTATCAACGTTATGAATTTTGGAATGGCCATTACGGCTTTGCAAATATTTTCTTCCATAACATAATAATTATGACTAACAATTTTGTTAACCAATACATACAGCTTTTTCACTGTAATCCTTTTATTCTGCAAGCGGTGTGCGAACCGATAAATTACAATTAACAAAATTTGTAAATGAAGACATTAAATATAGTTCGTTATTTATTCTCGATGGACTTTAACACTGACCGTAAAATAACTATTTTAACGTAACTGGTCAAATGAGCGGTTATGATATTAAGGTCACATTTTTCCGATTTCTGTATAACTATCAGTTTAATATGAAAGTTAATGCACAAAATAAAACTAAGATAATAATTTACAAATTGACAAGTTCCGCAATTAAGGTCATATTTTTCAGATTTGAGTGTAGTTACTCATAAAAGCGTCTAACGTTTCGTTTGAAAAGCTCTTGGAAAACAAATATCACAACTTTTATGAATTGCCATCATATAACTCTACTCGTGACTGTAATTTATTATTTCTATCATTACTACATTGTTACAGTTTCAAGATGAACAATTGATATAAAAGTGTACTTGAAACAAATTATTTTTTAATCATTATATTTCGGTTTTACCCTTTAAACTTGAAATATCGCGGCTAAAGAAATATGTATCTACTATTTTTGGGTGTTCTCAAGCCTTCCAAGTTTTATACAAATCGGGGGCGGACAGTTCGCGAACATTCCTTATTAGCAAATTTGTATCTCATTGCACCGGCTATGAAAGTCAATGTCAATGATTCTGTCCAGCAATTTTTAAATTGGGATAACATAGTTTAAATATATTTCTCTTAATTTTATATTAAAATGTGTAAAGTATAGAAGAGGTTAAGATATTTTTGAATCACAATTTACAATACATGAGCAGGTGTATCCTTTCAAAATTTCAGTCAATGTTTGAAAAACATTGGAAATAAAGTATCGAAATAAAAATAATTGATTGCGCGTGGGAAGAATAGAAAATAAAACTATTCGGGCGATTTAGAGGTTAAATAACTTCGAATTGAAGGCCGAATGAAAATTTTGAAAATAGTCATCTTCATTTTCTGTTCAGATAGAACATGTTGCTCTGTGTGTGTGTGTGTGTGTGTGTGTGTGTGTGCGCGAACTATTCCCAATTTCATCTTTAAATGTACAAGATATAGAAGAGGTTAACTACGTACCTGTGCAGCAAGTGCATATTCGCCAACGTTATAAAGCTTCAATCCTAAATTCGGCCCAAAATCCATTGTTGTCGCTCTGTCTGCGTGATGCAAAAGAATATCCGCAGCTTTTATCAACTCTGACTGTTTATTTTCCGGCGATGTAACAAGCACCTCCAATGCAGCACGTATGTCTCCATTCTCCAACCACATCTGGGATTCTTCAATTGGATCTGATGATGTTCCTGTAACATAAAATCGCCAGGATTTTAACGGCAAATTTCCCATACAATTATTATCGAAGTTTCAATGCGCTGGAAAAACAACCAAATGTGAAAGGTATTAATACACAAAATGGAACAATAAAAGTCAGACTCTCTTCAGGCAAATTTTTAGTAATTTAAGTTTGCTTTGTTTTTAATTTTTATATTATAATATGTTAAAATTATTAAAATATAATGTGTCAAGAGTATTAGATTATCACTGACCGTACCAAGACCCGGTCAATTCACCGGTTTCAAATTTCGATTCTTAAGATGCACTTGTTTCTTTCGTTCTTATTAAAAATAGAGATATAATTTTATATTTATCTTTATGATAATGCAAATGTTTCTTTGTGCATTTAAGTTTGTATTAAATTAACAATGAATTATACCCGAGTGGGAAAAATATAACCTTTATTCCGTAACCGATCAGTTGACCGCTTACAGTAGAAATAACGGTAAATATTTACAATCGCTACTCATATGAAGTATTGGTTTTTTCTATATTTTTTTTACGGAAATGCATGTATTAACATACTATACATACATTGAAATTGGGGGAGCACCATAAAACCTCATAAGAATATAATTTCATAAACAGTTTCATTAACTCGATTTTTTTTAACGGAAATGCATTTTTTACACCACTGAAACACCATAACAGCCCATAAAAACACCATGAAATCAACGATTTTCCTTCCGGTAGAGTTTACGTAATACTCCTGTATTTCAGACCTAACCAACCAACAGTTGCGGTGGGCTGAAAAAAATTACCGCCTAACCAACTCCTATTATGTTAAGCGCTTTAGAAAAACTTTAATCCCAGTCTCCAGTCCCAACCCATTAAAAAATGATAAAAAAATTGTATGGTGTTTTAATGGTTTAATGCATTTGCGTTAAAAAAGATATAGAAAAAACCAATGCTTCACATGAGAAGCGATTGTAAATATTTACCGAAATAACTACATAGTATAAACAGCCGGTTCACTTATTGTTATTGAAGAGTCATACCTTGTATAGTGGTTGTTCTTTGAGCAAGCTCTCTCTGCAATGCAAGTTCCTCCATTGGAAGATATTCTCTGCATACCCGCAATGCTTCCGCCCACATTTCTCTTTGCTGCAATCACAAACATAACATTACAATTCCTTTGTCTAGTCCTAGTTTTCCAGCTAGAACAAGCACACTCTGTCAATCCGCTCTTTTACCGTTCACCATGTGTTACGTTCCAAGATAAATTGGCAGTTATTTGGGAATAAAAAAGATCAGGATAATGTTACAATAATAATCACTCCTGAAAATGATGGATAAAATATACCCTAAAAATAATGAAACAATACACAACAAATACATGATGAAAATTTTGATGAAAATCAACAAGTGATGTGATTGTAACTTTTGCGTATGTGTCTGTGTAATTTTATAAAGTGTGGGACCGTTTATTATAAAGATTTAAGGGAAACGAAGGGGACAAGGCAGTTCTAATGAATTATTACCGAATTATTGCTTAGATCTTTAGGAATTTATCTCCTATAAGGAGGGAAAACATGCCAAGGAATGAAAGGCTTGGTTTAAGAGAGGTTTGCCGTGATTGATGTACAACTGTTTATAACTGTTATGACTGTTTCTTGTGATGAGAAGTGATTGCCTTGGGATTAAATTTACTTTTACTGGAGACCCTAATGGGTATAACATGTAATGATGCTTACCTCTAGACAGTTCGATTTTGGTTTAGGTTGGTTAAGAGGTCGTATATGTTAGGCAAGTCATTAAACAAACAGGAGCTTATTTATTTTTTTGAAGTACTATTACTTGCTTTTTGCAAAACTTATTATATATTCATTATTGTACATACTTTCACGTATATTCTCTGAAAAAATTCTTCTTAAATCAAGACTAAACATAGAACTTTGAACGCATTTTCTCGAAAGTGTTTATAGACGCGGTGGTCACCATAACTTTTGGAAAAATGGACTAAATTCGTTGAAATTCATACAATATGTTCACAATACAATACTCTAGTCCTCAACGGAAGAAATTTTCGATATAATGTTTAATTCTTGTTTTAGTTGATTAAAAAGTCGCAAATTTCATAGGAACAATAGAATTCGATGGTATTATTCTTAATAACTTTGTCAAAGAAAAGAAAAAAAATATTCTGACTTGTTGAGGACTAGTTTTCTCTGTCTAGTTCACACACAATTTTTTTATATTTTTTTAGATAACAATTGACTAAAATACATTGATCACCGCAGGTTGCAATTTGGAAAAGACAACACCAGTTATATAGAGTATACAACCTAGTTATTTATGTATATATGGTAACAAATTTTTCAGGAAATGTACTTTAAAGTATGTACGATAATAAATATATAATGAGTTTTTAAAGAAGTAAGTATTAGTACTTAGAAAAGATTAATAAACTCCTGTTTATTTAATGACGTGCCTGGCGTATATGACCCCTTAAATAAGAGAATAGCCGAATTCACCTGGTTGTACAACTCAGCTCTAACTCTCCTGGCCTGTATCTTCTGTCCAGCACGATGACCTTTACGTATGCGTTTGCGAGGCATTATAGTAAACTTGTGCGATAAAAATATAGAAGTGTTCAAAAAAATCAACCAGCTAACTGCGAAATATCGAAATGACGAACGAATTCTATTAGATTGAAAATACGAAACAAGAGACTAGCGAACAGGATTATAGATGAGTGTAATTATTAATTTAGTATTTATGTTACTACGTTTGAAAAAAAGCACCAAGTAAGACTTATCGCAAAACGACCAAGATAGCAAAAAACAACTATAACACCACCAAAAGAAAATTCTCACCGCAAAGCGTATTACACTGTCACGAAAAATTCAAGAGATCTAACGTAGCAACGACAGGAATGCTGACTCGCAAATTAGACACTAACGCTTGGCGTAAGAGCGTCAGAAGACTCGAATAAATCTACCAATAACGTGTAGTTGGTCTCCTTAAGTCAACTCGAGCTATAATTCTAGCAACGAGAGCGGCATGCGCCCTCTGGCCATCTAGTAACGAAAACTGGTACTAGCTGGTAGTAACTATCAATTATAGTTACAATTAATATATTCGATCAATATTGAATTGTTTAATAATTTTTCCTGATTCTTATATTATAACGAACGATAATTTGTTTACAATTTTAAGCATATAACTTATTTTGTAATTGTTTGTTACAAAGGAAAATGTGTACTAGTCGCTAAAGAATGATTTTGAGTTGGTATTAATTGCAATGACTAAGGAAATTAATTTTTTCTTGACAAGGAGGTCTTCTAGTTCAAGAAAACGTGAATTTCTATTTAGAGAGGAAAGTTTTCTTTTATAAGAACATTTATTTCAAAAACACTGGCTGCGAGTACTTTTTTTTATCCACTATAGCTATTCCAAGCAAAACCAATCAAATTATCGGTTATAAAATAGAAATCATACTTATCCGATTTTGCTATAACTAATTGTCAGTTTAATACGAAAACTAGTACATGAGATAACATTTAGGTGATAATAACAAAAACAAAATTGATTATTTTTACCTTAAACACGAGCAAAAAAAATGCATAGTAGTATCGAATTTTAAAACTGGTCATAATGTTAAATGCTCCAATGTAAACCTATTAGTTTCAAAATGATTACCTTATATTGTTCTATGATGATCTTGGGTTTGTGTGCTCTAAGTAACAAACTTTCTGCCAAGGCATAGTCTCTCATGTCAACGGCTTCTTCAGCTCTAGCAACAAGGACATTATTAAGAGCATCCTCCCCAATCGAGCTGGCGATACGCTCTGCATCTGACCACTTCCGGTGCTCCATGTACATGTTTGCCGCGTCCATGGGTCGACCAGCATTTGCAAATTCTCGCTCCGCGTCATCGAACTGTCCCAAATTTTCTAGCGCGATTGCTCGTTTGTGGTGGACCTTGTAGAAAAACAACGGAATATGTGAGTTCACGAGGAAATAAACACGGAGTTTATTTATTGTTATATTTTACGTTTCGTTCTTTTACATAATGATTATGAAATTACGAAATTACGAATCACACGATTTTAGCCTTTTAACGGTGAACTTTTTTTGGATATGTCTATCAAAGTATACTCCATTTTTTGCAATTTTAACTCATGTGTTCTGAATGTAAGAATATTTCCATAAAAATACGAAAGCTCTCGGTCATTTGATTTCTTAATTCTAAGAGAATGAACACATTTTTTATTTGTTATAATAATTACGATTTTTAGAGTATACACGACCAGCGCCATTTTTAGGTTATGTTTATGGTTACAAACGGAAAGGAATTATTAGCTGGGAAGGATGAAATTTTGTTTATGTATTATGTTCTTTCATTCATAGGAAATCGAAAACAGACTAAAAGGAAGGGATTTTGACAAAAACATTGATTTAATCATACGAAATTTCAACTTTTTGAGGCTGTAAAAAAACTATTGCAGCTATTGTCAGAATTTTTATACGGAAGATGAAGGGAAACCTATTTAACTTTACACGTGTATAACATTTGGAACCGACTGTTGATTTCGTTATTAAAAAATCACGGCAGTCATATTTTTTGAAATTGCGAAACAATATTTAATCATTTCGACAGTATAAGAGATAACCCCAAGAAAATTGTAGCGTGTTCCCGAAACTTGCCCAAATGCAATTTGTAAAATATGAAGCTTTCAACAATATCTATAATTTAACTCAAACCAATACCACCAGCAAGAATTATTTTATAGTTATTCATTACGTTAAAAACCTATTAATCTAATTTAAATTAGATGAAAAGGTTCAGAAGTACAGGATCTGTTTTACCAGCAGACTAGGTATATGTTGAATATACGTATACCTTTTTTCTTTCCTCTGAAGTGCCAAACTTAGCGACTTCTAGTGCCCATTGGAATAAATTTGCATCACACGCCAGACCTAAACAGGCTTCCAAATAGCCGAGTCGTTTTAGTTGTCTTGCAGCTAGCTCTGGTGTCAGCGTTTGCGTCCACATTAAAGCCACCTAAAGAAACATATGAGTACAACAATTATTATTATTATACTATTTCTGAAGATTACGAAAATTCAGTTCCTTTCGCGGGGTTTTGCCTAATATGTTATTTAAACATCTATACTAATATTACAAGAAAGAAAGTTTGTATGTTTGTGCGGCCGATGTAATCTCAGACACTACTTAAATATTTAGTATTTTACTAGTAGTAAAATTTCAAAAATTCAAAATGGCGGACCCAATATTTGATGCAATCTTATTCAAATTTGATGAATTTTGATGTATTGCGCCGATTCGATTTTTTATGTTTGGGACATAAAAATTCGCTAAAAAACAGTATATAGATTTTGTAAGAAAACTGTAAAAAAATCATATTTTTCACGTGGGTATTACTCGTGATACAGAATTATGAAATAAAGTCGATAAAAACCCCGTGCTTATCAAATGGGAACCAATAGGTGGCTTGTGGCACGTGTTTTTTTGAATTATTTGGAAGCAATCTAGGGGGTGTACTCATCAAAATTAAAAAATCACCTAACTGAGTGTCACCCTAATATACACCTATGTAATTAATAACTGCAATTATTTACTAATAAATCTATGGTTCGTAAAGATACGTTAAAAACAAACTTTAAGTTTATCATAATAATATTATTCCGCATAAACTTTTATGCCAACTTTTTCTACTAATTATTCACTTCCATAGCTATATTGTTAAAAATTTAGTTTCTTTTTACACACTTTTATATAGAATGTATGCTACCTTCTTTATTAACAAATGAGCACATAGACTTTGTTGTTCTAACGGCCATTACATTTGAAACAAAAAATTGTATACATACCTGATGAGCAGCTTCTTCTCCAGCAGCATCTCTAGCAACTCTAACAGCATCTTCCCACATACCGTGCGCTTTGTATCCTGCGACAGCGCTGCGCCAATCATTAACCGCTAAAAAGTGAGCCTCCGCTTCGCTTGGCTTTTTAGCAGCTAATAATTCTTTTCCTAAATGATCATGCGTTGTATCAAGAAGATCTTTCCTGTGCTGAGTAACCAATCGAATCATATCGCCTCGCATGTCAGCTTGTCGATACATCGCAATGGCAGCGTCGAATTCTCCGCTGGCAATGTACAACTCTTCAGCGTG
Organism: Ectemnius lituratus; assembly: GCA_910593735.2. Lineage (NCBI taxonomy): Eukaryota > Metazoa > Arthropoda > Insecta > Hymenoptera > Crabronidae > Ectemnius > Ectemnius lituratus. Next base: position 4,719,334 of record OU343045.1, read on the forward strand.
TTTAAAATCACCCAAATCTCGCAATGTGTTCGCGTATTGCGATAAAAGCTCTTTGGCTTCCTCGGCCGGCAGATGGCGCATTGCTAATTCACGCGCACGCGTGAACTTCTTCGAAGCGATGTGACTTTCTATTGCGCGTTGCACTTTATTCGCGCGAATGAATAGCTCCTCGGCGGTGGAATCATCGCCCACTGCGGAGTAATGCTCCGCTAATTTCTCGCATTGTTGTTGCACGTTGCCATCATCCACCTCGATGACCTGAATAAAAATGTTATACGGTAATGATTTGTTATCTAAGAAGTATTGCTGGTTTCCTTATAATTTGTCATTTTTGTTCACAAATCTTAAATAATACCTCAGGATAGTGTCTAAGCAACCATTTTTATGATCTTGTGAAATGTTTGGTTATGTTCGCACCCCAGAGAAATTGTAATTACTTTGTCCGCCATAGTTTTTATATATAAAAGTTTATTGATTTTTAAGGTTTTTCATGCATATCATTTTATAATTCTTTTGTTTAAAAATGCGAAATAATTTTTGAAAATAGTATTTAATTAGCACTTTCAAATAAAATTATAACAGTCAATGTAATAATGGTCGAATATTTTTTGAATGAATTTTCACTTACTTGTAATATTTGTAAAGCTTTGTTCCATTGCCTTGCACTAATAGCCGCATTTAAAGCTGCCGTTGTATCACCTGCTTCAATGAAATGATTTATCGCAGCATCGTAATGACCCGCAGCAGTTAAATATTTCCCCCAGTCTCTTTCTAAATTAACGACTGAATTTGGATCTTTGTTCCGGGCCAATTCAATCGCTTTTGAGAAAATGCCAGCCTTTGCGTAACATTTTATTGCTTCCATTGGATCATCGGTTCTTTCCAATAATTCACCAGCAAGTTCCATAGAATCTGCGGATCTCAATGCTTTTACGACTTCTGTGACAATGACTCTGTCATCCAAAAGTTCGTTATTCGATAATATCACACGTGCTGCTTTCCCTGGTCGACTCGCTTCCAAGAATAATTTTACAGCGCGTTTTGGTTGTGTTTCTTCGAGAACACTCGCTGCTCTTGCTGTTTGTCCACTTTCTAGAAGCCATGATAAATGACGGTTTCGAAGATCATCTAATCCTGACCTGTTTTTTGACAATTTTTTCTATTACTAACATATTATATACAATTAAACATTGATAGTGTGGTTATGTCGGCATCCATAGAAATGGCGGGAATTTACCCGTCATATTTTTTCTATATGGAACAAGAACCTCCAACGTTTTTACGAATTTGCATTATGTAACTTTAGCCCCGATTAAAATTTGTTATGTTAAATATTTTCGAATTCTTTTATAATTTTAGAACACAATTAGTATAAAAGCATATTTAAAAAAAAACAAAAATTTTTTAATACCATCTTCTCACTGACAAGGTTAACATTATTAATAAATTATTATGTCATTACCATCCTCTGTTCTCAGCCAATGAAAGCGCATCTTCCCATCGCCAATACTTCTTGTACATGTCCAGTGCTTCGTGCAGTTCATTTTGTTCTAAATAAATGGCCTCCGCAGTTTTGAGCTCGCCATTCAATATGGCGACTTTTGCCCAACAGTCAGGATTAGTGAGTGGCTGAGTCCCAGTTTCCTTGGCGTAATCCTCGGCTAAGGAGGCAAGATCTTTTAGAAATCGAGAGCATGCCACGTCTCCAAGAGCGGCATAGCATCTTGCAGCAACGTGTAGTTGTTTCAAGACTATCGTATTTCTGAAATCGTTATTTTAGTTGATTCCGTAAGATGTACAAAATTAGAGGCACCACGTCTTATTAAATGATCGATTCTAAATTTGATTCAACTATGTACTTGTTTTTTGCATTCTTAGTCAAAATTAAAATTAAAATATATATTTTTTTGTATTATTATCTAAATATTATTTTGTGTATTAGATTTTGTATCAAGAGTGATTACAAAAAAAGAAAAAAGATAAATATAAATGTTGCAATACAATAAAGTTGTATATCGTAATTGTCTAAGATTTGTAACTCATTTGCATCGAAAAACGTACTTCTATTGCATCTAACTTTTATGGTTCGGCAAGAATATGTGCATTAAATAGAGTTAAACAAAGCATCTAACGGAAAGAAATGAAAGGAATATAGATATAGATTTTTTTAAAAACGTTGGTCTTATTTTTTCGTTAAATCTAATTATTTTACAGTATCTGTTATAATTTTACTTGAAAGTACTCACTAAACTAAAATATTTTTGCAAATTGTTTATGATTTTTAAACAAAGGATTACGAAATGTGCACATCACGAAATCATAAGATTATTTAGAATTTATTACAGTATAAAAATGATTGCTTTAACAATAAACGTACTGGCAGTTTATATTCTTATGTATAGCTATTATAAATAAACTTCATAGTTTCTTGATTTCAGTATAATTATTGTCAATTTAATTCCAACAATTTACACAAAATAACAAAATAATATTTGGATAAGAAAAAATAAAAACAATGAAAAAAGTGCATAGTCGAATCGAATTTTAAAATCAGTCATTTGACTAAAAAAAAATATAGGAGAGTACGTTTAGTGTTAGGTTACTGTAAGGTGTACCTGGAATAATTGCCTGTAGCAAGCAGTTGTTTTGAAGTTATAGCATTCCTTGCAACATTTTCCCACATTGATTCCGCTTGCGGACGATCGCCCAATTGTTCCAAAAATAGTACAAGTCGTCCAAAGTCATTGTCGTGAAGAGCTGTGCCAAATTCAATTAGAGCTTCGTCAAGAATGTATAAAACTTTTCCCGCGGTTCCTTCCACTTCTACGAATGTTGAATTATTCTCTCGGAGAATATCGACGGCATCTCCTTTAATGGGAATCAAACTAACCACTTCTGGGGCGTCTATGTTATACCTAAAATAGAAAAAGGTATAGGTTATGTACAGTGGCGACAAAAATTGTGGCACAGTGCAGTATTTTTTTGAATACATTTTCGTAAAACATAAGAGTGTCTTCTGTATGGAAATTTATTTTTCTTAAGAAGAACACTGCGTTGTTTAAGAAAATTTATTTCTATTTAGAGAGAAGAGTTTCATTTTTGAGAACATGTTCCTCAAAAACTGTACGCCATTGAGATAAGCCACGCAAAGAAAAATCATTGGCCGCAGGGGTAACGTTTTTAGTTTTTAACCAAGCGGCAGCCTTTTAACCTCAAAAACAACTTCTTGACCTTATAAAAGTATAATCATTTTTAAAAAATATAATTTTGAAAATCAAATCTATTGCGTCTTAGTAGCTTTACGTATTTACTTTGTACGAAAAATTGTTTCACTTATTTCAGATGAAAATCGATTGGCTCACAATGGGTACCGCAAATCATGATTTGCAAAGAATATGAGCGAATAGATTAATCAAATTAATTTATAATGTATAGCATAAAATAAAAATTTCGTCTGCGTTTTTTAAAAATGTTGAAACAATTGTTAACCTTTAAATAGGCGCTCAAGGTGTAGCACCCCTTTAATATAAAAGTATATAATATAGAAACATACCACACAACAAGAGTATTTCCACTTTGCGCAATAGCAACATCGCTTCCAGGGACCCAGGACACAAAACTAACATGACTCAAAAGCAAAATCTTGCTTCCCTGCTCATCGCCAAGCCACAAGCGAGCCTTTTTGTCCCTCGAAAGTAACCTGTGCCCTGTTTCACTCAATTCTAGCCAATCCACTCTGGCATCGTAGACAAACAAAGCAACTGTCACTCCTGTTACAAGATCCAAAATTCTCACTGTTTTCGAATCCAGAAGATAAGCGAGTCTTTTGTTATCCGAACTTCCAACCGGTTGTCTTTCATTTATTCTAATGCTGACCACATGAGGATTGACGAATTCTGTTCGCACTGAACCCAAAGGCATATTTTCGCCATACTCGATGACTGTTAGTTCACCGAAAGAAAATATGAGACAGACACCAGGATACTCGAAAAAAAACTTCTCGGTTCCTGTTCTGTTTTCCCAAAGGATTTCACTTATTCGGCCAGATTCTATATCGCCTGTAATAAATTTATTTTATTGTTCAATATATTCATGCATATTGAATATTGAATTACAACAATATATTATATGGTAATAAATATTAAATGGTCCTTCTCGGCACCATGAGTCACTTTAGTTTAGTTAGATTAAGTATTGTTTTATATTGTAAAGACATCACTAAATGTACCATACTCAGTCAAATAATCTGTTTTAAAATTACAATAAAAAATATATTCTTTTCTTATTATGATCTATATGTTCTTTTGTGACATCGGAAATATATGACTTTTATTTTAATTTTATTTTTTGAATTATAACTTTACTTTAATATTATTAGAAAATATATATACAGTGCGTAAAAAAAGTATTCGCAGAGTCAGATGCTTTGAAATAAATTTCCTTAAAGAAGAAAACATTCTGCTTTGAGAACACTTATTTTCTTTTAAAAGGGAAATGTTATTGTTCCGAAAAATGTGTTTGTTTCCTAAAAAGAGACTGTACTCTAAATCAAAATTTAAACCAAGAAAAAGAGTGTGTGCGTGTGCATTTTTTTCCACTGTGTATAAATTGTTGGTACACGTTTAGTGTTGTGAAAATCATTAATTGTTGTGTTTGTATTTGTAAAATTATTCATCTGTCATTGTGTATAAGAAATTAAAAAGACATTACCTATTAACAAGGAAGCACTGGTTCGCACAACAATCTTGTTATCCGATCTTCCCAATACTCTGACATCTTCGATTTCATGACCCAAGTTCGACTTGACGATAACCGATCGTGCATTTGATGTTAGAGGACGCACGACAACTTGACTGGGCCCCACGTATACAACCTTGTAATGAAAAATGTCTATTTTCACCCTATTTTGCAATAATAAATATATAAATGTTTACAGACTTGCAGCTGTTAACGTAGTTTTATCACTTTTAAAGCCGTAACTGATTACAGCAGATATATATTTTTGTTCTTTTGTACTTATTGCGAAAATGGATGAATTTATAATTTGTATTAATAATTATAACAGTTATGTAACAATAAGTTGATTTCAAGTACATCAAAATAACAATTTCGTATGAATTTTTTCAATCCAATTTTGAAAATATGCGCTTGTCTTTTATTATTTTCACATATATTAAATATTTAAATATTAAATATTAAATTGACAATTACTTATACATAATTCGGAAAAATATGATTTTATTTTATTTGTAAGACGATATTAAGAATAGAAGAAGTTAACCACAGATTTTTCCTGCCAAAATTTGAAATTGACGAGGACATTTTTCAAAATAAACTGCCGGTACGTTTAGTGTTAAAAATATATGTCTTAAGCAAAAGAATAATAGATATGCGAGCCATTACTTTGTATACGCGCGCAGAATTATGCCATAGTATAAACCAATATTTTCAAATTTCATCCCCATTTTAGTGCTACAACCCTGCTCGATTAAGCTATAGCTTTTTGGAAATTGTATGCGGTATCCAGATTACAAGTGTAAGTTGTCAAACTTGGTTTCCCGATTGGGATGAAAAAATTTAAGGTTATAGGAGTACATCCCCAAAACAAAACCCTATAACACTTTTGCAGAATTTTGAATCTACAAATAGCTTTTCACCCTTGAAAATGACTACATATTTTTATAGCTATTTTTAAATTTAAAAGTCTGCGGTTTCAGTAAAAAGTAAAAATATGAAAATCGGTGACAATGCGCATTACTTTAAGCGTCTACTTTTGAAAAAAATTGTTTCATCCGTCTCGAATAAAAATAGCTAAATTAATGAAATTCATTTATATACTTCAAATTAAGTACTCCCATGTATATTTTATAAGCTCAAAACAACAAATTTTGTTTACACTTTTTCAAAATGTTAAAGTTACCCCTCAATTTTCGCACTCCAGGTGTATATATTTCCTTAATATTATTTTTCAATCTTACCTCATGACTTCCTCTTACTATTGTCTTTTTCAAAATCGTCTCAAATTGTTCGACCGCGCCCGTGAGACCCCCAATTATCAGTCTGGAACCATCCTTTCGCCAAGACATGGCGGTAATGCTGTACATGTTGGGTAAATGCTGACAACTGGTTTCCTCCCACACGCTCCTCTTTGGTGACAAATCAAAGATCCGCAATCGGTTCCAACATCCAACTGCGACGCTTTGCCCGCTTGGGCTACAACAGCAGCTGGAGATTTCTTTGTCATCTTCTTGCCTATGTGGGAATTAATTAATAATTGATAATTAAAATTAATAGACACACGATATCAGTATCTTCATTTTTGAATAAATCGCATTATTTATTTTCAAATTGCTAATAGTTTAATTTTAAAATATATTACACATATTATTATTAACCCTGCATGAATTATGTGGGGCTAAAATTATCTTCATATGGTACACAGCGTTCACAGTGTACTCAAACGCGCAGCCCTACTTTTCTTTCGTTTTCTAACGCTTACCTTTTATATTTTTGATAAATTTTTGCGTAGGATTTTTGTTGAACATGAAACAGTTTTCGGGCTATCTGTATTTTTTATTAGACAATATGATTGAGGACCCCATTTTTTGTAGGGGAATCAAAATACTGGGCGTTGTTTTGTGTTTTAATGTTTGCATTTAGTGCAATACTCAATCGATTAGTTCGCACGTATACAAACCAAATATGTGGTGTGAACTGAATGAAGCATTAATAGAATTTTCTTAAATATCATAGTTACTAAGCGAAAAGGAATATGATAAACGCATAGTATCACATGTGGGATGCAAGCTAACCGCATTACCATATTTGTAAAACATTCTAACCTCTAAAATATCCGACTGTCTCTCTATCAAACATGGTGGGAGGTAACTTCACTATTCATCGCTCCTCTCTTATTATTTACTATTGATAAGAAAAAAAGAGGATGTTTCTAACACCCCATTGGTTACTGATGTTACGTTACGTCGTTGAACATTGATCGGAGAAGAACAGAATGCTTCTCGTGTTTCATTGGTGACCGATACGGGTAGTATGATAAGGGGAAGAGATTATTACTATGTATCGGTCACCTCATTGGCGATTGATTAGAATAGGGGCGTGTCACACTTTTTAGTGTATCAGATTCTTCATTATGGATTCTTATTTTTGAGGGGTTATTTCTGTTTAGTCATACATTTTGACTTTTAACAAGAACGAATAGTTGCATCGAATTAGTTAGGCAGGTTTAGTGTAAAGTTCAACAAGTTTAACCAACTTCCTGCGACTCTGGACTGGACGTTAAAAAAATTAACGAAAATTTAAAGTGGATAACCTATACTTCTATTATAAATTGTGATTCAAAATTACGATTTAGAGACTATAATCGATTATTATTACTATATACACTAGATATATAATGATTAATTATATCTCTAAAATAGTAATAATAAGTATATGTTATATGTTAAATTAAAAATAGCTAATATAAAATAGAAACAAAATAATAAGATTTGATATCAATTTATTTTAATTTAGATTCATTTTAAAATATTGGAGAACAATAAAGAGTATTGAAACTTACACACGAGCATAGTCGAATGTCTTCACCAAATTGCCTCGCTCATCATAAAATGTCACTTTGCAGTCACATCCTGCAGCAAGGATATAATTTCTAGGCCACGAGAGGCAATAAGCCGGCGTAGAATGAGTTATTATACGGCCATTTATGTCGTTGTTGCCATCTTCTGTAAGCAAATACTTGACGATGCTGCCATCTGCGTGACTCGATAGAAATGCGGTTCCTCGGACACTGTGGATCATTATAAAGTTCTGTTAATAAATGATCTGAAACCATAATTCATCCGTTGGACATTGGAATAATTTTTAAACAATTTATATCTTCGTTTGTATTTTTTAGGAATTTTGAATTCAACATTTTCAAAAAAGTCTTTTTAGAGATGAAAACTGTTCTCTCTAAATAGAAACATACTTTTTTGAATAAGAAAGCATCTTTTTAAGAAGATATTAATTCCCTTAGAGACAGTTTCCTTTGTTACGTACGGATCGGTGTTACAGGACGAGCGAAATAATTTTCCACTAGGTTACCGAATATAATTATAATATTAAAATTCGGAAACTTACCCTCGGTTGAGGATAAGGGTAATTGGGATTGCTTCTAATCCCAATCTGAATACACAAATTTAGGTGAAATGAAAAATGAATGTATTGTAACTTGGAATATTAAAACAGAGCAATTAGAAATTCAATGAATGAAATATGGATTTAAAGTAAATAATTTGCAACGCCAATAATAACAAGAGAGGTTACAATTTTCGAAATCTTACGATCGGCGGAATACAATAAAGAATGTTGAGTAAATCCGAAAAGTACTTACTTAATTGCTAATGCAATCGTTGCAGTATCAGCAGCATACAAAGTATGTGACTTTTGTGATCTAACAGCAGCAGCTCTTACTCTTCCATCGAGAAGTCCAATAATTATAGTTCCTTCTGCCGGCCATACTAAACACGTCACAATAGAACTTTGCTTAAACTTATTGCAAATTACTTTCTTTTCTCCCCTGAAAGTAAAAGTATTGTAAATCAGTCAAGTTAAGGGGCGAACTTAACATTTTTCGAAAATTCATAATTATATAAAAAGTCTTTTGATTTTACAAGCTCTTTTATTGTGACATACAATTCCATATTTATGAATATTGTATTATTACTTTAAATTGCTTAAATTAAATTAAAAATTCTGAAGTTTTTTAAAAATAGTGCAAAATGAAATTTACCAATGTTCTCCAATTTTATATACGTATACGATGCAATCCGTTTGTCCAACAGCAATTTTAGTGGAATCCGGGGAAAAGGCGATTCCGCTGATTACGTAGCTTTTTTTGCCAAACTAGAAAAAAACATACATGTTTGTAATGTTTTCGGTTTTAATTAACTCTGTGACGAGCAAAGTCTTGCTATTGATTAGAAGGTAAAGTTGGGTCAGGACAGACCCACCAGACAATATGTTTCTGGATATTAAACAATCGATTTTTTTTTCTCCAAATTTTACCTATGGTGGAATAAAAAATAATGTTTAACAATGTTACAGCTTACAAATAATTGCCAACACTTGTGCGAATAATATGCTTATTTATTTTCATGGAGTATTTACTTTATGCATGATTTTTATAAACAATTGTAAGAAAGATTATTTTAGCTATAGCATGAATTTGATTCCACCCATATGAATTGTACATTAAATTGCCATAGTTTATTATTATGGCCAATGATTATTATTTATATTATACCTTAATTAAAATTAAAATGCTTAAAACCATCTACAATTTCCTGACCCAAAATAATCTTAGACAGCATTCACATACAGAATCATATCTTCAATAAATACAAATCAATAAAATGTCAGTAATTTTGAAATATTCAAAGTTAAATTTCTAATAATTTTACCGCTTTCAAACTATAAGCGAAAAAAAATTTAAAATCTCCTTTCAACTCCGACTTCTACTTAAAATTTAGTACAGTTTATAGTATTAAGAAATCCTTTCATTCTGAATAATATTATTAGCTACTTACCTTTGCATCGAGCGGTTTAGTAGAAAACCGATCTTTCTTCACGCAGTTCTCATCAAAGAGATGAATGTACCGATCATTAGTTGCAACTGCTAATTTTAAATTGTTTGGCGACCACACAATATCGCATACTTTGTTTTCGAATTGCTGCGTATGAACATAAAATATACATGTCAAATGTAAAAGTGATCGCAATTAAAAAATATATATAAAATTGTATAAGCATATAATATAAATATATAAAATGTACGTGAATAGTATAACAAAAACTAAAAAAAAATACACATATCTCTACAAGTTGAACGGTAAAGTATAATCATTTTATGATTCAATCTTCAAAATTTATATTTCAATCAATACAAACTTTATTATTAAAGAAAAGCTGTGTTTTTCTATTTTTCTTAAGTTAAATCGGTTATTGTTTGATTATTCGACAGTTTGGTTAAGTAATTGTTGATCGTAATCGCGGGTTTTAACATTGCCTATTGTCAATATTTCATCCATAAACTAACAGTAATTTTTCACCCCCAATTTAAATGTGGCGCGCTCGCAGGTGTTCTAAAACCTCAAAGTCAATGACAACGTTAAGCTCCAATAAGCTCTACTCTTAACTGTTACGTGAACGTAACGCTTTGAAAAGCGTTGGTTGGTTTAATCATCCAATGAAAATGTAACCAGAACCGGAACTTCCATGCAAAGTCGATCGTAATGCCACCCAATGATCAAATATAACCTACTTTAAATTCGACACTCCATAACTTTCTTACGCATTGATATCGAATAAACTAAAAATTGTATAAGTTACTTACATTTGCCGGAAGTACTGTTCCCAGATATTTTAGTAGCATTGTCGCGAAACGATGAAACACTCAAGCATTAAAACCGGTTGTCTTCTCTTTCATGAAGGCATAACAGGCACAGTACATTCTAAGTTTGTTTGGCTAGTTCCTGCAGTGTTTATAACTGCGTTGCTTGGAAACTACGAGTTTTCTGTGATGCAAACATACATGAGCAATACAGATATATCTTATTTATATCATAAGTTGTTGTTTCTTTGGACAAAATGTCAATACAAAGGTATTCAACAACAATAAACAATACAAAAAAGTTCCTCGTTATTGCTCCAATGAGGAAACGAGGGAAAAAATTTTAAGAAAACGGTCGCCTGTATCTGAACTATTCGTTGGACTTCGAATGTTGTTAATGTTAATAACATTAACAATTAATTTTAGATAAATTTAGTTTTCTTTAATCGCATTAGGTTTAAGCATAAAACAAAATGTTAAATTCAGTTACACATACGAAATTCAGGTTCTTTTAAAATCAAAGGAAAACACACAGCAACAATGGAGAACAAAAGGTTCTTTTGCATTCTTGTAGCGAGGACACAGCTTTAGTGTACATACATATTTAATAAATGCAGAGTTTTTTATTTGAAATAATTAATGCACGGATATAATTACAGATCAATGTTTTTGCTAGCATCATTTTCTTAACTGCTACTTACAATTACACCATATAATAATATATATTAACACTTTATCTTTCGGACGACTGAAAAACTGTTTGAAGTTTAAAAGGCTGCTGTTTCATTAAAAACTACAATTTTGAAAACCACCCCTGTTGCGCACTATAGCTTTGAGTCTCTACTTTCCAGAAAAAATTGTTTCGTCTGTTTCAGATAAAAATTGTCTGACCAACAATGGGCATCGTAAGTCGTGATTTGTAAAACACATCCATACATCTACGACAATAATTTTGTAATTATGATGGATAGATTAATGAAATTAATTTATGTACATATATAAGATATATATGTTTAGATATATATGATATATATGCTTATAAGATATATATGTGTACTTGCACATATATATCTTATAAGCTTAAAATGAAAATGTTTCTCTATTTTTTCAAAGTGTTCAAAATCAGTACTTCCTTACCAAATTTTAGCACAGTAGGTTTATAGCGCTCGTTCAGGTACGCGCACTTGATAGTCAGGATATATATAAAAAAATTAGACTGGATTAAGTCGAATGGTTTGCAATTTCAATGTATCCTAGCTATTGGTAATCTTTCTTCGTTGACGAGAATTATTGTTTAACTTTCTTTTGTTGCCAGGCGAATGGGTCATAACACTCGATAGGAGATTGTACGTATTTCGAGTGGCAGCTTTCCGCCAAGCGCTGGCAAGCTATTTGTGTGAACCTACACAAGCGTAACTCAGGGAATACGAGTCCGACTCGGCCTAGGGTTGCCAGATTAAGAGGGGGAAATAACGCATGCGCATGTCAAACTTTGGAACTAACGATCAGGTTCTACTATGCTCCTTCGAAACGGGGGTGCCCTTGTCACCCCTTTCACCTGTTGGACTTTCGGACTCAAAAATTTGTTATGAATTTTTTAAAATTAGTCATTCCCATTGGAATAGGAGCTGAAGGAAGGGATTTAATAATCGTACATAGTTGTTAAATTTTAAAATACACATTTTATTATATTATTATTGTATAGCTAATCTAAAATTGAATAATAAAATTTTACGAACATCTTAAATAGTACAAAGATTGAGTTATAAATATGGGGTGTATAATTTCGGTTAAAAAGAAATTAAATTAAATTAAGTTTCTTATTTCAACTACAACGCAGTTGATTTCACTTTCTGATAAATAATCAGTATTCGATAGAGATTTTTTATTTTGTTTCATATGATGTTGATTGACGGTACATAAATATGCATGGTAGTTTTGTCGTAAGTAATTGCCACTGTTTAACAGAATTCAAGTGTATATGTAAGGTACAAAATTTAATAACACTGTTCCTAATGTTTAATTATACTTTCATTAAATCGTGAAATTACATTGCGGCGAACATAAATCGACACATTAAATTCATAAAACGGTGAAAAAATATATATCCTCCGAAAAAAGGAAAAGGATATTTTGTAATTGAGGGGAATCGAAACAGTCACTAAGTTGAAGGGGCCCCTCAATGCTCCCTACGAAAAGAATGGGATGCGCCTGATACGAGTTTGGCACAGCCGCAACGACGCCTGTGGCACATGCGCAGATGGCACGAGTGTAAGGAATTCCTTACAAATCTGGCAAGCCTAAGAGCGAGGCGAGCAAGGCCTGCAAGGCGCACGGAGTTACGGACTCTTAATTTCGGAAATGATTTCTTCAGCTTGATGAAAATTAAAATATGCTTTCATATTCTTGAAAAAAAGACTTCCAAGTTGTACGTTCATATAATGAAATTTATTATAAAGGGAAAGAATAAATTAACGGGTTTCGGTATATTCGGCACATTAGAACACTGTTTTATGTGTATGGAAAGTACATTTTTGTAACGATGTTGATACAAATACTTGATTTACATGAAAGAAATACATTTTTGTATCGATTCAATTTATAAAAAAACATCCCTGGCGGCAAGACACGAACTTATACTTCCTGTCACACTCAAGATCAACTTATAACTGATATCTATTGGATGATGCTTCGCGGGTATGATTATTTCTGAAGAAAATAATAACTGGTCGATATTCGCAGTATTCCTCCACACAAGAGAGTGTGTCTTATAATTCACTTATACAATATTAGCTTTTTTGCTCAGTGATTCGAATCAGCATAGGATATAGCATTTTAATTACTGCATGACCCTGTTTGGTAAGTTACCTGCAGTTTTTTCTGTACTGTAATTTCGAGTTAAAAGCGATCCCAAGTATTTAACAGTACTTTTGACTTCTATATTTGTCTTATTAAATGTGATTGACTTTAAGATGCAACTTTGTTTCCTTTTTTAAAGAACCCAATAGCTTCTGTTTTTGCAGGATTTATAGAAATTTTCCAGTTTTTATACTATTCTTCAAATTATTTAACATGTATTTATATTTGCTTTGCGGCAACCACCACACTAAATGAATGCCAATAAATAACGGTGTCATCCACGTACAGGGAGGTTTTGGTTTTCCAGAGAAAACTATACTTTGTTTACTGCGCTACTGCAGCAATCTTGAAATAAACAGTACAAGAAACATTATGTTATTCTGTCCAAAGATTGGATTTCTTCAAAATATCTTATTGTATGAAAAAAGGGTAGTCGATTTTTGGTAAAGTAAGTCGCGCCCGGTATTGTCCGAAAGGTCAAGACCGAGGTGAGCCAGGATACCCAGGAGCCCCAGGTAACCCAGAGGTGACCCAGGTGACCAAGCATTGATCGGTCAGAACGAACGAGGCTGTCGGTGTAGACACACACACAAACGTGCTGGATGCACCCTGCTGCAGCAGGTAGTCGACCAAAATTAGTTACTAAATTCACCGCATGCTCGAAAAAGCGGGACAGTCAGCTCTGGCCTTTTCTAAAATGTGCGTTCCCCCTGATAATACTTGATAAATCATAGAAGGCAAGCGATTCTTCACATGAGTTCTAACTTTTGAGTATCAAAATTGCCAAGTACGTAACTCGCTTGACATGTTTTAAACTTGAGATTCAACTGAATAAGGAAACAGGCTCTTGGTCTATCCGACGTATCTTATCAAGGAACGTTTCAGCGCAAACATATAAAGTAAGCAATGATTACCACCATTAATATAGGGGCATATAATAAGTGAATATTACTAATTGTGTGTAATTATCTTTTGAATTATTGTTTAATTACTGCTGGTGCTTTAGCATTATAAATGGCTGGTTTGCCTTATTTAATTATATATTTTTAAACTCAATACATTTTAAGTTACGCATGTATCCTCATATAAAAAATATGTGTGCAAGTCATGAAAGGAGTTTTATAATGCGAAATGGAATTGATATATATTTATATGAAAAAACAGAAACCACCAAAAAGGCATCAGACTAAAAACATTAAAATATAAAAAACGCGCCAAATAATAGTTTTAATCCCGCGTAAATGATAGCTTTCCTTGTGTTCAATTTTCCAGAAAGATATAGATATCATAATACAAGAAAGCCAATTATTTATACAATGATACCTTGATTTAATTTGCAGCTTTAATGTTAAAAAAAAACTTCGCGTGTGCGCGCTTCATTCGAGGCACTCGCTATGGTAATATTGCAAAACACAAACTCAAGAAAGCTTTGATATTGTGAAGAAAAGAACACATTCTGAATAAAAGACCATTACATAGTAAACTCAGTATTAACATCAAAGTATAATTTCCCAATGGTTTTTTACATCGCTATGAAACGCGCACCAAGTTTTATTTTAACATTAGAACTGCAACATAAATGAAGGTAAAATTATATAAATACTTGACTTTCTTGTATTCTAACATCTGCGTCTCTTTGAGAAATCTAATAGAAAGAACTCTATCTTTTACATTGAACTAAATTACCACTTGCCATTTTTCTTATGTTAGACAAATCCCGAGGGAAAAGTAGACAGGAGCGAGAAGAGAGGTTAGGATACGGGTCGATCAAAAGGAGGGAAGACAAAGACGGAAACGGACCAGAGCAGTGCAAAGAAGGACTCGTATAGTTTGTCTGTTATGGTTGGACGGCAGTTGGGAAGCAAAAACAAATTCTTAGACAAATACCTCAAAGGAGGGGACGAAGAAAAGAGAATCATCGCAACACAAATGGAGGACATGAGGAAACAAATAGAGAAATGTATAAGCGATCTGATACAAGAAGGAATGGAGAAAGTAAGAAATGAAATGATTGAAGAGAAATTTCTCAAGGAAGAGAAAAGAAAGAAAGAAAGGGAGGAATGGCAAAATGAAAAGAAAACACTAGAAAGGAGAATCAGCGATTTAGAGAGAATTAATGAAAAGGGAGAAAGGGAGAAACGAAGGAACAATATCGTGATTAAGGGCATGAAATGGAATGTAGAAGACATTACAGGAAGTGTACAAGATTTTTTTAAAGAAAATCTAAATGTAGAGACAGAGGTTAAGAAAGTACGCAAGATAATCTTGGATAATAACAAAGAATTAATAGTAGCAGAACTAGTAAGTTGGGAGACAAAGAGGGAATTAATGGCAAAAAGGAGGAAACTGAAAACAGGAATATATATCGAGGATGACTTGACAAGAAAAGAACGAGACATTCAAAGACACATCAGATATTTGGCAAGGGAAGAACGTAACAAAGGAGACGTGGCTAGAACTGGATACATGAAATTATGTATGGGTGGTATATGGTACAAATGGAACGAGATAGAAAACCGGCTAGAAGAAAAGAGAGAAGAGCCGAAGAAATGGAGAAAATATTAAAATAGAAAAGATGCTCGAAAAGAAGGAAGACTAGAGCGGAAAAATCTTCGCATTCTTCGCAAAATTAAAAACCGCATTCGATATGATAAGCACGCAACATTTAAATGAAATGGCGGGATAAAACGGATGTAGAAATACATATAAGAGGAAGAATAATGGGAACATATGAAGGAACAAGAAATGTGATTACAGTAGAAGATAGAAAGATTGTTCATACGCAATCGACGTACTTTTGACGGCAAAGAGCGAATCGGAGTCGAAAGAAATGATAAAAAGATTTAAGAGATATCTTGAGAGGAAAAGACTGGAGATGAGCGATGAAAAGTCGAAGATAGTAATATTCAAGGAAGAAAGAGAAAGGGTCAAGAAAATTAGCTGAAAAACACTTAAAGGAAAAAGTCAAGAAAGCGAAACGAACCAAAAAACAGTCCAAAGGAACAAACAAAAACCGAACAAAAGATTTTAGAAGACTGTGTATACAATAAGAATATATGAATATTTATATATATGTTTGTTATGTTTACTTTTATGTAAATTATAAAGAATTTATGTGGAATAAGAAATAATATATGGAAGAAATAATATATGGATATTTATGATTATATGTATAATTGTGTTGCCGATTGAGGATATATATTAAATAATAAGTAAAAGTGTTTGGGTAAACCATTGTGTCTGTGTCGGTGTCTGTGATGAATTCTTATGTAGATTCTGATGTGAAAATGTTATAAATTCCTGTCTATATTGTTACTATTAAGCAAATCAAGCTAAGATTCAAACTGTGAACGACATCAAAATCATTCGAATAAAACAAATGAATGTGTCGCGAATAAAGTGAAAGTATTTTCAATAAATCCCCATTTCAAAATCCAGTTAAACTTTCGAAGTTTTTAAGAATTTCAACAAGTTTAAAATAAAGTTAAGTTCGATTCTTTTTCGGTTAATGAAAACAACTACTTTCTTTCGCTTTTTATTTCTTTTATTTCGACTTCATGAAATCCCCGAAAACTGTTATAGTTATCGGGATTTCCTCACAATCTATATACAAATTTACAAAGATATTATCATATCATAACACATAGCAAAACTTATAAGAATAACTTAATATTGTTTCTTTTTACTTTGACAGTGTTTATAGCGCAAAGCGTGCAGCTTTCAAATGATGCAGATTTTTAATATTTACAACCATAATTGATCAAATATTTCATGAAATGCATATTATTTAGTTACTTCAAAATTGTTGTATTTCTATAATAAAAAATTAATATACGACGAAAAAACTGTACATTGGCTAACAAATTAGCTTGTAAAATACAGTAGAGCGTATATTATTCGAACCAATCAGAGGACATTTACCCATTTCCTGCGCTTTCTCAAATTTCGATAAAGTTTTCACACTTTTCTTCTATTTTTACAACTCACTATTTTATATTTTACTCACTCTCTATAAATATTTACAATTCTCCCAAATTATCGTAGATGAAGTTAATAACTTATCCGATTAATATGTCATGCGACAACAAAGTTGCAAACTTTCAAAAGTTGTTATGGAATTGTTGTTCTTTATTATCAACATCCTTTGTGTTCTCTTCTTCGCTCGTGTACGGCATGCATGTCAGTTTCCAGAGAAACATAATAGACAAATCAATATATCTCTGCGTTCCTCTCAGAGTATTGTATGAACAATTCACTCTACTTTCGATCGATTCCTCGATCTCATCGAATAGTAAAATATCATGGAATATTCGAAGCGGGTTCGAGCCTAACAGTATTTCGCACGGTATTCCCATGATTCCTTTGTCTCCATTCTAACCAACGTAATAAGTCAGGATTCTGTGATGTGTCATTGGCGTCTAAGCGAGCATCCAATTGTTGATAATAAGCCTCGCGAAGTAATCGAAATGTCTGAACGTTCTTATACGGCAGTTGCGTCATAGGATCCAAGTATTTCGCTGATAACCTTTGAAGAAAAATGGTTTAATTATACAGTGCTTTCTTTTTAGTATGATTAAAGGATTCTCGTGTATCAGACATAAAATCGAATAAGGTTCCTGTATTTTTTTATTACAAAATTATGAATAATACCAAAATGGATTTATAGTCCGACCGCTGAGAGATGGAAACCAATAACGACGTAACAATTACTGCACTTGGAAGATGAAAATTTCGATCATATTTTCTCAGCGATCCAATTATAGTAATTTCGCGAATATAGTAATAACGAATTCGTTGGAAAATAAAGCATTGGTGATCCTAATTCTCGAGTTGTAACGCCTTTGAAACGGATGCGTTAGAAACGCGTGAAGAACACATAATGTAACAACTTTACCTTGTAATGGCACACAATGGTTTCGTTGGCGGTCCTTGCGGAGAAGGTTTCACAAATACTTCGGAAAATATCTGTTCATTATCAAAAGTGATAAATGATCTTTCATAGTAGGAACTTGTATCCTCGTAGCGATGTATGCTTTTTGTCGCTGCAATCGGTCCAATGACTGAGCTTTTTTTAACACCGTCCTTTGTACCATATTCTTGGTTTACTTTTACTTCACTGGAAAAGTGTTGATTATGTTAGGTTAATTAAAATCGAATAGAAGAAATGTCTGCTTATTTAATTATAAGGGTGTCTCATAAATGTTGTGAATGACGGTAGCGACTTTTGCATGGCAATCATAATAAAAATTATATGATATGGTTCGGTGAATCAGAGGTTTTCAATAGTTGATCTTTATATATATAAAATACAGACAATTTTTCTGTTTATCCCCTTATAACTCGAGAACTATCGAACCTATTTCTCGGGGAAGGTTATTGGCTATTGATTGTCACGATAACAAATTTAGACAATGAACATACAATCTCGAAATTAGCGGGTCGCGATTTTAATGCGATTTTCTCTCCTTTATATAATTATGTTCCAAGTAAAAATTATAGTACAAAATTTTGCAATATTTTTTATTTATGCTAGTTCCAAAAATAGCGGTTAATTAACGTTATTTTTGTGAAATCCATTGCTGAAGTGAGCGATATATAAATTTGCATCTTTTATTGTTAGTCATTTAAGCGACAATGGCGCTTGTTTAGAAATTCGAAATTAGCGGGTCGCGGGTTCAATCCTCAACCGTCACCTCTGAGATTCATAAGTATTCAGTATTCACAAGTGATATTTATCGCGACAATTGGTGGTTCGGAACAAGCCTTAAACTTTAAGTCCTTGGAAAACGCACGATAAAATTATTACATAGAAACATACAAACAATCAATATTCCGTATATGATATTGTATCAGCCAGAAACATATCATTTGCGAATAAAATTCATGTTAATTATTGTATAAATTATAATAAAGGACTGAATAGAAATTTCGAACAGCCACGTTCATTCGTCTTATTTTCTAAAAGATGATTATGCTCATGACGATATTTATAAAACATCTTGTACATTAAACCTACCAAAAAACGTTACCTTTCACTGATGGTTGATTTATTGCAGTCGATGGTTTCTGGAGTCGCCGGTGCATTCTTTTCATCGTCTCCTTCGATACTGATTTTATCTTCTTCTTTATCGTAATTCGGTTCGGAAAGATGTATTACGGGCATAGCAAGAGATTGATATCGAATCATCGGTCCAACATAAGCCTTTCGCGTGGTCCTTGTGTTTTTCTTTTCGCTTTCGAGCTTCTGATACTTTTCTAAAATAGTAATAAATCATACAAATGTATTAAAATTAAATAATTGAAAACTATAATTATGAATGTAATTACAGATCATTTTCATAGATTTATGTGGGGGAAACTTATAGAAAAAGTAGTCGAACAAACAGAAATCTTAACGCAAACACAACTGTGGTTTTGTGACAATATTTCAAATAAGATGATCTAGCTATGAAATTAGAGGAAATTCTCGTAATTATTTACAAAAACATACTTACGACCGATTTCAATGATTTTGATATATGTTATAGAGCGACTTAAGCTGATAATTTTCATATACATATATATGCGGGAGAAACTTATAGAAAAAAAGTTAGAGTTAAAGGCGGATCATATATGACTCAGGTAGAGAAACCAGTAAGCATACCAAATAGTAGAACAATCAAGATAAATTTTAACATAAATATATTTGTGCTTTTGTGAGAGCATTCGAAACACCTGTAGAGACCCTATACAGATATAACAAAGACTTACAAGGGACACGCACGAACCCAAAAATGAAAACAATTATGAAATTTTATGGAAATATAAAGAAGTTCATCTGAAACACAGAATTACTTTTTATTACCGGCAAAAAATAGTTTTAAAAGGTGAGATCGTCGCTTAAAAAGAGACTGATTATTTCATTTGGAACTTTTATCTCCGACACGGCAAGAGCTGTTGCATAATTTAAATCATGACTGAAATTGTTTCATACGTACTCTAAGGTTACATAAAAGCAGCATAAAGGCTCAAAAAAACATGAACAAAATTTTTAATTTGGCATTTTAACCTATGGGCAGGTGATATATTATTGATAAATATATTTCTTGCTATATAACCGTCTTACTTATCATTTAACTATTTTTCAACAGTTCTTGCCATTTCGGAGATAAACGTTACGACGGAAAAAATCAACCTGTCTTTAAACAACGGTCTTAAAAAAACCCTTTAAACTGTTTTTGCCAGCAATAACAAATATTCCTGTATTTAGGATGAACTTTTTTATATTTCCACGAAATTTCTTAATTTTCTGAATATTCGTGGGTAATTATTCAGAAAGACGGCTTTCCGATTTCAATGATTTGTATATATATTATAGAGTATGCTCTCCTGATCATTTTCATTTACATATATATGTGGGGGAAACGTATAGAAAAAAAGTTAGACACTTAAAGGCGAATCATATATGACCCAGGTAGAGTAACCAGCAAGCATACCAAATAGTCGAACAATCAACACAAATCTTAACGTAAATATAGCTGTGCTCTTGTGACAGCATTCGAAATACCTGTAGAGATCTAATATAGATGTAACACCGAATTAAAACCCAGACCTAACCAACCCAGACTCATTGTCAGTATGGCTCATTACAACTAAGGTGATCTAACAATGAAATTAGAAGATATTCTAGATATTTGCCGCAGTCTTGGTTGGTTAAGTCTGGTTTTAAGTCTGTCTTACTTCTGTATTAAGTTCCTACAGGTATTTGGACACATTAATGTCAGAAAACCACAGCTATGTTTCTGTTACGATTTCTCTTGATTGTTCGACTATTATATATTGATGTATAAGATCCGCCTTTAAATGTCTCTAACTTTTTTCCTATAAGTTTCCCCCATATATATATGTATATGAAAACGATCAGCTTAAATCGCTCTATAACATATATCAAAATCATCGAAATCGGCGATGAACTATTTTTCGAAATAATGACCGATCTTTAGTTCCAATTAATAAACAAGCTATAACCAACGTTGCACAGCACTGAAATTTCACAAAACAACAGCTATGTTTCTGTTACGATTTCTCTTGATTGTTCGACTATTATATATTGATGTATAAGATCCGTCTTTAAATGTCTAACTTTTTTCCTATAAGTTTCCCCCATATATATATGTATACGAAAATGATCAGTTCAAATCGCTCTATAACATATATCAAAATCATCGAAATCGGTGATGAGCTATTTTTCGAAATAATAACCGATCTTTAGTTTCAACTAATAAGTAAGCTATAACTAATTAAAATTTGCCAATCAGAATAAATTCTGAAATATCAAATCTGTCCCACATAATTGATAAAGAAATGTTAGAGTCATTCAAAGTTTAATTAATAAACATACCTAATGATTTCATATTAATCTGTTCCGTCTGAACAGCTTCCTCTAAAAGTTCTTCTTGCGTAGGTTTCCATGTTTCATGTTTAACAACCTTCGTCTTTCGTTTCTGATCTTCGTTCCTCTCCCTCAGCCGTTTCTGTGTAGCGGCTGACTTTGCAGCTGTAGAACGACGTATTGACTTTCTTTCTGTGGGGGCAAAGTAATATTTTAATTAAATAGAATAATAGTATGTTTATTTTACAATGTATTTGATTTCGATATTAATATTGTGTAATATATTATAATTGTTAAAAATATGAGTTCTACCTATAATCGTTTAACAATAATTATTTTAAGTTGAATCTTTTGTATATCAATAAATGGCTTATGTGTCCTTTGTGTACGTATTAATTTCTTGTAACATTTTTACATCAAATTTGGAAAAATTTCGTAAATATCAAGAATAGAAATAATAAGTATATTTTTATTAACATAATAATTTAACGGCATGTTTTTGAATTACTATTCTGTAGGAAATTTGAATACTACCAATGTTGCAGAAGATACAAAAGAATATACAAGATTCTACTGTAGAAAATATATCAATTTAAAACTAATACTAAAGAATGTTTTTCAAAATGCAAAAAACAAATATTTACCTGTGCTATCAATAAAAATATTTGTTTGTTTGTGTTGCTTGACTTTCTTTTCTTTTGGCGTCGATTGCGCTTGTGCTTTGGGTTCTTTGTATGCTTTCGTAACAAGTCTGCGTTTCTTTTTAGGCCCTTCTTGTTCTACGTCAGATATAGGTTCATCGTTTTCGTCTATACTGAAGTCGGAGTCCACTTCGTCCTCCACTTCATCTTCTTCCCTAAACATACAATAAACATGTTACGCAATTCGTTCAAGTTTACAGTGTTTAATTCAACTTTCACCTTTCAATCCAACATGTATTTCTTTTTATAAAAAAGAAAATTATTTACTATTTGTGGGATTTAATTAGTAAATTAGAATAACATTGATTGTTGTTTATTGATGATCATTGAATTTCTGAAAAATTGAAAAACATTGTTCAAAGAACGCAAAAGTATGCAAAAGGAAAAAGATATCATCGCATTCTGTAAAAATATGATTCTCGCTTATTTCTGATTCTAATGTGAAGGAAATGTGTGCCTTTTCGAAGCAGACGTTGTAATGCTGTTTTCAAATTGTATGTTAGTTGAAATAATAACCTCAAGTTAGTGTTAATGCAAAGTAAACATTTCAGGAATCTGCTATAGGAAAAGAAAAATTTTGAGAAAATAATAATCGAAATGAAAAAATGGTAATAATGAAAATAAAGAAATAGAAATAGTTCTCTTACATGTAATCATTGTCTTGTTCGACTTCATTGAAACCGCCGTAAGTGGTTTTGTAAAAATCGTCTTCTTCCTCTTCGTTTAATAATTTGGACATTTTACTGCCCGCATTTGAACGGCGTTCTCTTGCAGAAGCCATTTCGAGGAATATTTGATCTTCTTCGTTGTTAATTTGTTACAATTTCAACGATTTCTCGATCTGTTTTTGTAAATACAGTTAACCTCAATGCGACCAAACTGACTCGCTTCACTTTTCTCACTGAACTCAAGCTAACCTAAGAAACAACGCACAGTTCATATGCGAACATAATTTTGTTTATACACAAAATCAAGAATTATTCTATAGTTTGTTTGTGGAATATCGAAAGATTAGCGACATTCTTGGTTTTTTTGTATTAATATCCATCATTTTGCGAAGAGCAAACAGTCTGTCTTTCATCTGTGTGTTCGTGATAAATTCGAAAGCGGCTTAATCGATTTTAATGCTGTTTTCTCTCCTTTATATAATTATATTCCATGGAAAAATTATAGTATACAATTTTGCAGCAATTATTATTTATCGAGGTTCCAAAAGTATCTACAAAATTTCACTTATGCATTGTTATGGAAAAGGTCTTTTCAAAACGAATAAATAAATAAAAAATAGTTTGTTAAGGTCTAAAAGTAGCAGCCAGTTAACGTGGTTTTTGTGAAGTCCATCGCCGATGTGAGCGATATATAAATTTACATCTTTTATTGTTAATCGTCTGAACAACTGCAATGTTGCGTGTTCAGAAATTCGATTTTCTTTTCAATCAATAACGCTTATTCAGCGTAAAGTTGGTCACGTGACCGCTGACTATGATGAAAGCTAAGGCGGTGTCCTCATGAGAGGAACAATAAGAAACCTTTCGTGAAGACTTCGTATTTCTTAAGAAACTTACCAATTGTCACCAAAAACTTTTTCATATTTCACAATTTTTCTATTGTTATAAACCAAACTTATTAATACAGCGTAAAACATTCAGAAATAAAAAGTTTCTTGGCGTTCCTTCAATGAAAACACAACTTAAAGTGTGTTCAGAAATCATTCATGTGGTTTGCCCGAACGCGTTTAGCGCGCGATAATTTGAAAAAATCTGGCGCGCGTCACATTACAAATTTGAAAGCGCGCAATATCAGACTAATAGAATGTATTTGTAATTCGATGTAATCTAAACTAAGGCTGTTTTTGAGGTTGCGGTTTCAAGTTGGTTAAGAATTGGAACTTTTAGTGCACTTAGCTGTAGATTCATAATTATCCATACGGAATTGTTGATTATGAGCACTCTAAAGGGAAACTCATTCGACGAAATATCAAAGTTATCCAAATCCGGAGATGACTTTCGCAATTATGAGAATGTTGAAAGTGACGAGGGCGAAGATAAAGGAAAATGGTCAACGGACGACTTTTGTTAGTAAAATTTCAATCCTTATCCTTTCAGACTAAAAAATTTGTAATTGAAACATGCTGAATTAGTATAATGAGTATAGTATAGCAATATAGTTCTAACCTTACGAACTATTACTATGTAGATAACTATTTAACCTTACGAAGATATTATTTCTATCACAAAAACCATTATATCACCATTTGATTACTAATTTATATCAACATATCTTTATTACTGAATTTACAACAAAATTATATTTAGCTTAAATTTGCAACGTTTTCTGCATGCTGGTGTTTACAAAGGATGGACATAAATGATTGAGATTTCCGTCCTAAGTGTAATTTACAATATTTTATACCAATGCCTCTTATTTTAGATTTAAAACAACTTCTGCTTCCAAGTATGTGTTATGAAAGGTGATAATGCCATGCAATAATAATCATAGCCACCAATAAGAATTTATTAAAAACAAGTATTTTGAATATATATTTAAACACATATGAACCAAATCGGAAAGTTAGAACCTTGCAAAAAGTTTATTATTGCCAATGGCTGTAATGATTGTTTTAAATTATTATTAATAAATC
Organism: Ectemnius lituratus; assembly: GCA_910593735.2. Taxonomy (NCBI): domain Eukaryota; kingdom Metazoa; phylum Arthropoda; class Insecta; order Hymenoptera; family Crabronidae; genus Ectemnius; species Ectemnius lituratus. The sequence goes on from OU343045.1 coordinate 4,744,296, forward strand.
CCTAATTTCGGCTATATTCAAAAATATATTTAATAAACTTATTATGCTATAATAGAAACATATATAAAAATCTAACAAGATTGCTGACTATATTTTGTTTTATTTATTAAGTGTATCTTTATCATTCACTAAATTACATATTGAGGGCGAGTCTATTTATATTAGAAAAAAAATAAAATTTGTCGATTTCATAGGAGGGTCTAACAAATTTTTGTTATATGTATAAAATTGCCTCTAGTCACAATAGCATAACTGCAAATTTAACAAATGCAAAATACATATATACCATAATCTAATTTCTTCAGTTTACGGAACCAAAGACTATGAATTCAAGGGAAAAATGCATCGTGACAGTGACATGCTGGAAAAACGCCGGACAATTTATGAACTCGACTCATTTGCACCCTCATCTGCGCCATCAACTAGTGAGATGATCAAGGTTCTTCCCTCTGAATCCGAAGAGAAACCCCGACGAGTCCAAGAAATACGATATTCAGCGTCAACGGTAATAATTATTGTAATTTATGTAAGATTTTAAAATTCGATTCAATTATGCAGGTATTTTCATCGATCTTGTTAAAAGTAGAAATAGAAATATATAATTGTCTTTATTATTATCTAAGTGTTATTTTGTGAATTAGTTTTTGTATTAAATTGATACTTTATACAAATTGGAAAAATATTACTCTTATTTCACAACCAATAACTATCTGTATACAAACTACCAGTTCTCTCATAAGAATAAAAATGAGTGAAAGTTAATGATAAAGCCGTATGTCCAAAATTAATTAACTACGTTATAACATAAAAATACATTAGAATAGATAAATGATAATAAATAATAACAAGTTTTGAGAAATACTGTGTTGTTGCTCAATGTATAAGACAAACAATGTTCGTTTGTTGTGGTTATTGTAAAAATTATTATTATTTCAATATTTTTCAAACTTTCCGATCGACAAAATTATCATAAATGGAGAAGAGTATTATTATTTTTTATCATTTGTTTATTATAGTGTTTTTTTTATATAATAACGATAATTAATTTGGACAAACGGTTTTATCATTTTCTTTTCCTCACTTTCCCTTTTTCATCTTTCCGTCTTTCTCAATCTTTGAAAGTCCGACCAGCTTGCAGTAGCAATTTTAAAATTGCTACTACTTAAAATTAATTAATTTACATTTTTCTGACCTTTGTGACATATACCTTTGATAAATGTAAGAAACTCTGTGCGATTTCATCATGAGTTTGAATACTGTTCGTTCTTATAATGATAATGGAAAAAAAGCCTCTAAAAAATCTGTAATTGATTAAATAAACCAGTAAAACTACGTATGACCATAAAGTGCGTTTTTTTAAATATATCTAAGATTTCCCATACCGATTTCCGCTATGATAAAAAGTAATTAAAAATCTAATTTATTCCAGGGTATGCCGGGCATAGTTCGAATCAATTTGTCTCCAATTACGCAGAAAATAGTCGGTTGTGTCATTGGCGAGAATCTCACGACGGAATATCCGTGGCTTCCGGTGCGAAAAGATGTCATCGAAGATAACATTGACTTACATAGCGAAAGCAGTGACTTTCTAGCCATTAAAAATGAGATAGAAGCATATCCGGAACCAAAAATCTTAGTAGGCTATGCGCCCTCTGTTACGGAGGAAGGACAGTTTTATATTTGTTTGACGGAAGAGGGCAGAGACGCCATCTTGGAACATATACATACCAAAAGACAGGAACACGAGAATCGTGTACGAATTGCCCGTTATAAGCCATTGGGTACATGGAAGGACCTAGGAAGTGGGTCATCTGTCGAAGAGAATTATATAAAAAACAATAGACCACTTTTCGAACTTGAGGTGCGAACATATAGTCGGTAAAAAAGTATTCGCAATCCCAGATTTTAAGAAGTTAATTCTTTTATAGAAGAAAATATTTTACTTTAAAATGGTTTATTTTCACTTAAAGGGAAATGTTCTTCTTTAAGACAATTTGTTTCTTTTTGGTAAAAAAGAAACTTTCTTGTATGTAAAAAGTTACTTCATAAAAGGGGATGTTCGCGAAGACTTTTATTATCTTAATATATTTACTACAAAACATATTGTGTAATGCGATAAAATTATTTTATATCGCAACATCAATAGTAAAAATTAATAGTGATACATGCATTGCCTTGTACATAGTATAACAAAAATACGCTAAAAAGTATAAAATAATTTCCGTCTTACTTACATAAAAGTCTTGATATGTATAAATAAGAGGGAAATTATTTGATACTTTTTGGCCCATGTTTGGGTTTCCTATTTTCGAAATTAGTTTACATTTTCAATTCAATTAAAAATCCACTTTAAATTAAACCGCTAGATTAATGTAACTCTGCTCGGTTCACAGAGGGTTAAACAAAAAGTACTCAATGAATTGATACGATTATTTTTAATGGAAGGATCAAAATAGCAAAAATCGTTGCAGCATTCATATAAAAAAATATGGCTGACAAATTAATTTTCGCATGTTTGTATTACTCAATTTCAAAGTCGGATCATATTTTTTTAAAAATATAGATTTTTGAAATAAGCTTGATTGCTTTATTGCAGAAAATTATTGTCTCATTTTCATATTAATTATCTTTCTAACATTAGGTAATTGCTACAGGAAATGCACTCGAAGCTCCAACTAATTTTGAAACCCGGGACGCAGAAAAGAAACAAAATATCTTTAGCGAATTCCATCCAAATCGGACTGCATTTGGGGATTTCACACATCACAATTTGATAAACAGACAATTGCAAGCAGTTCCTGGCCGGAGTGAAATTAGTGTTCAAATTAAAGCGACAGCATTCGCCAGTTCCTGCTGCCAGTATGAGCACGATGATAACCTGACCAATTTCGAAAACCGACAAGCACTTGATTTGGAAATTTTGAAAGAGTTTATTAAGCGGCACGCTAGGAGTACAGAAGAGCAGGTAAACACATCAAAATTATAACTATTTCTTACCTTACATAAGTGTAAAGTATCTAATATAAACAGAACTAAAAAATGGGGAAAATTTGATAATTTATTCTTAATAGAAAATTTCTGTTTGAAAATTTGTTATATACGTACTAAAATACATGCATACAATACACAAATATACCATAATTTAATTTCTTTAGTTCTCGCAATTAATGACTACAAATTCAAATTTTCTGTGAGGCTTGAACACTTTTGACTTTTACACATAAAAAAGCAAATGTAGCGTATAAAAAAATTATTCGTGTACCTAATGTTTTATTTGCAAATTATTTTAAAGAAAAAAGTTCCCATTCTTTCCCTTGCTCCCTTTCTTAAAAGAGAAAGTTTTGTAGTTAAGAGAAAACAAATTTTATTAAGGAAGACAATTTTCTTTTCTCAGCCAATTTATTTAAAAAATACTGTGCGTGCAAATATTTCTTTTATTTACTGTGTATTTAATATATTTAATATATATGTAGTATTATACTTAATGCATTTAATATACTAGATGGTTCTAAATGCTATGTGGGACATCTACGCAAACGACTACATTGACGCAGTACGAAGCGAGATGAATGCGCAAGCGCCAACTAAAGGCGGCAGTGTAATAGAACACCAAAGTTTCCATGATCAAAAAATAACTGACAACAAAGTGATTAATGGTATATGGTGGGATTCGCTTTGGTCTGGATTTGCCTTCGCTCTTTATTCGCGATACTCGAAGAATCATTATTTAACAGGTCCACCTAATATTAATGAGGTAATATAATATATACAATGCAGATCATATAAACAAATTACAGGTACATGAAAAAAAACAACTGAAACTATTTGTTGTTCGTAAAGGCCGCAGCCGGGTAAACAGTCAAACATTGTTCCCGCGCTTTTCTTAACGGCAATTCAGGGAAAAGTTTGACCCATAAAAAGTTAATTTTGTCTCAAGTTTTTTTGTCGAAGGGTATTCGTGTTAAAAAATTATGATTGAAAATATAATACTTAAGAAGTCATATTTTGCGATTAGAATGTACAATCTGTTTTGAAAAAATACGAAGATTTAGAGAGATTAAAACTCAATTAAAGAAAAAACGTTTCTTTACAAAATTACCAAACTTTTTTCCTTGAATCTTTGGAGGGTCTCATAATACCACATTTTTGAGGAAAAAATTTCAAAAATGTACGCTATGGTTAAAAAAATTACATTGCGCTGAATTGTATCTTATAGTTGTGTACTTACAATATATACTATTGTATATACAGCTGTTTTTTTATTTATTTGTTTTCTCGTGCTTGTCTTGATGCACTTAATTGTATATTACAATTGTATACTTACAATACTTAGAATTGTTTTTTATTTATTTATATTTTTTTAAAGATATAGGACATTCTTACCTCACTTTCTGCTCTTGTCACGGAGTCTACTATGTTTAACGCACCACTTTCATCATTATTAAAGGTGGCAGAACAAGATGCCGATTCTCTTAACTATGTGTTGGTGTGGTCTTTCAAGGACTGCTTGAAGCCAACACTACTCCTCACGTGTCCGAGTGAAGTGACTGCTGTTACAACAAGCCCCCTGAATGAAACAGTGGTTATTGGAGGATGTGCCAACGGTCAAGTAAGCAAACCAACGACATTTTTCTTATACATTTTTTAAAAAATTATGTCAGAAAAAAATAGACATGTTTTCCTTTTCCTGAGATTTTATATGTAAGATAATTTACGCGTATTACCTGGCACGTTTGGTTCAAACTAAATAATCTTTCGATCACGTGGTATTTGATAGTCTGATGTACAACAAAAGTAAGACTGGTTATTACCGACCATAACCTATCTTGTTTGCGGATAGAGAATTTTGAAGTGGATGAAAAATATTTACTCCTGTTTTTTGGAGAAAGAAATACATTTTCTTGAGCATGTAATATGATTGATATAGGTTTGTCTTATTGTGAATAGTACTTTGAGTTTTTTAGTGCTTGTGAAATAACGGTTTTCGTTTTTCTCAAAACGAAATTGTTCTTTTTTTACTAATGAATATTAGTATCAAAGGGCCTATACATATAAACCTTTACTTGCAAAAAAACAGTTCTATAAATAGATTGCACACAATGAAGCAAAAATGTTATAATAATAACATATCAAATACAATATATATAAAAAACATGTTCTTTTAAACATGTTATATATCTTATACAAGTTTGCTTATTCATTGCAGATAGTAATTTGGGATGTAGCCGGTAAAATAAAGGAGGCGAGGGACACAGCGACAATCGAGACGCATGCGCAGGTGAAATACAAGAGAATAATGAAAAATCAAACAACATGGATACAAGGTGAAGTGGAATCAACTTGCGTAGTGCGACCATCAGCCATGTCTTCTCTAAAATATAGCCAACAAGCATCCGTAACCCAGATAACTTGGATGTCACCCTTTTGCAAGGTGGATAGGACTGGGAAGATTGTGTCACTACCTAGCAATACTAAACAGGAAGACCTGAGTAGTCAATTTTTGACTTCGAGTCTCGATGGAAGCATTGCGATCTGGGACCTGAAGTTAGTTTCTTATTTGCCATTATTATTTTATTGATTTTTTATGGTATCAGTTTTGGATCTTTGTGTGCTGGGTGGAAACAAATTGTGGTTTAACATTCTTGGATTGACGAAAATTCATTTGAAAAAGTTGCCACGAAATTGACTTTAATCTTGTAATTTAAGGTATTTTTTTTTATTTTAGCGTAATCTCAGTTAAGGGATCAAAAATGCTAAAAGAAAAACATGTTTAAAACATTTCGTTTTCCGAAAAAGTACAATTGAAGTTTTGTTCGTTAATAAAGTATTAACAAAGTGTTTTTATTTCGTATTATTTATATAATGTGTGTCTCCTACCGCTTTGGCTGTAAATTCCTTTTCCTGTTCCTTCCATCCAAAAAGAATTTCCTCGTCTTCAAACCTTTGATATAACACCCTGATGCAATAAATTTGTATTGTTTTTGTCACAACATCATTATTCATTCCGCTCATTCTTCTAAGTGCAAAATTCACGCCCTGCACTTTCAAATTATTAAATTTGAAATTTTTCGAACTCTTAATAAAATAATAGTTCATATCGTTAGTAATTTAAAATTTAAAATTATTAAATTTTCGAACTTTATTTTACTGAAACTACCATTATTAACCGCAGGTTTTAACTGTCTAAAAAGGAAGTTAGTGCAATTCCTGATTTTTTTACACCATATTTTAACCCTAACATATACTTATTAAAGTATATAATTTAGAGTATCTTTCAAATTTAATTTCAATATTTTCGCAACAATCGGTGAATAATAAATGTTTGCGCAGTCAACTTCACGATTTTGTTTATTGAAACCAATATTATCAACCGCAGATATTGGCCCTCTGAAAAGGAACTTCGTGGAACTCGTGGCATATCAAGGAAGAAACTCCGCAAGTTTCTATCCATGAAAGGATCTTCCTCAATGTTGAAGATCCTCGATCGTGTACTCAAACCGGAATACGTTTTGGTTGTTCATTACCCGAACGAAAGTCGTCCAGTAGCTATTACTGCTCTAACCACGTATTGCACAGAATTTCCACAGAAACAGGATGAATCTTCTTGTATCCCAAATGACTCTGCTGGTGATAAATGTCAATCAGCCGATGAAAAATCTAATGCACAAGGTGACATGAAGCTTTTGATTGGGACGATAGAAGGTAAAAATTAAATCAACTCGTAAAGAAAAAAACTCTAAAAAACTATAGATGAAAAGTTTCTATCATCATATAGTTAACTCTACATATAGCGTGCGAAGTTTGTCTAAGAGTTCCTGAAAACTTTAGAATTTATGATTTCTAGAGTAACTCTAGAGTTAACTCACAACCTAACCAAACTTTTCGCACTGGTGGAGATGAATTTCTGCCGAGGTTATTATGTAATATGTGTTTTGTTTATTCTTTTTAGATTATGAAAAAATAATACATTTGTTTATATGCTCCTATGTTTGTTTGAATATAAAGGTATACAGATACCTATTATATGCAGAAAGAGGTTAACTGGCTATGTTCCTGAAAGGTTTTCCCTCGCCGTATATATGCATACATATATGCATAACACGTGTCACTCGGAATATAATAATCTAATTAAATCATGCAATAATAGTACGGTAAAAGTCAATAAAATAATTCTCGAATTATAAACAATGCACGACACACGATGAGCCGCGCGGCACCACAAGTAATAACTCTTCCTCAACTGAAACATATTGCATATATGATGGAATAACTTTTGGGAACTCTAGAATAACACTCTTGCTTAAGAGTGGCTCGTCTGTTTCATACAATTTAGAACTCCGCAATCATCTAAAGTTACTCTTGCTTAAGAATTGCTCTATTCAACTAAACTTTAGCAACTCTTCACAATTTCCGGAATAACTATAGAACGGTACAGGAGTTACTACAGAAATCTTAGAGTTTTTATCTACATGGGAATATTAATAAGGTATTGTCATGACTACTTTTTACTACTACTTTAATACTTTAACTACTTTTTAACCGAGTTCGAAAAGAACGAGTGATGGTGATTTGAATCAATGGAAGGAGTCGTTGCCGTACCTTTAACACGTTCGCGATGACGCCTGAATTTACTGCCGTCGCCGTAGGGCGGCTTTGTTTTTTGTACTTTCTCCCATCTGGAGGCCCTGATTTGAACTAAATCATATGCTATTTATTTTAATATTATCCATCTTTTGTCACCATAAAACAATGAAACTAAAAACACAGATTGTTGTTTCTGTCAGAACTATGACTGACTATTGTTATTCATCTAAGCAGTATAACAAATTAAATATTTTATTATAATAATTTATATCATATTTTTGTTCAGAGGTGGTGCTCTGTACATATATATCTCAATATTTATATTTTTTAAGTAATATATTATATAACGCTGTGGAAAATGATAAAAAAAATTCTGAACAGATGGGCGTTCCCATAACCGCAAAAAAGTGAAGCGCGTTTCTATGTTTTGCTCTCTTTGCAACAATCTCTTTGCAAAGCTGCCTTTGTGCTTACAATGTTTTAACAAAATTTACGAAGATAAATAGTTCTCTTATGCACATAAAGATGTAAAAAAGTGTGGTAATTACAATAATCCATTTTTTAATTGCTACGACACAACAATAATTCATGTACCACCGGTGGTTCAGCCCATCGTGAAGATCTTAACAGATGTTAGGAAAGTCAACTTGCACTCGTTAACACAAACATGGATTTATTAAAAATGTTACAAGTCTTGCCGGAAACACTATGTTCTCATCCTGATGTTCTTGAATACCAATGGTGGGTGTTACAGTTCGGTGTTCGGTAATGAAGTCTCTGGGTCTCTGTGAATTATATCTAAGGGTAGAAAGACTTCTTGTTTGTCAAGGGATGATTCTTCATTGTTGTGTTTCCATCGTGTATGCTATCATTGAACATTTATCTAAAATTACAGGTGATTTTGGATGCATTACTTGGGAAGGCCTTGGCTTTGGTACCGACGATGCCGTTAATCGTGAAACCTGCCAATGGTTATGGATAAAGAAAGCTCATGATGGACCAATCACTGATTTAATGCGGTCCAGATATTACCCTCCTGCTGTGGCTACTGTCGGTGGAAAATCGTTTGCCATTTGGCACGAAGACTTTAATGAACCTGTCTTTCACAGAAGATCATCTGTTGGGTGAGTCTGTCTTTTAATCGATTTCAATTAGTGTTAAACAATTTCGAAAAAAGGTATAGTTGGAGCTACCTCTGTAAGATAGAATAGATTTCATCCCGATCGATACATCTATCGTAAAAATATCTCCGGACATATTTTTTTTTAAAATAGCGATCGAATTGAGTATCTTCTCCTTTTCGAAGTTGGTAAAAACGAGAAGGTTCTTAATTCCGAGTGTATATTTTTTTTGTCCAGCGATTTTTTGGTGACATGATTCAGTCGTTTCGAAATTTTTTTCGAAATTGTTTAATACTAACTATTGTTATTGCATAAAAACCAATATTTTGTTTCTTCAGCGATAACTTGGGAACCTTTTCTATTTTATAGAGGGAGCCCTTGCTGTAGTTCCACTTACAAAAATATTGAATTTTGTGAATATACCCGTTCTTGCGAAATGCTTGATTATCATTTGCCGAGATCTAACTTTTGAATGAACGTTCTGATCGAAATGCCATCTTTTGTATTTTGTGGCTGACGTTCCGGCGATGATAACATTGTATCTATTTCTGTGTTGCTCTTCCAGTAATATCTTACTGAACATTTTTAAATAAAGGCTATTTATTTCTAAATAAACATCGTTATGCTGTAGAAGCCAATATTCGAAAACTAGTATGGGTGTTCAAAGAATTGATAGCGTTCAATTATATAACATTATTATAAAAATATTTTTGAAATTTAAAAGCAAAATTACTTGTAAATCAAAATTAATATTATTAATATTGTGTTGTGGAAAGAAATATTCGCAAAACTGTTGTTTGTATTGGAAGAATTCTTAGCGTTGAATTATACAAGATTATATAAAATATATTTGAAATTTAGAAACAAAAAATAATTTCATTTTAATTGGTCTGTGACATCGTCATTGTTATTTTGTATATGTGCAGGTACACAGGCTGCTCTTGGAGCAATATTTGGCCAACTGTGTTGATTCTCGCGCAAATGGATGGAACCGTGGAAGTTTGGGACTTGCGAGTTAAATCAACAGAACCAATTCTACGATCCAATTTATCCGGAGGCATAATTACGGGGATTTATGCACACGACCTTGAACAGCACATGCAATGCATGGGTATTTGCGAATTCAATGGCAATTTCAGATTGATGTTTCTTACACCAGAAATTTTTCGGAGATCTGACGTCATTGACATTGGATGGATGAAGAATTTTGTCAACCGCCATGTTGAAAGAGTAAGTCTTACTACATCCATCCTTTGTTATAAAAATTGTACATTCTGCTTGAAAAATTCATGATTAATTTTATTACATTTTTTCGATACATAAGTAACCGAAGTATTAACCTATCTGCTCTGAAGTTCTGTCAAAATAGTCGTTGGATAGGAAGTTGGATAGGAAATCTATTTTTGAATTATTCTATTCAGTCCATCTATTAACTTAATCTCAGCAAAATAATTTAAAAATTTTACAATTAAAAACAACTTTTTCGTTCTTGGTTTAGCTTTTATAGCAGTAAATCTCTTTTGTATAATACACCGCTTTTTGCTTATTAATGACTCTCTTAGCCACAGAGTTGTCATTTTTTGTAAACATAGCTCTTTCAAATGGAATTGTCCAAATTGAAACATTAATTCAAATTTTACAGAAATAATTTACTAATTATTTTTAATCCCAATTATTGTATGGTTGAACATTTTTCAAGTTATTTCATTTTACTATTATGTTATATTACTTACTAGAAATATAATAATTTATACTTATGTAACAATTATTGAATATAGTATTACTACCTGCATGTTTTGAGGTTACTTACTCTTCTTTCACATTGCTCGCTTTTCTCCACATATTGTAGCTCGAAAAACAGGTTCAGTCCATTCGAACAAATTGAGCAATCTAATCATTATGGTTGTTACGTGCATCACATCTTCACTTTGACACGTAAATTATATATATATATATGTGTGTGTGTGAGGTTGTTGTACCAATAACAATAAATGTAACAGATGAGTGTCGATACTATCGCCGACTACCGGTCGACCGCGCAACTAATGTATTCTTCCAAGTCTCCAATCTGCGCTGAGTGATAATCAACCCTTTAGTATACAATTTTTATTATTTAGTGTATGCGGCGTACTCTACAAAATATTAAATGACTGCTCATAAATAATTAAAACTAATTTTAAATATTCTTTTTTATTAATTAAATTATTCCTTCATGATTTCAGATGAGGATGTTCAAAACGTGGCAGCAAGAATGGACTGAGACAAATTCAGCGAATTTCCCGCAACCAGATAAGAGTCCGAAGATAATGACTATGGCGAAGCGGAATCCTTCTTTGGTAAAATAATAATCAATGTTTTTGCTAATTAAGATTGATATGCTGAAGTAACATTTTTGAAGTTCGTCATAATCCGAATTATGAAAAAATAGACTTAATATTATTGGTTATTAGTTAACGTCATTTGGAGTGTTTGCAGTGTTATTTATACAGTATGGGGAGGAAAATTATATGATCCAAATTGAGTATTAGATATAACTTAGAAGATACAGGATGAGTCAAAGTAAGAAGTAATTGAACCCTGAATTCTTCATGCCAAATTAAATCGAAAACAAAAATGCAATTTTTGCAAAAATCGACTTCCTTTGTCAGTTATAGTCATTTGACAATCATAATGTGTATAAAAAGAAAGCTCTTCTTTGTAAATAGAAATACACTTTCTTGAAGAAAAAATAGTTCTTCTTACAAAAGAATACATTTCCTCAGAGAATTCAGTTTCTTTTCCCAATAAGATTTATTCTAAAATCAATATGGCTGCCCCGGATTTAAAATTTGTATCTGAAGACGCTAACTAGTCACCATTACTACTATCGCCACAAACAGCACTACAAACTAGCATGAAATAAAAAATCCCCTGACACCTTTAATTCGCAGAAAGATACACCTAGTATCATTGTTGAATCGCCGGATGAACGTTGGCGGTCAATGGAACTAAAACGAATGCAACGCGTCCTGCTGGAGAAAAAGGGGTTACAGAAAGACGAGTTAGAGACCCAATACACACCGATACTAGAAATGCGTAGAGCTAGAAAAAGGAAGAAGTTGAAAGCGCAACAAATCCTCAAGCATCAACATGAAATATTTTACGAAAACGTAGCTGTTCTACGCCCGGAACAGTATCGAGACTGTAACGTAAGCTTCTTCTTACCCGAGAAACCACCTACAAGTGGAACGTTACGATCCATGGAAGATCCTGTTAAGATGGACGGTGGTTTACAGCAAGGAGCACAAGTGAGTGCTTCAATAAATATAGATTTAAATAAATAAGAAGAATAAGGTATAGAAGATAAGTGTTGACAAAAAGATAGTAGGAAACACTAAGGATATTAAATAAGTAACATTTCATTCACATACAAACTTATAGATATAAAAGGACTTTTATTGTTGAAAAATGTAAATGTACCATTTTTTATTATTATCTAAACGTTATTTTATGCATCAGCTTTCGTATTCAATTACCAATTAGTTATACCAAAAACGGAAAGAAATGACCTTTATTTTTAATGGGAGTTCATTTAAACTGATAAAGTAAAAACTAGGGGTTTTTCCAATATAAATAAAAATCTATAATTTGGTTTTATCATTTAATAATTCAGTAAAAAATAATATCAGTTAAATTTTCTTCAATACTTATAACGATTTGTATCGAATTGTATACTATTCTTTACAGTTTATAATACACAAAAAACAATACTATTTTTTTCTGCTAAAAAGCAGTTTATTAAAAATATATAATACAGGAAAAACGATAAAAAAAAGCAATATACTTCGCAGACACTTATTATTACACACTGATGTACAAATTTCCTGGTGAAATGTCACCTGGATTGTATTTACGTTCCCGTCCGGTTTCACATAACCTCTTCGACTCTCCTCTACCGTATCTTCTTTGTTTCTGTACTCCTTGTTATGTGCATTCAGACTCTTTTACACTAACAAAATCACGCTACCTAACACTGACACTGACTCTCTAAATAACATGAAACCAAATAAAAATTAGTTTTATTCCTATACAAGTAATTTTCGTCTCTATGTTTATCTCTTAGCAAACGAAGGAAACTATTGTTAAAAGTCCAGGTGTCAAGGAAATCTTGACAGAAGAAGATGTCATATCTAGTTTCCTCGAAATACAAGAAACAACGTTGAGCAATTTAGCAAATCGTCCATTTGACTATTCGTTTGACTGGCAAAGGGTTATGAAAGAGGGTAAAACTAGGCGAACCTCAATGGATGTCGATCTTAGGAAACTCGCAAATGCGCAAAGGAAGTTGTCTCAAATTTAAATAAATGATAATATGAATGTAACTACTTGGAATATGACCAGAAATGTAGTACTCTATGAATAACTCTTTTCTAACCTTTAATTCGAACGACTCCCTAAGTATTAATTGCGAATATTATTGAACAATTAACAGTTAGCAATTACGTTTTCGTGCAATTAAACTTATACTGTACAAGTATTTAATAAATTTTATTTACTTTAGTAGTAATAAAATATATTGCGTTATGAAAAACCATATAATTGTACTTACCTCTCCATTTTCAAACGTACGAATATATTTATGTACATATGGAAAAAAAACTCAATTCCAGACCGCCCAGTTTTGAATATTTATATTGTACAAAAATTGACAATGAAGAGTATTTGGTATACCGATTAATTAATTTGTATTATTTGTATACAAAAGTGCCGAATTACACATTGAAAATGGTCCTGTATGATCAGACTTTATTTTTATTGATAAGGCAAAGCACCTGTTTCTCATACTGGACCCCATTTTCCGCCCATTTCTCCTTCAACCAAGAGACGTCCCTGAAGGAACTTTCCTGCTAACTCAGGGCTACTATTATACCCGCAAAGTAACTCTGAATCCTCGGAGTAAAATCATTGCTTAGGTAGTCGTCGTTGATAAGTCATGTCCAATAAAAAGTGTCTCTTGGGCGTTTTTCCTCGATATACTTCTCCATGAATTTCAATCCGGCCATCCACATATATATTCGGTGTATAACCTCAAAGTATAATCGCGTAATTGCTTAAGATTCATATCACTTGCTTTCTGTGCCGCAAGAGTTTTATAACTGTCAATCCATTGAATTTGTTAGCATTTAAAACCGCTTCTTCAATGATCGCTTGAGCAGTGTTATTGTCAGAGACAGCCCGCGTTTCACTCCTCCTGTGTAAAATCGCTCTCTGAAAATGAGTCGAATAACTCGCTTCCACGAGTCCACGGAATCTTATAAGCAAAGTTGTGCTCTAAGGATTCTAGTTTACAAGTGAGTGCAAGGACTTCGTACCACGTTAGAATCGAAATTCTTGTCATTCTAGTTGTATAACGAATCCTTGCTTTTGCGAAGAATAAATGTATCGAGTGTGTGTGTGTATATGTGATTAAGGAACAGCCGTCGCCGAGTCGCCAGGCACCGATGAAAAAACAGAGAAATAGAGAAATAGAGAGACAATTTTGCTTGTTTAAATTATATTTCATATAGTTCGTACCGATTGTAATTTATACCAAAATCAATATACCGAAAGGGGTCGGATTTGCATTTGACAAATTTCTTATAACCGTCAAAAAATCATAACCGCAATATTTGAAAATAATGAATAGAAGTTTTTAAAATATTCTAAATAATTGTCTAAGCGACTATATGTATAGTGAACACAGTAACTGACGATCGAGTGACATTAAAGAGTTAATTTTGAACCAGTCGTAAAAATTGATGATTACATATCATGGTAGTTTCCGTTGGGGACGACATCTCCAAGTGGAATATGTATTAAATATATGATCATTGTGTGATGTGGAGGGGAGAAGAAACCGGAATGAACAAAGTTGCAGAAAACAGTTGGACTGAATGGACAATGGATAAACAAGTTCTCGTACGTTAAGCGGTTTTAGAAAAAAATTACTTACAGAAAAAGCTCTTCTCTATAAATAGAAATATAATTTCTTGAATAACAAAATGTCTTTTTTAAGAAATAATAGGTTTCCTTCCAGAAACAGTTTTCTTTTTTAAGAAACTTTATTCTAAAAATACTGTATGAGCCAATACTTTTTTTTACCTACTGCAATTGTTGAAAATTCAAAAATAAAGACTAAAATGTTCAAATGTTTTAAATATGAAAAAATATTTCTATTTTTGTGACAATTTCAGATGGTTGAATTTGACTCTGTCGAACTGATTTAAATTTTTCATTTCAGTTAATTATTACGGAGTATTCACAGGAACTAAAAGTTTCAAAAATAACTCTAATTCTTGTAATCATATGCATCAGAATTATTCTAGTAAACTTTTATTATAAACACATTCATAAAAAAGTGATTCGTGTAGTACTTGTTGCGCTTTTTTGTAAGGAAACAAAGTGTCTGTTTTTTCCTGCGTTAATAATGACATGGCACTTGCGTTTGAATACGGCGCTGTATACTATCGAAACGTCAAACATAAAAGACGATCATCGCAGCCATGTTCTTTGATCGAAACTTTTGGCAAAGATCGTACACTTTAAATCCTTACGGTGCGAATTCATGCAACGCTAGCAGTTTTGTACGTTCTTCATTCGCATGTAAATATAAATTTGCTATACTAATAACTATAGCAGTTTTACAGTTTTTACGCTAACGTTAAATTGCTATAGTTTAAATTAATAAGTAAAGTATAGACCAATGCTAGCTTTAACTTTGAATGGAAAGGTACCTTTACACATGCCCGCTATCGCATATGTTCATATATGAATACACACACATAAACTGAGAGAGCTGCGGTAATGGCGGCAAAGCTGCAACTTCAGTTTCATTGGAAAAGCAATATTCTATATCCACTTAATTATATCTCATCGTTAACCAAACTGTCTTTTTTTATTGAAATCATTACATCCATTTTGATACTAAAATCAAAACATATATTTTACAGTTTTTAAACGGGATTATCTGCCTTCGTAGATGGTCAATCGAGAGTAAGCTTTATGATTGGTTAGTAAATAATCTCTTCTATTCGTTAAAAGAATTTAAGGTAATTTCTAAAAAAAAAAGTGGTACAATATGCGACAACTAAGCTTATAGAATCATTAAAAATGTTCTTGATAGAATAAAAATAGAATAGACTAGAAATGATAAAATATTTTACATAAACTATTTTGTTGAAGTTTGTAAATTCGATGTTTTGCGCTTTCACTATCTTGAAAGACAATCACTATAGAACTGGAAAAAGTTAAATTTCCAGAAAGCGTGAATTTAAAATTTTCGTATAATTCTTTCAAAACTGGCGCAACTATGTTTTTTAATGGCCGGATGTGTAACTTAACATTGTAGAGATTTTATACACAACAATACAGCACTTTTACATGAATGATATGCAAGAAAATTAAAACCATAATACATTTTTAAGATCCGCTAATTTTAGCAAGAATTTTTGATACAATAATAAACATTTTAGATCTCTACTAGAATGAATGACGAACAATAATAGTTTGTGTAGAGTCATTGAGGTTAGATGCTTATCCATCATTCACAGCGGCTTACACGTCACGCCGTGGACGGTTTGACACTCACCTATCTTTACACGTGTGCAACTCTTTCCCATTCCGATGATTCCGATAAACCCAAGTGCAAATAGCGCAATGCTGGCATTAGTCATCCTGTTATCGTCGATACAGAAGCAGTCGATAAAGCAGAAACAGTTTCGGACACGATGTCGTCCCTGTCGCTCGAAACTCCAACAAATTTCTGTGCTTCTGCACATGTGCATCTACTGGGTGATGAAATTATAATAAGCTATTATGTTTTAACATCAAATGTTTAATTAAAGTTTAAAATCAATTAATTTCATAAAATCAGGTACTCTATTACTTTAAAAATAAATAATAAAATATTGGAGATTAAGTGTAAAAAATCTCTAAAGTTAAAATATTTGACGGTATAATATAAATAATAGAGGAATTGGAGGAGTAGAAGAAAAGAAGACGGATGAATATTTTCATTTCAACATTCTACCCTGCGACATTCAATTATGGTCCAATCTTCTTATGCTAAATAAAGTTAACAACAATACAAAGAAACACTAAATAATAATGCAATGTTGATAAAAATGGAGTTGTGTGATGCGATATAACATGAAAGCTGCAAGAAAGTTTGAGATTAAAACGTTTTTTCCCTCTATATTTGACACTTTATAAAAAACGTTCAAGATAAAGAAACTTATGTGGCGTGAAGACTAATCGATTTCCAGACGGAAGTACTCTTATCCGAATTACTTCATCTACTTTTTCTACTATCTTAATAATCTGTTATATATTTATCTTTACGGTTTTTCTCGAAATTCGTAAAGACAGGCATTGAAAAAACCATAAAGATAATGTAACAGATTGTTGTGATAGCATAGAAAACGGGAATAAAGTATTTCGGATGAGAGAATACTTTATTTACTAAATCGATTAATCTTCACGCCAGCTATTTTTCACCATCATAAAAATTGTAAAATGCCAATTACACAGCAAAAAAATGTTTTAATCTCAAACTTTCATGCATTTTTCATGTTGCACTACATAAACTATAAAAATAATATAACAACGTTCGCACAGTGTAATATAAAAATAATATATCAGTGTAGAACGTTAGTATAACATATTTTAAATAAAAGTGTTTCTATTGTACGTTTTTTATTCAGTATTGCAAGTTGCACATGGTAACTGCAAAATCTGTCAGATAAATATTATAAAATAATAAGAATCTAAAAATATTTAACGTAAAGAGGAACAGAGAAAACATTTGTGTGGAATTGAATTAGATAATTTATCGCTGTATACGAACATGCACGTAATAGATAATGTGTATCTCACTAATAATGTGCGATAATTATATATATATGTAATATTATATTATCAGTAAATCAAAGCTGACAAACGACAAGTGATTCACCTTGTACAACCTGATTCACTCGCCTCTGAATCAACATTATCGTATCACACATTTTGTCAAACGTATAATATATTATAATATAATTTAAATAATCTGCCTTTATAATATTTGCACGGTTTAGGAACAATGTTTATTTTACAGCACCTTTTGTCAAATTATATGATGATAAAATGGTGCGCTTTCTGTGCTCTTCTCTAAATGCATTTGTATATTTAATATAATATTGAATATAATTTTATTTTCAATATAATCAATATAATTTATAATTATCATTATACAAAAAAATAGTGTACATATGTCTAATAATAGTAATACGAAGAGCAAAGTGAATCACCCTGTACATTTGCAGGGTGGCTGACTTATTTAAATTACCATTGTCCAGCATAAAAAATGCACTACAACTCTGCTGATTCAAGTCAAGAGAGTCAGGTGAATCACCGCTGTCTGGTATTAGCTACCTTGTATAGAATACAGATAAATCTACTGATTTTAATTATATACGAATGTTTCGTCATTATCTACATCCTACATATGTATTATGTATTATAAATCTATGCTGATCTGTACTAATCTATAAAAAGAACAAATTTGCATACAATCGTGGAGAAATGGTAGGAATGGTTGTGGCAAAAGTTGACTTGAATAATGATATTATTATTACATACTTAATTTTCTGTATTTTGTACTTGTTACATAAATTTGCAATTAACTTACGAGTGCATTTGTAAAAATTACATCGGGAACAGTAATTATTGCCATAATTGTAGAAAAACGAGCCAACACCAAGTACTAATTAATTATTATTTAAAATAATAATTCTCTGTATTGCGTATGCAATAATAGATTTACTTGTTTTTCTCCCTGTATAATTGGATGACTTATTCACTAAACATACTTTACGTACACACCTATGTAACTAATAATTATAATTATTAACTAATACATTTGTGTGGCGTAAAGATACATAAGAAATAAAAGAAAGATTTATAGCAATAATATAATATTGGCTGTAAACTTTTTTCACAACCATTTCTACTAATTATCCACTTAATTTTTTCACCGACTGTATGTGTGTGTAAGTGAATATATAATTCCCGCCGATGGACGCATGGTAGGTTTTATTACGCTTGCTCATCAGGGAATCGAGTAGTGAGCATAAATGTACTTCAAGACAGAATGAAACAGCTTCTTACGCACAGAAAACTTGATATAATTTCGGGAACCATTCAACAGATTTTTATACATTTTCTTTTCTGTATAGGGTTATGATTCAACCAAATTATAAGCTACAAAATATTGTAATATTTACTACTTGCAGTGGATAAAACAAGTATTCGCGCACGTTCCCTTTGTTTAGAGCAAATTTTAGTATAGAAATTTGTTTTTCAGACTTAACAAGTTTCCTTAAAGAAGAAAGTTTCCTTTTTAAAAGACCCCAAATATTCTGGAACCAGAATATTCTTCCCTTTAAGAAAAGTTACTTCCGAAAATCTGGGCGCGCCCTCTTTTTATCCACTGTATATAGGGTGTTTCAAAAAGTAAGTAAAATATTATTAAACGGAAAGCGAGATCGAACTATAAACCGTTAGAAGTTTATTATAACAATTTAAAGTTTGTCCGTCTGTTTGTATGTTCACAACAAACTCGAGAATAGCTGAACAGATTCCAATGCGATTTGTTCTCGTGCACAGAGTTATGATTCAGGCAGATTATAGGCTATAAAATATTGTAACGTACTTATACGGGGTGTTTTAAGACTAACTTCAATATTTTTAAAAGAAATAAGAATCGTGCTATAAATCGTCACAAGATTTTTGCAACAAAGATAATTATAGGAATTTATTATTCTGTAAATTAAATTATTGTTAACATGGATACGAAATATGTCAAAAAGCACACGTGTGTTATTAAAATTACTATTAATTCTACAAAGAACAAGAAAGCTATGACTGAAATACATAAATTAACATTTCCTTCCGCAAAAGCGAAGATGGACTGCATAACGTTATACCTAAAAATTATAAACATAGGTACTCATTCGCACGAATGTTGGCACATAAACAAAAAGATGGAATAATGAAAAAAAATAAGGAAACAGTGGAAAAAACATACGTGTCTTGCTAAAATTATTTGTTCCTCTAAGCAATTTCTTTATATATATTTTATGTAGATACATAATTGTAAGTTCGGCCGGAAATCATCCTAAGCCAAAAGTAAGGATTATGTTATTTCAAAGAAATAGTAATATTATTGGATAACACATTCATTCTACGAAGAATAGCGTAATTAGTTCTACTGTAAAATCAATTACATATACAATATAATGTTATAAATAATGTATATAGGACGTGCTAAAACTTTGAAAATTCATGTAACTACATAATAGTATTCGGTCTCTAAATCAATTATGCATGCATGACAATATTATATATTATATGTGCAACGTGGAGAAAATTAAATGCTCGCATATCATTAAATTTTGAAGATAACATATTCATTCAAAAAGCAATTTCAAAATCAAACGAGCCACCCTGTATACTGCACACTGACACAATCATACTTGTATATATTCAAGGAACCAACACAATCTCAAATTAGTACGAGCGAAGATCGCGAGAGGGCGTGCGCGCGAGCAGTGGCAGGTCCGGTGCGCATGTGTGCTCCATCGTCCTGGAGGGGCGTAGAAAGGAGGCCATATTGTACAGTTAAATTGAAGGAACGAAAAATAATTGTATCGGGCAATAATCGGGTTTATTTGGTCTGGTATTCGCGGTGGGTGTCAGCGCGTCATCGGCACCGGAAAAGCAGGCGCGCGCTGCTAGCAGTCGACGGCGGTGCGAGCTCGGCCTCCGCCTTCTCTCTCCCTTTGTATACAAAGTCGGAGACTGCGCTGATATTGCGCTGCCCGAAAGCCAGAGCGATCCGGCCGTGTCATCACCAACAAGAGAGTCCACCACCTGCGAGCGGCGACATGGGCACTCGAGATGACGAATACGACTATTTGTTCAAAGGTATCAACATCGCCGCGCCTCCCTTAACCCTTTTCCTCCCCAATTTCGACCGCCTCCCGCACACAGCCACATCGCCGACCTCACAAAGCCCTCACACCTACAGGCACGCACCCACACACACTCCGCGACGCGAGTCCTCTACCAATACTGGCGCCAGCCACACCGACACGTACTGTAGAATTTATCTATGTGCTTGATGTTGCCCTGCCAGACACGATCCCGTCGATATTGTTGGATATTGTTGGCTTTTGTTGCCGAGCGAAAGATCGGGGGGCTTTTGTTGTTGGGAACTCTTGCCCCGGAAGCCCCAGCTTTCTTAACCCTTCGACGCTCGATCCACCGATGCCACAATACCGCTATTCATTATTTCTACGTAGTCGATGATGGAATCGTCGGATTCCAATCTGGTACTGCGATTCTTCCCGAAGACGAGTCGAAATTCGTCTTACGGGGGCTTTGTTGTTGAGGTCTTTGAGTTTGGGGTTTCGGAGGGTTATATTTTTGTCGATGTGTAATTGCATGTTGTGCTTTGGGTTAGGTGTTAGGTGTGTCCTCGATGGTCCAATGAAAAGTTGTTCCTTGTTGCTGAATGTTTTGCTATTGTAGTTGGTAATAATTTGATTACAATAACACAAGCAACAATAAACAACTCTTGTTGAGTATGGAAACATTAAGGTTTAAGATGCCTTCGGTGGGAGCCGAGACAGCAAAAAGTTCGTGGTGTTGCTGAAACGGGGACACACAGCTTTAGGGTTAGCGTTCATAATTTTGCTGGATTTTGTTGTTGCTGCGAAACATGTTTGTAGAGGTGATGGTGGAACTACTTGGCACACCATAGAACGTCTATGGCGGTGTGTACGTGTTCGCCATATATGCTAGCGTGTGTATGCATGGTTTTGCGTGCATCGCCAAATAAGGCTTAAACCTAGGAAAGAAATCGTGGCGCTTTGGCTGATTGCGCCGGCCAATTAATTCAGTCGAAGTTACTCCAAAGACAAAGCATTTGTTGGAATATTAAAATCAATCCGATAATTGCCAATACTGAAATGCGTGCCGGCAGTGCTAGCTTATTGATGGGAAAACAAGCAGATTTCTTTAAATCTGAATGTTTACGTGGAAAAGAGAACTCTAATAAATTAATACTATTAACTCGGTTCAATAAGATAAAATGCGCGTTTTGCAGACGAATTTTTGTTTCGTAATTATTATAAATAAATAGTCAGCAAATGAACAGTAAAGATGCATTTCTAAATTAGGTTAATAGCTCTTTCTAAATAGATTGTATTTATTGGAAACAGTCATTTATTGTAGGTTCTTCGTATTGTTTACGACCTGAAATTTCAGGAGTAAACAATAAGCCAAACAATGTAACGGTCTGTTTACGCTGACGCCGAATGCTATTTTCTTGCGATTGAATGATCGTCGCGTAGGAAGCTGGTTCTCCGTTTCTCCTTTGAAATGTCAAACCTCTGTCATTCGAATCCAGCAAGTTTTTCAGAACCCCAACACCTGTTTGGTTCTATCGTACTATTTTTATAAAATTATTCATTCGATTTTACAGAGGCAGAATTCGCAATAACTATTGAATTTCTCCACTGAAAGGAACCTTTTCATCTGCCTTTGTTACTATCAAATATTGCTTAAAACAATAACGAAATAATCAATTCATTCGTTTATTCTTTGTAATAATGATCGCAGTTTCAATAAACTGAAATAATATGAAATTGAACTTTAATCAAAACAAACATGGAAATAACTAACTCATTTCTAGATCCGAGACAATACGGGGGAAATAATTAGTCCATTTCTGTATTGTTTTCAAGCTCTTTACACGCCGCATTGCTCCGTCAAGTTTCAATCGTAGTACGAGTCGATTCCGGTAAAACTGATTGTATGCTCGAAAAGAGAGATTCCCGGCTTTGCATTGGCCGTTCAAAGGTCCGTCCGGCGCCTGGTATGTCGATGGCACATGCTCTGACGTGTCCCGCTCGTGTCGCAGTTGCCGTCATGTCAATTCTGATTAACACGCCACGATTTAACTATATCGCCGGCAAATGGCACTCGAATAATGCAGAACCGTGATATCGCAACTCCGCAACGCTTTGCGGCAAATTGTCGGGAACTTTTTATGCTTTCTCTAGCGTGCTCCGAAGCTTTATATTAAAAGCTGTTGGTATAATTGTAGAGTAACAACACGCTTTTGCCGCTGGAACATATCACTGGAACAGTAGAATTCTTTTGTTTTTTTTAAATTAATATTTATTTAGTACTGCGATAAGAAAATAATCATAACCGGCCGTCGAAGGTTCTTATGTTTCCTGTTTTTTCTTGTTTAATCTTTACGCAATTATATGATTGTTGAATGCGTCGGACTCAAATAATTATCAACTATTTTAAATAGGAAATATTCTGATCATTTCTGAAGTGCATGAAATACTATTTTAATGTTGCTGCAATATTCTATTCTAGTTGCATTTTTAATAATGAATTAGTAAACATAATTGGAAGTAAATGAATACAATATTGACAAATATGGAATTCTGTAATTTGATATGAAATATTCAAGACTGTCCATTTTTGGTTTGAATTGCACACTTTCCATGCTGATTCTATTATAGTCAATATAAACTAAATCTTGACTATATAAACAACATAAAATCAATAAAATTGTTCTAACTATATTGTAGTTTCAATAATAACAGAAATTTATTACGCAGCGTCAGGCTTTTTGTGCTTTTAGAGTATGCATTGATCTCTTTCAATAATATTATGTTTTATTAACGTTTATAGAAGAGCTCTGGTTTTCATGTGTAATTGTGGTTGTATATGTGTTTCCATACTTTCACGAATGAATATGGAAATACATATATAAAGTCAAATACAAATAAGAGTGTATTCTACAAGTGTACCAAATATATTTCCATATCAAACATAAAACATATTGTTTTTCTTTATTTCTGAGAATTATTGTTTACTGATTTATTGCCTTTTGTTTACTTTGGAAACGTGCATGCATTACACTTGTATCTGTTCATGAGCCTTTCGTTTGGGATAGTTCTCCATTTGCTTCGCCGGACTTTGTACAATCTAACAATGTAACATTAGTGTTTCGTGTAAGTCAGAACTAACTAAAACTAATCTATTAAATCTGAAGAAATAATAAACAAGCGAACTCATATTTCAGCTGGTTTATGAAATTTTGTATTGAGTAGATGTACCATTTGGAGCCGCCGTCTCTTTTATTCTAATGTATTCAATATTCTTATGTTAGTACTTTGATTTTGCTTACAATAGTTCTGTATTTGCATCACAGACTTTTGTATGATCTAACAATATAATATTAGTGTTTCATCAAAAAAATTTTATGGATTCCTTTATTGTATGTTTTGAATTAATCAAACATTTAATATTCTTTTTACAGTCACTGTATATTTATTCTGATATATTAAAGTTTCTTACACTGGTAATTTGGTGCTGCTTGAAATAGTCAACCATTCGCATCATACATTTTTGTATAAGTCGGCGATGCAACATAAATCTTACTTGCATGTCAGGAATTTCGTAGATTTGTTTATTCTCTGTTTTATATTAACAAAATAATTCAATAATCCAAATTACAGTCACCGCATTCAAATATGTTAAAGAATAACAAAGAATACTACTCTAAAATATGTTACATATTTGTATTTTGACTTGTTACGGACATCAAGTACAAATATGTCAAAGAACAACAAAATTGCTCTTTGTGTACAAATCCACATTCTAAATGTAACAGTATGAATGCAATATAGCAGCATTGTATATTATCTTTTACATCACAGTGCTATATACTGCATATGCTACGTAACCCCGTCACACTATGATTGTAATATACCAATGTCTCTAAAGAAAACTTTCCTTGTATCATCATATTATAGATGACAACGATTTTATTAATTTCTTTATTGCACATTTTATATTAACAAAACATTCAATAATTCAAATTACAGTCACCGCATTCAAATATGTTAAAGAATAACAAGGAATACTACTCTAAAATATGTTTCATATTTGTATTTTGACTTGTTACGGACATCATGAACAAATATATCAAAGAACAACAAAATTGCTCTTTGTGTACAAATGCACACTCTAAATGTAACAGTATGAATACAATATAGCAGTATTCTATATTATCTTTTACATCACAGTGCTATATACTGCTTATGCTACGTAACCCTGTCACACTATGATTGTAATATAGCAATGTCTCTAAAGAAAACTTTCCTTGTATCATCATATTATAGATGACAACGATTTTATTAATTTCTCTATTGCCCATTTTATATTAACAAAACATTCTATAATTCTATTACAGTTACCGCATTCGAATATACTAAGGAATAACAAAGAATTATATATTGATTTTTCAAATATATGCTTTATCTTTGTATTTTGACTTGTTATGAACATCATGTACAAATATGTCAAAGAACAACAAAATTGCTCTTTGTGTACAAATCCATACTCTAAATGTAACAGTATGATTGTAATATAGCAATGTCTCTAAAGAAAACTTTGCTTGTATTATTAGATTATAGATGACAAGAATGTATCATTAATGTTGCATACACAACAGAAATCTGTGCGTTTCTCTACTATGTGTCTTCTATCAAAAAAACATTCAATATTCTTATTACAGTCACTTAATCTTGAACAAAGTAACAAAATTGTTATTAGACAGCATGAATTTTTTCTGTTGTGTTTGAATTCTTTTTTGTATCAATGTATTAATGTTTGATACATTAAATACTCTTAGGTTTCTTTGATACAATTAATGAACATGTTCCAACATGGAACAAGAACCATGGAATTTATTGCTGTACAAACTAGCAGCCTTAGAAAAAAACAGTAATATGTTAAAAAGAAATGATAAATAACTCTGACATTTGCCTACTTGCGGCAACTGTCTCATTTCTTTTGATATATGAAGTATTCTTAATGAACATGTTCAAGCGTGGAATAAGTCCAAACTGTTGCTTATTCATACTAGTTAATTCCCTGCAACATTATGAAAGTAATATAGCAATGTCTCCAAAGAAAACTTTACTCGTATCATCATATTATGTTGACATGAATCTTGTATAAAGTAACAAAATTGATATTTGTCTAGAAATCTACATTCAACCTACAATTGCATGAATGTGATATAGCAGTATTGTATATTATCTTTTTTGTATCAGTGTCGTATGTTGCTTATGCCATAATCTCCGGCAGACAATCAATGAAACATAACACTGTCTCACAAAGAGAATTTTCATGATTGCAAATATTGCTTACTCATAATGGTGAAAGCTATAAATACTTGACAATATATGCGTAAACTAACTGAAATATCACTTCATTTGTTATAACTTATAATTCTTATATTACTTGTATTTTATTCAGAATGAACCTTTCACTTGATAAACGTATATTGACTTTAATAGAATAGTTTTGGTTTGCACTTAAAGTTCAAAGTTTCATAATAAATTTAGAGCTGGTTCGCTCTATATGTTTGTGTATTTTAAATTTAATGGAACAATGCGTGTTAGGTTTGCATTATTTCTTCAATTATAAAGTTCAAGACTTCTTTATCATGTTTATTAAGTTCACGAGCTGCTTAAATGAATAAGACAATACGCAAAGTGACTTAATCATAAATATTGCCAGTTGCAAAGGCGTGCACAACTAAAACAGAATTTGACTACTCAAACAAATCTTGTATTGGCTACAAATAGATGTGCCACTTGTAGCTTATATCTTACTTACTTTGATACCATCAATATTTTTATGTTGCTTTTGTTATTTGTAGTATATGTTTGCAAGTACAGAGTTATTTATCATCTCTTTTCAACATGTTACTGTTTTTTCTAAGGCTGCTACTTTCTACAGCACTAAATTCCATGGTTTCTATTCCATGTTTGAACGTGTTCATTAATTGTATCGAAGCAACTTAAGAATACTTAATATATCAAATACTAATACACTGATACGAAAAAGATAATATACAACACTGCTATATCACGAAGAATGTAGATTTCTAGACAAATAACAATTTTACTACTTTATTGAAGATTAAATAACTTTAACAAGAATATTGAATGTTTTGTCAATATAAGACACATAGCGGAGAAACACACAAATTTGTGTACGCAACACTAATGTTACATCATTGTGAACTATAATGCGATGATACAAACAAAGTTTTCTTTAGAGACATTACTATATTATAATCCTACTGTTACATTTAGAGTGTGGATTTGTACACAAAAAGCCATTTTATTATTCTTTGACATATTTGTACATGAGTCCGTAACAAATCAAAATACAAATATAAAGCATATATTTGAGAAATCAATATATAATTCTTTGTTATTCCTTAATATATTCGAATGCAGTAACTGTAATATGATTATAGAATGTTTTGTTAATATAAAATGTGCAATAGAGAAATTTACAAAATCGTTGTCATCTATAATATGATGATACAAGGAAAGTTTTCTTTAGAGACATTGCTATATTACAATCATAGTGTGACAGGGTTACGTAACATAAGCAGTTTATAGCACTGTGATGTAAAAGATAATATACAATGCTGCTATATTGTATTCATACTGTTACATTTAGAGTGTGTATTTGTACACAAAGAGCAATTTTGTTGGTCTTTGACATATTTGTACTTGATGTGCGTAACAAGTCAAAATACAAATATAAAGCACATATTTGAGAAATCAATATATAATTCTTTGTTATTCCTTAATATATTCGAATGCAGTAACTGTAATATGATTATAGAATGTTTTGTTAATATAAAATGTGCAATAGAGAAATTTATAAAGTCCTTGTCATCTATAATATGATGATACAAGGAAAGTTTTCTTTAGAGACATTGCTATATTACAATCATAGTGTGACAGGGTTACGTAACATAAGCAGTTTATAGCACTGTGATGTAAAAGGTAATATACAATACTGCTATAGTGTATTCATACTGTTACATTTAGAGTGTGAATTTGTACAGAAAGAGCCATTTTTTTATTCTTTGATATATTTGTACATGATGTCCGTAACAAGTCAAAATACAAATATAAAGCATATATTTGAGAAATCAATATATAATTCTTTGTTATTCCTTAATATATTCGAATGCAGTAACTGTAATATGATTATAGAATGTTTTGTTAATATAAAATGTGCAATAGAGAAATTTATAAAGTCGTCATCTATAATATGATGATACAAGGAAAGTTTTCTTTAGAGACATTGCTATGTTACAATCATAGTGTGACAGGGTTACGTAACATAAGCAGTTTATAGCACTGTGATGTAAAAGATAATATACAATGCTGCTATATTGTATTCATACTGTTACATTTAGAGTGTGTATTTGTACACAAAGAGCAATTTTGTTGGTCTTTGACATATTTGTACTTGATGTGCGTAACAAGTCAAAATACAAATATAAAGCACATATTTGAGAAATCAATATATAATTCTTTGTTATTCCTTAATATATTCGAATGCAGTAACTGTAATATAATTATAGAATGTTTTGTTAATATAAAATGTGCAATAGAGAAATTTATAAAATCGTTGTCATCTATAATATGATGATACAAGGAAAGTTTTCTTTAGAGACATTGCTATATTACAATCATAGTGTGACAGGGTTACGTAACATAAGCAGTTTATAGCACTGTGATGTAAAAGGTAATATACAATACTGCTATATTGTATTCATACTGTTACATTTAGAGTGTGTATTTGTACACAAAGAGCAATTTTGTTGGTCTTTGACATATTCGTATATGATGTGCGTAACAAGTAAAAATACAAATACGAAGCATATTTTAGAGTAGTATTCTTTGTTATTCTTTAACGTATTTGAATGCGGAGACTGTAATATGATTATAGAATGTTTTATTAATATAAAACTTGCAATAGAAAAATTTATAAAATTCCTGACATGCACGTAACATTAAAGTTACATTGCGAATTGATAGAAAAGTGTGTGATGCAAATTGCTGACTATTTTAAACAGAAACAAAGTACCAGTGTAAGAAGCCTTAATATATCAGAATAAATATACAGTAACTGTAACAAGAATATTAAATGTTTGGTTAATACAAAACATGCAATAAAGGAATCCATAAAATGTCACTCTTGTATGTAACACTAATATTATATTATTAGATCATACAAAAGTTTGTGATGGAAATGCAGAACTATTTCAAGTAAAATCAAAATACTAGCATAAGAATATTTAATGTATTAGAATAAATAAGACAGTGGCTCCAAATGGTACACAGTTTATTTGGCTATTATAAGTTAATCTCTCATTCAATAAACATATGTTGACTTTAATAGAATAGTTTTGATTTGCACTAACTTATGTGTTGGTTCTTGAAGTTCAAAATTTCATAATAAATTTGGTATTGGTTTGCTCTATATATTTGGGTATTTTGAGTTTAATGACTCAGTGTGTCTTAAGTTTGTGTCATTTTCTAAATTTTAAAGTTCAAGATTTCTGTAATATCCAACATTCAAAGTAATGCAACATTACACAAAATGCTTTGACTACAAAAGTTGCCAGTAATACCTGGAAGCATAACTACAACAGAATTTTGGCTTCGCAAATAAATCTGGTATTAGCCACAAAAAGATGAACTATTTATCATCACAGTCCGATTTTTGTCTGTTATATTAAACATTCTAAAGTTGCTTTTATCATAATTAACTAACATGTCCAAGCATAGATTATGTTCTCACTTTTGTATATTGAACTTAGCGCAATGCAAAGCAAGAGTCTTAAATAATCTAAAAATAGCTTTACTATTTTTAGAATTTATAAACAAATTCAAAACAAATCAGATTTATCAAATCAAAACAAATTTGACAGTGGCTGCAAATGGTACATCCATTCTACTCTTTCTTAGAACTTGTTAGCGAGTGTATTTATAAATCATCCGTCAACATTGTTGGCTCAATTACAAACTGCCGACATAGTATTGAACAGTTGTGCGTGCGAACACACTCGCACATTATTCAATGAGAACACATCCTTATTTTGTTTTCATTTTAGTGGTCGATGATTTTTGCACTCATATGCTGTTGTATTAACCCGATAACATATTTATTCTTTTCTATACATCATAAATTTGACTGCTTGCTTTCCAAGTGTTTATCATATTATTATAAAGTTATTGTAAAAAAAATATACTGGTCGAATTGAGTACGTCCTCCTTTTGGAAGTCGGTAAAAATTAATGTTCACTAAATGAACAACATGAAATGTTTTAATAACAAATAAATTCAATATAACACAATTTCGTAAAGTATCCGGAAAAGTAGAATTTTGAAAGTGACAATTCCGGAGTTCTTGGTGTGCTTACAAGTGGTACATGCGCGGGATATAAATCAGCTGTAACAAAATAATGAGGAAGAAAAAATAGAATTGCTTATTTCCTGTTATATCATACATAAATGAAAAATGGTGTACTACTAAACAGCTTGTGAGCTACTAAACAAGTATATTATTATACTTCATAATAATATGTTATATTATTGAATATTCACAGTGTATATTACAATAAAACTGTAACAATTGACAGAAAATAATAACTCAAAGCAGTTGCAACAATACAAATCAGTACAAAAGAAAGTCTCGTTCTTTAAAAATAAAAGTGGCATATAAAAAAAGAAGTAATTCAAATAATTCCTATAATTTCTGATTTTCGTGTACTGTAACTGAATTAATAACACAAAGAGTGCACCAATTGTTATAGTTCTGTTCTATCATATACTATAAATATTTTATATGATATACAAAGCAAAGTCATTTGGCAGCGCGAGGAATCTTTAATTTTAACATGGCGTCTTGCGAAAACAATTGTATACAGGCAAGGACTTAACAACCTGTTGATTTTCAAAGTGATGTAACACTATGTAATAGAGTTTAACTGTTTACTTCTTGTTATATAACAATAGCAGATAGATTATCAGTTAGCTACAGTATTGTACGCCATTTCTTGCACATTTGTTAACAGATGGCGGTGCAATAAAAATGTAACATTCGTATTAAATAGAAAGTCGATTTATTTATCGTTTGTTGGAATGTAACAAAATCTTGATGCAAAGTAGAATGATAAATTTATGAAAATTTTTGCATAATTATTATTTAATTTTTATTGCTAGTTTAGTAAATCAATATTTCATATAGTAAAGTCTTTCATTTATGACAGCTTGGAATACGCTCGAATTCATGAAGAACATGAAATTCCTGTAATTTTTCCTAACATATGTAGAAATAGAAAACTGGACAGGATTGGATGCTGTTGTATAAATTTGCATACATTTGCATACATTTGCATAAATTTGCATGTAGTTTCCCTTCTTTGCCAATTGTATACCTGTAACACACAAACAATGCAAATACAAATTACACATTAATAAATTTTTAATAATTTCAGTGTCAAATATGTTATATGGTATTTGCATTAAAACTTTTTGTGTCAGACATTATTTCCAAAGAAAATCTTAATTTCGTACATTTACAAATATATAAAACTCGTTGTAAATATAAAATGACGTAGAACTGTGTTCGCAAAAATACGTCACCGGTTGTAGAGGGACACAAAAAATGTGTACATCCTCGACACTTGAATCTACTTTGCACTCTAAAACATCATAAATTCGTAATTTCATTACAATTAGCAAAAAAAATAGTAAAAAAAGAATGTCAATTACACAAAGAGGAAGAATGATTTATAATGCAAAGCTTGAAATAGAACAATATAGTTTGTACAAAGACAATCTAAGAAATCAACATGATGTTTTATTCTTACAGTTGTCCTCATCGGAGATTCTGGCGTAGGAAAGAGTAATCTTCTGTCCCGGTTTACGAGAAATGAGTTCAACTTGGAGTCGAAGTCAACCATAGGCGTTGAATTTGCAACGCGTAGTATACAAGTAGACGGGAAAACGATCAAAGCCCAAATATGGGATACAGCTGGCCAGGAACGCTACCGAGCAATTACCTCTGCGTGAGTATTAATATTAAATAGCTATGAAAAATCCTCCAAACAAAGACAATAAAAAAGTCATTCGAAATTATTCGATCCTTTTCTATAAATAAATGCACTTTTTTAATAAATTCTTCTTAAACAAAATAACGAGAACCAATTTTTCATGTAAACTGTAACCTATAAAACATAGCAATATTTATTATTTATACAAAGTACTTCAATATTTTAAAAGCAATGCAAGTTAGAAGACATTTGCAATAAATATAGTTTCTAAAATCTATTATGCTTTAAATTAAATTATTTAAATAACAACTACTTATTAATGATCTATTCTTCAGGTACTACCGAGGCGCAGTGGGAGCATTACTGGTCTACGACATTGCGAAGCATCTAACGTACGAGAACGTGGAGAGATGGTTGCGAGAGTTGCGGGACCATGCCGATCAGAACATCGTAATCATGTTAGTCGGCAACAAATCGGACTTGAGGCATCTACGTGCTGTTCCGACCGATGAGGCTAAAGCATTCGCCGAGAGGAACGGACTCTCCTTCATCGAAACTTCGGCTTTAGATTCCACGAATGTCGAGACTGCGTTCCAAAACATACTGACAGGTACAATCATATGTTTATACATCCATTTACTCTTTCAAGTCTTACTTTTTCCTGAGCATGTCTTACAGCAATTACATCGATCGAAGAGAGGGTAAAGTTGATGAGTAAAATAAAGTTTTTAGAAATATTTAATAATAATTGGTATGAAATTCTCGCGATTAAAATTAATAGATAATTGATCCAATAGAATGTATCGAACAGTGGTGATTCAAAGGCAAGTGAATCATTCTGCACAACTGATGCGAAGATAAAGAATACAGGGTGAATCATTTGTCTTCGAAAGAATCCTGATTTATTGGAAAGTGAACTTAGTCATGCGTATACAAACTATTATGACAAATTCGCACTTTATAGACTTTTGCTTTGTGAGGTTAAATTATTTATAAATATTAATCAAATCATATTTAATTTCAATTTTTCGCAATTAGTTTAGATAATCAAGGTTCTACTTTACTTTGTTTTGTAACCAGCTATATTTATAATTAGCCGCCATTTTGTTATATAATAATATAATATTATATAAAAATGTACCTGAACTTTATATGCTCGCGAGTATATATTTCTATTTTTATCAGGCACATACGTAAATGAGTTGCAGTTTATTACATTATTATATGTTATTATCATCTAACATATAATTTATCGATATCGATCGATTAGAGGTTATCCAGCGATTCTAGTTGCAAATGTGTAACATATATAATAATCTATATAAAGCTATGTTCTCATTGAAGAACAAATCAGGAACTTTTTGTTGATAATAATGTAGATAAACTACCAATGTTGATAATAGACAGTGAGCAACAAAAAGTTCCACGATGTTTCTCCATTGGTGACACAGCTCAATACTTTATCTATCGGAAGCCTATTAATAGGCTTTTGGATGCAAACGCTTATTGACCGGTAACCTATTAATTGGGTTTTCGATTGTCAACGCTTACGTATCCCCGGCCAACTGAGTCGGTCTTTAGTGAATGCCAATTTCAATCCTGAGAGGTAGATATTGTTTTAAGATATGAGATGTAGGAAACAATAGAACAGAGCTCTGTCGAAGCCGGAATTATTCAATCGATCCATTTGAGAGCAGTTCTTGAATGTCCACAAAGGAAAGGAGCCATTTAAATTGATTTCTTGATTCGGGCTTTTGGCATTGATATTACGTTTTATATTGAAAATCGCACTTGTTATTAAAAAATCATTCTTCTACTATTTCTATCTTCTATTTTCCTTTTTCTACAAATTGAATTGATCTTATTCGCGATTTTAAACTTCGTGGAAAAATTAGAATTTGTACTTTGAAATATTGAAAAACATCATGTGGTTTTGACAAGTGCGCATTGGATGTTCCAGAAATCTACAGAATCGTATCACAGAAACAGATACGAGACCCGCCCGAAGGGGACACGATCCGGCCACAGAACGTAGAACCCATTGACGTGAAGCCAACGATGAATTCTGAGGGAATGCGTAAGCAATGCTGCCAGTGACTCACCTTGCTGCTTAAAATGTGTGTACACGCAACTACAGTATAAAAATATCACGGGGATTGTCCCCGACTATTGCCAACTTTCTATGAAAGGAAAAAAACAGAAAAGGTTTAGTCTATCCTCCAGTAAAACTAAGATAAAAGCAAGCAACAACAAAAAAAAACAAACAAAGAAATGAAAGCACACGGATAATAATAATAATGGGAAAAGAAAGAAAAAACGAAGGAAAAGCGAACACGAAAGTTTCTGGGATAATTCTTTGTACGATAGCATAGTTTTATCATAAGGAAACTGTGGTTAGTTAATTATAAATGTTAAATTGATTTGTAAATTGAGTTAATCTTAGCATATGTCGAAGTAAAGATCACTACAGACTACTACTCTCATTATGTATCATTTCTTCCGAAGGATTCGCATCTGCATGAACCGGCGCATACACCGCTCAACAATTTACACACTTCAACGATCCTTCTTGCCTTTCACAGGCTAAACTTTTCCCTCTTTCTTGTCGAGCGAATGCGGAGATCGAGTATTCGGACAGCACTTTTTATATTCCATGCATGGAATATAATATTAAAATTGCTAAATATTGTAATATTTATTAGTTATATCGGATGTTTCAAGAGTAACTCCAACATTGCAAAATGTTCGCGACAAGAGTTAACCTTGAAGCACTTTGTATAAGTAATAAATTTTAAGATATTTTATAGTCTATAATTTGCCTGAATAGTAACTTTATTCAGGAAAGAAAACCGAAATAAAAATCGTTCAGTTCTTTTACTAGAAAGACTGTTTGTTTAAAATTAGTTATTCACTTGACAATACAAAGTCCCGTCAAAAAGGAAAGAGAAAAAGTGCAGTACTGTCCGAATATTTTCACTTCAGTTTCAAGGAAAGTTTATTAAACTCCGCAACATTCGTTAAGACTGAGAAAATTATTACAGTGACCCACAAAAGACACACAACTCGAAAAGGAAACTATATACTTCGAAACTACATAAAATCGCATGCATTTTTCTTTTTTCTTTGCAAAAATGTGTCAATGATTGTTCGCGATTCAAGTGAAAACTTTGTTTAAACAGAATAGAAAACTTACAATAATATTATTTTTCAATATAGTCGGCTTGTTGTTTAACATACTTATTGCGTTTTTGCACAAGCTTCTTTATGGTCCAATAATACATGCATTTATTTCCGTCAATAGTTTGTTTACATTTGTCCGAAGTCAAATTTGAGGTGTTTGTTCGTTTATATAATTCTGAGCTCAACTTTTGAAATTCTGACCCGTTTCACTTACTTAAAGAGACATTAAGAAAGATTCGAATTCACCTCGGACAAATTACCGACGGAAACAGTGCATGTGTGGCTTCCTAATTGTTTGAAACTATTTTGAACAAAATGTGGACCTACTTCGAACATAGGTAACATGAAATGGGGTAAAAATTATAAAGTAACTTCTGTTTTATTTATACATTATAAATATCTGACGTTTCGGAGGCGATGCATTGTCTTCTTTGAACTGGGTCAGAAATATCTTCTTCCATTTCTGCTTTCGAGACGACGCAAAGAATGTTACAGAACTAGCAAACAATGGAAAACGTAAAATTAAATCGACGCGAATACGAAAATGCAAAATCGGGTAATTGAAACCAAATTAACCTAATTTTCACGATCTATAATTAACTTGATTCTTGACCAACATAAGCACAGCAGTGTTTGATTGGGTCATTGACGTCAAAGTCAAGTAGATGCTCCAATTGAGATTGCGCTAGTATTTCCCTCTCAATGAATTGCTATATTATAGCGAAGTAAAAATTTACTGACCGACAAATGTTCCTTTTTCGAAAAACTATTTTGAGGTCGAAAATGCAAGTCAGTCAAATAATCCTTTTAATTGAAAATATAGACAGTTGAAGCACAGTTATTCGAACTAATTATTCGAACAAAAATATATAAATATTAATAATAGCAATCACAAATGCTCAAAATAAATATGATTTGGTTAAACGCTGATGGATATCAAATTTGTTTATTTACTAAAGCTATTTTATGACAGGTTACAATATTCAGAATAATAAATAAAATGTAGGAAAAGGTTAGGAAACGTTCGTCTATAATTCAAATTGCCGGATTCGAATAACGGAGATTACGGATAAAAGTTCTACTTTATGTATATTTTTTGAGAATACAACGAAGCTTGTACAATGCAACAAGTATATTGAATAATTGGCGGACTACATTTAAAAATAATATTTTTATAAATTCTCTATTTTTCCCTAAATACAATTTATAACTCTATCGCGGATAATTATTGAATCGCCCACTTTCGTACTGTCACTTGTTTTACATTTTAGTGATTAATGACGCCAATTCCTGTTTACGGTTAAAATAACAATTCATTTGGTTGTCAGTTGATCGCACCAGAAATATTCACCGTTGTAAACAAAACTATTGTTTCTTGAATGTCGACAACAAGCGTATACAAGCTTTTTGTTGTACAGAGTGATGCGTTTATGTTACAATCATAAGTATTTTCATTCATTATTAATTTTCCAAAATAAAACAGTTTTAGTGCTTTTATGGCTATCTAATAATTGTGTTATTGTTTGTGGAATGTGTAAGTTCCTAAGTTTTTAATACGTTTGATAATTTTGTAATATGTTATACAATATCGCAATTGTTGAGTTCATAGCAAACGAATCACTCTGTTCAGCATACTTTGCTCTATAAAGTGCGAATGTTGTATTTCGCACTATGTTTCGATCGAGGCGCTCATCATATACAAAGCAGTTTTTGTTGCTCGTCATCGATGTTATCGCTATGGGACGTTCCGAGTGGATTTGTATTAGTCATGCGAGTTGTTGATCAATCATTTGAGTTCATTGAAAGTTTATCTGTGTCTATCTGTCCTAGCTCGCTTCAGCCGAGCGACATTTAGTGTGCACTTTAATAATAATTTCTATTTTTGTTGCAAGTGTCGTCTAATAATATGTTGCTCGATGTCATTTCTTTTGAAATTTTGCTATTACTTTTGAAACACGCTGTATAAGTGATAAATATTGCAATATTTTATAGCCTACAGTTTGATTTCATTATAATTCTATACAAAAAAAAGAAAGTCGCATTAAAATCGATTGAATCCTATTCGAGTTTATGTTAGTGGGGATTAACGTTTTGTACTTTTTATACATACATAACCTTCCTCGACAAACGTTTTATAGTCGAATTGTGAAATTATTGTATTAAAATCATTTCAGTGTTTCAAAAAATAATTACGTTCATACAAACACATCCTTTTATACTATACAATCATACTGATTTGTATGAACGACTAATGCGAATCATTGGACTTGTTAGTCGTTCAATTGCATGTTAACTGATTTCAAGTAAGTTGAACTGACACAATTTATGTGAACTCAGCTTCGACGCAGACTTGTGTCACTCGACAATTCTTATTTGTTTGATGTACTCAATTTAAAATCGAAGAACAACCGAGGAATCTTTTGTTGTTCATTGTTGCTAAATGTTTTAGTATACGCATTGCTATTCTGTCTGCACTCTCATCGACATATGAGCGACGCGCAACAACTGTTGTCGCTGCTAATAAAAACATTAGAAATTAAGGAATGTTCGGTAAAATACGGGAACTATTATTTTTAATATGATTTTATATAACAAATGTTAACAAAAAGAGCTTAGTTGTTCCTTCAGCGAAGGTAATTTATGACAACAAGTTGAACAAGTTTTTCATTGTCATCCTAATCATTTTCTTGATATTTTGTGGTATATTAATCACTGTTTTTGCAAATCTCCATGCATGTCATTTATACGAGCGGAATAATATATTCACTTTTCAAGGATATCTCATTATAGTTTATTACTTCGGTTACGGTTGTCAGATAATACTATAGCATTCAGTTATTCTGTTCCAATGAAATATGGGTTTGTGAAATCAATGAAATATCAGTTTATTTAGCATTATTAGTTGAATAATTACATACAATTTCATTGAAATCACTCCAGTGCTCTGGAAGAAAATAAGTTATGAATTTTCGGTGATATTCCATGATTTTGGATTTTCGTAAGAAATGTATATTATATAGCATTATTCAAACGATTAATATTATTCATTAACTAGTAAATTGAACAAGTTAAAACTTAAACTGCAATATTGCAGTTCTTTTTATTTTCTCATGCTTACTGTAACAATATTTTTGCCCCCCACTGTATGTAGAGTCCCGCAATATCTTCACTTCCGGTTACTGCTCTAACATAGTTATGCACAGTTCATTTATACAGGAGAAATGCTCGTTGTTATCAGCTTGTGCTTAAAGATACGACACATTACTTTATAAATAGTCTTACTTCGGCAAAAGGCAACATTGTTTGTATTGAGTCTCTTTTGTGTTTTGTATTATTCTAAGCCTAAAAATCAAAAACATAAATTTTTGCTACACATTAGTTTCTAAATATTCTTTCTTCGATAAAAGACAAGATTTTTTGTACTCTGTCTGTTTTGTGTTTTATATTATTCTAAGCTTAAAAATGGAAAACATAAATTTTGCCACGCATTAGTTTATAAATATTCTTACTTGAGTAAAAGATATGATTCTTTTTATTTAGTTTATTATTTTAAGCCTAAAAGTGAAAAACATCAATTTCTCGGCACATTCACACACACTGCACAATAATGTGCTATTAGTAGTTCAATCATCGTACACTCAAACCGAAAATGACTGATGTAAGAATCAATAAAGATCCTTCTTCTTCCAGCAAAATAGACGTAACACTGATCAAACAGCATAGTTGTATGGAGTGCGTAATTCTGTGGCTTCGTGTTGTTTGTAACGTTGTAGAATTGTGTGATTGTACATTGTATGCTACTAACAACTCATCGTATCAGTTTTAGATGGAGAAAAAAAAGGCACGATTTCAGCCGCGGCTGAGATTGTCGACTGCTTCTGTACAGATTCATGCCACATGGTTAATTCCACTGCTTCGCTTTTAAGTAGTGCATGTCATACTTTAACAATAAATATTGCAAATGGCGTTGAGTTATTGCTACTTGCTCTGAAACCTACATCTTTTATTACCCAATTTCAATGCTTCCCCTGTTTTTACTGTGCAACATGCAGTGGCGAGCATTTCGAGTACAAAATCAAGGGTATTTGGAATTTTTTTCCCGCCAAAATCGAACTACCAAACGCAACACTAAACTACAAACACTCGCTGAAGGATTACAAACATCACACAATCTCGACAGGTAAAAGAATGCATAAGAAAACAAAAATAACAGAAAATTGTCTCATACTTTGTAGATAATCTAGGTTAGGAAAGCTTTGACTATAAATATATAAAAGTTCTGTTGTTCTGTTTTGTTAGTCCAGTTCACCCATTACTCAAACGCGTGAGTGAACATGTTAATAAATAAAATGTTGAAAGTAAAAGTTTCCATATGTACGTTTTCGGATTATTCTGTGAAGTTTAATTAGTAGAAGCAAAAGTTCGACATATACAAACCAAAAAACACTTTGGAAATTTAACTAGAATCTGCAAATTTTTGATATATTTCAACATATATCGTAACATAACATTTAACAATAATATTCATTTAGAAACAAAGAACACATATTTAAATACTCGGTTAAAATTGACTAATATTATATGCCGATTTACAACTATTAAAAGGTTCAAAGGTTTTTTTATTTATATGCTCGCCACTGTATGTATTTACGTACACAATTTATTACAACTATTCATGCAGATTGGATAGGTTTAAAAGTGTTTAATATTAATGAAATATTAATCGTGGAGCAACAACATTTGTAGGTAACTGAACGCAGTTTATTTCGGTCTCCAAATTTTTACATTAATATTATTCTTTGTTGCACAAAGCTTTCTTCCTTCTTTACGGTTTGTATGCACATATTTGTGAGGTTTAATCTACTTCGGGCAAAGCCTTGTAACTTTTACTAATCTCAAGGCAACACATCTGCGATAAAGCAAGGAAACGTAATACAGTAGCACCTCTTTTATCTGAGATCTATTTGAGCACTCTGTTATACGGACACGTTGTATGTGTACACAGTTGAGTGTATATGTATTTAATAGTATCACCAATCACAACACAGCTTTAGTATCTAAAACATTTGGCACCCAGAAACTCTTAAACCAAATCATATACAATTTCAGTATTTGTGATTATTATTATTAATATTTATATAATTTTTTAATATATAAAGATCAGCATCGGAGAAACAACTGTTTTGTTATTTGAAAATTGCAATGTTTAAACAAAGATATTTACAGGGACACTATTTTAGATTTAAAAGATTTTTTCACATAACCTAAATTTTCTATCACAAAACAATTTTTTCAAAATGAACTTAGGACGGTTATGTGTTAACTTATAGGTAGGTGAATTTTCACAGTGATGTAGGTCAGCAATTCATTGCCAGCAAATGACTAGCACACTCTCAATTGGAGGATCTACTTGATATTGATCTTTCAATGACCCAATTTGAACGATGCTGTCTCATCTTTGTCAAGAATTATGTTAATTATATTCTGCATTTTCTTCGGTCGGATTTGATTTGACAGTTTTTTTACATTATTCATTAGTTCTATAATACTTTTTGTAATGTCATGGAAACAGAATTTCGATTGCTTTCTCACTGTCCAAAGAGAATAGAAGGGAAGCAGAGTTCAAGTTAATTTTGGAGTCGTGCAAATATTCGGATATTTTTAGTATTAATATTTTTAGGATTCAGAGTACTTCGCAAGTATTCTAACCGAAAAGAAATAAAAGCATCAAATTTTTCTTCACGTTTCTAAATACTTCGCTGGAAATAAAAAGATGTCTGCTTTATTGTTAGAGACTCAAAAGGTTTGATGAATTTTTCACTGATATTTATGTATTTCCATATTTTAATATGGAAATTAATATTTATGCATTTCCACGCTAGCAGTAATTGAATTTAAAGAATAATAGATTAATGCACTGTCACCCACGAGTTTTGTATTTCTCTGATCGTTGATCATTGTTTGTAAAAAAGTCGTGTGTCCAGAAATACTTTGAAAGCTTAGAGTGTCACAGTTAAATCATACTAATCGATATATGTTTATATGTTACATATAATACATATCGTTATATATTTTGATCACTCTTCAGCCCCTAATTGACGTAGCGTGATAACATAACCTATGCAACTCTAGAATTTTGAAAGAATAACGCAATAAAAGTGTTATATAGATTAATTCAGTAGTTTCAAAGATTACATGTTATATAAAAAGCAACTTTAAGTGTTAATGTATTAATATAAATTGTAGTTTAAAGATTTTTTGGGGATAATCACCTGTTAATTTAAAATATTAAGTAAACGTGCTAATCAAATTAAGGTTGGAATTTTATTGCGAAGAAAAATTGTAATTTTCACGCCGTAATATAAAAGAACACGTCCTCTACAATTATGTCGTTCGACTCAATGCACGTTTGTTATTATAAATCTACACTCCGGCCCATGGTTTTCGATTCTTCAGAGGCGTTTCTTGTTTCTGAAACGGGAAACATCAAAAGTCGCGCTACGTTGTCATATAAAATATTTCATAATCATAATAAACAATTGTGTATTTAATAGTTATTTGTATTTCTTTTTTGTAAAGTGTTATCTTTTTCGGAGTCAACATTCATTTGTTTTCAAAACATTCTGCATTTCGCAGAATTTTCACATATGACTCCTTACTTTTGCTTTAGTATTTTTTTCGGGCCATTAATTTATATATAATTTTCAATTACAATTTTTGTAAAAATATAGAGCATATCTCAATAAACAAATGTGTATTTCATAATTTGTTTGTAATCTTTATTGACTGTTTATTCGCTGAAGTTAGACACGCAGACAAATATTAAGAAATTAACAAACGATCTACGATCTTCACTTTATTTTCGGTTTTATTTGTATCGATTTAATTATCAAGTAATTATAAAATAATTACGTTGACATAATTTGATTTATTCTTCTTTATTACTCCTTTTTATTCTGCTTTGCAGGTACTAGTAAGTTCAAATACTAGTACCCACTACGCAAATATCTGAGCATGACACTTACTGCAAGCATCAAAATTCGTTTCATACACTTTCATTTTCAAAAATCCTTTGTTTAGACATTTTATAGTACAATGGATAATTATCACATTTTTTCATTATCTGCATTCTGTCGGTAATGTAGGGAAGATATATATATTATATCTTTTCACATTTACCTACCATACGAGCCGGAGAGGCGGAAGTGCAAATTCACCAGTGTTCCACCGGTAAATGAAAAAATGTGATTGTTTGATGCACCAAAAAATGACACGTAATTTGTATAAATGCGATTAATCAACATTTAATTCGTCTGTTCTTGTTAATATCATACGTGTTATGCAAAACCAAAGTTACAGTAATACAGTAAAAATCATCATGATACCCAAATTCGTAAATTTAAATTCTGTAACAAACCTAATAACAGTCTTGTTCAAACAAATGTAAAACCGGGGACTCTCAGATTAGCTGGCTAAAAAAAGAAAAATCATTGCTATTTAAAGACAAGACCTTTCTTCTAGAACAACATTTATCCCAAAAACATTAGGTGTGCGATTACTTTTTTCATCCATTTCAAAATACATCAAACAACACCTTCGTCAACACAATTCCTAACAAAAGCCTTTGATTTCTGTACAGATGACGGGGCCGTGAAGTGGGAATTACTACCGAGAGCAAGATGAGAACCATCAGCAGTCAGGCGGAAGGAATAAACAGAAGCCGTAAGCGATGTCTGAGAGAACGGGAGCTAAGACTAAGTGCAACAGATCGTACTCTCGTTTTCTAGAACATCCTTACCGAGTGGATGTCGAAGCAATTACTGGGGCAACATCGCCACACACATCACATCCACAGACACACATACACACAGACAAAAAACCTGGACATATACTTATCGAAATCACACCCCGAAGACACGGAAGAACTAGCGAGGCATCGGCCGATTGCAAGAAATATATATATATATATACATATAGATATATATATATATGCACTATTCTATCCTTAAAATTCATCTCTGTCCGGATCATATCCTCCCTAGGCCTTTCCTATTCGACC
Organism: Ectemnius lituratus; assembly: GCA_910593735.2. Taxonomy (NCBI): domain Eukaryota; kingdom Metazoa; phylum Arthropoda; class Insecta; order Hymenoptera; family Crabronidae; genus Ectemnius; species Ectemnius lituratus. The sequence goes on from OU343045.1 coordinate 4,787,269, forward strand.
TAACCTAAGCCCCAAAACCTAACTCCCAAAACCTTTAAACCCCCAAACCTCGTCTCTCTATCTCTCTGTCTCTGTCTCTCTGTCTCCCCCTCTTCCCCTCTCCGCCTCTTTGTCACTATAATTATATTTTATGTTAACAAGATACTAGTGTTGAATTATTGCTTCTTTGTGATACGTATGATGTGTACCCTCCACCGGCGGGGGAGCGTAGGACGATTCTGTGTGTGTATGCGGGGGGTTCTCTCGACTACCTATGTAATAAATGAAGCATTGCGATTATGCGTCTTAAATGCACTGCATAGTAAGACAAGGAATTCTTAACTAATTAAGGAAGCTTACGATCGACATCGATCGACTTTGCGCCGGCTGGAAGCGACGGGTTCAACGGTGGTCCGAGACTGATTCTTGTGGCGTTGGTTAAATGGATTAGTATTGTTCTGGTATAAGAAGCGTATGCTTTTTACAGTCATTGTGTAAACGTAAAGGGTAATTACTATGATGGGATGGTTGGAATATTGGATATGGTTGTTTAGACAGTTGAATTTCTCATTGGAATTTCATGTATTGTGAGTGTCAATGCAAAGGTTTGGTGTGAACTGTAAAGATAGTTTGGATAGATGCCGATAGAGTCGGAGTTGGAATCGGATCCGGTTTTGAATACGAATGTAATCCTCGAAGATTTCGCGCACGTTGAAAGTCAGCCGTCAGTTTAGGATCTCGCGTTAAATTAGAAACCGGCTTCGATTTCGTCGGTTTTGTCACAGGCCTTCCGATAAAATTGGATCCGGTTTGGAATTCAATGTAATCACATCGAAGGTTCCGTATGTTGAAAGTCTGACGGATTTGGGAGTATGTAATATCGAATTGAGCTTAGCATCGGATCCGATTTTGTCGGTGGCGTTGCGGACGTTCCGATAAAATCGAATCGGATATCGTATTCAATTTTATCAAATTCAAGATTTCATACGTCGAAAGTCAACCGAGTGCACGAACAATAATATCATATTGCGTCCAGGAACCGGATCCGATCCGACATTGCCGGTAGCGTTACATAAGATCCGATAAAAATCCAAATTGGATTAAAAATCGGTTCAACGTAATTAAGTCATATTCAGCATGATAATTTGCCTACGGATCCGATTCCTGCTCCGATTTTACAGTTAAAGCTGTAGGCAACATTACAACATTGCTAGCGACTTTTATTCAATTATTCCTACACAATTGCCAAGTACCAGATGAAGCTGTCGATACCAGCGTTTTAAACAATAACTAAACTAACGAATACATGTCTGGGCTGCCATTAGACGCATCGCGTACAGCTGGCTTTAGGCAGGAACGCTTGAATGGGGATAAAATATTCTTACTGCTCACTCTCTTCCGCTTTCGGATGTGCACATGGCAGAAGCTCTGCTCGATTATCGCGGGGCGGCGGTGGCGCGCGCGGCGGTTAAGTGCTTTCGAGGGAAATTATTTTTTCAGAAGACAAGGAAAACGTACGCAAAGGACTACCGATCATGTCGCGGGATGGACGTTTTTTCGTACTATACAATTATTGCTTTAATGTATGTAATTATAATGTTTTATTGTTATGAGGCTCCAGTGTATCTTTAAAAATAAATAGAGAGTGAGTCAAATCTTAAGTACCCACTGCTTATCTTCTTCTCTTTTGTACGCTCAGGGAATTCTCTTTAATCTTTAAACTGCGCAAAAAGTTTAATTCCAACATGCAAGAAAAATTATTTTTTTATTTAAAAATTTTATTTCAAGTTTTATAAAAAATACTAGATATACAATTATTAATTAATTGAGTGGTAATATCAAAACCATTTACTGGCATACAAAAGCACGATAAAAGTATCTGAATAAGCAATAGACAAATTTCAAGAGCAGTTTAAGGGTTAAGTAGGTTTATTTAAAATGGCTTCTTTATTCGGATGTATTATGCTCTTCTACATTTGATTATCATTCAAGCAAACTGTGGATTAAAAAATATTACAAAATCTCAAATACGTCGTTAGAAGATTTTTCAAACACTGACAACTGGAACAATATACTTTCTAAATTCAGTTATTACTAACTAAAGGTTGGGACATTTGGTTTATTCTACAGCTTTGTAGACTTACCGATTTACCTCTACCTTCTCTGCTAAAATTATTGCAGTTAGATATCTGTCCATCAAAGGATAAGATATCTGAAGATAAGAAATGGTGAAGGATTTGTTTGTCGACGCATTTTTCCAAAAACCAAATGTCGATATATGAATCGGAATTTAAGGGATACAGTGTTGCAAAACTGCAACAAAAAACATTTTGAAATTAGGAAAATGTGTTCTATTTTCTTAAAAATTAATATGTTCAAGAGTTACTAAAGTTATTCGATGAAGTTTAGTTTTACTTAACAAATTTAAAACTGCCGCGAAAGTGTCCAAACGCTCATTGGCCAGGAGTTCGAAATACGCAACCAATAAAAGTCCACACTCACATGCGATATATCGATAGATTTATCGAAATATCCCGATTGTAACTAGAATTTATTTATATTTTGAGAGTTAAGCTTTATTTAATTAATTACGATCTGACAGACGAGTCGCACCGATGTTTTAGATTCAAAACTCAATTAAAAACCAGTTTAATCCAAAGTTATTAATGTTATTCCTTCAAGTCCAAAGCTTCACTTAACAAATTTAAAACTCCCGCGAGAATCCTCAAGCGCTGATTGGCCAAGAACTCAAAACACATAGCCAATAAAAAGGCACCTACAAATGCGATATATCGATAAACTTATCGCAGTATTGGTCGATACTATCGATACTAATCGATACATTCTCAATATGCGACATATATCCATGTGACTTCTTTCAAACCTAATTAAACTGCAAAACGTGCACAACTAAACTCAATCCACGCACACAAAGTATTCAAGGTTTTCAATTACTTTTCAAGAACTCAAGGCAAATATCTTACGAATGACATCATTGCGTATCATCAGCCTGAAACCTATCGAAATGACCGTAATAAAAACACGATCGAACCGTCCCTTGAACCTTCAACCTTAGCGCTGTCTGATCGCGACACTTATCGCCGGTTTTCTGTGTCGTCAAATCTCGAATCTGATGCAAATGGAAGTAGAGTTCTCGTAATCAAACGGATAACGTTTACCGGCGCGTGAACGTGGATTAACTATTTCGAGTGGACAACTGCTATGTGCAGTACGTGTTAATCACGGTGTTAATCGACAATAACTAGTTTTCAAGGTATTTTGTTTGTTAGTTTGTTCTTCGTTTTGTTGTAAATGTTTTGTATATGTGATATTCAATTATTAAGTGGTGGAAAACGATAGAAAGTCTTTGTATGAAACAATTGTGTGCAAAGATATTCATTATAACCGGTTTTGCTTTCGGTAGGTTAGGTTTGATGGTTCAAAGTTTTCAAACTAATTCAGGATTAATTCAGTAGTTTTATATTGTGCTAGGTTAAAATTACAAATAGGTTGGGTTTCGCAAGTATAACTTCGCTCTGTTTGCACAATGACATCAAAATTGAGGTTAGTACGTACAACTCTGCACACAAGTATTTCGTACAAATGAAACTGTTTATCGCTTTCCGCCAATTAATCATTGCAAAATATCATTTCCTTCGAAATATCATTATCATATAAAGAAAAAGTAGATTACGTTCTTTTCAGAAAACTAGCTTTCGTATTTCTAAAAAAAGAAACGGATACAATTTCAAAATATCCAAATGTCATTCAAAGATGAATCAAATTGACTTCCATCTGTGACTTAGTTTACCAAAATGTGCACGATCTTTTTCTCCATAATTGACAAAAATACAAAAATGCCAGGAACGAAAAATTGCAAAACAAAATTTTTATACTCAAAATATAAAATTTACAAAAATTTATTAAAATAAAAAAATTTTCCAAACAAATGATTACAAAATCATAACATAACAAATCCATTTAAAATCAAAACAATGTTGAATTTATGTATTTTTAAAAAGACCTAGTTATCAATATTTATTATTCATTGGCAGATTAAGGCAATGACGTAAGCATAATTCTAATATTTCCAATAGGCAAGCCACCTTTCGAGTCTAACTGGTTAGCTCTGCTATGTTGGTGCTGGTGGAGGAGAAAACGGTACGACGATGACGCAGACTCGTGGCTTTCCAATGGACATGGACCTTGATGATCCTCGGTACAGGATCAAACCTTATCAACAAATCGTTGCTTCCTGTACCGGCGCACTTATTACATCAGTTTTCGGTAACCTTTTTGTCTTTTTATACTTCATTTAACTTTGTAAGTAGTTGCTTTTTGTGATACTCTTGAAATCTTAAAATATGCAGCACTGAAAGTTTTATTGAAAATGATTCTATAGTTTTAGGAATTTTTATATATTAATATACAAGTATATTTACTGATATAGTTGTTTGCGCAAACAATATTGTGAGTCTGGAATTATCTTGAAAATTTAGAATCAAACAGTTATTTTATACTAATAATGCATAAACAGTGCTTGTTACTTCTTATTTTGTAGCGTATGCGTAAACTTTTTGTAGTAAATTTTGTACTAACAATGACTTAATACAAAGAGTAATAGCTTCCTGAGTCATCAGTGAGTTAATTAATTTTGAAAACAAAGTGGTTTTTACTTCAGTATTGTTTGTACAAACGAAACTGTGAAGCCAGAATTATCTTGAAAGTTTAAAGTAGAACTGTTTATCTAAAGTAATCTATATCTATGTTTCTTATAGTTTGTTGTATATTTTTAATGATTAGTTACCTAATAATTGACATAACATGATAACATATTATAAAGCAATAAAAATTTAATCAAAATCAGTTCGGTTCTTTCAAAACTTATTCATTACATATAAAATAATATTACACACTTATATATTAATATAAATTTTAATTTAATAATTTTTCATTGCTTGTTAATCTAAAATTCAAAGCAATGTATTAAAAAATGTAAGTAATACAACAACACGCGAGATTTAGAACAAATTGTTGACTAAAACAAAGTACAAAGTCCATAAAATATTCTCGTATTTCTTATCTGTTAACAATAAACGCATATTCTGTTAAAATGCGCGAATAAAAAAACTACTGAAACATTAATCATTTTCTGACGGTTAATTTGTTGTTTCATTTCAGTGACACCGCTCGATGTCGTCAAAATACGACTACAAACGCAACAGAAAGCAATGCTTTCTAATAGATGCTTCCTATATTGTAATGGGCTGATGGATCATTTGTGTCCTTGCACCAATGGCAAAGCACCAACGTGGCTAAAAACTAATGGGAAATTCGAAGGCACGCTAGTGAGTTTCCATTGTTATATTTTCAATTATACATAATTTAGTGATTGTTTAAAAACATCTCGTAGATATACAACTGCGAAGGGACGAGAAAAGTCGGCTATTTTTTCTTGAACTATTTTTTATTTTAAAGTATTGTTTATTACAAAATATAATCTTACGTGACTCGGAACGATTTCCTCGCTGCTCCGTTTAGTTTCGTTTTTTTACAAGAAATATTGCTCACTGTCGCTAAATTATATAAGATTATAAAAAATGTTTGTCTCTCAAATAAAACAAAATTTGGATTCATTGAAGATAAAAAATGGTGAAGCTAGACTGAAATTATTATAAATTTCCGAATGAAATTTATAGAATAATTATTTCCAAATATAAACTTTCGTAAATATATGAATTTAAAAAGAAAACGGTGTGTATAATTGATTAATATAATTCTTTCATTGAAATATTCATAGTTTATTGTATAGCACAAAGTTATTATTGTTCTTTAGTGTTTCACTACCATAATTATTCATTATGATTGGCTTTTCAGGACGCCCTTGTAAAAATAAGTAAAAACGAAGGATTACTTTCATTGTGGAGTGGTTTGAGTCCTACTTTAGTACTGGCTGTGCCTGCTACCATAGTATATTTTGTATCTTACGAACAGTTAAGGCGTAATTTTAAGGTAAGAATCAAATTTTCTATTAGATTTACATTTAAATTTTTTTACCATACTTACTACTAATTTCTCAAACATAGTTTTACGACATATGTAAACATGTAAAACATATTTCTAAAATATTATAAAAATATAAAGCAATATTTTCAATTTTCATTCTCATTTTAATGCCGCAATTTTGCAAAATTCGACTGTAGCTTTTTCAGAATTGTACCTGGCATCCAAATGAAGCTTTCGCGTCACAACCCCCAACTGAAAATGCGTTAATACTAATAATAATAAAAAAAAAACCCTGTTTCAGGATTCGTACAACAAGAAATTTAGTTATGAAATGGGTGGCACTGCCGAGCAGCCTTTTTGGATTCCTATGATGGCTGGTGGTATGGCGCGTATCTGGGCAGCGACTCTAGTTAGCCCTCTCGAACTAATACGCACGAAAATGCAGTCGCAACAATTGAATTACGCGGGTAATTCGTCATGTCCGTACTTGGCAACAAATGACAATTGATTCGCTTGCCAACATTCTTATTGAATCGTTCCTTTTTATTTCAGAAATAAAACAAGCTCTACGCACTGTTGTAAAATACAGTGGTGTTTCGGGATTATGGATGGGTTTAAGCTCAACGCTGTTACGCGATGTTCCCTTCAGCGCTATTTACTGGCTCCACTATGAGAAAATCAAAGAGATCTTTCGCGAATCCCAAAATAGCTTCACGTTCAATCTTCTGGCTGGCGGGACCGCCGGATCGGTAAGCATAATTATATCACTGTTTCATATCAGATAATATTAAGGTAAAACAGTGTTCTATAGATTTTGTTTTAAAGCGAAACTTTTTTGGAATCGATGCCGATTTTTAGATAATGGACTTTGAAATTAGCAATTTTGACGGCTTAACTTTTTTATAGAATCATATAAAAAAAACTAACCCGTGTTTCATCGATATTCTTCGAATGTGTACAAATTTTTGCAGATTTTTTTACCACCTTTTTTGCGTAATAAAGTTAATACATCAAATTTCAAATTTACATTACAAATACTGAAATTAAGTATGATTTGGTTAAGCAAGTCTTTTTAATTGCTAAAAGTGTGTTATAAGTGATTATTCTACTAAATATATGTTAGAAATTTTCGAAATTTAAAATCGATTTCATAGGATATCCGCGCAATTTAAAGATTTTTCGCTAAGGGCGGTTCTGTCTGCGACCATCCTTTTGCCAGAGCGCATCTTTTCCCCACTTCGGAGTCTGACTCTCTTTTATCAAATATCGATCGTAAGAAAATCTAGCGGTCAGTGCACCCGGTTTTAAGACTGATAACAGAGACCTGTCAGCTGTGTGCCATCAGCTGATACATTGTCTGTTTAAAGGCCAAATAGTATCTGGCAAACCATACTCGGCTTTATTTACGCAACCATTTCATCGTTTCCGTTAACATATAAAATGCGCTCGAACATTTCACTTATTTATTACAAATTTATGTTCGGAAAATTGCTTTATTTTTATTTGATTGTTCTAGTTTTATTTCATTGTTTCTTAAATGCAATTGGTAACAGTTTATATTAAACTTTGTTCAATTTGCAGATTGCTGCTGTTTGCACTATACCTTTCGATGTAGTGAAAACGCATCGACAAATAGAAATGGGGGAGAAAGAAATATATTCCGGTAAGTATTTAATTTAAATTAAATTTTGTAATAACTATTCAATAAGTTTAATTTTGCATTACTTTCCGAATCATCGCAATTCTCAGTCCTTGGAACATTTATTTTCTATAAATTTCTAATTCATTTTTTGGAATATAAAACTTAATATAATATTAATATTAATATTAAAAATCATTCAACGGATTTTAATACTCTTTTCAATCCTATATAGAATTTTGAATTCAGATAAACAATAAACTATACAATATCGCAATATTTATCTCCAAGTAACTCCAAAATTCCAACTGAAAAAGAAACCGAGCTGTAGATTATTAAAAGACGTTAGCAACAATTTATTGTTTAAATTACACACTATTTATCACCCAAGCGAAATCGGATGAAACAACTAGTATTTGAATATAATACACACGATTTCCAAAAACCTAGAATCTATCAATATTCTAATCTATTAACAGAATGTCAACGGTTCTGTTTACAGACAAACCGGGTCGGAGCAGCGGGACTTGGGCGATTATTGAAAGGATATACAGACAGAGCGGAATTAAAGGACTGTTTACAGGTCTAACGCCGCGTCTGGTGAAAGTTGCACCGGCGTGTGCGATCATGATTGCAACTTTCGAGCATGGAAAACGATTCTTCCAAGAGTACAACGCAGATCGCATTCGAGAGAGCGAAAGACAAGTGCAGCTCTTGCGGCAGAATAGTCGAACTCTTGACTGAGGATTAATCGCGTTGTATTGTGATGCATCATTTAAACTTGATTGGACGGACAAGTGGTACCTTAATTTATATTTTTAGTAATTTTTAATTACTTAAGCTTGATTTACATTGTTATACCTGTGATGTACACTTTTATGTGATGAGCGACGCTGATAAAGGTGTATTCCGCAAAACACTGGTCGGTGTCAATTTTCTTTACACTTTCCCCTCTCCTTCATCCTTTTTTCCATAGAGTAGGAAATTCTGAAAAATTCTATAATTCCATTCCTTCGAAATTGAAAGTGATTGGATGTGAAGAATGAACAATTTGGCAGAAATAGTGTTACAAATATTAATATTGACATTAAGAACATCGGTATTAACATTAACGTTAGTAACAACATTTAGAATATGAAATTTAAAAGCGCACTAATTACGAGTGAAATATTTTTTATTTATTATATTTTGCGAAATTTATTTCGCCGTTTTTGTTTGACTCTTAATCGAGTTAATTAATTAGTCGGAATAGTAAAAGTGTAATAGTAAATATGTTATCCGAACTTAAATAATTTATCCCAACTCGATGATTATGCGCAGATGAGATTCCATTATGGGCACAATTGTCTATTTTACATAAACATTCGCAGTCTAACTATTGTATTTCCTATCTTAGAACGTTTGTCCAAAACGTTTCCGAAAATAGTTTTATTTTAGTGTTTATTAATCAGTTCTTGCATATTACCAGTAAGCGTACACAATAATTCAGATTACGCATAGTCATTAATCATTACAAATGCTTATGTTCAGCGGAATTCTTTAATATTCACTTATATTCACTTTTTTATTTGGAGATCGCGTTAACAGTCATGGTCATTAGCGAATAACAGATGTTTACACGTTTTTTTATAGTTTAAAGTTGATGTCAACCTTCTTCATAAATAGAGTTCGGTTTTTGGTTATTTTTTTAATTCGATTGATAATTCAAAATGTCTGCATATTCCATAGAAGTTCTGAAATTGTATCAACATTTGTTTAAATGAGTTTCTGCTCTCGTAATGGTTGTAATGTCCATTCGAATTAAACCGCCTTTTCAATAGTGAGCTAGTCAAATTAGTTTCCAGATTGCATGGATTTTGGTTTCGGAGATCGAATTTTAAAATTATTGAGTAATCATAAGGTCTTTTTTAAATAAGAAATTGTTTACATACTATTCAATGTCGTATCTACGGAAATGCCGCAATATACAGGGTGGGTCGAATTGTGTGTAAAATCGATAAGGGCCGTACTTTGATATTTAAGTGCCTCGAACGGTTCTATAAAATCGTTAATATCATTCTATATTTTCGTTATTACATATTTTTGATTCGGATATTATTTAACATACTTATATTCAAGATTAAAATTTTCAAAAGTGTTTCGTATACGTCGTTCTTTGCACCCTCGGTTGTGATTGTTTTTTAATTTTTTATGTTCAAATTTTACCTAGGAGCATGTAAACATTATTTATTTCGAATTATTTTATATTATTGGTAATAATGCAGATTTTCATTGACTCGGTGGATGAAATTACTATGAAGTTAAATAACTAATATTAATATTACAAATTAATTCAAATTAATTTTTACATTTATTTACACATGGGTCGACGATACATTTTTGGCAAATATATAACAAAAACGCAATAATGTACGCCTCCGAAAGTATTTGTTAGAACAAACTGCAATTTTTGTTTTGTTCGAGTGCACTTTTCCTAACAGTTTCACGTGACAATTTGTAGCTGGATGAATATAATTCTCTTTATTCATTTTCGATCGAAAGTTAATCTGTTGCAAGCAACAATTTTGAATTTTGTATGAAAGATTTCGAAATCCACTTTCGGTAAATTATACCACGTGTCCAAACTAAATGATTGTCGCTCAAACTATGAATGAAATTGCATTTAAAAAGCGTATTATATGAAATTTAATTGCCTAAATCATTGTATTATTTCAGTTTATGAACGAAACTGTTGGATTTTTAAAGAGATTTTGCTTTGAAAACCAGTTTTCGGGAAATACTGACTTTCTGAGTGACAGTAAACTAAGAAATTGCATTTATAAAACAAATATAGCACGAAATATATTATGTCATAGTATTGTACTGTGTTTGTTGTCCATTATATTTTTATTATTCATTTTTCGAGTTTTTAGAACAGTCGTTTTAAAATCCACTTTCGACAAACTATATTATTTTCCGAATTAAATCAAAACTAAGGAGCTTAATTGAAAAAAGAGAGTACAGCACAAAATTTAATGCGTCAAACTACTGTTTCATATTTATTCCTGAACAAAACGGGCGGATTACATAACCCTTTCGCTACTGCAGTCGCCTTTAAGCGTTTCGAAATTTCACCCACTGCAGACTGTTGGCGCTCTAACAATGCATTGCAATTGTATTTGCTATAGCTAAAATTTAATCAATTAAAATTATCGTTCTACATTAAATGTAAGCCTAATGGAAGAATTAATAACTACATCGTCTTAACATCCACTTTTCTTCAAACTACACCGATTTTTACAACCAATACAAACCAACGAGTTAAAGTACAAAATCAAGTGCACAAAAGGAGAATCAGCTATAAAATTTAAGAAGGCAAATTATCCTCATTAATTGGGTATTTAGGGCATACACGTGGAGCACAAAAACTAAAGTTTAACTTCAACATTTTAAAAAAATATGAAAACCATTTTTGTTTTAAAAGATTATAAAACATATATACAAGTACATAATGAACGGTACATTATAAATTAATTTCATTAATCTATCGGTCATAATTACAAAATTATTGTCAGGAATGTATGAACGTTTTTTTACTAATCACGAGTGACGGTACCCATTGTTAGATCAGACAATGTTTATTTGAAACAGATGAAGCAATTTTTTCGAGAAAGTATATAGACACTTTTAAAGCTAATAGTGCACAACAGGGACGACTTGCAAAATTTGAGTTTTTAACTAAACGGCAGCCTTTTAAACTCAAAAATAACTACAAAAGTATAGTAATTTTGAAGGATGAAAAAGTTATTTTTCAGTTTAGTTGTCAATAATAGACTATGAACAAGGCCCAGAAATAAGAAACGGCAGGGTTGGAAGGAAATACGTTGAGTCAAGTAAGCGAGAGATTGCAGGCGCCGAGGTGGTTCGGGCATTCTCGGTTGGTCGATAACCAAGCTCGGTGCGTCTCGCCTGCTGATCGGTGGATTCGGCGGAAGTGGTGTGGCGCCCCGGGCTCGTCCGCGCCAGGATTGGTCGAGGCTGAAAGGCTTCGTTCAGCGGTCACTCACCAATTCAACATTCCAAGCGCCGGGTCTCCTTGCCGCCTCTCCGACACTGTTCAGACCGTTCTTTGGTAAGTCTGACCGTCTATCCTGTAGTAACTGACTAAAGTAAGAGCAAACCACTGCGATCCTCTACCGAATGCCCCGAATCATCGAGACCGCCCACAAATATCAGAAAACAATCAAAGCGTACCCGCAATTATCCCCTAAAACCCTAAAACAATCCCGATCGCATTGAACACGAGTCAGCAGCCATTTTCCCGACACCTTGAAACTCCTCTTAGATCTAACTCGTCCGGAACCACTTGGAACCTTGCGATACTCATTTCCTGACTTAACAAGTGCTTCGATTCCTATTTAGTTTGCAATTTTCCGCTTATTTCCTCTTCGCCGAGTTTTGCGGTAGAAGTTCGCTGTTACGTAACGAGCGTGCGACACGCTTCTTGCGTTCGATAGATCGAGCGCTGGCGGATTCTTCTTGGGTGCCCTCTTAGTAGATTGTCGATTCGCACGGCGCTCGGTTCCTAGTCCAACTTGGTTCCTCAGTTTTAACTAGTTTACGATCTGGTTTCTACTCGTCGTTTTCCAGGTACTCGTCCAGCGACCACACAACGGCAAACGTCACCATGTACGCCTGCAGCCGATTCATCGCCCCTGCCGTCAGGTCCACCGTGAGTTTCAACCCTATTCTCTCATTTAACTAGTTACCCTACTTAACTAGTTTCTTCTTCGGTTTACTAGTTACGACCCTAGTCGTAACTAGTTTCGCGCGGATTAATCGACGTATATGATAATTCTGTATTATATAATTATTGTTTTAATTATATAACGGGAATATTGGAACGGACAATGATTAATGATTGTGTCGTTCCGGAATGCGCAGTTGGTATCTGGAAGCTACCTGCGGCCGCTGAGCAGTGCCGTGGTCAGCCAGAGCCAGGCGCTACAGCAGAGTCAGAATCAAAACTCGCTGAACCTCGTGAGTATTACACTTTTCATATTGCATAACCAATTGCCCCTTTCTGGGTTACATAAGTCGAAGACTACTCGCGTGTCGATCACTCGCGATTCATGATTTCGATGTTTCTTCCGTGATTTTGGAATCGGGAATTTAAAGGGACATTGACTGCCGCGCTCGGTCGCGAGTCAAACAGATCGCTACTTCTTTTTCTTTAATTTTCATGCTTACAAAGTTTATTGGTATTAGTACTTTCAGAGAACATTTGACAGTCATTTGGAAGAAAGGAATACGAAATTTAAAGGGGTATTGATTCTTACAGTTTTATTAGGGCTTAGCAAGGCTCGTGTCTGGGAATTGGAGGGTCCAAGCTTTATGTAACTTGGAAGCATGGAAAGGAAGCTTCGATGCTTTTATAACAAGCTTGACAGTCAATTAAAAGAGACTTTGGGAACACTAAATTTAAAGTCTGAGAGTCAAAGAGACTTTTTATGTAACTCAAAAGCATAGAAAGTCAAAACATAACTTTGCGGTAGCAGAAAAAATCAAAGTCGAAGCATTGACATTCGATTCAAATAGAATTTGAGGATTCAAAATTTTATATCAAAATTGATCGTCGCATTTTGATGTACTTTTCAAAGTGTCTAAGATTCGCACAATGCAATACTTTTTTACATAACTTTGTGGTAGCAGAAAAAATCAAAGTCGAAGCATTGACATTCGATTCAAATAGAATTTGAGGATTCAAAATTTTATATCAAAATTGATCGTCGTATTTTGATGTACTTTTTTGATTCGCAGAGCGATGCTTTTTTACATAACTTTGTGGTAACATAGAAAGTAGAAGAGTATTGATACTAATTCTTTTTGTAGGCTTTGGGGATTGGGCTGTTATGTCATTACACTTGACATGGTTTACATACTTAGAATACACTACTTGTCTCTTCGGATTGAGAACATGCTGGTGTTTCCTTGTCAAATGCACTGTATTTATCCTATGTAATATTGATTAGACTGTGATTCTTGTCCATTGTATTTTCATACGGTTTATAAAATTTATATAATACAAAACATAAATTAACATAAATTGTTAATAGTATTTTGTTAAGAATCTAAAAAAGAATCATGAAGCAAAATGTTTTCCAACAAAATCAAGTTAAACAATTATAATTGTTAAGAAAAATCTGAAATTTGTATTTAATATAAACTTTCAAGTTGAAATCAAATCAAGATAAAGTAAAATCTAAATTAGTATTAAAAAAGGAATAATACAAGATAAACTAAATACAATTATAATTGGAAATTTTGTTTAACACAAATTTTAAGAAAGTTCGATATTCGAATAACATTTACTTACTCGACTCTTCTTTTTGCACAGACGCCAATTGGTCGCAGTTTCCAAACCTCGGCAGTCAGTCGTGATATTGACTCTGCTGCCAAGTTCATTGGTGCTGGTGCAGCCACCGTCGGTGTCGCTGGATCAGGTATGCCTTTCAACAAACATTACTTTCTTTGTATTGTTCGAACATAGTTTGTACAACTTACAAGATTATCATCTAGTTGTCTCTGTAAATGGCAAACTATTTCTTAGAACTTAAAAAGAAAGTGCAGCATTTCCTTATATAAAAAAGGAAAAAAAGAACCGGATAAGTAATCGATTATGAAATAAAGGTTGTATTTCGATTTTGTACAAATAATTGTATGCAGTACAACATTTGTACATTTGTACAATAATTGTATGGATTACAACATTTGTACATTTGTACAATAATTGTATGGATTACAACATTTGTACATTTGTACAATAATTGTATGTATTACAACATTTGTAGATTTGTACAAATAATTGTATGTATTACAACATTTGTTCAAGTACAATAATTATATAAATTTTCATTTGTATTTTTAATATGAATAAAAAATGAATCCGATCACTTTAATCGAAAACCCAGAGAAAATTAATGTATTGTATGTTGAACAATGTTTTAAATGTTTCAAATTCTTCCATTAAACAGTATTCTCTGAAATTATCAGAAATATCGTTATATCATAAAATGGTAAATCGTTCATTTACTCGAATTTTGTGAAATGTGTCTGTAACACTAAAACTTGTCATTTTTTTTATTTATTATTCAAAAGTATTTTGTGCATACCAAAATCGAAAGCATATGACCTTTATTTCATAATCGGTCATTTGACCGGTTACGCTAGCAATAGTTATATATAAAGTGCTTCTACGTTTAATGTTAAGATCGCAATTTTGACAAATCAAAGTTTACCATTTCTAGAGTTTTATCCAAAATACCAGTTAACAGTAGTGATTAAATGATCCATTAGTATCCGTAAATATGAGATTTGGTGGTTTCACGAGTACTAAGCAACAAAAAAGTCAAAAGTCATACTGTTTAAAACAAGACGTTTAAAAAATTCGTCATGCAAGTTCATTCTCGACACCCTACCTTGAATTTCAAGAATTGCTTCTGGCTTTCCTATTCACCCGCTTGATAATTGGATATCGCTGAAAACTTCTCCTTGAAGCAGCAAGTCTTTCCTAAGCGATCCTTGGTTTCGTGCTTTCGGAAGCAATGGATCTCCTTGTTAATGTTCCTCATCTTTTACATAACTTTTATTAATATCTTTACTGTATATAGTATATTTTCGAGATTTCGTTTATAGACGAACATATACTCATACCTTTTCACGGCCGTATTGATCCCAGATGGAGACTCGCGCGCCAAGAAAGTGCAATTTTGAGACCCGCGTCTTTCAATTTAGAATTCTCATTTACCGTTGATATTTCTCGCTTTTAATTGCTTGATAATTAATAGATCTAAAAATAAAAAGGAAGAAATACAAAAACAGTTGCAATTTATTCTTTATTATCGTTTGCAAATACTGTGTTAAATATTACATTACATTTTGATAGTAATTCAAGCAAACAAACGAATAATCTTAACAACAATTGAAGAGAATTCGCGGCTAATAAAAGAAGAGACTTGTTAAAGTTCGATAAGAGTTTCCAATACAAAAAGGACTAATAATAGGGAAAAATGCAATTACATGAAAATTTATAGAGCAGTCGTGTTCTCGGGAGATAATCGATACCTAAAGATAGGTCGGATGGTCTCGGCCCAGGTGGCTGCGACAGTTTCTTTCCGCAATGCGCTATATTATGAGATTCATCCTCTTTTTTCCTATTAAGTTTTGACAGTTACTCAAGACTTTTCTTATTCATATAAAAAACAAGGTTTATCTAATATTATTTATAAAACGATTTAGGGCAAATTATAGGTTATAAAATATTCGATAGCTAATTTATGATAAACTTTTCATCTGCGATTAATACGACTGAAATTGTATACAAGAAGTTTGGAAAATTGAAATGATTAATAATAATAAAGTTGTTTCTTGTTTGATTACACAGGTGCTGGTATTGGTTCGGTGTTCGGCTCCCTGATCATCGGTTATGCCAGGAATCCATCGTTGAAGCAACAGTTGTTCTCATATGCCATCTTAGGATTCGCCTTGTCCGAGGCCATGGGTCTCTTCTGTTTGATGATGGCTTTCCTGCTCCTGTTCGCCTTCTAAGTCACCAAAAAACCGCATAAGAAATTGCTGATAGTTTTAGTGCGTCACTGCCAAGACAGCGACTACTGGCTCTGCGGAGTGTGGCAGCGGTTGTCTCTGGTTTACAGGATGCCATGAAATCATTAGAGAAGCTCTCGAGTACCTGGCTCGACAAGGAGAGCGACATATTGCATCGATTCAACAAGATCACGACAAAAACAAAAACAACTTACACCAACAACAAGACACGCTTTCCATCTCAATTATAACAACAAAGGCTGTACAGGCGTGGATTTCTCGAGCATCTGCCACTTTCCTTCTCCTGGTCCTTTCGGCATCTCGTATTCCTAATCGTTTCATGGCCTACTGTTTCATGTAGAATAAACGTCACCGTTATTACGAGGTTATTGATTTCAGTGTAATCTTACGAGGAAATAAGACAGGAATTATTCGAACTTGAGTCATAAAAACGACAGCCTTATATCCTCCCACCCAAGATTTCCTCTTCCTACATATATTATGCCCGACCGCCCCCCCCGTCTACGCACGTTATGTGTGCGCATCAGTCATGGTAATGTCGATGCAAGCAAAAGTAGTATAATATTGCCGAGAAAACATTTTTGTTACCCGAAGGAATCATCGTTGTCGTGCCCATCGTGTGCGCACTTTGTTGAGGTAACTCTTGACAGAAAGAAAACTGTACAGTGATACCGAATAAACAATTTTGTTGTGAAAAATTCTTTACTCTTCTTTAGTCTTTCGTTGTTGAAAGGAACGAATGACTTTTTAAAATTCGATTTAATGCATTTATTTTTCATTTTTGAATTGTAAATGAAAATTGGAAAAATTGACTTATTTCGTGACTAGGTTTTAGTTATTTTATTTTAAAGCTTGGTTTATTTTTCAGAGTTTATAATCATTTTATAATTAATCATACGCGGCATTGAACTTTAACAAAATATGTTGGAGATTTTTCATTTTATCGGTTAGACACTCGAAACTTGATTTTGAAAGGTCACTGTAATCTACTTTATCTGCCCAGCTGATAAAACGATGGCTGGCATAGAAGTTTCCTTCCGCGCGCCTATGCCATTGATTTCCTATTCTGTTGATTCATGATAACTGATTGGTGGTTGATCTGGTTGCGGACGTACATACCAATAATGGGTAAGAAAGTAGTCGCGATCATTCGCGATATGGTAGAAGTGCTGGTTTATCGACACAAATGGCCCAAATAATGCTGCCGAAGTCCTGTAATATGCTTGCTTATATGAAATGATTTTTTGGTTAGGAAATTCCTGGTTTTACACGATTTCGACATTTTTTAGTCATATTAATGTGCTAAAAGTTGTAAATTCAGCGCTGTTTCGGCAATTTTTATTTATTCGGACGAGATAAAATTTTTGACCGAGACAAAACGAAGTATCGACTAAAGACTGCTTGCTTTAACTGAAAAAAATTTAATTAGTAAACAACAATGATATCTGTAATGCTATAGATTGATGAATGCATTGTTCAGAATTTGGGCATTGACAAATGAATTGAGCCAGATTTGAAATCCACAATGAACATTTTTGATGTTCAAAGCCTCATGAAAGACGCTAGACAATAAAAGTACACGTAAAAGTTTAGTGTTATACTACAGTAAGATACGACAGGTCATAAAATTAATCTACCTCGTAATACAAATGTTTTTCTCTAAGTTATAGGTTATCTAATCATTGTTATTGCTATTAAATATATGTTTTTGGTCATATATGCAATGCAGGCAGTTTGTGGTGGTCCGTAAATAATGTTACCACCTGCAGTATAAGCCTTTTATATAGTGTAATTTATTTAAACTTATAAATATATATTTTTTTATTTTATGACCTAACAAATAGGTCAGACACAAGTCAAACTATTTCATTAAAATCTTTATTTGATCCATTTTATTAGTAAGTTAATTATTTTATTTAATGTTCATTAAAGCAACTCTGAAAAAGTTATATGAAAACAGGTAATATTTAACTAATTGTGGTAAGAAAAATCGATTTTTCCAAACTATCCTTATTTAATACTGTAAAACGTATTCTCAAGGCGAAGATTTGTGGGCGTTCAGATACTAACACTTTACATACCGGAAGTCTATTAATAGTTTTTTCGATTACAACATTATTGTCTGGTAACCTATCAATCGGCTTTACGATTGCGAACGTACGAACTCATCTTTCGAATTTTCTAATAATAGTTTTCTGACTTAACTATATTCTACTAAAATTTCGTAAAAAATAAACGGTCCTATGGAATTTTTTGGCTTTTAAAAAATATCATTCTAAATATGCATGTCTGAATTTGTTTATAGTATTTCTTGAATTATCTTCGCTGTTCTTTATGTTCGTTCCTTTATCCGTTGCTTTATATTACGTCCCATCACGAATTTTAATCTTTGTTAGTTATTGCTCTATGCTAATTGTAACTAGCTTTTAGTTATCTCTGTATTTCGCGAAACAGGTAATTTGAGAAATTTGGTTAGGTTTTCAAATTGTTAGATTGAAATAGATTAAAATTAATAATGAAATGAAATGAATTTATATTTAACTAGTACAAATAGAATATAAATTTTCCTGAGAAGTAAAACAAATATTTCATGTATTATTACTTAGAAATCCTAAAGTAATAAGTAGAAAAATACAACGAAATAATTTTAACAGATTTGATTATTTACTTGTTTGACTTTTAAAACACTAGGTATTCTCGAATATAATATGTTAATTTCCTAACATTTCCAGACCTGTTTGTATGGGTTCGTTATAGGCCATAATCGAGGACGATTGCTACTTCTTGAACCACTGAAATTCCTAGTTTAGATTATTTTATTTTTATTAGCTGGCTGACAACAAGGTCACTGACATTTCGTTGGATCAAGCATTATTGATTGTAATGTTAATTGCTGCTTTTCATAAATGGCTTTATCGAGGTATTAATGTTAAGAAAGAAGAACACATACGATAATAATGAAGTCACGTAGAATCAGTCAATATTGTGTAGATTATTTATTACAATTACAGTCAAAATTAGTGTAGAATTTTGTTGATTGATGTAATGTTCAGTAATTTTGTTATCTTTTTTCATTTAGATTATACTTTCCATTTTTAATTATCATATCTTACTTATGTCAAGTTGATATAACTTTATTTAAAATCCAATTAAATGTTTTATTAAATTTAATCGAACAATGAAATGTCAAAGAGTGTCAACATTTTAAAAAGCATCATTTTAATTACTATGATGCGATTAATATAAAATTAGACCCACTAACTTTACTGTGGAATTTTATGCAATTATTAATTTTCATTATCTTGCGCATACAAATGTAATGATTATAACAAGACATTTGAAAACTTTATTTCTGAATTCGGTATTCATCTGGTTTCTTTACCCATTTTTCCTTTCATAAATTCGAATTTGCATAACATACATCACTATGTTGTTAAAATGAGTTATCTTTTAAAATAATAGCTCCTAAAACAAGTGATCGATTCGTATACGCATGAATCATCTTTATGGTCGTATTCAGTTTTCAGTTTCACCAAGAAAAGCCCGCGTAATACTGAAGTTCGATGAAAATTAATGGCGCATTCTTGGTGTCAAAGATTCCTTCCGCAAGACTTTTCCCCGGCTGACTAACCGTGACGCGTGCAGAAATGATAACTTTATCGTGACAAGCAGCACGGCTTCGTTTGCATCGGGGATTTCCTGGACTGAACCGCGATTCAGTATTTAAAGTGGCCACACTACCAGAATCGAGCATTCTCTCGAAACACCTCGAAGAAACATGAATTCCCGCGCAACTCTTCTCCTTCTGCTCGCAGTCTGGTGTGTGGCGCTGCAGTATGTCGCTGCAGATGACTCCAATGAAAATCGTACGTAAACATATCGCAATCACTTTTTTCATGCCACTTTAGTATAAAATTATTCAAAGTAGCATAAGATTAATGATAATTGTAAAATTATTGCTGATGAATTCTTTGTAGTTATTTTATTTATTCGTCATAATTCTTGTAGTATAAAATTTCTGGTCGAATTTACAATTATATAATTTATATAATATCATAAGTCAAAACAAGCACGAATACAAAGAAGAAACTGTTTTCTATACGATTTTCTTCTTCTGTCTTTGGTTGGTTCTTCGTATGGCTTGATAGGAATTATTCCAATTTTATTGACCGGAAATAAAGTACATATGGATCAGCTTAAGATATTATAGTATATTAACGTACACGTTGCTCTAATTTAATAAACTGTGGTGCAGAAATAACAAAAATTTGTTCCAACTGCAAAATTTTGTAATTGTACAATTATTGTTGAGAAGAATTATTACCTATTTATTTGACTTATTTGACATAATAATTATACAGTTTAATATGTAATAAATCATATTCATGTACATCAACATGAATAAAAAAAACACTTTTTATATGCTTTCTTCCTTTGTGTTTGCTTACTTCTCCATAAATATTTGTAAGATTTACTCAGTTAGAAAAGAAATTAATTTACTTAATTACTTAGAAAATATGTACGTATATATATGACAAATATTTCTTTCAGATCACCGTCAATATTTATTAATTGTAAAATTAATGTTGAGAAGAACTATTACAAGATTATTGACGCGTCGCGTGTACAAATAAAGTGCACATTCATCAACTTAACCTATTATGCATTAAAGTACCGTTTCGTCAGCTGTAATAAATTATAGTGCAGAAATAACAAAAAACGGAAAGCTAAAATTGATTTACATATTTATAAGATTTACTTAGTTAGAAAACATCGGCACTATTCTTGTTGGCTGTTAATGATAAAGAATAAGTTTCTTAACAATTTGTTGCACACATGAAAATTAAATGTAACTCCTATTTTTTTTTAACAGCATGCGATCAGCCAGTAATCCCTGGAAAAATCACCATGTACTGCGACGTGATTT
The DNA here is from genome assembly GCA_910593735.2 of Ectemnius lituratus. Taxonomy (NCBI): domain Eukaryota; kingdom Metazoa; phylum Arthropoda; class Insecta; order Hymenoptera; family Crabronidae; genus Ectemnius; species Ectemnius lituratus. The sequence goes on from OU343045.1 coordinate 4,808,424, forward strand.
CCTCGCATTACGGATACGACAAAGCCTCCAACTCGTGTGTTAGTTTCCTAGACACCGGCTGCCCAGCAAACAAGAACAACTTCCGCTCTAAGGCATTGTGCGAAGAGGCGTGCGTCAACTAGGCCTGACCGGCCTGACAGCTTTGCTGATTGCCAACTGTGCGGATCATCGTCCGTTTGAGTTTACTAAATTCCTTCGGATCCTCTTTTAGGTTATTTACGCAAAAAAATCGCATGTGAAAAAACCTCGGAAGCTGTCGGAGTAACAAATACTAAGATGGTTTACTGTTTGACTAAGAAGCAAAAATATTAAGAAAATTTTACAATAAATTTATTATTCCCTAATGTGTTGGTATTCTTGTTTATTATGGAAAATACCTAGCCTGATATTTAGTTTAAGTATTCCTTCCAGGAATTTGTTTTGCACGGATAATTGTTTTATTTATAACTATAATACTGTTTACAGATTAATATGTTCTCATATTTCTCTTTGTTTCAAATATCTTTTAACATATAGTTCCACTTTCTATTTCTATTTCTATTTCTATTTTTTTTTAAATTTTTGATAAAATATTGCAATATTTTATAGCTTAAAGTTTTCTTTGACCAGAACTTGATACAGGGCAGAAAATAACATTAAAATTGGTTTAATTCTTCTCGACTTTATTGTCAGCATACAAACAGATTTTATGTTAGTGGAGAAGGGAAGATTGTTTAATACTTATAAATTATTGTTGTTCGGCGACAATATGGTATTCTGAAGATTAGTGCAACCGAGCATCAACGACCATAAGAAAGACCTTTGTCCTAAAGGCCGTAGCCGGGTAAGCAGCCAAAATGTTTGGACGATAATGAAATAATTTATTCTCAACTATGATGTACATTTTTGAAAATTGTGAAAAAAAATTGAGGTGTTAGAGGACTGTCCAAAGATAGAGGAAAAAAAGTTTGGTAATTGTATTTGGTGTAATATTCAAAAAATGAGATGAGAAAATAAACATTATTTTTTTAAACTATGGAGTCCATTTTTGAAATTTTGGTAATTGTACAAAGCAGCGGTATCGGTGAAAAAAAACATTTTTTATTATTGTTTCCGGGACGGAACAAAAATCACATGATTTTTTCTTTAATTGTGCTTTAAATTCTTTAAATTTTCGCGTTTTTTCGAAGTCAATTGCCTATTTTAATTGCTGTTAAAGGCTGTAATTTGGAAATAAATTATTTCGTTATCGTCCAAATATCTCCCTAAATATTATTAAATAAAACCCGGAGGCAATTTTTGGCTGCTTACCCGGCTACGGCCTTTGAATACGACACATGTTCAATGCGGAAGCTTCTGCAGGCTTCATGAATGACACACTTTTAGTATTTTCCCTTTCAAATCTTTATTTGTTTTGCCCATACAAAATGTCAAGGTCAGAAATGATTTCGTTTCACTCACTAATTCCTCCCGAGTACTTTCCTCAATATCCTTGAGTGTAGTCCTTTCTCGGCCCAGTCCTGTCCTGTTCTTTATTCCGTCTGACACCTTTTAGGACTTTTAATTCTCATTGGCTCTAAAGCTGCGGTATACAAAAAAAGTTTCTTGTTGGAACAATTTTTCTTATGGAAGAAAGCACTTATATTTTCTTAAATAAGAAAGTACACATTTCCTTGGAGGAGGTCGTTTTCTTTGTTAGAAGAATTTATCCCGAAAATACTTTTTTACCCACTGTAAGTGTATGTATGGTAACATGCATTTTTAGCAGTAGTCAACAGTTTTAGCCCGACGCCTGGTACACTTCTCAAAAAGCTGTAGCTGAAAGCCGCAAGATTATGATGTTAAAATGGCAGTGAAAATCGAAAATATTACTTTATAACATTATTATTACAAGCGTAAACTGTTAAATAACCTGTTATGAAATAAAGATAATTTTTGGCCGATTTGGCTACACCTGATTGTCAATTAAATACAAAAGCCAATGCATAAAACAATATGTCAGACAATAATACAAAAAATTGTTTATTCTAATTTCTACGTCTAACGAGAACAAAAAAACAGGTAACATACTTGAATCGAATTTTAAAAGCGGTCATTTGATCCAACGTGATACTTTTGGGGTTAGACGAATCAAAGTGTACAAGTGAGAAGTGCAAATCGACAATATTAAAGATATAGAAATATTATAATCCCTCCAGTTCCGGAATATATATAACATGATGTAAAATTGCGTCAGCTGTTACCAGTTTTAGATTTAAAACTAACGTAGGATTACGTCAGCGATTGCGGATATGGTAACATACCTATCCGGCTCCGTATCGCCGATAAATGTATTCGGAATAAGGTGATCGTGTCCAGATCAATCGGGGAATTCCCGGAGATCCCCGAGAGAAAGGAAATAACGTCGGTAATTAGGGCAGCTGCTATTGCCATTCCATTTGCACATGACCCAACAGTTACAGATAGTATAAAAAGTATGCGTACAGTGATCAATTAAAAGTAAGTGGACAATTACTAGAAATGGTTATGATAAAAATGTACACACACTAATATTACTATTATAAGTCTAGATTTTGTTTCCTATGGTTCTTTAAGCTACATAAATTTATTAGTTAATAATTATAATTATTAATTACATAGACGTGTGCGTAAAGTATGTTTAGTGAATAAATCAGCCTATTCTGCAAAGAGAAACATAAGTGGATGCATTATTGCATACGTAATACAGAGAATCATTATTTTAATTAATAAATAATCAATAATTAATATTTGGTATTGTCTCGCTTTCCGCGCATACTATTTATAAGATTTTCGATGTAATCTTTACTAATGCATTGAAAAGTTGATTGCAAATTTATGTAACATAAAGATACAAAATACAAAAAATTAAGAGTATAACTATTATATAATTCAAGTAAATTGTTGTCACAACCATTCCTACTATAATCTCAACTGAAAAATAGAGATTAAGTACTTAAAAGCTGATTGCATTCGTAGATTAAATATAAGCAATCGAAATGTGCGTGTAAACATTGGTTTGGCCACTGCTGATTTTTGCAAAGCGCAAAAATAATTTTGGAGAATGTTCGAAAAATGAAGAATATGGGTTGCAAGCATATGCTACATTGTAGTGATTGGGTGGTGTGGTATTATATCGAGCAAGTTCTGTCTGTGTGAGGAGTCTTCCAGACGTTTGCGGTCACGGTCATCAGAGTTCACCGGTTCGAGTTAGTCAGCCACGGATAAAACAAGTTTATCTGAATTTATCCGTCTGCTCTTACAATTAATTTCAATTTTCCCACCTTGCATGAATAAGCAAATAATAGGAAAACAATATTAAAGTAGCATAACCTTAAATTAAATTGGGTATTTCAATTAAATAAATTTTCTATTTGTTTTGCTGACTCGCATTCATATTCCAAAATCCTCGTGATCGAGAGATTATTGTCGTATACATTTGTTTGTAATAGTGTTAAATAATTCATTATTCTTTATTAAATACACTTACATGTTTTACCGAATTAAGAATGATGTTAAAATATTATACCATTAAAATAAAAGTGGGATTTAACATAATCTATTTTTTTTATTTATTTAATATTATTGCAACTACGTGATGTTTAGTGATATAAGATACCCACAGTGACTCGCATTAATATTCAGACGCTCTTGTGTTCAAGATATTATTGTTGTGTCCATTTATTTATAATGACATTAATTATGATAATGCATTATTTCCTATTAAATGAATTCAGGAATATGTTACAGTTTCTGGAGACATATTGTTTATTTATTTATTGTCCATTGCTTCTCACATCAAGATAAATTAAAGCATGCAGAAAATTTAGGTCACAAAAGTATTGAGATATGTAAGTACATGCCACGTTTAATGTGTATTTTAGCGGAACGGAAAGAAGGAATACATTATTTGACAAAGCTTTTATCTTTATAACCTGCAATTGAGGTCATCGAGTATGATAAAAAAGAAGTTGTTTCCTTCTGTATTAGTTAAAAATATTTTAACGACATATTTTGAAAAACTGTTTTCACCCATTACTTGTTTATTTGGAATACAAACATTTACGCCACGTTAATGTGTCATGTATCATTGCTTTTTTGTTCTTTGTTTTTGATTTGTTACATATATGCAGTTTTAAGTCCTATTAATGCGAGTAATTTATATTTCATGAAACATAGTTACAGGTTCCCGGTTGTTATTTATTTGTAAGAATAGTTGTTATATTGTTTAATGTATTTTTTGGTTCTAATAACCGACATTTTTATTTAACTAGTACCAATAGTACTTAGCTTTTTCTGCTGCTATTAAGGAAATGATTCTTTATAAACAAAACAATGATTTCCTATATTTTTACTGATAAATTCTAGAGTGACATACAAAATTAGATAGCAAGATAATTTGAATTGATTTTTCCATTTAATACTTCAACTTTTAAAAAACTAGGCATACGCGAATGCATATATGTTAATTTTCAAACATTTCTAGAATTGTTTGTATGGGTTTATCATATCCAATAATCATCCCCTAATTGCAAATTTGTAAATTCGCATTTTCAAAGACGAAACAAGATTATTTACATTCAAAATTACTTGGTCCACGACAACTACGACATGTTTTAAAAATTCAATACTTCAATCAATGTGAAATCATCCACATTCCGTCGAATCAATTATAATCAAACGTAACGTTGATTGTCGTTTTTCATAAATGGTTTTATCGAAAGATTAATCACAAGAAAATAACGACTCAGAAGACTACGCATTCAGGACTGAAGCCACTCGCAATCAGTCGATATTAAACAATGAAAACTCGATATTGTTTACCCAGCTTTCCTTCGAAGAAATCGAATATGCAGGACATACATCTACTTATTATTAAAATGTGTCATCTCTGAAAATAATAGCTCCTATAACAAGTTATCGATAGGCACGAGCAAATTTTAGATGGTCGTAATTCATGGATAGCAGGACTTCCGCTTCCGCTACAGACTAGACTAGTCATGCAAGGAAGTCCATGAAATATTCAAAAGGCTACTAGGATATTAAATATCGAACAAAGCGATATGCATGTCGAGAATTTGTTCCCGTTAGAGTAATAAAATCATATACAACAAAATCCTGTAAACATTCCGAAATAGCAAAAAGATGTTTTAAAGACATTCCTACCGTCTTTGGGATGATCAAAAATGTCCCAAAAACTTTTCATGTACGTTTAACAGACGTCCAATGTTACAAAGTGGTTCATTTCAAAGACGTTAAAAACACATCTGTAATACATGTAAAGTAGAAGTTGTTTTAAATACTTCGTTAATACGTGAATGATAGGAATTTCAATAAAACAATGTTTAGTTTGGATAAAACATGAAATTTCGAGATTATACACGTATACTATTGAAAACACGTGCAATTACAAAACAATTATATACTAAAGGCATTTTTAAAAGACATAAAGTTCAAACGTTGTTAAAACGTCTTTCTTCGACGTTTTTGCGACGCTCCAAAAACGCCACAAAAAGCCATACGAAGGAGGATGTATTGGAGACATTTTAAAAATGAAAAAATATGAACAATTTCAAAACGCCTTCTGAAGAACATCTTTAAAATGTCCTACGAATGTCATAAGACGTTCAGACGAGAAAATCGCATAAAGAAAACGTCTTTAAGACATATATGCTATTTGGGTTAATAACACACTGGTTGTAATGAATGTTTCCTCTAACCAAACTTTTCCCGGTTGATTAAACGTGACATGTGCAGAAACGATAACTTTGTTGTGACAAGCCGCACGGCCTTGTTTGCAGTCACGACTGGCATCGGGGGTTTCCTGAACTCCGTACGGCAGAGTATTTAACATGGGCACATTGCTTCAGTGGAGTACAGTCTTGGAAAACCTCGTAGAAACATGAGTATCCGTTCAGCTATCTTCCTCCTGTTCGCAGTGTGCTGCGTAGCAGTGCAATATGCTGCCGCACAGGATCCCAGTAAAAATCGTACGTATATTAATTACCCATACTTTTCATTGTTGTGTTGAGAGAAGAATTATTGATTTATTCTGATATGCATTAAAATAAATTTTGATCTAATTTAAATACTATATTGCCGAAGTATCAAAAAACAAAATTTCAGAATTGATTTATATGTTTGTAAGATTTATTTAGATGGAACATAAATAAATTTACTTTGTGTCTTAAGTAGAACATATGATTGTACATATATTAGAAATACTTCTTCCATGTTATGTGCAATATTTATTAATTATAAAATTATTAGAACATTATTAACGGGAAATAAAGTGTACATGCGTCAACTGAAGCTATTATCCATTACAATACAGCTTGGCCTACATTAATAAACTATAATGTAGATGTAATAAAAAACAAAAGGCTGAAATTGATTTACATGTTTTATTCGTTGCTTGGAAAAGTTCAAAGGTTTACAATAAATTCGGGATTAGCGTAGTCTGCCTTCCGTGGGTAATATTTCATTTGCACGTTAACAATAACTTAATTTAAAGAATAATTGGTTGTCGCAATTATTTTTGTTATAAAAATCGTCTAACAATGTACAGCTTGACCACTGATTGGTTTTGAAATTTGTATGTATACTTGACACACCTTGTGTAAGTAATAAATATAGTAAAATATAGTTCTCGCCAAGAATCATTTGGAATCAATTTTGAAAAATTTTGTTTTTAACGAAATGGCAGCTTTTTAAACTTAAAAATAGCTTTCTCACCCTATAAAAATATATACTCATTTTCAAAGGGTGTGTAAATACATTTTTTTACCAATTTTGTATTCTTCAAAAGTTACAATGGTTTCAATATGTGAGAGTCTAATCCATTTCTTGATTTCCAACAGCATGCGACGATCCCATAATCCCCGGAACAATTTCGAAGTATTGCGATGTCATATCGTTCCATTACGGATACGAAAAATCATCCAACACTTGCGTACCATTCAAGTACACCGGCTGCAGAATGGGAACTGAAAACAATTTCAGAACTAAGGAAGAATGTGAACGGACCTGTGTTCAGAGCGATTAGAATTGAAAGCTTTGCTACGAATTACTAATTGTGCGGATCATCGTCTACAATCTATTAAAGCACTTCCGATGCTCCTTTACTTTGTTCATGCAAAAACCAATCGTCAGTCAGCAAACTTCATAAGCCGTGGAAGTAACTAATACTAAGATGGCTTATTGTTTGACTAACGACCAAAAATATTATGCAAACTTTCAATAAATATATTACACCCTGATATGTTTTTATTCTTCGTATTTACAAAAGTAATCCTTCGAGGAATTTGATTTAGATGGAGAATTGTTTTTATTCGAAACTATAATACCATTTAAAGAATAATATGTTGTTGCAATCATTCAATACGATTTGTATTGAATTTGACGATTTGTGAATTGTAACATGTTTGTGTTTTTGTAAACTATCGCAAACACTAACTTCTTTTCTACTGGAATAGTTCTTCTAGGAACATAGGTTATTCCAAAAACAGTATTAGTTATGATTATTTAGTTCGCATAGACTATTTTGATTGAGAATTCATGGATACACTTTTGTTTTTCCTTTTGAAACCTTTATTCGGTTCCGAAAAAATCGGTTCCGTCGGCTGTAATCCTTTTCCGGTTCCACTTTTGTCCCTTTGTTGATTCTACTTTGGTTCAGTCCATCAGGAATTACTAATTTCTCCTTTTATTTATCCTGCGAAAAACGTAACGGAATTTTCAGGCTCAGAAGAAGATCTCAAAGTGTACTTTTGACACTTTTGACACTGGCAGTAAAAAGCTGTGGAGACAAAGCGGTGCCGGCAGTGTCTTTCTTACTTCGGTAAAGATATGGTTATGCCTTGTTTGGTTATGTGACACATTCAGACATTCACCGCTTTGGTTGTGTTGAGAGAATGAAAGGAAATTTTAATGTACCAGTGGTTATTTGGAAAATCAAATCAAATAACGGTAAGGATAACTATGTACAGAGAATAGGTTACAAGTTGTTGGAATTATCAAATGCGTAGTTTAATCCCTTGCCGTACTTTGACACGTGAGACTCGTAATACAAATTTTATACCAAACATGAATATCACGAGTTAAACTCGTGGAATGAAGATTTGGCGAACATTGTTGCATTGTTTTTTTCATATTTTGGGAACTTTCGCTTGTTTTCCCGGCTTGTGTCGAACTGAATGGTGCGGCAAGGGGTCAGCTTGTTATTTTACCCAGAGAGCTGAATTTTAGTAAGTGAATAATTATTGCGACTTATTTATAATTCAGAGGCGTGCTACCTAATAATAAACAGTACTCTCTTAGTAAATTTCTACATTTTAGCTTGAGTAATACTTCTGCCACGCACTTGACAATTTTGATACACCAGAATTAGACTACGTCTGAAGATATAGCATGTCTAATGTAACTTGTAAAGTATTAAGCCGAATCACTTGCTATAAATGTATGCAAGCTATTTACAATTAACATTTCTTTACTGAATTTCAACGCTTTAATCAAAGTGCTTTTAGTTAATATGCTCTTAAAACTTTTTGATGGACTGAAATATTGTTCCACTTTTGGACTGTCAAAATTGTCAAATACGTAGCACAAGTCATATTTCAGCGACACACTCAAAATTTAATAAGTAATATAAGCAAATGATCACTAATCATATTTCATTATCTTTGTAACTATTTCTGAACTATTGCTCTTGTTTTACTAATGGTTGATCTCCCTTTAATTATTAAACTCAATACATTTAAAGTTATGTGTATATTCTTATATTTAAAAAAAAGTGTGCTTAGGTCATGCAAGTAGTCTTGTACTGAGACGCATAGTCCATATATATTTATATCCACCCAAAAACATTTAAATGTAAAAAAGTCACCAAGTAGTAGTTTAGTCCTTGTATTAAATTTTCCAAAAAGATATAGATATTATAGTACAAGAAAGCCGTATTATAGTACAATGATAATTTAACTTGTAACTCTAACGGTAAGAAAAAACTTGGCATGTGCGCGCTTCATTCGAGGCGTTTCCTATAATAATATTACTATTATAAATAAAAGTTGGTGTTAGGTTCAAAGTACTTTTACGTTAGTTTTTTATCTCGCAATGAAGGATGTCCTCAGCAAGTTTTTTTTAACAATACAGTTGCAAGTTAAATTATCGTATACTTTAAATGATACATTGTATAAATACTTGGCTTTTTTGTATTATGAATATTTTTGAAAAATGTAGTACAAGGAAACATCAGAAAGTAGAGAATTAGTGATAAATAAGATAATGAAATTCTTATGCGTTATGCGAGCCAATGAAACTTATGCTAGTCTTTTACATGTTAATGTTTTTGGACGTTTTACTTATTTCTGATCGTATTTTGTGCGTTTCCCTGTCCAGTTCTATTTTATATTTAGTTCGACATGTTCTTAGCTATTTCTTGCGTTTTTTATTTTTCTCCTTAATATACTTAATGAGATTTATTGTTTGACTAGGTAAGTTATAATTTTCCTGAACTTCTTGATCAATTTCCTGTAGTACATTGATCCTGGATGTTATTACGATGTTTTCATTCAGCCTTTATTTAAATTCTCTCCAGGATGCATTTTTATAATCGAACTCTATTTTCGTGATTGTTTTTTTTGTTTATGAGCCCAAATAAATTACTATGGGTTTATGATTTGATGATAGTTGATTGATGACTTCAATATGTTAAGTTAACATGGTGGAATTAAACTCGAATTAAAATTTTTAACATTTATTAAACAAAATTTGATAACAGAAATTAAATCGCTGAAAGAGTTCAAACCTCGCCACGTTTACAGTTTTACAGTGTTTGACACCATATAGTTTTGTCGTGAGTTCCTGGATAACTGTCATCTTAACAGTATTGTTAATATCTTCAGGATCTACAAGATTTGGAAATACAATTTGCAGCGTTTCGTTTCTTTCTAAAAGCTCGAACGGTATTTTTTTTTGCTTTTCGGTAAAAAGCAGCAGTGTAGTCGCAATCAATAAATGTATGAAATCCAGGTAGCGCTCGACATAATTGCAAACCTAAATGTAGCGATAGTTCCGAACAATTGACAATCTTACATCTGTATTCTTATTGGTATATAAAGACATCCAAATTTGAAATATAAACTATATAAACTATCATATTTGTCTGGAGTTTGATGATGTTTTATGACGGAGGATTTTCAGCGGGCGGTTCTCGGTCAATTAGGACCCCATTTTTCGATTACGAACATTTTCGTAGTTGTTCTAGGTTGTTCTAAATTTGTTCTGCATTGTTCCAAAGTATCACGTCAAAACCCCGAAAAACATACAAAAAATATGGAAAAACTTTGTCGGAGTACCCCATTTTCGAAAAATCATGTTTGTACTGTTCTAAATTTTTCTAGTTCTAAAAATTGTTTCAAAAATCTAATTTCCTAAAGCAACATTTGGCAAAGTTATAGTCAAGAAAGCAGAAAACTCGGAAATGCTCTATTTGATGTTTACAGCAATAATTATGATCTGTTCTGCCTCAAATCATATACCTTATCTCAACGCTTTGGAACAATGTAGAACAAACCTAGAACAACTAAGAAAATATTCGAAATCGAAAAATGGGGTGGTAATTTCTTACACTCAGCCGATGCGCAGGAAGTATACCTTAAAAGCAACTTAAAATTAAGCTATCTGTATTGAATTTCTTTGTCATCTAATATATGGTCTTCGCCACAATTTGTACATTTGGCTGGTTCGGTTGTCAGTTTTCTGCTTTCACTTGTTGGGTTGTCTGCACATTTGAAACACAAGAGTTCGGCGAAACAGTTTGCTATGCTTGGCATCTGTGACACTGCGTGATTTTCCTCTTGTTAATATAGTGCTCCCATTTTCTCTTAGAGTTGCTTCAATTGTATTTCAATTCACGTTGTCACCATGAACATTGGTTGTGTAATGTTCTTCATAAAGTTTATGTTATGTACTATAATCTCAAGTTCTTCCAGTTGTAACTTTTGTTCTTGCGTTGTGGGTTGTCGATGTAACCTTTGGTTACACATGATCTTCTTTTTGTTCTCTTGTTCGTATACTATGAGTGGAAGTCTATTTTCTTATGTTTCTAGATAGTAGGTAACGTGTCATAGTCATCGAAGGTTGATGTGAATACTTCCGTTGAATCCTTATAGTATTTTATGGAAAATTTGTCCTTCATAATATCTTTCAAGAATTTTGGGAATGTCCCATAATTTTTCACTTTCCTGTGGCATACTACATGTGATGATTTCTTCTTGCGGCGTTCTTCAGAGAATCGGTCATTCATGAACTTTGGTCCGCTGGTCTCGGATCGTGAAACCAGGGTAGTTTCTGGATGAATTTTTTGGCATTTCTGTTAAATTCAGACCTCGCGAACGCGGATGAGTTCACTGTTATTGAGACCGACTACCTTGGGATCATACTCCAAAGCATCACAAGCTTTGCGTCTCTTAGTGTGATAAATTAATGGAATCAGCGAGTCACGGTCCTGTATGTACCCGTTTTTGTCGAGGAAGATGAAGGATTATGGTGGAAGGATGCCTGACTTTCTTTCTTTGTTCAAGTTTGCCTCCGACTGGTCAAAGATATTGTATATTAATGGGTTTTGGTTGCTTTCCTAAGCGGTGGCGTAGTGGTTTCTAGAAATATTTATGATATAGAAGTTAATGCGATACGAGAACCGGTGTATTCGGCGCGACATGGCCGTTGGCTGAAGAAAGTATATCTCTTTCCGTTTGCTTTTCAACAAGACAGTCAGCACCGTGTAATCCCCGTGCCTTAAATCGGTTCCTCCTGAGCAAGTAGCATATCTGATGTTCTAGTTTTCTGCAACAAAAAATGTGTTCCTCCACTGTTAAACAATTTTTTACAATTGTTGCAACTTGCAAAAAGAGAGCAGTGCCAACAGCACGCGGTGTTCCCAGGCGGTCACCCATCCAAGTACTGACCGCGCTCAACCCCGTTTAACTTCGGTGATCGGACGAGAACCGGTGATTTCGGCGTGATATGGCCGTTGGCTGAAAGTAATGGTTGTTCGATCCGGTTTTCAACAACACACCCAGTACCATGTGATACCATGGCATTCACCTCGTGTGCGTCTGGGGAAGCAGTTTAACTGAGATATTAATTTTTAGTTAAAAAAAGAAGTGCCAGTGTTAAACAATTTTCTACAATTGTTGCAACTTGCAAAAAGAGAGTAGCGCCAACAGCACGCGGTGTTCCCAGGCGGTCACCCATCCAAGTACTGACCGCGCTCAACCCCGTTTAACTTCGGTGATCGGACGAGAACCGGTGATTTCGGCGTGATATGGCCGTTGGCTGAAAGTATTGGTCGTTCAATTCGCTTTTCCGAAAGGCAGTCATCATAATGACATTGGTTATACATTGTACGAGAATTGGTACTCGAGTCAGAACCAGGTAGTTCAGCACAACGACTGGTTTATGATCGGAACGGTACGGGATGTATTCCAGCAGGTACGTGAGGCGGTGGCCGTAGTCTCCCAACCGTCCGACCTGTTGCCGTCAGTAGAGCCAGGTTCAATAAAGGTCCACATGGTTTAAAACCTATGGTGTGTGGCGTTCGACTGTACACGTGGGTCCATGAACGACATTAGAATTCTGTCTTGCCGACCGCCGGTTATGGACGGGATCAGATTCGGTCTTTAGAGAACTATGGTACGAAAACGATAAATACCCGGATGCTGCTTTGATTATTATCTTTTACTGTGGTACTCTATTTATTCTTATTTCTACCTGGCCACGAACTGGTGAAAGTATGATTGCTATCTCGCGAAAGGACCCTGAAGAACCACACGAATCCAAAAATATCTTCAGTAAGTTGTATATGCGATGATTTCATGTTTGTTTAAAAGTACAGTCATATAACGTAACATTAACTTTGACTCCTGGAAATGTCTAAAAGAACACAATTAGAAATCTTAGAATGTTAAAAATATGTTGACAATAGTTACACTTGCAAAAAGAGAGGAGCGCCAACAGCACGCGGTGTTCCCAGGCGGTCACCCATCCAAGTACTGACCGCGCTCAACCCCGTTTAACTTCGGTGATCGGACGAGAACCGGTGATTTCGGCGTGATATGGCCGTTGGCTGAAACTAGTGGTCGCTTAATCCGTTTTTCCGAAAGGCAATCATCATGACATTGGTTGTACATTGTACCAGAATTGGTACTCGAGTCGGAAGCAGGTAGTTCAGCACAACGACTGGTTTATGAGCGGGACGGTATGGGAGGTCCTTGAGCAGGTACGTGAGGCGGTGGCGGTAGTGTCCCCACCGTCCGACCGGTTGCCGTCAATGAAGCCAGGTTCAATAAAGTTCCATACGCTGTAACGCTTACAGTGTGCGAGGCGTTTGACCGCACACGTGGGTCTAAGCAGCATTAGAATTCTGTCGAGCCGGTAGCTCGTCATGAACGGGATCAGATTCGGCCTTTAGAGAGCTATCGTATGAAAACGATAAATACCCCTATGCTGCTTTGAGTAATATCTTAGACTAAGAAACTCTATTTGTCTATCTGGCCACGGACTGGTGAAGGTATAATTGCAATCTCGCGAGAGAACCTTAAAGAACGACACGTATTCCAAAATATCTTGAGCCATTTGAATATGCAGCGGTTTCATGTTTGTTTAAAAGAACAGTCATATAACGTAACATTAACGTTAACCCTTGGCAATCTCTAGGAGAATACAATTGGAAATATTAGAGTGGTAAAAAAATGTTGACAATAGTTTAAACTTTCAAAAAGAGAGCGCCAACAGCACGCGGTGTTCCCAGGCGGTCACCCATCCAAGTACTGACCGCGCTCAACCCCGTTTAACTTCGGTGATCGGACGAGAACCGGTGATTTCGGCGTGATATGGCCGTTGGCTGAAAGTAGTGGTCACTTAATCCGTTTTCACGAAAGGCAATCATCATAATGACATTGGTTATACATTGTACGAGAATTGGTACTCGAGTCGGAAGCAGGTAGTTCAGTACAACGACTGGTTTATGAGCGGGACGATACGGGAGGTCCTTGAGCAGGTACACGAGGCGGTGGCGGTAGTGTCCCGACCGTCCGACCGGTTGCCCTCAGTGAAGCCAGGTTCAATAAAGTTCCATACGCTATAACCCTTACGGTGTGCGGGGCGTTTGACCGCACATGTGGGTCTAAGCAGCATTAGAATTCTGCCGAGCCGGTAGCTCATCATGAACGGGATCAGATTCGGTCTTTAGAGAGCTATCGGATGAAAACGATAAATACGCCGACGCTGCTTTGATTATTATCTTTGACTGTGGCACTCTATTTATTCTTATCTCTATCTGGCCACGGACTGGTGAAGGTATAATTGCAATCTCGCGAGAGAACCCTAAAGAACGACACGTATTTCAAAATATCTTGAGCAACTTGAATATGCAGCGGTTTCATGTTTGTTTAAAAGAACAGTCATATAACGTAACATTAACGTTGACTTTTGGATATGTCTACGACAATACAATTGGAAATATTAGAGTGTTAAAACAATGTTGACAATAGTTGCAACTCGCAAAAAGAGAGCAGTGCCAACAGCACGCGGTGTTCTCAGGCGGTCACCCATCCAAGTACTGACCGCGCTCAACCCCGATTAACTTCGGTGATCGGACGACAACCTTTTTTTTTATTTAAACATTTCTTTATTAATTAACAATGGTTAATACAATTATATATTTGCAAACAGATATAAAAAGTATATATCAGGCTGGTCTTTCTTGTAGTCCTTGCTTAATTTAAGAAGCTTAACCTACTATTGATCACAGATTTGTGTAAGTATTACGCACGTAGATGTTAGTTTGGTCGATTGCGGGATGCGGGATATTACATAAGCTATTGACTGATTTATAGGAAACATAGTTATAAAAAACTTATTCTTTGTTAATTGACGATTTACAAGCTTAACTTATTTGTTATCTTGTATTTCTACATCTCTTCTCTATATATATAAATCTGTAGGCGTTTTTTGTATGTTTGTTCCGACTTGCTGCGAAAATTACTGAGCCGATTTCAATGGAATTTGCACTGTTCGAAAACAGAAGGTCCTGAGAGTAAATTGATGTATGTAATATAATGCTATCACTTCAGAAAGCGGGGAATTGGGGACAAATAAAATGATGAACTTTTTGTTGTTACATTTGTCGGGGGTCATCGGGTAGCATTCTCCCCGAGCCCGCGTTTTTCCCCCCCGGAAATTCCCCGAGCATTCGTTATTAGACTTTTCGAGTTTCCGGTGTCTGTTTCCTGTTCCCATAGATAATCATTGACTACTTCGATTATTTGCTCTTGCTCGTGTATATTATTAATCAGATCTATTGCATCCATCTTTTCAAATTGTTTTGCGAATAATTCAGCTTTTTGTTTATCAAACATTGCTGTAGCATTAGCGTTTGAAAACGTGGGAATAGGGTTGTATCTTTTCTGTAACGTCTTTGTCATTTTCCATAGGGAATTGTCATGTTGTTTTAATCTATTGAGTTTATTTTCCCAAAGTTTATTTCGATATTCTTTCATTTGTTCTTTAATTTGATGTGTATATGTAGTGTAGTTTATTTTAAAGTCCACGCGTTCTCTTCTCTGCCATAGTTTTCTAATCCTATTCCTTTCTTGAATCATATTTATTATTACTTTCGAAAGATTATCTTTTATAATGTTAATTTTACGTTTTTCTATGGTGCTATTCATTGCCAGTTTAATATTGCTAGCGAGTGCTTTTACGGACTTCTCAATATCAGATTTAGTGTCTATTTTATTGTTAATTTGTATACTTTCATCCAATGTTTTTCAGAGTTTCTTCAAGTCTGTATTCTTGTATGTGTAAGCCTATGCATTCTATTGATATATACACACTTAGGTGTATAATTTTGTGAGGTATGTGGCTTTCGATTAATATTGCCACACCGTCTGCTACATTATTTCTACACATTTTAACTGTGGTATAATTTTGTATCCTTAGAATATCTGAATCTTTTAGCTTAAGTACTGTATTAGTTCCCCCAATTTATTCCTTATTCCATTTGCGTTCCAAGATGATATTGCCACAGACATATTTACCCTATTTGTTAGTAGAATTGTACGATACTTTTAAATTTTTCAAGTGATGATTCACAAGTACTGAATCTTACATTGGTTGATTTTACTGCGTTTAACATCATTCGAATATTATTATGTTGGTTAAGCTTTTTTATTTCTCCTGTGAGTTCCATGAGTCTTGAGATATCTTTTGTGGTGTCATCCTTAAGTACCTCTGAGTAGTCTCTGAATTTCGGCTGTTCGCTTTGGCTTCTTGTCCAAGTGTTTTTCTTGGGTGCGGCGACTGCTGTCTGTTGTTTTCTTGCCAGTAGAAGGAATTGTTCCTTATCGCACGTGTCGAATCTTGTTTGTGTTTGTCTACGTTGTGATTTCGGTTTCCTGTTGAGCTTTGGTTTTCTCCAACCATGTTAGTCTTTCTTTGTATGCAGTGCAGTCCGTAGTATTGGCAGGATGGTTTCCAGTGCAGTTGACACATGTTGTTGGCTTCTTCTTCGGCTTGGTGCATGTACTTGTGAGGTGCTTTCCAACACATTTTAAACAGGCTGGTTCTGCGTAACAGTTAATTGATGAATGGCCCAACTTCTGGCATCGATGACATTGTGTCGGTCTTCTTTTGGTCACATAATGGTCCCATTTCACTTTGGTATAGCACAGGTGTTGCACTTTGCTTTGTAATTGTTTTATGTTTATGGAATCTGTTCACATTGTACACTGTTGTGTTGCTTCGTCTATTCCTGTTTTAATATCCTGTGTATCTACTTGTTCATGTAACCCGGTTAGTGCATATGTTCTACGTTTCCGTTGCTTATCAGTATAGGTGTGGAGACTATCATTATTATTTTTCCAGACCTTTATAACATTTATTTTTAGTAACATCTTGTAGCAAGGTAACAAATACTTTGTGATTATCTGTTGCACCATGTAGTATTAGTGGCGGTGCTTCTTTGATATTATTCTCCTGAGTCACCGTTTTAGACTTCCTCGAGCACATGGCTATATTATCGTTTCTTTCCATTTCCTCATTGTGATTTCCGAGGATATTATATTTGTTATGTGTAAATATGCTGTCGGTTGCATTGCATGTATAGTTTATTGGTGCGTTGTTTTGGCTTGTTATTTTCCGTTTGTTATTTGTGATTATCGCTTTGAAACCACTTATGTCTCCTTCTTCTAGATTAATTATGTCTTGATTTATATTGTCCAATCGTATCCGTCCCACGTATAGTTATTATTAGACACTTTTTCTATAAATATTTCACTTATGATAGATCGTTTTTTATTGATTTAGACACACTATAGTAACTGAGCACAACTGTTCCGAACGAGGGACCGGACGGGACTCAGGCGAGACTCGGGCGAGAACCGGTGAATCCTGCGTTATATCTGGACGGACGAGAACCGGTGAATTCTGCGTGATATGGCCGTTCGCTGAAAGTAGAATCGCTCGACCCGCTTTTCAGGAAGGCAATCATCATAATGAGAGCGGTTATACATTGTACGAGAATTGGTACTCGAATGAGAACCAGGTAATTCAGCACAACGACTGGTTTATGATCGGAACGGTACGGGATGTGTTCCAGCAGGTACGTGAGGCGGTGTCGGTAGTCTGTCTACCGTCCGACCGGTTGCCCTCAATGGAGCCATTTCCAATAAAGGTCCATATGGTTTAAGACCTACGGTGTGCGAGGCGTTCGACCGTACACGTGGGTCTAAGCAGCATTAGAATTCTGCCGAGCCGGTTACCGGTTATGGGTAGAGTCAGATTTTGTCTTTATAGAACTATGGTACGAAAGCGACAAATACGCCGACGCTGCTTTGATTATTATCTTTGACTGTGGCACTCTATTTATTCTTATCTCTATCTGGCCACGGACTGGTGAAGGTGCAATTGCTATCTCGCAAGAGAACCCTGAAGAACGACACATATTCCAAAATATCTTGAGCAAGTTGTATATGCCACGGTTTCATGTTTGTTTAAAAGAACAGTCATATAACGTAACATTAACGTTGACTTTTGGATAGGTCTAGGACAATACAACTCGAAATTTTAGAATAGAAGAAAAATGTTGACTATTGTTGCAATTTGCAAAAAGAGAGCAGTGCCAACAACACGCGGTGTTCCCAGGCGGTCACCCATCCAAGTACTGACCGCGCTCAACCCCGTTTAACTTCGGTGATCGGACGAGAACCGGTGATTTCGGCGTGATATGGCCGTTGGCTGAAAGTAATGTTCCTTCGACCCGGTTTTCAACGTAGAGCTAGTACGATACCATGACATTCACCTCTTGTACGTCTGGGGAAGCAGTTTAACTGAGATATTAATTTTTTGTTTAAAAAAGAAGTCCCAGTGTTAAACAATTTTCTATAATTGTTGAAACTTGCAAAAAGAGAGCGCCAACAGCACGCGGTGTTCCCAGGCGGTCACCCATCCAAGTACTGACCGCGCTCAACCCCGTTTAACTTCGGTGATCGGACGAGAACCGGTGATTTCGGCGTGATATGGCCGTTGGCTGAAAGTATTGGTCGTTCAATCCGCTTTTCTGAAAGGCAATCATCATAATGACATTGGTTGTACATTGTACGAGAATTAGTCCTCGAGTCGGAAGCAGGTAGTTCAGCACAACGACTGGTTTATGATCGGAACGGTACGGAAGGTGTTCCAGCAGGTACGTGAGGCGGTGGCGGTAGTCTCCCGACCGTCCGACCGATTACCGTCAGTGGAGCCAGGTCCAATAAAGGTCTGTAAACGGCATTAGAATTTTGTCGAGCCAGCCGCCGGTTATGGGTACGGTCAGATTCGGTCTTTAGAGAACTATGGTACGAAAGCGGCAAGTAACCTGACGCTGCTTTGATTATTATCTTTGAGTAAAGAACTCTATTTATTCTTATCTCCATCTGGCCATGGGCCGGTGAAGGTATGATTACTATTTCAACAAACTAATTGGCCTATAGTTACGTGGTTGATTTTCAGGTTTGCCTGTCTTGTATGTCTGTGTTATATTGGCAGTCTTCCAACTATGCGGAAAATAGCTAAGCTTAAAAATTGTATTTACTATATATGTTAACTGCACTATTGCTTTTTTACTTAAGTTTTTTATTATTATGTTTTGTATTTGGTCTGGTCCTGGTGCCTTTAAAGACGGTAGCTTTTTGATAAAGCCTGCTAATTCTCTTGGTGATGTAATGTGGGACTTCCAGTTTTCTACTTCTGCTGCATTTTCCCATAGAAAGTTTAGTACCGTTTCTGTGATTTGTTCCTGCTCATGCGTATTATTCGTAACATCTATTGCATTTCCTTTTCAAATTGCGTAGCAAGAACCTCTACTTTATCTGTCTCCTTGAATGCTGGACCTCTGTCTGTTGCGAGAGTAGGTATTGGATTGTACTTATTGACATTAAGGTTTTGTAATTTAATTTCCCATTTGTTATTCCTATGTGTGTTGATACGATTTCTAATCTCTTTTATCAATGCAGTAAATTCCCTTTTATATTGTTGCTGTCTGGCAGTTTGCCATAGTTTACGTGTCCCATTTTTTAATTTTATCAGATTAACTATGTCATCAGGCAAGTCATCATTGTTTAAATTGCTGCTTCTTTTAGTTCTAAGAACCTTTTGCATAGTTTGCTTAACGTTTTTAGTCATTTCCTTAACTGCTTCTCCCAATTCCATTTTAGAATTTATTTTGTTGTTTATTTTAATAGAATTGTCTGTCTTACGAAATTCAGTTCAGTTTGTATCCTTATATGTGTACTTAGTCTTTTTTGAGTTTGGTTTACTTATGTTTCCTAACTGAAATACTATTGGCCGGTGGTCTGATTTCAGCTCATTTAATACTGTTAACTGAGACATATTGGTAATATTTTTGTTTATTCCAAGATCTATCACTGTTGGTGTAGTATTATTCATCGGATAGTGAGTTGGTTCGCTTGGGTATATAATGGTACAGTTATTTTCTTGTATAAATTTATACAACACCGTTCCGTTCTTGTTGTTCACATGGCAATTCCAAAGTCTATGTCGGGCATTCAGATCCCCTATGATTAAGACTTTATCATTAAGCTTAAAGAGCTCTTTAACCCCTTCTCGTACTTTAGCGAGTCTGATTCGTGATGAAGGTTTTGGACCAAACATGAATATCGCGAGTCTGATTCGCGACGAGATACTTGGACTAAACATGAATATCACGAGTCTGACTCGCGACCACATACTTGGGCCAAACGTAAACATAACAAGCCGAGCTCGCGGACCGATTTTTTGCCCGTTACGGTCGTGACTGAATGTTAGTTTCTATCAGTACCTCATGACAGTTACTCACGATTCTTATCGTGGCTGTTACTAAGCAGTTCAATTATTAAAATTTAAGAAACCCCTTCAAAATGCAAGATACAAAAGTGTGAAATGAAGGCAGTGATAACGAATCCTCTGATAGTGACGCAATTATGCCAGTCGCAAAGCGTATAAGGCGTATGATTATAGATGAGAATAGTGAAGAGGCAAGTACGACACAACAATCATGGATTTGGAAAAAAGTAAAAAACACACCAATAGTTTGGAAGTATTCTGAACATCATGGAATAAAAGCGTCTGTCGTAAATAATTTAAGCGACAATCCAGGAATACTAGACCTATTCTTTATTACATTTGATAACAAGTTTTGGGAAATCCTGATGACGGAAACAAAATCGCTTCGGAGATCAGACAATACACGACGAGCGTAAAAAACGGTATGTGGACGACACTTGGTATCCTCTCACTTTAGACGAAATCAAGGCCTATTATGCACTATGTATTTTGATGGGTCAAGTAAAAAAATCAAATATTCAACTTTATTGGACTAGAAGAGCTGTATTGGAAACGCCAATATTTAGACAAACGATGTCTTTTAAGAGATTTCGGCAAATTTCGAGATTTTTACATTTCTCCGATAATGAAACTGATGATAGTAAAGACCGACTTCGCAAGATAAGACCTGTCATTAATTTTTGGAATCAAAAATTTAAAGAAATTTACACACCCAATGAATATGTTAGCATAGATGAATCCTTGATGAAATATAACGGGCATTTAACGTACAAACAATTCAATCCGTCAAAAAGAGCTCGGTTTGGAATAAAGATTTACAAATTGTGCGAGGCATGTACCGGTTTCTGTCATGGATTTAAAATATATACCGGCCAGGACAGAATTAATCGAAACGATAGTGCATCGGAGAACGTTGTGATGGAGTTGTCAAAATCTATAACAAACAAAGGATATACTTTATTCCTGGATAACTGGTACTCTTTACCCAATCTGTTTCTAAAATTACACCAGCAAAAGACAAACGTTATCGGGACGGTACGCAAGAACAGAGAAAATATGCCGCAAGACATGCAAAAGCATATTTTGAAGAAAGGAGAATTTGTGTGGAGATGTTGCATAATTTGATAGCTCTGCGATGGAAGGACAGGCGCGACGTTTATTTGCTCTCCACAAAACATAAAACTGTAGAGATGGTCGAGCAACTAAAACAAACAATTACAGAAAGTAATGAAGCCGAAATGTATCGTAGAGTATAACAAGGGTATGGGTGCAGTTGATCATCAATATCAGATGTTAGCTTGTTTTCCAATAATGAGAAAAGTCATGAAAGGATACCGAAAGCTTTTCTTTTACATATCAGATATGCCTCTGTTCAATACCTATACTATGCAGAAAACAATTTACAGTCGAAAACGGGAGACTTATGTTGATTACCGTGTACATATTGCAGAGGCAATTTTACAAATTGTTAAATTACCTGACTACAAAATGCGTGGGAAATCATCAGTTGAAACACCCCTTCGACTCCAAGCTCAATATTGGGCTCATTTCCCCAAAAATATAGATCCGACACCTCGGAATAAGCATCCAAACAAGGACGTGCAAAGTCTGCTATAAACATAAAATTCGAAGCGCAACGAAGTGGGAATGCGCGAAATGTAAAGTGGCTTTACATCTGCCAGAATGTTTCAAGAAGTATCATACCATGGAGAATTTGTAGAGTTGTACGTATTTTCTTTTTAGATATTCATTCAGTTTTATGATTAAATTTTTTTTAAATAATATGCTATTTACTTTTCGACGTAGTATTATTACATTTCTGAGAGGACCAAACTACATTTGAAGACGCTTCTTGACACATTGTTTATTCACACAATGCAATTTTGAAACTGTTATATATTTTCTACAATAATATATACAAAACTATTATATACAAAATATAATAAATTTATAATATCTATAAAAGTAAAAGCATCAGAGTTTACTTCCTCAACAGCAGTATCGCGTAAAATTGACTATACCACAGGTATCGCGGGCATCTATATTTCGGTTCGTATTGCGACTGTTTACAAACATCAGTCTGGTCTGCTTAGCGCGCGTCGATGCCTACCGCTTGGGCCCGAGTTTCGACGAGCTAAATGGCACGGAAAGGGGTTAAGTTCCTTGTATGTGAAGTAATTGCGAGGGTTATTGTATGTAGCTACTATAGTAATGTTACTTTGAAGCGTGATGGCTATACGTTCGGTTGTAATATTATTTTTCACATTAACAGTATGAAATGGTATATCTTGCTTTATGAGAAGGGCCACACCACCTGCTGCATTTTTTCTATCGTTTCTCAGGCACTGATAGTTTTTTATATTTAATTTATCGGATTTTTTTAGTTTTGTTTCCTTTACTAACATAATATCTATATTATGCTTGGATATAAAGACTATTAATTCGCCTATATTGTTACGAATTCCATTTGCATTCCAAGAGCATACTTTCATTTCTTCTACCCATCCAGGTCTTGGCATAGCTGTAGCAATATCTTAAATTTTTGCATTTCATTTTGACATGTCTTCAATTTGTCATTCAGCTTCTTTACTATTATTAGCATTTTTTTAATATTCATATGAGAATTAAGTGTTTTTAGTTCTTTTGTTAGTTTTATAAAATCCATTATACTATTGTTCTTAATGGTACATTCTGGTATAATGGTACATTCCACCATGGCAGATGTAGTATGCCTCCTTGGAAGTGCTGGAAAATGCTCTCCGTTGAATGTTCTTGAAGGATTCTTCTCCGTTTTAATATGATTCTCTGTTTTAATTTTGTCTATCTACTCTATCCTGCTTTGATAGACTTTGCAGTTGGTGGAATTGGCTGGATGATCCATATTACAATTAGCGTACTTTGCTCATTCTGATTTGGGTCTAGTGCAGTGGTATGTGAGGTGATTTTCTGCACAATTGAGGCATGCTGGCTGTGCAAAGCAATTACTTGTTGAGTGTCCCCATTCTTGACACCGATGGCATTGAGTTAATCTTCTTTTTGTTATATAATATTCCCATTTAATTTAATTGAAGGATTAATAATAAATCAAGAATTAGTCTCAGGTCCGCAGAATATTCACACTACTTTATTTCCAATATCACTGTGAGAAAATACGTCTAGTCTGGTTCTCAGTACGACAGTTACTGAATTTCGGTTTGACCGCTGATGTGTCAGCTAGAGCCTACTGACCAGCTAAGGTGTATTTCCTTTTCCTTAGTATACGCAAAACATACATATATACTTTGGACCGCGCTATTTAAAGCACGTCATGCTTCCTTTGACTACTTGAACATTATTTCAATAAATTTTAGTGTGACAGACAAACTGTACTTTAGTTTGTATCTGTTTCATGGATACTGCAGTTGACATTGTCACCATGTACAATGGTTTCATTGTGCCTTTCATCTTCATAACATTATGCACTGTAATGCCAGCTTCTTGGATTCCAGTTTTTATTTCATTCACATCTATGCCATTGTGTAGGCCTTCGAGTACATAAGTACGTCTTCTATCAGTTTTACCTGTAAAGGTATGAAAGCGAACGTTCTCGGACGAGAACCGGCGATTTCGGCGTGATATGGCCGTTGGCTGAAAGTAGTGGTCACTTAATCCGTTTTCCCGAAAGGCAACCATCATAATGACATTGGTTATACATTGCACGAGAATTGGTACTCGAGTCGGAAGCAGGTAGTTCAGTACAACGACTGGTTTATGATCGGGACAGTACGGGAGGTCTTCGAGCAGGTACGTGAGGCGGTGGCGGTAGACTTCCGACCGCCCGACCGATTGCCGTCAGTGGAGTGAGGTCCAATAAAGGTCCATATGGTTTAAGACCTACGGTGTGCGCGGCGTACAGCTGCACAGGCGGGTCTATAAACGGTATTAGAATTCTGCCGAGCCGGTTACCGGTTATGGGTAGAGTCAGATTTTGTCTTTATAGAACTATGGTACGAAAGCGACAAATACGCCGACGCTGCTTTGATTATTATCTTTGACTGTGGCACTCTATTTATTCTTATCTCTATCTGGCCACGGACTGGTGAAGGTGCAATTGCTATCTCGCAAGAGAACCCTGAAGAACGACACATATTCCAAAATATCTTGAGCAAGTTGTATATGCGACGGTTTCATGTTTGTTTAAAAGAACAGTCATATAACGTAACATTAACGTTGAGTTTTGGATATGCCTAGGACAATAAACAGGAAATTTTAGAATGCACTGAAAATGTTGACAATTGTTAAAACTTGCAAAAAGGGAGCATCCATCCAAGTACTGACCGCGCTCAACCCCGTTTAACTTCGGTGATCGGACGGGAACCGGTGATTTCGGCGTGATATGGCCGTTGGCTGAAAGTAGTGGTCACTTAATCCGTTTTCCCGAAAGGCAACCATCATGACATTGGTTATACATTATACGAGAATTGGTACTCGAGTCGGAAGCAGGTAGTTCAGCACAACGACTGGTTTATGAGCGGTACGGTACGGGAGGTCCTTGAGCAGGTACGTGAGGCGGTGGCGGTAGTGTCCCAACCGTCCGACCGGTTGCCGTCAATGAAGCCAGGTTCAATAAAGTTCCATACGCTATAACCCTTACGGTGTGCGGGGCGTTTGACCGCACACGTGGATCTAAGCAGCATTAGAATTCTGCCGAGCCGGTAGCTCGTCATGAACGGGATCAAATTCGGTCTTTAGAGAGCTATCGTATGACAACAATAAATACCCCGATGCTGCTTTGATTAATATCTTAGACTAAGGAACTTTATTTATTCTTATCTCTATCTGGCTACGGACTGGTGAAGGTATAATTGGAATCTCGCGAGAAAACCCTAAAGAACGACACGTATTCCAAAATATCTTGAGCAACGTGAATATGCAGCGGTTTCATGTTTGTTTAAAAGAACAGTCATATAACGTAACATTAACGCTGACTTTTGGATATGTCTAGGACAATACAACTGGAAATTTTAGAATAGAAAAAAAATGTTGACAATTGTTGAAACTTGCAAAAAGAGAGCGCCAACAGCACGCGGTGTTCCCAGGCGGTCACCCATCCAAGTACTGACCGCGCTCAACCCCGTTTAACTTCGGTGATCGGACGAGAACCGGTGATTTCGGCGTGATATGGCCGTTGGCTGAAAGTACTGGTTGTTCCATCCGCTTTTCCGAAAGGCAATCATCATAATGACATTGGTTATACATTGTAGGAGAATTGGTACACGAGTCAGAACCAGGTGGTTCATCACAACAACTGGTTTATGAGCGGGACAGTACGGAAGGTGCTCGAGCAGGTACGTGAGGCGGTAGCCGTAGTCTCCCAACCGTCCGACCTGTTGCCGTCAATGGAGCCAGGTCTAACAAAGGTCCATATGGTTTAAGACATACGGTGTGCATGGCGTTCGACTGTACACGTGGGTCTAGGCGGCACTAGAATTCTGGGGAGCCGACCGTCAGTTATGGGTAAAGTCAGATTCGGTCATTAGGGAACTGTGGTACGAAAGCGATAAGTACCCCGACGCTGCTTTGATTATTATCTTTGACTGTGGCACTCTATTTATTCTTATCTCTATCTGGCCACGGACTGGTGAAGGTATAATTGCTATCTCGCGAGAGGACTCTGAAGAACCACACGTATTCCAAAATACCTTGAGCAAATTGTATATGCAACGGTTTCATGTTTGTTTAAAAGAACAGCCATATAACGTAACATTACCGTTGACTTTTGGATATGTCTAGGACAATACAACTCGAAATTTTAGAATAGAAGAAAAATGTTGACTATTGTTGCAATTTGCAAAAAGAGAGCAGTGCCAACAGCACGCGGTGTTCCCAGGCGGTCACCCATCCAAGTACTGACCGCGCTCAACCCCGTTTAACTTCGGTGATCGGACGAGAACCGGTGATTTCGGCGTGATATGGCCGTTGGCTGAAAGTATTGGCCGTTGAATCCGCTTTTCCGAAAGGCAATCATCATAATGACATTGGTTATTCATTGTACGGGAGTTGGTACTCGACTCAGAACCAGGTGGTTCATCACAACAACTGGTTTATGAGCGGGACAGTACGGAAGGTGCTCGAGCAGGTACGTGAGGCGGTAGCCGTAGTCTCCCAACCGTCCGACCTGTTGCCGTCAATGGAGCCAGGTCCAATAAAGGTCCATATGGTTTAAGACCTACGGTGTGCGTGGCGTATAACTGCACAGGCGGGTCTATAAACGGTATTAGAATTCTGTCGAGCCGGCCGCCGGTTATGGGTAGAGACAGCTTTGGACTTTATAGAACTATGATACGAAAGCGACAAGTAACCTGGCGCTGCTTTGGTTATTATCTTTGAGCAAAGAATTCTATTTATTCTTATCTTTATCTAGCCGCGAACTGGTGAAGGTATGATTGCTATATATTGCATTTGTAACGGCTTCATGTTTGTGTAAAAGAACCAGTGTATACCATAACATTCTCATTTGACTCGAAAAATGCCAAACAGAATGCAAATGGAAATCTTACAATGTTAAAAAAATGTTGACAATAGTTGCAACTTGCAAAAAGAGAGGAGCGCCAACAGCACGCGGTGTTCCCAGGCGGTCACCCATCCAAGTACTGACCGCGCTCAACCCCGTTTAACTTCGGTGATCGGACGAGAACCGGTGATTTCGGCGTGATATGGCCGTTGGCTGAAAGTAATGGTTGCTCGATCCGGTTTTCAACAACACACCCAGTACCATGTGATACCATGGCATTCACCTCGTGTGCGTCTGGGGAAGCAGTTTAACTGAGATATTAATTTTTAGTTAAAGAAAGAAGTGCCAGTGTTAAACAATTTTCTATAATTGTTGCAACTTGCAAAAAGAGAGTAGCGCCAACAGCACGCGGTGTTCCCAGGCGGTCACCCATCCAAGTACTGACCGCGCTCAACCCCGTTTAACTTCGGTGATCGGACGAGAACCGGTGATTTCGGCGTGATATGGCCGTTGGCTGAAAGTATTGGTCGTTCAATCCGCTTTCCGAAAGGCAATCATCATAATGACATTGGTTGTACTGTTGGGAGCTGGAAAGTTGGCCCCTGAGAGGCAGGCCGTGGTTGAGTTTGGGCTGACTAGGCTTGGCGACAACGCCTACGATACCTGCGAAAATCTGCCTCCGTACTTCTCGTTTACCTGCTTATTGGCATATTCGTAGCGGCAGGTAGCAGACCGAAGGGACTCAGCCCCATGCGATGGTGGTGCTTCACATCCTGCTAGCCAATCGAAGGTCGACAGATAATTACGGACCATAAGTTCTTTTGTTTAAGTTTGTAAGTAGGAGATCTTCAAGGAGGAGTCAAATTTTTCGCCAATCAGAGCCGGGGTCTATTTTTCTAACCACGGCCTGCCTCTCAGGGGCCAACTTTCCAGCTCCCAACAGTACATTGTACGAGAATTGGTACCCGAGTCAGAATCAGGTAGTTCATCACAACAACTGGTTTATGAGCGGGACAGTACGAGAGGTGCTCAAGCAGGTACTTACGTGAGGCGGTGTCGGTACTCTGCCGACCGTTCGACCAGTTGCAGTCAATGGAGTCAGGTCCAATAAAGGTCCATATGGTTTAAGACCTACGATGTGCGTGGGTTACAACCGCACAGGCGGGTCTATAAACGGTATTAGAATTCTGTCGAGCCGGTCGTCGGTTATGGGTAGAGGCAGATTTGGGCTTTATAGAACCATGGTCCGAAAGCGACAAGTAACCTGGCGCTGCTTTGATTATTATCTTTGAACACAGAACTCTATTTATTCTTATCTTTGTCTAGCCCCGAACTGGTGAAGGTATGATTGCTATATATTGCATTTGTAACGGCTTCATGTTTGTGTAAAAGAACCAGTGTATACCATAACATTCTCATTTGACTCGAAAAATGCCAAACAGAATGCAAATGGAAATCTTACAATGTTAAAAAAATGTTGACAATAGTTGCAACTTGCAAAAGGAGAGGAGCGCCAACAGCACGCGGTGTTCCCAGGCGGTCACCCATCCAAGTACTGACCGCGCTCAACCCCGTTTAACTTCGGTGATCGGACGAGAACCGGTGATTTTTTTTTTTTAAAGGTGTTTATTGTAAAGCCTTATATGTACATGATATTGTATAAACGCAATAAATTTCGTTTTAATGGAACATAAATAACTTATGAATATAATGCACCAATGGCCACGTTCGGACTACTCTGGTGCAAATTGTGCGATGTTAAAGCCTTCTGCGCTAATTTTGGAACTGATAGTGCTTATGAGGGAGATTTCCTGAGCTAGCAATCCTTTTTATGTCTAGATACCCAGAAAAGATTTTTGTTGTTTAGGCTAAAGAAGAAAGAAAAAAAAACTGGGTACTTTGAATGGTACGCTAATTTAGGATAGAGGATAGAGCGCCCGCCGAGAATGGCCCCAGACATCCCTGGTGTGGGGGGGCCGGAGTCCACATCGACGGAGGCTATAACCTTGCTTAAGTGTAGAGTTATAACTAATTAAAAACTAAGATTACAATTTTTCGGTACTTACAATTATTTACATTATTTACATTATATACAAACATTATAGATAACATTATAGATAATGACATTTTTGTTTTGCAGCTCTATGAGGAGTCATCCAATGTGACCGCTGCGGCAGGAGTGACCATTCGACTGGTTAATCGGGCGGTCTTGGGTCTTGGAACCATGGTAGTTTTTTAACGAAGTTTTTGGCTCTACTACTGAATTCCAAGTCCGGAAAAGCAGTGCTGTATATCAGTTCTTTATTGTTTAGGGAAACCACCCTCGGATCGTAATCCAAGGAATTGCAAGCTTTTCGTCTCTTCGCATGATAGATCAGAGGGATCAATGAACTTTGGTCTTGGATGTAGCCGGATTTGTCAAGGTAGATGAAGGATTCGGGCGGTAATAAGCCGGTTAGTCTTGCTCTTTCTAGGCGTTCTTGCTCATTATTTTCAATATTACTGATAAGTTTATATGTTTTATGTTTCAGTGCAGAAGCAAAGTATTTCCTGGTTACTTTAATGATGTGAAAGTCTATACGTGAACAGTTGGCTGAATTGTATAAAAATGTATTGGTGTTCGCAATAAATTTATCTTTATCCTTGAATCTGGGAATATTAGTTGCTGCACGTAAAACCCTTCTTTCGAATATCCTGAGCTTCTCCATTATATGCGGATTAACGTTAAACCAGACAGGGCAGGCATATGTTAAAATCGATCTTATAAAGATTTTAAATGCTGAGATTTTTACTTTACGTTTTATGTGCTTGGAATAGAACAGGCCTAATAGGCTTTTCCATGCCGAGTTGGATTTATCTAGCAGGTTTTGTATGTGAGCTTTATATGAGAATCTATCGGTTATTGTTAGGCCTAAGTATGTGATTTTTGTTTTATGTGGAATGATGGTGTTGGGTTGTTCCGGGTGTGATAGTTGAAAGTTTTTGTATTTTCGGCGTGTACTTTTTGGGAGTTTGTGCGCTGGCAGTCTGAAAACTATTGATTCACATTTACCAATATTTATTTTAAGTTTCCATGCTTTGCAGTAGTTATAGATTTTATTGAAAGCTTCTTGTAATTTTTGCTGGGCTATCGCTGGGTCTTTGTCACTCACATATAACACTAAATCATCTGCAAACGCTAAGGCATTGCAGCCGGAGGGAGTATTTAATTTGAATAAATTTAATATACCTGAAAAATAAAGACGAGAACCGGTGATTTCGGCGTGATATGGCCGTTGGCTGAAAGTGATGTTCCTTCGATCCGGTTTTCTACGTAGAGCTAGTATCGTGTGATACCATGACATTCACCTCTTGTACATCTGGGGAAGCAGTTTAACTGAGATATTAATTTTTTGTTTAAAAAAGAAGTCCCAGTGTTAAACAATTTTCTATAATTGTTGCAACTTTCAAAAAGAGAGCGCCAACAGCACGCGGTGTTCCCAGGCGGTCACCCATCCAAGTACTGACCGCGCTCAACCCCGTTTAACTTCGGTGATCGGACGAGAACCGGTGATTTCGGCGTGATATGGCCGTTGGCTGAAAGTGATGTTCCTTCGATCGGTTTTCTACGTAGAGCTAGTATCGTGTGATACCATGACATTCACCTCTTGTACATCTGGGGAAGCAGTTTAACTGAGATATTAATTTTTTGTTTAAAAAAGAAGTCCCAGTGTTAAACAATTTTCTATAATTGTTGCAACTTTCAAAAAGAGAGCGCCAACAGCACGCGGTGTTCCCAGGCGGTCACCCATCCAAGTACTGACCGCGCTCAACCCCGTTTAACTTCGGTGATCGGACGAGAACCGGTGATTTCGGCGTGATATGGCCGTTGGCTGAAAGTAATGTTTGTTCGATTCGGTTTTCAAGAACACACCTAGTACCGTGTGTGATACCATGACATTCACCTCGTATGCGTCTGGGGAAGCAGTTTAACTGAGATATTAATTTTTTGTTTAAAAAAGAAGTCCCAGTGTTAAACAATTTTCTACAATTGTTGCAACTTTCAAAAAGAGAGCGCCAACAGCACGCGGTGTTCCCAGGCGGTCACCCATCCAAGTACTGACCGCGCTCAACCCCGTTTAACTTCGGTGATCGGACGAGAACCGGTGATTTCGGCGTGATATGGCCGTTGGCTGAAAGTAGTGTTTGTTCGATTCGGTTTTCAAGAACACACCTAGTACCGTGTGTGATACCATGACATTCACCTCTTGTGCGTCTGGGGAAGCAGTTTAACTGAGATATTAATTTTTAGTTGAAAAAAGAAGTGCCAGTTTTAAACAATTTTCTACAATTGTTTGAACTTGCAAAAAGAGAGCAGTGCCAAAACAACACGCGGTGTTCCCAGGCGGTCACCCATCCAAGTACTGACCGCGCTCAACCCCGTTTAACTTCGGTGATCGGACGAGAACCGGTGATTTCGGCGTGATATGGCCGTTGGCTGAAAGTATTGGTCGTTCAATCCGCTTTTCCGAAAGGCAATCATCATAATGACATTGGTTGTACATTGTACGAGAATTAGTCCTCGAGTCGGAAGCAGGTAGTTCAGCACAACGACTGGTTTATGATCGGAACGGTACGGGATGTGTTCCAGCAGGTACGTGAGGCGGTGTCGGTAGTCTGTCTACCGTCCGACCGGTTGCCCTCAATGGAGCCATTTCCAATAAAGGTCCATATGGTTTAAGACCTACGGTGTGCGAGGCGTTCGACCGTACACGTGGGTCTAAGCAGCATTAGAATTCTGCCGAGCCGGTTACTGGTTATGGGTAGAGTCAGATTTTGTCTTTATAGAACTATGGTACGAAAGCGACAAATACGCCGACGCTGCTTTGATTATTATCTTTGACTGTGGCACTCTATTTATTCTTATCTCTATCTGGCCACGGACTGGTGAAGGTGCAATTGTTATCTCGCAAGAGAACCCTGAAGAACGACACATATTCCAAAATATCTTGAGCAAGTTGTATATGCCACGGTTTCATGTTTGTTTAAAAGAACAGTCATATAACGTAACATTAACGTTGACTTTTGGATAGGTCTAGGACAATACAACTCGAAATTTTAGAATAGAAGAAAAATGTTGACTATTGTTGCAATTTGCAAAAAGAGAGCAGTGCCAACAACACGCGGTGTTCCCAGGCGGTCACCCATCCAAGTACTGACCGCGCTCAACCCCGTTTAACTTCGGTGATCGGACGAGAACCGGTGATTTCGGCGTGATATGGCCGTTGGCTGAAAGTATTGGTCGTTCAATCCGCTTTTCCGAAAGGCAATCATCATAATGACATTGGTTGTACATTGTACGAGAATTAGTCCTCGAGTCGGAAGCAGGTAGTTCAGCACAACGACTGGTTTATGATCGGAACGGTACGGGATGTGTTCCAGCAGGTACGTGAGGCGGTGTCGGTAGTCTGTCTACCGTCCGACCGGTTGCCCTCAATGGAGCCATTTCCAATAAAGGTCCATATGGTTTAAGACCTACGGTGTGCGAGGCGTTCGACCGTACACGTGGGTCTAAGCAGCATTAGAATTCTGCCGAGCCGGTTACCGGTTATGGGTAGAGTCAGATTTTGTCTTTATAGAACTATGGTACGAAAGCGACAAATACGCCGACGCTGCTTTGATTATTATCTTCGACTGTGGCACTCTATTTATTCTTATCTCTATCTGGCCACGGACTGGTGAAGGTGCAATTGTTATCTCGCAAGAGAACCCTGAAGAACGACACATATTCCAAAATATCTTGAGCAAGTTGTATATGCCACGGTTTCATGTTTGTTTAAAAGAACAGTCATATAACGTAACATTAACGTTGACTTTTGGATAGGTCTAGGACAATACAACTCGAAATTTTAGAATAGAAGAAAAATGTTGACTATTGCAATTTGCAAAAAGAGAGCAGTGCCAACAACACGCGGTGTTCCCAGGCGGTCACCCATCCAAGTACTGACCGCGCTCAACCCCGTTTAACTTCGGTGATCGGACGAGAACCGGTGATTTCGGCGTGATATGGCCGTTGGCTGAAAGTAATGTTCCTTCGACCCGGTTTTCAACGTAGAGCTAGTACCGTGTAATACCATGACATTCACCTCTTGTACGTCTGGGGAAGCAGTTTAACTGAGATATTAATTTTTTGTTTAAAAAAGAAGTCCCAGTGTTAAACAATTTTCTATAATTGTTGCAACTTTCAAAAAGAGAGCAGTGCCAACAGCACGCGGTGTTCCCAGGCGGTCACCCATCCAAGTACTGACCGCGCTCAACCCCGTTTAACTTCGGTGATCGGACGAGAACCGGTGATTTCGGCGTGATATGGCCGTTGGCTGAAAGTAGTGGTCGCTTAATCCGTTTTTCCGAAAGGCAATCATCATAATGACATTGGTTATACATTGTACGAGAATTGGTACTCCACACCACCTGCTGCATTTTTTCTGTCTTTCCTCAGGCATTGATAGTTTTTTGTCTTTAATTTATCAGATTTTCTTAGTTTTGTCTCATTTACTAATATAATATCTATATTATGCTTGGATATAAAGACTATTAATTTGCCTACTTTGTTACGAATTCCATTTGCATTCCAAGAGCATACTTTGATTTCTTTTACCCCTCCAGCTCCTGGCATAGCTGTAGCAATATATCAAATTTTTCAATTTCATTTTGACATGGCTTCAGTTTGTCATTCAGCTTCTATACTATTATTATCATTCTTTTAATGTTCATGTGAGAATTAAGTGTTTTTAGTTCCTTTATCAATTCTATAAAATCCATTATAGTATTGTCCTTAATGGTACATGCTGGATCCTTTGTCTTATGAATGTGAGTAAAACTACTTGGGGTGGCTCTAAGTACATTATTATTATTGTCTGAAGTTAAGGTGTTCCTATCACTACACTTATCTGCCCAGCTAGTCGTTTGCTGTTCCACCATGGCAGATGTAGTATGCCTCCTTGGAAGAGCTGGAAAATGCTCTGCGTTGAATATTCTTGAATGAGTCTTCTGTGTTTTAGTATGCTTCTCTGTTTTAATTTTATCGATCCACTCAATCCTGCTTTGATAGACTTTGCAGTCGGTGGAATTGGCTGGATGATCCATGTCACAATTAGCGCACTTTGCTGGTTCTGTTCTGGGTTTAATGCAATGGTATGTGAGGTGATTTTCTGCACATTTGAGGCATGCTGGCTGTGCAAAGCAATTGCTTGTTGAGTGCTCCCATTCTTGACACCGATAGTATTGAGTCCATCTTTTCGTTACATAGTATTCCCATTTAATTTTAATTTGACAGACAAACTGTACGTTAGTTTGTAGCTGTTTCATGGATACTGTACTTGACATTGTCACCGTGTACAATGGATTCATTGTGCCTTTCATCTTCATAACATTATGCACTGTAATGCCAGCTTCTTGGATTTCAGTTTTTATTTCATTCACATCTATGCCATTGTGTAGGCCTTCGAGTACATAAGTACGTCTTCTATCAGTTTTACCTGTAAAGGTATGAAAGCGGACGTTCTCGGACAAGAACCAGCGATTTCGGCGTCATATGGCCGTTGGCTGAAAGTATTGGGCATTGAATCCGCTTT
The DNA here is from genome assembly GCA_910593735.2 of Ectemnius lituratus. Classification (NCBI taxonomy): domain Eukaryota; kingdom Metazoa; phylum Arthropoda; class Insecta; order Hymenoptera; family Crabronidae; genus Ectemnius; species Ectemnius lituratus. Next base: position 4,842,909 of record OU343045.1, read on the forward strand.
TCCGGAAGGCAATCATCATAATGACATTGGTTATTCATAGTACGGGAGTTGGTACTCGACTCAGAACTAGGTAGTTCAACACAACGACTGGTTTATGAGCGGGACAGTACGGGAGATGTTCGAGCAGGTACGTGAGGCGGTGGCGGTAGTCTTCCGACCGCCCGACCGATTGCCGTCAGTGGATCGAGGTCCAATAAAGTTCCATATGCAAAGGCGGGTCTATAAACGGTATTAGAATTCTGTCGAGCCAGTCGCCGGTTATGGGTAGAGACAGCTTTGGGCTTTATAGAACTATGGTACGAAAGCGACAAGTAACCTGGCGCTGTTTTGGTTATTATCTTTGAGCAAAGGACTCTATTTATTCTTATCTTTATCTAGCCGCGAACTGGTGAAGGTATAATTGCTATATATTGCATTTGTAACGGCTTCATGTTTGTGAAAAAGAACCAGTGTATACCATAACATTCTCATTTGACTCGAAAAGCGCCAAACAGAATGCAAATGGAAATCTTACAATGTTAAAAAAATGTTGACAATAGTTACAACTTACAAAAAGAGACCAACGCCAACAGCACCCGATGTCAGGCGGTGGTCTCGGCTGATGAAAGCAGGGTAGTTTCTTTATAAATTCAACGTTTTCTCTCTTCAGGTCAATGCTGGGCAGGGTAGTAGTTTTATAGATCAGATCGGCAGGGTTATTGCTCAATGCAAGTGGATCATACAATAGTGCATTGGAAGCTTTGTTCCTTTTGGTATGATATAATATCGGGATCATCGTATTTAGATCTTGTGTAAAGCCGTGCGAGTCTAAGTATATGAATGCTTCAGGAGGAAGCAGACCAGTAGTTAACGTTTTCTTGAGGTAGTTTTCTGATTGGAGAGTTCCTCCCTTTATAAGGTTGTGAGAGGTATTTTTATTTGCCTTGGCAAAGTGCTGTCCTGCGATTTTTAGAATATGCAAATCAAATCTTGTACAATTAGCGTTTTCATAGATCTCTCTGTTTGAGAAGCAGATCTTGTTGTTGTAATCTTTAAATTTTTGCGTGTTTGTGGTTGCTCTGAATATTTCTCTCTCGAACATTCTTATCCGCTCCATGACGCGTGGCTTCACATTGTGCCATATTGGGCAGGCGTAAGATAAGAGAGATCTGATTAGAGTTTTATATAGGAGGATTTTAATTTTGCAGCTCATTATTTTTGAACAGTAAATGTTGTATTTTACGATCAGAATAGCCACGCATTGAAAGCATGTAATAGTTAAAATGATCAAGTATTTGTATTTCACAATGTTATTGTATCCGTACAGCGTATTGGCAATGATTTTTATGTCGTTATTATTACGGCAACTTAGAAACGTACTTACACGAAATATTGCAATCACGTCAGTTCGCTAGACACTAAACAAAAGTGAGTACCGATCAATAAAACATCTTTTCTCCTCGCTTCAATTCAGAACGGAAGAGCTTCCCTTCATTTATTATATCAAAACTCTTCCGTCTTGTTTAAGTGCCATAATTCGAAATTATCAAGTACTGTTTCTCAACAGTAAACTGTACTCAAACACTTCCACATTTGTTCAGCTTTTTGTAGTCACTGTTGTACGTGCTTGTTGTGGTTGAACTTTTCTGTTAGGAGCATCCCGAGGTATTTCACTTCGTTGCGGTGGGGGATCGTTACCGCACTATCTTTAGGATGGAGTAGTTGAAAGTTCTTATATTTTCTGCCTCTTCTGGATAGTTTTGCTGCTGTTGGTCTGAACAGAATAGTTTCGCACTTATCCACGTTGATCTTTAGTTTCCATGTTGAACAGTAATTATGGATTTTGTTCCACACAGATCGGAGGGACTTGTTGAGTTTGACTGAATCTTTTCCACTTTGATAAACGACTAAGTCGTCTGCAAAAGCCAGAGTGTTGCATCCCTTCCCTGAATTTAAATCAAAGAGTTTTAGAGCATCTGAGAAAAACAAGTTGAATAGTATTGGCGAGTTGATTGCTCCTTGCGGCAGTCCGTTTGTTATTTCAAATGTTGATTTCGATTCTTTATCGCCAAAAGCGACTTTGAATTTTTTGCTGGTAGTTCCACTGTGGAGCATTTTGAATAGAGGTAAGGGGAACAATTGACGTTTGTGTATTTTGTAGATTAATCCTTTTGTCCTTACGGTATCGAAAGCTTTCTCTAAGTCTATTAGGCATGCTACTGTCATTGCATTGTCATTTAGCGCCCATGCTATATCTGAGGTTAGTTTGGTTATTGCATGTGTGGTGGAATGATTGGCTCTGAATTCGAATTGATGGTCTGGTAGTAGATTGTTGTCCGTTATTATTGTCATGAGCCTTGTGTTTATGAGTCTTTCGAGGATTTTGCCTATGTTGGGAAGTAGGCTTATCGGTCTGTAACTTGTTATTTCTATTGGGCCTTTCCTGTTTTTCAATAATGCCACGACCCTTGCTACCTTCCATTTATTTGGAAAATAGCAAGAGTCGCGACAGTTATTGAAGATTATGGTAAGTGTGTTTGTTACCAGACGAGGCATTCTTTTGAGAGTGTAGTTTGAGATTTTGTCGTAGCTTGATGATTTCTTATTGTTCAAGGTTTTGAAGACCTTTTCTATTTCGTTGATGTTTGTTAGATAACCATCTCTGTCATTGACTCGATTTAATGCGTTGTTTTCGTTGTTGAATGATGAGTGGGATTCCTGAGTGAATTGATGTAATATTTGTTCATACTTGTTCTTTATTAGGTTGTCGAATTTCGTCTTGGTTTGGTTGGTTAGGTTTTTTGTGTGTATTTTCAGCAATCTTGTTCCCAATATCTGTGCTTGGTCACTAGGTGTTGTGCAGATGTAGTCTGCTTCATTTTTCGATAGTTTATCTGGATTTAATCCTGCTTCGAGCAGCAGTGGTCGGGCGGTTTCTTTGATAGTTAAGTAACTTGTATTGGTTGGTCTTCTATTTTTGGTGATTTTGTTTATAGTTTTATACATGTGATCAGGCTTCCTGACGTCTAAGTTTTTCAGCATGTTGTTCCAGAATGTGCTTGATACTTCGGAGTATACTAGTTTTAGTTTGTAATTGATGTGTCTCATTAGTATTTTCAAGATATTTACTAAATTGTCGTTCAGTGAGTTAGATTTGTAATGGGCGAAAAGTTTTGCGAGTAGCTTCTTTTTAACCTGTTTTAGGTGTTTGATTTTTGCATTAGGCAATTTGTCAAACTGGTCCCTCTGTTTAAATTTGGGGGTGCTAGCTGTAAGGGCGCTGTAGATGTTTGTTTCTAGAGTGTCAATGGCTTGATCTATTTCTTGCTGTGAGAGATTTCTATTTGCGGATAACGTGCAATGTTCGTGGTTATTCTGTAAATGGATTTTGAATTTTTCCCAATCTGTTTTCCTTGTGTTGAGTCTATTGATGTTTACATTTAATGAGTAGTTTAATCTTAAGTTGTCCATGGTGCAGTTGAATTCTACTGCCCAGTGATTACTGTCATATGCGATGACGTTGACTGTTGTGGAATCACTTGCGGATATGTTTAATCTATTATCAGCTATTACTATGTCTAGGATGGAGTTGTATCTGGGATATGTGGCTGTGTTAGGTGGGTGGAGCTTGGATCTGAAGTCAAAGTCATTGTTCTTAAGCCAATTGTACAAGCGTACTCCTTTTGCATTGTTAGAGCTATTATTCCAATCTTTGTGTTTAGCGTTTAGATCGCCGCAAATTACGTACAAGTCGTTTTGTATCTCAGGCTTAGTTGAATAAATATTTTTTCAAATTCTGTTATAAAATCTTTTGTGGCTATGGGGCTGTTTGCCGAGACAATGTATAGTTTTTTGGTATTTGTGAGTTTGAGCTTTAATGGTGTGGTTTCTATTATGGATGCATTCATTGAATTTAAGGTGACTTTCTCGTAATTTAGGTGATTTGCAATTAGAATAGCGGTGCCTCCTCCTTGGGCCTTTACTTTTCTATCTGTTCTGATGATATTAAAATTTATGAATTGCAACGTGTGTTTTGTGTTAAATTTGGTTTCATTGAGACATACTATATCTGGTTTCCGTTCTTTTATGAAATCATTGAGAGTGGCTCTTCTGTTAATATTGGCGATAGAATTTACATTAATGGAAATGATTTTTAATTTGTCTGCTGATGCAGAGCTTGTGTAGCTGTCGTTGAGGGACTTATCATTTTGAGTTGTAGGTGACATTTGTGTATTGATTTTCTGACTCTTTTAACCTTAGCGTGTTGAATAATGTTTCTATTCTTTGTGAGTTACTGTGGATTTGCTCCAGCATATAGTTAGTTTTTTTATTTAATTCTAGAAGTAGCTCTATGATGTTATGGTTAGGTGTCAGGTTACTGGTCTGTTGCCTGGCTGACGTGTGTGTGGATGCCGTTGCATCGCTATATGATTTTCCAGTTCTGGTCGGATTTAATATTGGTTTCTGAGTATTACCTGTAACTACGTCCCTAATATTGTTATTTTCATCTATTGTGCTCGTGAGTTTTAACTCTGCCGTTCATTTGACTGCTGGGCAGCCTCTGTATATTGCTGGGTGTTCGTAATTTTTGCAGTTTATGCAGTATATTGCGTCTTTTGTGATTTTATCGCCTAATTACGAGAACCGGTGATTTCGGCGTGATATGGTCATTCGCTGAAAGCAATGTTTGTTCGACTCGGTTTTAAAGAACACACCTAGTACCGTGTGATACCATGACATTCACCTCGAGTGCGTCTGGGGAAGCAGTTTAACTGAGATATTAATTTTTAGTTAAAAAAAAGAAGTCCCAGTTTTAAACAATTTTCTACAATTGTTGCAACTTGCAAAAAGAGAGTAGCGCCAACAGCACGCGGTGTTCCCAGGCGGTCACCCATCCAAGTACTGACCGCGCTCAACCCCGTTTAACTTCGGTGATCGGACGAGAACCGGTGATTTCGGCGTGATATGGCCGTTGGCTGAAAGTAGTGTTTGTTCGATCCGGTTTTCAAGAGTACAGCCAGAACCGTGTGATCCCATGACATTCACCTATTGTGCGACTGGTGAAGCAGTTTAACTGAGATATTAATTGTTAGCTAAAAAAAGAAGTCCCAGTTTCAAACAATTTTCTACAATTGTTGCAACTTTCAAAAAGAGAGCGCCAACAGCACGCGGTGTTCCCAGGCGGTCACCCCATCCAAGTACTGACCGCGCTCAACCCTGTTTAACTTCGGTGATCGGACGAGAACCTTCTTTCTTTCTTTCCTAAGTTTTATTAACGTATCACATATAATATTACAAAACATAAACAACAATAGCATTGTAATACATTTTTAATACCTTCATATCTAGTTATTAGTAGTCCCTACCTCGACGGTGTTTAACTTTTTTATCTCTTGTACATAGGAAAAATAATACTGAAAAACCTGTTTAAAAATTGCACAGGTACTTTTCTGGTAGTACAAATGTTTGTCTTATATATTATACTTATTCTTACGTCTATTATTACGTGTTAAGTTACTTAGCTTAATATACTATGCACATCTATATCACTGAACGGGAACTTATGTTTTATTATGTATTCATCGGTTGTTCTTATATAATTGCTCAGAATATCTTTGGTTAGTGGGTTAATAGACAATTGTGTTTTGTAAAACTTGATTGAATCTTCTTTGATGCGATCGTGTATGTACTGTATATCAGCTTCGCGATGCATGTCATTTATTCTTGCGTATCTCCCTTCATTTAAGATAAGTCTTAAACATTTATTCTGAAAGCGCTGCAGCGGCAAGAGATTGGTTTTTGCTGCTCTTCTCCAGATGGGGGATGCATAGAGCAATATGGGTGGACGATAACCGGTGATTTCGGCGTGATATGGCCGTTGGCTGAAAGTAGTGTTTGTTCGATCCGGTTTTCAAGAGTACAGCCAGAACCGTGTGATCCCATGACATTCACCTATTGTGCGACTGGTGAAGCAGTTTAACTGAGATATTAATTTTTTGTTTAAAAAAGAAGTTTCAGTGTTAAACAATTTTCTACAATTGTTGCAACTTGCAAAAAAAGAGCGCCAACAGCACGCGGTGTTCCCAGGCGGTCACCCATCCAAGTACTGACCGCGCTCAACCCCGTTTAACTTCGGTGATCGGACGAGAACCGGTGATTTCGGCGTGATATGGCCGTTGGCTGAAAGTAATGTTTGTTCGATTCGGTTTTCAAGAACATACCTAGTACCGTGTGATAGCATGACATTCACCTCTTGTGCGTCTGGGGAAGCAGTTTAACTGAGATATTAATTTTTTGTTTAAAAAAGAAGTCCCAGTGTTAAACAATTTTCTACAATTGTTACAATTTTCAAAAAGAGAGCGCCAACAGCACGCGGTGTTCCCAGGCGGTCACCCATCCAAGTACTGACCGCGCTCAACCCCGTTTAACTTCGGTGATCGGACGAGAACCGGTGATTTCGGCGTGATATGGCCGTTGGCTGAAAGTAATGTTTGTTCGATTCGGTTTTCAAGAACATACCTAGTACTGTGTGTGATACCATGACATTCACCTCGTATGCGTCTGGGGAAGCAGTTTAACTGAGATATTAATTTTTTGTTTAAAAAAGAAGTCCCAGTGTTAAACAATTTTCTACAATTGTTGCAATTTTCAAAAAGAGAGCGCCAACAGCACGCGGTGTTCCCAGGCGGTCACCCATCCAAGTACTGACCGCGCTCAACCCCGTTTAACTTCGGTGATCGGACGAGAACCGGTGATTTCGGCGTGATATGGCCGTTGGCTGAAAGTAATGTTTGTTCGATTCGGTTTTCAAGAACATACCTAGTACCGTGTGATAGCATGACATTCACCTCTTGTGCGTCTGGGGAAGCAGTTTAACTGAGATATTAATTTTTTGTTTAAAAAAGAAGTCCCAGTGTTAAACAATTTTCTACAATTGTTGCAACTTTCAAAAAGAGAGCGCCAACAGCACGCGGTGTTCCCAGGCGGTCACCCATCCAAGTACTGACCGCGCTCAACCCCGTTTAACTTCGGTGATCGGACGAGAACCGGTGATTTCGGCGTGATATGGCCGTTGGCTGAAAGTAATGTTTGTTCGATTCGGTTTTCAAGAACACACCTAGTACCGTGTGATACCATGACATTCACCTCTTGTGCGCCTGAGGAAGCACAGTTTAACTGAGATATTAATTTTTAGTTAAAAAAAGAAGTCCCAGTTTCAAACAATTTTCTACAATTGTTACAATTTTCAAAAAGAGAGCGCCAACAGCACGCGGTGTTCCCAGGCGGTCACCCATCCAAGTACTGACCGCGCTCAACCCCGTTTAACTTCGGTGATCGGACGAGAACCGGTGATTTCGGCGTGATATGGCCGTTGGCTGAAAGTAATGTTTGTTCGATTCGGTTTTCAAGAACATACCTAGTACCGTGTGTGATACCATGACATTCACCTCGTATGCGTCTGGGGAAGCAGTTTAACTGAGATATTAATTTTTTGTTTAAAAAAGAAGTCCCAGTGTTAAACAATTTTCTACAATTGTTGCAATTTTCAAAAAGAGAGCGCCAACAGCACGCGGTGTTCCCAGGCGGTCACCCATCCAAGTACTGACCGCGCTCAACCCCGTTTAACTTCGGTGATCGGACGAGAACCGGTGATTTCGGCGTGATATGGCCGTTGGCTGAAAGTAATGTTTGTTCGATTCGGTTTTCAAGAACATACCTAGTACCGTGTGATAGCATGACATTCACCTCTTGTGCGTCTGGGGAAGCAGTTTAACTGAGATATTAATTTTTTGTTTAAAAAAGAAGTCCCAGTGTTAAACAATTTTCTACAATTGTTGCAACTTTCAAAAAGAGAGCGCCAACAGCACGCGGTGTTCCCAGGCGGTCACCCATCCAAGTACTGACCGCGCTCAACCCCGTTTAACTTCGGTGATCGGACGAGAACCGGTGATTTCGGCGTGATATGGCCGTTGGCTGAAAGTAATGTTTGTTCGATTCGGTTTTCAAGAACACACCTAGTACCGTGTGATACCATGACATTCACCTCTTGTGCGCCTGAGGAAGCACAGTTTAACTGAGATATTAATTTTTAGTTAAAAAAAGAAGTCCCAGTTTCAAACAATTTTCTACAATTGTTGCAACTTTCAAAAAGAGAGCGCCAACAGCACGCGGTGTTCCCAGGCGGTCACCCATCCAAGTACTGACCGCGCTCAACCCCGTTTAACTTCGGTGATCGGACGAGAACCGGTGATTTCGGCGTGATATGGCCGTTGGCTGAAAGTAATGTTTGTTCGATTCGGTTTTCAAGAACACACCTAGTACCGTGTGATACCATGACATTCACCTCTTGTGCGCCTGAGGAAGCACAGTTTAACTGAGATATTAATTTTTAGTTAAAAAAAGAAGTCCCAGTTTCAAACAATTTTCTACAATTGTTACAATTTTCAAAAAGAGAGCGCCAACAGCACGCGGTGTTCCCAGGCGGTCACCCATCCAAGTACTGACCGCGCTCAACCCCGTTTAACTTCGGTGATCGGACGAGAACCGGTGATTTCGGCGTGATATGGCCGTTGGCTGAAAGTAATGTTTGTTCGATTCGGTTTTCAAGAACACACCTAGTACCGTGTGTGATACCATGACATTCACCTCGTATGCGTCTGGGGAAGCAGTTTAACTGAGATATTAATTTTTTGTTTAAAAAAGAAGTCCCAGTGTTAAACAATTTTCTACAATTGTTGCAACTTTCAAAAAGAGAGCGCCAACAGCACGCGGTGTTCCCAGGCGGTCACCCATCCAAGTACTGACCGCGCTCAACCCCGTTTAACTTCGGTGATCGGACGAGAACCGGTGATTTCGGCGTGATATGGCCGTTGGCTGAAAGTAATGTTTGTTCGATTCGGTTTTCAAGAACATACCTAGTACCGTGTGTGATACCATGACATTCACCTCGTATGCGTCTGGGGAAGCAGTTTAACTGAGATATTAATTTTTTGTTTAAAAAAGAAGTCCCAGTGTTAAACAATTTTCTACAATTGTTGCAATTTTCAAAAAGAGAGCGCCAACAGCACGCGGTGTTCCCAGGCGGTCACCCATCCAAGTACTGACCGCGCTCAACCCCGTTTAACTTCGGTGATCGGACGAGAACCGGTGATTTCGGCGTGATATGGCCGTTGGCTGAAAGTAATGTTTGTTCGATTCGGTTTTCAAGAACATACCTAGTACCGTGTGATAGCATGACATTCACCTCTTGTGCGTCTGGGGAAGCAGTTTAACTGAGATATTAATTTTTTGTTTAAAAAAGAAGTCCCAGTGTTAAACAATTTTCTACAATTGTTGCAACTTTCAAAAAGAGAGCGCCAACAGCACGCGGTGTTCCCAGGCGGTCACCCATCCAAGTACTGACCGCGCTCAACCCCGTTTAACTTCGGTGATCGGACGAGAACCGGTGATTTCGGCGTGATATGGCCGTTGGCTGAAAGTGATGTTTGTTCGATTCGGTTTTCAAGAACATACCTAGTACCATGTGATAGCATGACATTCGCCTCTTGTGCGTCTGGGGAAGCAGTTTAACTGAGATATTAATTTTTTGTTTAAAAAAGAAGTCCCAGTGTTAAACAATTTTCTACAATTGTTGCAATTTTCAAAAAGAGAGCGCCAACAGCACGCGGTGTTCCCAGGCGGTCACCCATCCAAGTACTGACCGCGCTCAACCCCGTTTAACTTCGGTGATCGGACGAGAACCGGTGATTTCGGCGTGATATGGCCGTTGGCTGAAAGTGATGTTTGTTCGATTCGGTTTTCAAGAACATACCTAGTACCATGTGATAGCATGACATTCACCTCTTGTGCGTCTGGGGAAGCAGTTTAACTGAGATATTAATTTTTTGTTTAAAAAAGAAGTCCCAGTGTTAAACAATTTTCTACAATTGTTGCAATTTTCAAAAAGAGAGCGCCAACAGCACGCGGTGTTCCCAGGCGGTCACCCATCCAAGTACTGACCGCGCTCAACCCCGTTTAACTTCGGTGATCGGACGAGAACCGGTGATTTCGGCGTGATATGGCCGTTGGCTGGAAGTAACATTCATTTGATTCGATTTTCAACAAGATGACCAGTGCTGTGTGGCCCCACGCTACTTATCCCTTATCCTTCTGGGCAACCAGCTTATCTCATATTCTATTTTTTGTAAAAAAAAGATGTCCTTGCTGTGTTAAACAATTTTTGGTAAATACATATATGTGCTACTGACGAAAAAATTTTGGAAATTTGACATTGTTTGTACGGAATTGCATTAATTGACCTTAAAGAAGATTATTCATGAGGGGGGAGCACCATAAAATCTCATATGAAGACTATAAAAACCCCGTCCATTTTTTTACCTAGTCTAGACGGACCAATAAAATCATGGATAAGTTAATCGGAGTTGGTCAGATGGTAATTTTTGTTGCGAGCTCCATCGGCCCTTGAGGGGTCCCCGTTGAGGACCAGAGGCCCCTACAACAACAAGGGTCAGGTGAGGGGCGATCATGCGTGTGGCCCGCCTGTTCGGCAAAGTGCAAGTTACTACGCGGCCCAACTCGAGGGGTCGAGCAGGGCAGGCTCTGGATGTTGTTTGTTCAGAGTCCCCAGAGCCCGCTCTCGATGGCCCCAGAGGCCGGTCACCATGGGGGTTTTAGTCGGTAAGAGTCCGACATATTCCCCTTCCGTAGGGGGCGGGGAATCCATGAGGATTTCCCCCATGTAAAGAAAAAAAAAAAATGTTCCGAGCGAGCCTACCCACCACAACTCTTCTTTGGTTAGATCTAAAATACAGGAGTATTACGTAAAGTTTACCAGGAGGAAGGGAATACCATCGCGGGTCGGCATCGTGTTCTTCCAGACAGTCAGCGGTCAACGGCTGCGGAGAAGTAAAACAAATTCGACCCCGCTCGCGGAACCTGGCGCCCTTTAACCCGTAGAGAGCCACCCGGAGAGCGCGCCCCGCCTCGTCTTCTCGAGATGGGGAGATCGGGAGTCCGACGGGTGCTGGGAAAATCCGTGGCACTGGAAAGACTTCGTGCTGTTAGTAACAACCCGTTTGCAATTTTGACAACTGAGAATTGCTTCATTGTTCCCTACAATGAAAGATATCTATACCCATTTATATTTCATCAAAAAGATCTATTCTTAGGATGAACGCTTATTAGTTTAAATGAATACAATTCTAATAAGAATAGTAGTCGTCGTGATAAGACGCTGAATCTGCATTGTTATGGTTCCAGTTCTACTCCATATATCTGAAATTTTTTTAATTCCTCGCTATTCAAGCAGAAGAAGAAATAATATTTTGATACTAGTAATACACTTGTCTCGTGCTGCACATTTCCACCTCAATTCAATTGGGAGGAATAGTGCGACCACACTATTTATATTCCTATCTGCTTTGCAGTCACTGGTGTCTTTTCACTTCCACAGTATCGGCTCACGACATATAATAAAATATTTATAAATGCGGTTTAAATGTTTGTTTGTCGATAGTCGCAGAGTAATTGTGAGATGAGTCTAAGTTTAAGCGACACACGACACAAGTGACATTACACGGCTACTAAAATAATTACGTGATGTCGGTATTAGCGATAATTCGATGATAAAAAGCTGTTTCACCGTCTAGTGCATCACAGTGGACAATTCGCTCAGGAGCTTTCGAGAACATTTATGGTTTCTCACGGTTATCTTACAAAAAGTCAGCTATACATACGGGTGATGCATGAGACTTGGAATCAGCTTTTTACCATCGAATTATTTGTAATACCGACATTGCGTAATTGTTTTGTTAGCCGTGTAGTGTCACTTGTGTCGTGTGTCACTGAGCACTACACGAAGTGAATTACGACAGATACCGGCGGCCTATTGATTAATAGAGAAATGCAAACTCTCGAGAAACTGTTACTTATGCACTTCAATGGCACTGTTTTATTTTAAATTCTAAACTATATGCTAACCGTATTAAGTCTTGAGTCATATAAAATTTCTCTGAACTGAATCTTCGGAGAGCGGGCTATGATTATTAGGATGAAGGCTTGTCCAATAACACCCTTACATACATACACATTCCTCTCTTTGTTGCCAAATAGAGATAAGAACAGACGGCTTGCCACGTTTTGCCCCATAGTTCTTTAAACATCCAATCTGACTCTATCGACAACCGCTGGTCGGTTAGGCAGAACTCTCCTGCTACTTAACCCTTTGGATACCCTGGACGAGATATCTCGCGACCCGATAGTGGCCGGTTAACGCTTTCGACGAGATATCTCGCGTCTCGGCACTGACCGATTAACGCTTCTGACGAGATATCTCGTTTCCTAGGACCAATGTTTTGACATTCTAGACGAAATATTTTGTGTTCTGCCTTTGAGTTCTTATGTCGCTTATGGTATGTTATGAGTAGTATGTTGGTAAATATTGAAGTCGTGGTTCGGCATTCATCGAATAGAAGTTTAGTCTTGTTTCGTTACTTGAAAGCGTTACACGATGTTCCGTCGGAGAGTAAGAAGTAGAATAATAAGTGATAGTGAAAACAGTGATGATCAGCGAGAAACACACGTCAGTTGCATAGATAATACACTGCCTGATGATGAACTTCCGTTATCTGAAAGGCTGGAGGAATTGCAGAAAGAAAGGCGACGGAAGATTGCAACAACTCAACAAAATTTCGTGCCAACAATTATACATTTTACTGATAATTGTAGTGGAGTACAGACGCAATCAAATATAAGTAAGAAGACATCACCTACATCTATTTTTAAGTTTTTTTTCAACGAGGATCTCGTTCGGACAGTAGTAAAAAACACAAATAAATATAGAAGAGCAAAAGGACAGTGTGGACAGAAATCTAATAAAATTACGTGTAATGATGTATATTGATTTATTGCCATTAGTATGTATATAGGCATTCTTCAGCTTCCTAAAATATCGATGTATTGGAGTACTGATCCACTTTATAACTTGCCATTAGTCAAACAAGCTATGAACAGAAAAAAATTCTTGGAGGTCCAGAAATATTTACATCTTAGCGATATAAATAATGAAGATAATACTGATAACGCTTGTAAAATTCGACCGGTTATTGACATGCTAGTTCAGCAGTTTCAAAAAGCATATCGTCCAGGACAGTACGTTGTAGTTGACGAAAGTTTGATGTTGTGGAAAGATAGATTGTCGTTCAAACAGTTTATTCCATCAAAGCAAGCAAGATTCGGACTGAAGAGTTTCGTTCTATGTGATTCTGAAACCAGTTATGTCTACAACATGAAACTTGATACTGGAAGAATGTTGGAAGAATGGAATGATGAATCGATTGGAGTATCCGGTTCAATTGTAATGGATTTATCAAAAAATATATTACATCAAGGAAGAACTATGTTTTTGGACAACTGGTACTCATCTCCTGCTTTATATGAAAAGCTACATAAAAACGGTACAAATGTGTGTGGTACTGTTCGACTGAAAAGAAAACTAATGCCATGTGACGAACAAGTCAGAAATGCAAAAAAAATAAAAAAAGGAGATATGTTAGTACGGTACAATAAGAGAATGGCTTTGTGTGTGTGGAAAGACAAAAGATTAGTATCAACTTTGACCACTGTACATAGTCCCCGATTTGAAGAATCAACAAAAATTGATAAGACTACAGGAAACCGCATAAAAAACCCCAATACCGTTATAGATTATAATCAGTACATGGGTGGCGTGGATCGCATCCTCCAAGCATGTTCTTCTTTACGTAAGACAATAAAGTGGTACAAGAAGTACTTTTTGCATTTATTAGATATAGCAATCTATAATTCCGTCGTAGTGTGGAAATGCCTCCACGAAGAAAATAAAAGTTATTTACAAATGAAAGAAGACATCATTCGTGGTTTATTAGAAGAACATTGCACGCCACATAATAAACGAGAAAGAACGTGTGGTAAAAGACATCCACTTCGATTTAAGTCTCGATGCTTCCCTGTAAAAATACGGGAGATGTCAAAGAAAAAATACCCAACGAAACGTTGCGCCGTATTCAAAGAAAACGGAAAACGTAAGGAAACACGTTTTTTTTGTCAGAAGTGTAATGTCGCTATATGCGCAACACCATGTTTTCAATTATACCACGTGGAAAGTACATAAAAATAATTGCATCAAACTATATATATTTATTTCTAATAGGCATACGAATAGAATGAGTTATAAAATATATTCGTCTAGAATGTCAAAATATTGGTGCTAGGAAACGAGATATCTCGTCAGAAGCGTTAATCGGCCAGTACCGAGACGCGAGATATCTCGTCAAAAGCGTTAATCGGCCAGTATCGGGTCGCGAGATATCTCGTCCAGGGTATCGAAAGGGTTAAACGCACATGTGCACTCACAAGCTACACCCACCGTCGGTTTTGGCGTGAGACCTTTGTTATCGATGATGACCCTACTGACCGTTAGTGGTCGGTCGGTAAGAAGATTGCCGTCTTGACCTCACCGAGTACTGCTCGAATCCGACGGTATTTACACCCACCCTATTATAAATCAATACTTACCAAGTTCCGGCTTCAGTACTATACCTGGGACGATGTTACGACCGGACACATGGCTATGATAATTGCCTGCTTGAAAAGCGGACGAAACGAGATATTCAGCCAACGACCGTATCACGTTGAATTCACCGAATCTCGTCCAAAAAGAAAGAAAGCCAATAACGCCTTACTGTACAATCCTGTAGAAGTAATTCACGATGCCAGTAGTTTAGTTTTGGAACTCTTTTACCTCAATTTGGTCTTACCTTCATATCTTTATATAACTAGTTCTGTACATTTCGTCGACTTACTTTATATCACAGCAAATGCTAAACTTATGGCATAAACCATATCCTAGAGAAGTTCCTGTAACCAGTAGGGTTAGATCTATTCATCGAAATCTATTTATTGTTTATTGAGAATATATAAATTTTGTATGGGTATACAATAAACGATTTATAAAAAAAATTACTGGTTCTCGTCCGATCACCGATGTTAAACGGGGTTGAGAGTGCGATCAGTACTTGAATGGGTGATCGCCTAGGAACACCGGGTGCTACTGGCACTGCTCACTTTTTCCAAGTTGCAACAATTACGAAAAATTGATTCGCACGTGGACTTCTTTTTTTACAAAAAATTAAAATAACACTTAAACTCCTTCCCCAAACGCACAAGGGGTCAATATCATGGTATCACACGGTACCGGGTGTGTTGTTCAACACCGGATCGAACGAACATTACTTTCAGCCAACGGCCACATCACGCCGAAATCACCGGTTCTCGTCCGATCACCGAAGTTAAACGGGGTTGAGCGCGGTCAGTACTTGGATGGGTGACCGCCTGGGAACACCGCGTGCTTGTTGGCACACACTCTCTTTTTGCAAATTTTAATTATTGTAAACATTTTTTTAAAATAGCAGGATTGCCATTTATATTCTGTTAAGCATTTTCAAAGTGAAATGTAAATGTTATATTATATAATGTTTGTTTTAAACAAACATGAAACCATGGCATATGCAACTTGCGCAACATATTTTGGGATTAATGTACTTCTTCAGGGTCCTCTGGCCAGATAGCAATCATACCTTCACCGGTCCATGGCCAGTGGGAGATAAGAATAAATAGAGTTCTTTACTCAAAGATAATAATTAAAGCAGCGTCAGGTTACTTGTCGCTTTCGTACCATAGTTCTATAAAGACCAAATCTGACTCGACCCAGAGCCAGCGGCCGGTTCGACAGAATTCTAATGCCGTTTATATACCCGCGTGCGCGGTTGAACGCCACGCATCTCGTAGGTCTTAAAACATATGGACCTTCATTGAACCTGGCTCTACTGACGGTCACGGTTCGACACCGGTCGGACGGTCTGGTGACTACCGCCACCGCCTCACGTACCTGCTCAAGCATCTCCCGTACCGTCCCGCTCATAAACCAGTCGTTGTGCTGAACTACCTGGTTCTGACTCGAGTACCAATTCTCGTACAATGCATAACCAATGTCATTATGATGATTGCCTTTCAGAAAAGCGGATTGAACGACCAGTACTTTCAGCCAACGGCCATATCACGCCGAAATCACCGGTTCTCGTCCGATCACCGAAGTTAAACGGGGTTGAGCGCGGTCAGTACTTGGATGGGTGACCGCCTGGGAACACCGCGTGCTGTTGGCGCTCTCTTTTTGAAAGTTGCAACAATTGTAGAAAATTGTTTGAAACTGGGACTTCTTTTTTTAACTAAAAATTAATATCTCAGTTAAACTGTGCTTCCTCAGGCGCACAAGAGGTGAATGTCATGGTATCACACGGTACTAGGTGTGTTCTTGAAAACCGAATCGAACAAAGATTACTTTCAGCCAACGGCCATATCACGCCGAAATCACCGGTTCTCGTCCGATCACCGAAGTTAAACGGGGTTGAGCGCGGTCAGTACTTGGATGGGTGACCGCCTGGGAACACCGCGTGCTGTTGGCGCTCCTCTCTTTTTGCAAGTGTAACTATTGTCAACATTTTTTTACCATTCTAAAATTTCCAGTTGTATTGTCCTAGACATTTCCAAGAGTCAACGTTAATGGTACGTTATATGACTGTTCTTTTAAATAAACATGAAATCGTCGCATATACTACTTGCTGAAGATATTTTGCAATTCGTGTGGTTCTTCAAGATCCTCTCGCGAGATAGCAATTATACCTTCACCAGTCCGTGGCCAGATAGAGATAACAATAAATAGAGTTTCAATGTCAAAGATAATAATCAAAGCAGCGTCGGGGTATTTATCGCTTTCGTACCGCAGTTCTCTAATGACCGAATCTGACCTTACCCATAACTGACGGTCGGCTCGGCAGAATTCTAATGTCGTTTATGGACCCACGTGTACGGTCGAACACCACGCATACCATAGGTCTTAAACCATATGGGCCGTTATTGGACCTGGTTCCATTGACGGCAACTTGTCGGACGGTCGGCAGACTACCGACATCGCCTGACGTACTGTTGGGAGCTGGAAAGTTGGCCCCTGAGAGGCAGGCCGTGGTTGAGTTTGGGCTGACGAGACTTGCCGACAACGCCTACGATACCTGCGAAAATCTGCCTCCGTACTGCTCGTTTACCTGCTTATTGGTATATTCGTAGCGGCAGGTAGCAGACCGAAGGGACTCAGCCCCATGAGATGGTGGTGCTTCACACCCTGCTAGCCAATCGAAGGTCGACAGATAATTACAGACCATAATTTCCTTTGTTTAAGTTTGTAAGTAGGAGATCTTCAAGGAGGTGTCCAATTTTTCGCCAATCAGAGTCAGGGGACATTTTTCTAACCACGGTCTGCCTCTCAGGGGCGAACTTTCCAACTCCCAACAGTACCTGCTCGAGCACTTCCCGCACTGTCCCGCTCATAAACCAGTTGTTGTGATGAACCACCTGGTTCTGACTCGTGTACCAATTCTCCTACAATGTATAACCAATGTCATTATGATGATTGCCTTTCGGGAAAACGGATTAAGTGACCACTACTTTCAGCCAACGGCCATATCACGCCGAAATCACCGGTTCTCGTCCGATCACCGAAGTTAAACGGGGTTGAGCGCGGTCAGTACTTGGATGGGTGACCGCCTGGGAACACCGCGTGCTGTTGGCGCTCTCTTTTTGAAAGTTGCAACAATTGTAGAAAATTGTTTGAAACTGGGACTTCTTTTTTTAACTAAAAATTAATATCTCAGTTAAACTGTGCTTCCTCAGGCGCACAAGAGGTGAATGTCATGGTATCACACGGTACTAGGTGTGTTCTTGAAAACCGAATCGAACAAACATTACTTTCAGCCAACGGCCATATCACGCCGAAATCACCGGTTCTCGTCCGATCACCGAAGTTAAACGGGGTTGAGCGCGGTCAGTACTTGGATGGGTGACCGCCTGGGAACACCGCGTGCTGTTGGCGCTCTCTTTTTGAAAGTTGCAACAATTGTAGAAAATTGTTTGAAACTGGGACTTCTTTTTTTAACTAAAAATTAATATCTCAGCTAAACTGCTTCCCCAGACGCATACGAGGTGAATGTCATGGTATCACACGGTACTAGGTGTGTTCTTGAAAACCGAATCGAACAAAGATTACTTTCAGCCAACGGCCATATCACGCCGAAATCACCGGTTCTCGTCCGATCACCGAAGTTAAACGGGGTTGAGCGCGGTCAGTACTTGGATGGGTGACCGCCTGGGAACACCGCGTGCTGTTGGCGCTCCTCTCTTTTTGCAAGTTGCAACTATTGTAGGAAATTGTTTAACACTGGGAAATACTTTTTGTTACAAGAAAAAAACAAAACACCTGGTAAGTTGCTTGCTGTGGGTTTTGAAATAAGTGTAATGTGGTCCTCCTGCTACCATAAGGTAAGCCATGAGATCCCCTCCTTTCCGTCTTCGTTTCACCTTGGGTCTACCAAACACAGTTTGGTGTTGGCATGTACGTTTTCAGACATTAGGTATATTGTGCGAGTTGTCCCGTGTATGTAACTTGTCATTCTTCAAGAGCGCGTTGCCCTCAAGTGGTAATGTTTTGACCCTTATGTGTGATTTTTAGAAATTCATCTCACGCTGGCAGGTGATCTGAGGGACAAACATCGAAGCGCAGCAGTTTCACCATCTAATACCAACTAGCTAATAACGTACTCTGGAAGGAAAATGAACGATTCTATACGATATTTCGAAGCAGTATTCTTTAATCGTGCAAAAACACTTCATGTAAAAAAAAGCGAAGACCATTCGGGCAACGGAAAGTCTGAAAAATGAAAAGTTCGAAAATATCGAAACTTAACAAATTGTCAAGTGTCAAGTTCTTAAGTAATCTAAAGTTTATAAGACAGTCAGAATTCTGGAGAGCTTTCGAGAAAATGTTTGCAAAAACTTTACAAATATGCTAGAAGGATGAAAGGTCGCCGCGCTGCAGTAGAAGATCCGATGAAATATATAATTCTTTGGAATCTGGACTTATAACTGGCGGGCATTCCTCTTACAACAAATCTCGAACAATCCCTAACACAGGGGAAGAATTGCACTAACTTTGCGGATTAACTGACAGTAAGTGCATTATTCCTGATCAATTTTCCCAGTTTTTGTAAAGGTTTTATCGAAAACTTTCCAAAACTCTTATCATTATGCGCCAGGTAATTTCTCTCAAATGTCAGATTTATTTGCAGTATGTTATAGTTATAATAATATACAGTATAATGTACAAATTCATGAGGAATGTGTTTAAGGAGACTTGCTCATGAACCTGTTTTGTATTTAACACAATGGGTCAATGGCGAAGTTCGATTAAATAAGTGACAAGGATTCAATTCGATTTATATCTATTAAGTTTTACATTTCTCGCTAAACATAAACACGTTAATATATTTAAGACTGGGAAATCCCAGGAACTTTTCCATTGGTCATGAATATCGATTGGCGTGACAGGCACTTGTCCAAGACATTAAAACTTTGGTTTATATTTCCAATAGACGTGGCGTCCATTGACGCCACACATACCTGTAATGGTATTATTAGTGTGAGGTCTGATTGAAGTGTCTGACTGACTGACTAAGGAAGTAAGGAGAAATAGGGTGAGGTCGAGAAGCTACCTGTTTATCCCATTAAAAGTTCTTTCATCGCATCGTCAAAACAAAAATACGAAGACCATAAGTTATATCGATAGACAAATAGTCATTCTATGATACGACAGATTTCGCCTTAAACATATTGCTTATTTCAAAAACAGTAGAACCAAATTTAACGCAATTTTGTCTCGTGTTAGAATTACGATTCAGCCAAATTATAGCCTATAAAATGGTTCTGTACTCATTACTTACACAGAGTGTTCCGAAATCATCTCGTAAATTTCAAAAATGGGACATCGAGCTATACACCATTGAACGATAGTTATAACTACGTATTATTCTTTAAACGAAACGGTTTTTAACTTATTCGTTCCAATCTGTTTATGTTCGATTTTAGTGGGCAAAGTGAGCAGTACAAACGGCACGGGACGTGTTATCGTGCACGCAAAATGACAGCTGCACGAAGCCGAGTAGAACAGCCAATAGTTGATATATCTGATTTGTATGTGTCCATTTCACTTTTCCTGTACTTTCGAGAATCTAAATAAAACATGTATAACAATAATCCAAGTAACTGAATCATGTTTGCTAGATACATTCATTAGAAGAAATCTGGGCCATAATCACGCTAAACAGATCACTAAATTTAAGCAACGTTAAACATTTTTACAATCGATGAACATGGCAAAAAGAGAGTAGCGCCAACAGCACGCGGTGTTCCCAGGCGGTCACCCATCCAAGTACTGACCGCGCTCAACCCCGTTTAACTTCGGTGATCGGACGAGAACCGGTGATTTCGGCGTGATATGGCCGTTGGCTGAAAGTAGTGGTCACTTAATCCGTTTTCCCGAAAGGCAATCATCATAATGACATTGGTTATACATTGTAGGAGAATTGGTACACCAGTCAGAACCAGGTGGTTCATCACAACAACTGGTTTATGAGCGGGACAGTGCGGGAAGTGCTCGAGCAGGTACTGTTGGGAGTTGGAAAGTTCGCCCCTGAGAGGCAGACCGTGGTTAGAAAAATGTCCCCTGACTCTGATTGGCGAAAAATTGGACACCTCCTTGAAGATCTCCTACTTACAAACTTAAACAAAGGAAATTATGGTCTGTAATTATCTGTCGACCTTCGATTGGCTAGCAGGGTGTGAAGCACCACCATCTCATGGGGCTGAGTCCCTTCGGTCTGCTACCTGCCGCTACGAATATACCAATAAGCAGGTAAACGAGCAGTACGGAGGCAGATTTTCGCAGGTATCGTAGGCGTTGTCGGCAAGTCTCGTCAGCCCAAACTCAACCACGGCCTGCCTCTCAGGGGCCAACTTTCCAGCTCCCAACAGTACGTCAGGCGATGTCGGTAGTCTGCCGACCGTCCGACAAGTTGCCGTCAATGGAACCAGGTCCAATAACGGCCCATATGGTTTAAGACCTATGGTATGCGTGGTGTTCGACCGTACACGTGGGTCCATAAACGACATTAGAATTCTGCCGAGCCGACCGTCAGTTATGGGTAAGGTCAGATTCGGTCATTAGAGAACTGCGGTACGAAAGCGATAAATACCCCGACGCTGCTTTGATTATTATCTTTGACATTGAAACTCTATTTATTGTTATCTCTATCTGGCCACGGACTGGTGAAGGTATAATTGCTATCTCGCGAGAGGATCTTGAAGAACCACACGAATTGCAAAATATCTTCAGCAAGTAGTATATGCGACGATTTCATGTTTATTTAAAAGAACAGTCATATAACGTACCATTAACGTTGACTCTTGGAAATGTCTAGGACAATACAACTGGAAATTTTAGAATGGTAAAAAAATGTTGACAATAGTTACACTTGCAAAAAGAGAGAAGCGCCAACAGCACGCGGTGTTCCCAGGCGGTCACCCATCCAAGTACTGACCGCGCTCAACCCCGTTTAACTTCGGTGATCGGACGAGAACCGGTGATTTCGGCGTGATATGGCCGTTGGCTGAAAGTAATGTTTGTTCGATTCGGTTTTCAAGAACACACCTAGTACCGTGTGATACCATGACATTCACCTCTTGTGCGCCTGAGGAAGCACAGTTTAACTGAGATATTAATTTTTAGTTAAAAAAAGAAGTCCCAGTTTCAAACAATTTTCTACAATTGTTGCAACTTTCAAAAAGAGAGCGCCAACAGCACGCGGTGTTCCCAGGCGGTCACCCATCCAAGTACTGACCGCGCTCAACCCCGTTTAACTTCGGTGATCGGACGAGAACCGGTGATTTCGGCGTGATATGGCCGTTGGCTGAAAGTAACAGTCGATCTTTTGTGACCGGTTTTACGTTGGATCTTAATGGAGTAGTAGTCTAATAACCCGATTGGTTGACAGATTTAAGATAGGGACCCGGCCGGAATCTCTCAAGAGGTTTATGTATTCTTTGTCTTCGTTACCTATCGGATCAGACCACGGAAAGGCAGAGATGCCTTTTAGCAAATTGTGCAGCCTTTTGCTAACAAGTCGGAATCAGGTAATTCGGCACAACGACTGGTTTATGATCAGGACAGTGGGTAAAGGGTTCGAGCAGGTATATGAAGCAGGGGCAGTAATTTTCTGTCCGCCCGATGGGTTGACGGAGCGTTTATAGGTGTTTAGCGAACTAAGGTGCGAAGGGCAGTAAGCAATTCGATGCTGCATTATGTGTTGTCTTTAACCGTGGAACTCTGTACTTTTCGTATCTAGCCATGAAATGAGAAGAGCAAGGTTGCCGTTTCACAAGGAAACCGTAAAAGGCACAGCACGTATTCTAAAAGTCTCGGAACGAGCAATCTTATATTTTTATATCTTTCTAATAAAACAATCCTTGTAGAAAAACTTATGTTACTCTTTTCTATTCTCTAGACAAATTGTGTTATAAAATATAGCTATATTTATTACTTACTCTAGAAACAACTTCACAGGATCAAAAAGAATGGCTGATTTAGCTGTGTATCTACGATAATCGCAACATATTATTTGTTATATCAAATTATTATTAACGTGCGTGCACAATGACAGATGTATTATCGTTCTTACTATTTTCGAGGACCTAATTTGGATACCAATAATTCGAACATTTCATTTTAGTGACATTACAATTTTTCATATAAAAATAGATCGAGGTCAAATTTTCATTTCATATTAATTTGTAGCTAATTTCGAAATAGAGACCGCCAAAGTTGGCTGTTATATTATTGTAATATTATTTGTGCCCTATTATAACATTTTTATAGTTTTCGTTGATGCTAGTCTTCATATATGTCAAGAAAAAAACACAAAATAATACAACAGCATGCCCAGATAGTAGAAATTCCGTTTAACATGATTCGAATAAATGAAGTTCTACTATACATATTTAATACAGAAAAGTCCATGTTATATTTTGAATTAAATCTCAGGATTATCAAGCAAAACATACATTTTATTTCTAAATTAAAAGTCCATTCAAATCACAGACCATGACAAAATGAAATCTACAAACTGTGTTCTATTGCAATTAAAACGAAGAAAGAATAATTTGAATACGACGAAAAATTATAATAATTACATTTACCAAAAGAATAAATTGGCCTATTTTGGTGGTCTGCTATTCTTAATCATTTATTAATCATAGAGAACAAGAGTTTGACCAGCTTTTAATTTGATATGTAAACTATAAATGTGAATCTCCTGATTATTTGCCAATAAAATGGAATGATGTATTTTATGTGGAATGACTCATCTATCATACATCTATCATCATCCATCATTCTTCATCATTGACTATAAGCTGCTGGTAATAAGTTCCTGCTGGACAGTTTCCAATACGTTTAATTTATGTCTGCAAGCTGAAGAACCTAGAAAAGGGAGAAGATAGTAGACACAAATTCAGACTTGGAATAAGCCCAGTAAATTATGTCATTTACTTTCTCAATTAAGCAAATCCAAAGAATTAGAATTTAATGTTTCACAGAATATTTGACTAATTATGAGATTGCGTAAGAATTAATCAAAAGTGCAGTTATAGTGTAAATATGTGATGTAAATATCTTTAGATATTCATATTATATTGCTGTGTTTAAAATAATTATATATTTTCTAGTAACTTTAATTACATGTTAAAATTTCTCGACATACTTTAAGCTTTATTTAACATTAAATTGCACCTATAACGCACAAAATATAATATTTATGCAGCGGATAAAAAGTGCAGTTCAACACTATTGTTCAGCACTGTTGTACCACACTTTTCATCAAATATATATGAATATTGTATTATATAGTACATTATAATAGTCAGGAAAGATTTTTGTAGAATTAATATTACTATACGATTTACATTCTTTACAGAGTGATTAATTTGGATTAAAAAAAGTATTCGCACACACCCTTTTCTTGGAGTAAATTTTGATATAGAAAAACATTTCCTTTTGTATAGAAAATAATTGTTTCTTCTTTAAGAAAATTTACTTCACAAAATCTGTGTTTGCCAACACTTATTTTTATCCACTGTATACTTTGTGTATTATAATAAACGCTTTGTATTTGTTAGGTAATATTATATATAATATATAGGATACATTTGTGTTGAATTAAAATTACTAAAGAATTTATAACTATTCTTTATCTGACAATATACATTCAACAACAATGATTGAAAGGTAATTGAATTACCTTGCGCATTGTACATTGAGAAAGAATAAAGATAATAAATAATTGTATACTTACAAAGAAAAGTATTTATTGCCCGATTGTTTTCTGTGCGCACTCACTGTTGTTGCGTCCTCATTGAAGGAACAACCATGAAGTTTTTGTTGATATTTAATCTTTCTTGAAAGAGAAACCAGTTTTTGCCGGAGATTTCTCAAAGCTTCTTAATGTTTCAGTTGCCAGTCATAAAAGTTATGGTGTGTCGCTTGTTTGTTGATGATAGTAAACAGAATACAAATAAAAAAAAATAAAAAGAGTTCCTCGTTGTTACTCCAATGAGGACACATCTTTGTATATACTTCTTTGTTACCCAACACATCCACGCTCTTCTTTCAAATATCAAAAAGAATGCGTACAAAAAGTATTGCTGTACCCAGGATTTGTAGAAGAAGTTTTCTTAAAAAAGAAAAGCTATCTACTCTAAAGAAATCTATTCTTTCTTTGAAACAACACTTTCTTCTGATTTTGTATAAGAGAAATTGAAATAGTTCGTACAATGTTTGTTACAACATGAACATTGTGTTTTGTATGAAAGGGTAGATTCAAAATAAGTTTAACAATTTGTATGACAAGGAAATGTATTTCTATTTAGAAGCAAGAGTTTTCTTGCGAAAAGGAACATTTGTCCAAAAAGATTGG
This sequence comes from Ectemnius lituratus, assembly GCA_910593735.2. Taxonomy (NCBI): domain Eukaryota; kingdom Metazoa; phylum Arthropoda; class Insecta; order Hymenoptera; family Crabronidae; genus Ectemnius; species Ectemnius lituratus. Next base: position 4,867,835 of record OU343045.1, read on the forward strand.
GTATGTGTGCACTTTTTTTATAGACGAATGTACAAGGTGCACATTTCACGTTAGAATTAGCAAGAATCATCAGTCACTATTAATTTTGTCGAAACAATCACTTTTGTCACGTTTATTGTTATTTATTAATTGTTTTTAGATGAAGTTTGGTGTTTTGTATCATAAACAATACAGGCCAATGCATCTCTGTTAAAACTGGCAAATATTTCCATCGATTTAAAACTTGTTAATTGGCGAAATAAAACATGCAGTATTCTTTGATTTATTGACACTGATTAGTTGTGTTATTGTCACAACAAACTGCTAGAAAACCATTGACGTCCTCAATTCGTCGCGTGTATTGTTTTTTAATGTTTGTGCGGAACCCACAACTGTGTATTTGAAATTTGCATTCGCGTAAACTTCCATAGATTAATTGCAGATTAAGAAAACAGTGATAAAAGCATTAAAGAAATCAGACAGAGAACAATGAACAAAGTAACTGAATTCCGTAACTCACGCTGTTTACAACGCAAGCAGAGATGAATGAGACAAATAATGTAATAACGTAAAAAATTCACTTACGGCTGACACTCACCACACAATAGTAAACACATGTCAGGCAACATCGTACGAGTTTCGATTCGAAATCACTATTTACACTTGTAAAAGAACCCAAAAATATTCGTACAATTTTGCAAAAACATTATAGAAAGTATGAATAAAACAAAGATGAAATTAGTTGAACAAGTTTGAATTTATCGAAAGATTCTCAGAATTGAAGCGAACACCACCATTGACTGCTACGACCACGATGTGACTGACTTCATTGACTGTCTAACAAAGGATTGTGGAGTTTGTCCCCTCTTTGTTAGGAACTCTCATCACACTGCAACGCACGCGCGAAAAAGCGGTGAATTCCTGCAATGTCGACCGAACGTTGTCCTTTCGCCTTTTTAATTTGTATATGGCAACTAAGCTCATTCAATTTAGTAGTTTAAGTACTTTTTAAACTACAAATCTATACAACGCTACTTTTAACGTTGTCCGTTCTCCTTTTTCAATCTAGCTTATTTTTTTGTACATATAAATTCAAAAATAACTGAACTGATTTTAATACAATTTTCTCTTTTGTATGGAATATAATCCAAGAGAACTATAGGCTGTAAAATATTATATTTATTACTTATACAGGGTGTTTGAAGAATAATTTTAAAATTTCAAGAGGAATCGAAGGTCGTGCTTGACATTGTCGAAGACTTTTGCAATAAAAATAGTCCCAACAACTAGTTATTTTAGAAATTCACTTTTTACGTAAATACTACTTTTGAGATTTTTACTCTGAAATAGACACGTAGCTGTAATCTTACCAACTACTGGTCAAAATTAATGACACATAAACGCTTACACCCCGTATATTTTCCTGACACATTGACTTATTTCTTTTGCAATACATAATAATCACTGAGCAATTAGCTACTTTTTAAGCCGATGTAATTGACTTTCAACCCACGCTAGGATCAATGTGTTATCAACAATCATTCCGCTGCAAAAGAATTATGACTTGCTGGTTACAAGGTAGGTGTTGAACCGGTACTTCCCATGGAGGCCACCGTCCTACGGTTGACTTACTGGAAATATTTCACATTCAGAGGATAATTTTCAATAAATTATTTAATCTTTACATCTCGAGTCCACTCGTGTCTTTGAATGTACAAATCCTGTATATCCTATCCCGAGCGTGGAATTATCCTTACAAATACATAAATATCTACAACTTACGAGTAACGAAGGATAACCGTCCGCCTGTGAAATAGGTCTTTAACAGAGTACCTAAAATTTCAACGTCACCTGAAAATCACCGTTGTTGCCAATTCGGTTGATAGATTAAAAAAGAAATCATCAGTGCGTTAGAAAGAATTATTCGAACTAAGATCAGACTTTAAAAGACTGTATTTTCTCTTGGAATTTGGCAATCCTTCATTTAGTTAAAAAGTGGTGCTGGTTTTCAAAGAATCAGACTGTGAATCAGGCACGTGAATACCAAAGGCTGAGTTTACAGTAAGCTGGGTTTAAGATATTGTTTCATATAAAACTGGAAGCTAGCATTGGTTCAATGCTTTTCTTCTGAATTCGAATTATAGGACTTCGACGTTACCGTTAAAGCTGTGAAAGTACTTGAATTTAAAGTTGCGATTTCATTCAATATCGACTTTGAGCATTATCCATTATACGTAAAATTTCTGTATTAAATTATAGCACTTTCACAGCTAGCATTGAAATACTATGTTTGCTACAACGCTAACATTGAGTTTTCTATGAAACTGTAGCTTGAGATTAGTCATTTCTCTGTTTTATATGAACAACTGTCGAATCGTTTAAACAATCAATTCGGGTGCGAGTCATTTTGGATTTCAATAAGTTTTGCAGTTTACGTGACTAATGTAAACCCAGCATTACAGGCGAAAGATTAACAACTATCTACAACGTAAACAAAGTATGAGGTATAGTAGGCCAGTTACATTAATATACAAAATTCGATCCAGCAAGGATTCACGTTTTCAGCGTTCGAATTAAAGCGGAGTCCCCTGAATCTGTTTTCCATATACAATCGGAAGTAAAACTGTTTGTACTAGTTTAACTAGTATTGATAGTTCATGCAAGAATCCTTTTCTCGAAACATGTTTCTTAAGCTTTGTCCTCACTGGAGAAACATCGAGGAACTTTTTCTTCTTGTTTCGTAATTTTTGAAAAAGTAACCGATTCTTACAGAGAATTTCGTACAAGTTTTCTTAATATTTTTGTTATTGAAAGCAAAACATTAGCAATAACAAGGAACGAAAACCTCGTCGATCATCAGTGAGAACACAACTTAGAAGAATACTTTCTGGCAAAGTAAATATTGAAAGGTTAAATTAACCCTCCGTTTCTATTGCGAACCTTCGAAAGAAAGTTCCAGGCTTAAATTGTATTTCAGCTGTTTCGAGTAAGTTTAAACGCTTTCAGAAAGGATATGGAAATTGTTTTTGTGAAATTGGAGTAACTGAAATAAAAACTTGCTGAAGACAGTCGTTTCTATTTTAATTATTACACGTTTGAGGAGCAATTACTTTGCAAATGTGTACCAATTAAAATTGAAAGAACTATCCCCATAAAAATTCTAATTTAGTTACTTCAATTCTTCGAAGACAGAAATTAAAACATATCCTACAAGTTTTGTAAGTTGTTCTACATCACATTAAGCTTTCACATTCTCCCCTAATTTGAGAGAAATTATAATTCACCCAACAAGAACTCGCAGGACTAGCTTCAGGAAATATCCAAGAATTTCTCTGGAATTCAGTGCTTCCTTCGACTAAACATTCGAATGTGACAGCCTATTTCAACTAACGCACAGACTGTATGGAGTAAAAAAAAAAGCAGAGAGATACAATTGGAGGACTAACTATCGTAAAATTCTGCTTAACCATAAACTGCCGCGCAAACTGAGAAGATTGTCAGTCTCGTTAAAAGAGTCCTTGTACTTTCACTGGCTTGATAAGCGGATGAGTCGCACAATAACACTTGTACAACGACTTCACAGGCATCGAATAATTCACAACGAAGAAGAAGCTTCGACCATTACGTTCGTACAGTACTAAAAGCTACAGGTTCCCCTATGCTATTCTGCGGTAGCATATTCAATTGTTCCAAGAGATTCTCTCGTTCGCGCAAACAAGCCCATGCTTTCTCCTGTTCTTTCTTAGTCAACGAAACTTTTCGCTGCTTCGATAAAATAAGCTTTTTATAATGTTCGATCACTTCATTGTCCGCGATGCTGATTCTTCTCTTCAAAGCCTGCCGTTTGCTCTCTTCTTGCGCTAGATTTAATAATCTCCTCAACTGAGCAACATTGTGACTCGAGAGCGCGGAGAGTTCCTGTTGGCATCGCTTAATCTCTGTTAGGATCTCATCATCCTCCGGATTCCTCTTCTGATGATCCGGTTCGAGTATACCTTGCTCCACTAGTTCTTTGTGCATCCTTAATTCTAGATTTATGGAATTCTGTATACTCAAGTCCCGCAGAACAGGCGGGTCGTTGTCTCGAAAGAGTTTCGTGTCATTAGTGTTATTCGCGACGTACACGTTCTCTTCAAGGAGAGCGGAAACTAATCTCTGAGTCAACGGACCCGCGATACCATTGGTTTTTTTGTCGCTCTTCATCAACATCGACATATCCGAGCGATTCTTCTTTTTCTCTCTGTTCGGATTACCCGCGTCTTCCTCTTGCAAGAGATCATTGTGCGCCCAAACCAAACTATAATGCCGGCCGAGAGGAGAAATTTTTTTAAACTCTCCAATGTCACTATGAGTCGCAACCAACTCCTCTAGTAACTTAATGTCATCAGGCATGATATCCGTACAGTAAGGATCGATGGAAGCCCAGAATTTATTAGGTGTATCGTTCTTGAGAAGCAGTGGTTTGGGAGCATCCGTTTTGGATGCTTCGATCCTTCCAATCTCATGGACGTTCGGTGTAACTTGAGCATTGGAACTTCCAACAGCCTTTTGCTTGAATAGTTTAGCAGGAAGCGGGGATTGTAACTTGGAGGTGATTTCTTTCGGTTTGGATTTATCCTCCCGTACTTTCCTGTCGAGCAAGGAGAGACCTTTGCCGCTTTTGGATCTCCTATCTCTGCGTTCCTCCGCTGAGGAGAGATTGGTCATTTCCTCCTGTAGCATTCGGTAGCGAACCACCACGGAGGATAGTAAGGTTTCTAATTCTAATTGGAGGGTGTCCAGGTCCTCCATACCGACTCCCTCTTCGGCGGTCCGTTGGAGGACACTGTTGTATCTTGGCAAGTGACGAGCGTTGTCCGCTGTCTTCAATATTGGCAGCGACAAGCTTGTCTCGACGCTTTCAGAGGTACTCTCTAAAGTGGCCAATGAGGATTGCGCGCCTTTGCCGTTGTCGCGCACCTTCACCAGAGCCTTCTTCGAGCTCTGCTTCCCCTTGCCCGACATTCTCCCGTCTTGTTTTCCGTCTTCCTGCTTTGGCTCGTTTCACATAACCTATACTTACGCCTTCAAGCAGCTCGCTCGTCAGCCTAACCTCTCTCCTGGAATTTCATAATGCTTTGTTAGCGTCTCGGTTGGTTGTTTATTGAGTACGGTTTGGTGTTACGGCGGGCAACGAACTTGTCATTGTTGATGATTCGGTTGAAGCGCCGGTAGCCGCCTGTGTGTTGATTGGCTTATTTTACTTGGGTTGTTGATACGAAGTTGGAGGTTATAGTGCTGCGGATGTCTGGCTGTCTGCGGTGGTGTCGGTTGTTTACGGATGGTAGAATTGGAACGGCTTTCGAAACGCTTGGAATTGGAACTATGTACTGTTGTGTATATCGATAAGTTTGAAATCTTCGTTATCATCGAAACCCATGGTTATTGGTGATTTCTGCATTATCGTTTAAACTGTTAAAGACACATACTATGTTTATGATATTGTCGCCTATTTAAGATTATCATGACAGGTTGTTTCAAAAGTAAAATTTCATCGTGCTCGTCATCATTTGTTAGCAGGTATTTGCAACAAATATAGTAACAATAATCTATTATCATTAAATTGTATATTATTCGTAGCGTGCATTTGATATGTCACGAAGCTAATACCAGGAAGGACAGTGATTTTATATTATTTCAATATTAAAATATATAAAGAAAAAAGAAGGTAATCAATCACTGTCTCCAAAATATCTGGATATCAACTGTAACATTGCTAATAAAACATATGTTGTTCTATTTAAGACTATTATATTGATTTTGATATGACCTTGACTTCTTTACCCAAAGTTTTTTCAAAAATGCTTTGTTTTTTGGAGAAAAACAGAAGCACCTATGATGTACCTTTTATTTCGGAAACCTGAATAAAATTGTACACTGTGTTCCAGGCGTGGCCGGGCCTACTGTAACTGTCCCTCTCTCTCTTTCTCTCTTCAATCAAGCAACCACAGAAAGTACATATATATATAAGTAATAAGGCCCAGAAGAATAGCATAACGTAAACATACAGCGTTAGGAAGGGGTAGGGCCAATGGGAAGTGCACCAGTTCGAGGCTTTCAATGATTGCATCTAATTCTAAGGAGTGAAAACCATGGCAGTGATCCGAGTATTGTACCCAGAGGAAGTAATAAGGCCCAGAATATATGGAGAGAGTCGTAGATGAAAAAGTAAACTGAGTAGAAAACCTTTATTAGGCTTAATATTTACATTGTAAAAAAGTAGAAAATAAACGGCGTTTCATTTTTACTAATTAATCGTATCGTAAGATAAGAATTAATTGTAAATCTTTGATCAGTAAGAGTAACAAAAATAAATTATAAACTGACAACGGTCCTGCATTGCCAAATGTTATTTTGATTCACTGTTCACTGTTTTCTTTGCTATCGTTTGGTGATTGCGGTTCTTTGGTGTTGTCCTTCCAATAGCGAGTTATAGCCTGGCCCAACTTGAACCCACTTTCCGCCAGAATGGGACTATTCTTGAACCAAAAGGCTTTCTGGACGTTATTTCCCGGCTGTTGATTGGCAACTAGCCCTGCCATAATTCCCGCATAATACGGGTCACTCTTCGCAGTGAAAATCTGTAGGAATTCGTCGTCTACAAGCCTTGCCCAGTAGACAGTGCACCCAAGGTCTTCCCGGTCGATATACTTTTTCATGAAACGAGATACGTAGCGCCATGTTTTGGCGCACTTCCTATTCAAAGTTGTTTCACATATCTTCTCAAATTTTGTGCCAGTTGCTATCTTTGCGTTGAATGTAAGTTTCACGAGTCCCAAACCATTCAATTTAGTACGATTCAAGAGTCCCCTTTCGATGATGGACTGAGCAGTTGTGTTTATAGTGCTCGACAGTGCTTCGCTCCTCCAACGGAAGAGAATCATGGCAAACATTCTCGAAACGCATTTCTCCCTTTTATCGAAATATCTACAGCAATGAGTAATACAAAGTTTGTGCGGTGGCACATATCCATTCGTCCTTGGCCATCTCGTCAGCGTGTGAAGACTTGATATGAAATGTTTCTCACGGAAGCTTCGTGTCAATTGTAATTCGTTCAGGATCATTCCCCTCAACAGGGTCAGAGCCAGCATGGCTGTCATGTTTTGAAAAGCTATCACTTTCCGTGTTACCGGTTCCGTTGTATCCCAGGACTCTAAGACTTCTTCGACCGCATTTCGGAAATTATTCGCCTCATCAGCGAAATTTCCCAGGTATCTGGCATCGTACTTGTTCTCTTCCGGCAAAGTTGAAAGACACGTTGTCATCGGGCCCAGACGAAAACAACCTTTCCCGCTAAACTCGCTACTGGGGAAATATCGACTCGATAACTTAGTCTTTCTTTCATTTTTCCACAATCCAGTAATGACAGGAAATAGAACTCGGTGGACACGCCATCCACTTTCCGGATACTGACTCGCCAAATACATGTTATAAAAGTTATAGTAGCACTTCTTCAGGATTGCCAAATCGTCGAGGCCGCTGGGAAATTTCAATCCTTCTACGAATTTCTGCAAGTCGGATTCTTTCCACCACTTTTTCGACCTTGGCACTGGCTCATCAACCTCGCATTTGTTCTTAGCACCTTTCGTCATTGCTTTATCTGTGGTTCTACGCTACCAAGTCAGCACCACTGAAATTAAACGCAAAACTAAAAGAGTAATGCTTCGCGCAAGGGAAATAGTAAGCGTGATAGAAGTTTTGTTGCTTATTGTTGCTGGTTATTTTAGTATTATTCATACTGATGTTCAATTTGTTCTCTACATATATAAATCTGTAGGCGTTTTCTGTATGTTTGTTCCGACTTGGCGCGAAAATTACTAAACTGATTTTAATGGAATTTGCAGTGTTCGAAAACAGAAGGTCCTGAGAGTAAACTGATGTGTGCATCATAATGCTATCACATCAGAAAACAGGGAATTCGGGACAAATAAAATGATGAAATTTTTTTTGTTACATTCGTCGGGGGTCATCGGGAAGTATTCTCCCTGAACCCCGAGTGAAACTCATGCTAGCGGAAATATGTATAAAGAAGCTTAAAGAAGGTTTCAGTAAGATCTGACAAGTTTTGTGAGGAGACTCGATTATCCTTGAAGGCATATACATCACCCTTGGGAACTCGCGTGCGTAAAACTCATTTGTTAATCGATAGGCTTGCTCACGAAAAAATATCGTTACACTGAATGCAATTAATTCTATAGCTCAACCTATGAATTACTAATACGATAAATAGGTTTTACGACAAATTGATTTTACGATAAATTGTTATACGATAAATTGTTAATACGATAAATTGATTTTGCGATAAATTGTTATACTAAAAATTGTTGATACGCTAAATTGTTAATACGATAAATTGTTTTTACGATAAATTGCTATACGATGAATTGCTGATACGATAAACTATTAGTACGATAAATTGTTTTACGATAAACTGTTTACGATAAATTGTCCTACCATAAACTGTTTACGACAAAAAGGTTATATACCACATTTATACATACATAGATAGAGTAGAAGTTTTCCTATCCAATTGATTGAAACATTTGAAGACTAGCATCAAGTAAAACCATAAAGTAATAACAATAAATAAAAAGTAAAAACCCTCGAATGACTTTGTTGCATGTTAGAAGCGAATGAACCCCCTCAAAGATTTCCATTGCATAACAACTTTATTCAAAAACTAACCGTTCTAGTCGACTTTAATCACGAAACGTTTCGTACGCACACTAAAAACAATTTGATTTAAAACATAATAGATTTTTGCAGTTATCTTCGTTGCAAATATTGCAATATTTTTATAATACAGTGTATATTATAATATAGTGTATAATTAGTGTATATTACTGAAAGGAAGTAAGGTTGTAAACAGTGAAAGATGTTTAATAATTCCAGAAATGGCCTCTTATTTATAAACACCTTTCCCTTTTATATATTGGTATAAACATATACATATGCCATTTTTACTTATGCTATACTTTATACTTAAAACATATATTGTCATGTGCAGGTTATGATACTCAAGAAGAAACAAGCTTCTACATAGGGCAAGAATCTTTCCAATGTGTTCAGTAATTTCAGAGATAATTTCTCGCATTGAAACAAATATCTTACGTCTTTATATGTAGTACTCGTGTTAGTCGAGATGGAATGCAGCATTACCCTCGAGCAGGCGTGAAGATGAACTGAACATAAATACTAGGCCTCAACCGACCACTGGTTTTTAAACCGTGCGTCGGTTACTCATACGCGTCGTACAAAGAGCATTCTAGCTCTGCTCCTGTGTCAACAGAACACTCCTTTGTGCAGCGACGCAGCGGATCCCTATGCAGGCATCGCGAGTTTTGCAGTGTTCTGCAGTGTGCTGCCACGCAGCGGAGCCTCTGCTGAACGCTGTGTCTTAGGGTTAGTTTTCTTATGGGCATTCTGATACCCTATGCAGCTGGACTGAGTACCAAACCACGTGATTCAGGTGAACAGGATTCTACTCTACATATAAAAAATGTTGATATGCTGGTATTATAGGAGATGAATTTGTAGATCGATGCGGGAAAAAGTGTCCGAATATTTTTCATTTTACGCCTCTGTTTGCTAGTTACAGCAATAAGGGAAAAAATTAGTAGAATAAGCGTTTGACAGCGCGCCAGCTTTTAACTGGCCAGACAGGAATGTAAAAATAAGCCAGAGTGACGTGCTTTCAAAGTCGACTCGTGCATGTAATTGTAATCTTCCATCTTGAGATACATGTGTGTAAGTACTTGTCAGGAGACTCGGTACCCGCACAGGAAAATGATCGCAAAAGGAGGTCTGAAAGTTATTTTCGAACAATATAACCGTTTCGAATGCATTTTGAATTTGTTATTATTATAACCAATGAGTGTCGTGTTACGTAGCAGCCTTATGAAAGAAATGTTAATATATCAGTGATAAATCAGTGATAAAAAACAAATAGTTTAAATAGCAGTCATTTAATAACACCGCAGCCCTTAAATAAAGTAATAAATAAAGCTATAAATAAAGTTTCGCTTTTCAATAACACAATTTGTCATAAAATGCATTTCAGAATAATTGATAATACGCGTATTTATTATTTTATTTATGCGTGGCATTTGTCAACTATGTTCGCGTTTTGACCAGCATTGTCGCCAGAGAACGCAACGAGCGTTCGACAATTCAGAGTTCGCATTTCAGCGGCCGTAAGAAACATGTTGAATTCTCGTTCAAGGGTGTCTTTAATGTCGATGGCCAGTATAGAGTCCATGCCCAACTCAATCAAGGGTGTGTCCATATTCACAGACTCGATATTCTTCACACCTGTACGAAAGAATGATTTTTTAATGCCTTCATACTCGTACGAAATTTCGAAAAATTATTGAAAATGTGTCCAACATGTTGCTTTTGTTCTGATTTAAACTCACATATGACTTATTCTTTATTTAATACGAAAGATACCTGGATATACCGTATTTTTATTATGATTAATACAATTTAATATGAAAATTAATGCATAAAATGACATTTAGATAATAATAACAAAAATTATATATTACAGTTTTGCTATTAAGAAGAACGAAAAAAGTGTATTGTCTATGTGCTCAATTATTTAAAAAATAGAGAGTTGGGAAAGAAGCGCGGGATGCTGGTAGGATGCTTTGTGGACATCAAGGCAGCGTTAGATAGTATGGACAGGGAAAAACATTGGGAAGTGTCAGGGGAGAGGGGAGTGAGTGTAGGTATAATAGAGAAGATAAAGGAGGTTTATAAGGAGACAAAAATAAAAATAAAAATAGGAGAAGAAGTGTCCAGCAGCGTGTGGATTGGAAGGGGAGTGAGGCTGGGATCTCCACTAACCGCGAGACTATTTATAATGTTTATGGCAGATTTAGAAGAAAGGATGAGGAGAAGGGGCAAAGGGGGCGTGGAGTTAAGGGGGGAAGAAAGTATACGCGCTAATGTATGGGGACAACGTGGTACTCATGGCAAAGACAGAGGAGAAAGGTCTTGAGGTGAAGAGAGTGAAAACGAAGATATGATGGCGAATATGATGTGATGTAATGTGAATATGTAAATAAAGGTAGATGATAAAACTGAGGGCTGAAGAAGGTGAATGTAAACGGAACAGAGCCCGTGAATAAGCCTCGAAGGAAGTCGGACCCAACCCTTAGTGCAGACCGGACCTAAATAAAGGACTAACTAACTAAAAAAGTGTATTGTTGAATCGAATTTTAAACCCGGTTATTCGATCAGGTGTTCAATACCGTTTGAGGTTAAATAATTGGGGAAGTAAGTAAAAGTAAGAAAAGAAAGTGGTGAGCATAATTGTGCATACCCATGCCACTTAATACCGCTTGGAGTGGATTCCTTGTGAAATCAGTTGTCCTCGCTTTCTTAGCCACAACCATGCTAGACACCACAGGGTGATTTTGTAAGAGGATCCTCTCCATCGCTTCCATACACGACAAGACCTTCTGTAGCACTGTACCACCAACAATGACATCCTTATTTTTCTCCTTCATGATAGCAGAACGTCCGACTTCACCAATTGCTCCCCACTGAATAGCGAGGCCAGGTAGACCTTCGGCAACTCTTCTTTCGCAGATCCTTTCCGTCACAGCATTACCGTAACCATAGTTTGTTTGGCCAGCATTACCGCGGCCGCAGGAACCCGATGAGAATACGACGAAGTAACGAAGCTTAGGGCAAAGGATTCGCGATACTTCATCCAACAGTTTCGTAATACCTACTTTCGGCCTCAATACTTCCTCGAAGCTCTCGACGGTCTGATTTGCGAGGACTGCGTCTTTCAGGTGTACGGCAAGATTAAAGATAGCATCAATAGGACCTAACTTCCCCGCTGCTTTCAAGATGTATTCGCAATCCTCCCGTTTCCACTCTTCTTTAACTTTAATAACTTCGACCTTGATTCCATTGGTCTGCCATCGGTAAATCTTCAGCTTTTGATAGCCTGTCGTGATACCCCGACGAGAGACAAGCACAAGATTTCGTGCTCCATGGGTACTCAACCATTCTGCAACTTCCAAACCAACACCACCTAGACCGCCGACGATGACGTAACTTCCAGATTTCGAGCAATAAAAACGTGGGTATGCGAGGATCGGCTTGTTGTACGGACCGTTTTCGTCGCGCAACTTGAGCAGTACCTATAAGAAAAATCATTTTGTCAGTGCAATGATCTGATGTCTATGTCCTCTGACTTTACGATTCTCGGTATTACAAGATCTATATTAGCATACCTTACCGACGTGCTTGTCGGTAACCATGTATCGAATTGCCGATTGTACTTCGTCTTTGTCAAAGACTTTCCTGTTTATAGGTTGTATCCTATTCTGATCTAGAAGATCCTGTAGCGTCCTCTTCAGAGCGCTCGCCCTGCTAATTCCCACCTCGGACTGTAGGTGGTCTAGCATAATGGACTTGAAGCTGATCTCGTTTGTGAAGATCATCGTGTTTAACGCATTGTTCGCGGTAATATCATAGTTGCCGATCTCAAGGAAGCGACCGTAATGCGCTAGACATCGAACGGACGCCAGAAGCTTATCTTGGGGCAATGAGTTCAACACGATGTTGACACCGCAGCCGTTGGTATGTTGCATTATCATAAGCTCGAAACTGTTGTCTCCCGAGTTACCGATGTGATTGTCAGGGATTGCAGGAAACATGTTTCGAATGAATTTGCGCTTATCAGGTGTATCGACAGTGGTAAAGACTTCTAGACCCTCCTGGAGTGCAAGATGAATAGCAGCTTGACCAATGCTATCGGCGCCCGAGTGAATCAGAATTTTTTCACCCTTCTTTACATTATCTACGACGTATAATGCGTAACAGGCGGTTCCGTAGGCAACAGGTATCGTCGCAGCATCTTCCAGGGACCACTCATCCGGTATTGTCCAAGTCATACTAACTTCTGGATAGTATACATTAGAGATGCCACTGCAGACACCAAAATTAATAAGTTAACTCTGCGATATAATAGAAATGCAATCTTTTCATTACTTTACGCTTAAGAGACCCATGGTCCGTTCATTGCGCGCTGTTATTCCGGAGTATTCAAATCCAATTAAGGACTTTCCATGAATTGTATTTTTCTGTTGACCAACTATCCTTTCGGGAACTTTACCAGTGGCTATTAAAACATCCTTGAAGTTCAAGCCTGCGTAAACGACATGGATCTGATTTTCAGGCCTTTCCGTTGGTTTGATAGGGCCTTCGACCCATATTAATGAACTCAAGTCACCGCGCACCTATGAACAAATTATACAAATCATTTCACCGATCCTAAGAATATTATTAAAGATCCGAGTCTTACCAATTGATCAACATAGGCATGGTACATTAATTTCGGTTCTTGTGACGGCAATGGTAAGTGTCTGTAAGAACCCCAGACTCCGTCTCTGAGGATGTTAATCGGCAGATCCAATTCTAATTGTTGGGCGTAGAATGGATCATTGAGATCGAATTTCGGGGTGTATTCGTCCTCTATTATCACGGTACGAATAATTTCGCCGCCTGGTTCCCGCCTCAAGCAATTCACCATCCCCAATATGCCGCACTCTCTATCAGCTTGAGTAACCAGCAATAGTTGCGTGTTAGACTCTTTCTCTGATGTTTTCTTCTTAATTCTCTTTACTTTTTCAAGCCAGTCCAATCCTTTACTACTCACATTAACTACTTCCGATTTCGCAGGCTTTTTCAGATGTTTTCTAAGTAGGAGGAGCGTCTTCTCCCCGTTGCACTTTTCTACGATGATATCCAAAGATAAGTTCGAAGCTTGGCAGAGTCTTGCATCATTCATAAGGTATTCTGTAGTCATAATGAATCCACCAGCTCGAAGGGTGGATAGGATCAGTTTCAATTTGTCCTCTCTATCCTTACTGAGCAAGTTTTCACCGACAGCAAGAAACATGGACCCATCCGTAGGCAGCATCTCAGCATCGATAAACTGAATTTCTGATGATAGCGAGACATCCCTGTATTTTTGTTCGGATGATGCAAGATAGACGTTTGGTTGGACAAGAGGGATGTCCTTCACACAGCGCAACAGAATGGGTGAAAGAAGATCTTTCTCCGAGATCTCATCATCAGCGTCGATGACTTCGAGGGTCTTAACAGTTCTAGCGGGTTGTATTTCAACAGCCAAGTGGCTCGATAATATAACCATCTCTTCCATCGACACTTGTTTCTTATCGCGGTGAGCCACGAATTTGTACTCTTCCATTACTGGAATCCCGGCAAATTTCCTGGATATAGATGTTGTAACTAGTCCGTACACCTGTACTCCTCCTGAGACTATAAGGTCCAAGTCCTTATATACGTATACGGGAAATTCTGAAATTCATTTGAACATTTTTAGTTATTAGCTTCAAATTGCTCTTATTGTTATTGTAAAATTTACCCTTCTTGTTGCCTTTTATCGAATCAATCATTTCCTGGTGCATTTTTGTGTCTATTATTATCTTTCGGATGCTCGTTGGTATATACAAGGATCTCTTCTCTGTGCCGAACATCTTTAACTGCAACATGTTGTCTATAAATGCTACGTAGTTCTCGTGCCAAGCGATGTGGCCCTTCGTTCCATCGATGGTAGCACTCCTCATACTTTTGAAGAGGCCCTGATATTTGTAGCCACGGATCTTCAGTTCCTTGTAGATATCCTCGGTATCCAAGTCCTCCTCGCCAGGAGTACAGGACAGGAAAGTGGAACTCGCCATCTCGCTCGCCGGATTTGATGCGATGCGCATTTTACCGGTTACCACCGCCGCATCATTCTCGAGTATCTCGAAATATCCTGTACCTAGTGAAAGAATCTTCCTTACAACATTCCTTCTTAAACATAACCTCTTTTTGGGTGGATGACATTTTTTCCCTGTGTTGCTCTAGGACATCACGACGAAGCAAAAAATATTCATTGCAAAATGATTTACTCTAACCGTAAATAAAGTTGTACAGGGTGTCAGCCAATAATAATATATTGTAAATATGTGTGTGTAGTTCTGCGTATCAAGATCAGAAAAACGAGGGTTTATAATGAATTCTGAGTAGCTCACAATGAAAATAGAGTCTAATATTTTTAGCAGCTTTTATAGAAAATGTACTCCTTAGTTGGTAGTTCATCATTAAGCCGCGTAGATATAAATTTGGACGTCATTTTCCTAGAATCTTACTTTGACTTTGCTCTATGAGGCTACCGAAATAATATAAGGTTATGTTCAATAGTGCATTTCAGATGAGGAATAATATTTCTGACTTTAAAGTACCACCAAAGCATTTTGGTGATTATTTCGTTGGTCCACCTGTCATTTATTTACAGCATCTCTTTATTTTTGCCGGCTCACAAATCAAAATTACTGCAACGAAAATATTACAACACTCTAACAGGAAAATGGTAACATTATCTAGATAATTACACTTAAGAACAACCCACAAGACCAAATTGAAAACATGGATTGATAAACAATAACTTTTACTAATCGCGAACAAGGAATTAATGTTCATATGGCTGTACGAGAATTTTCCTTTTTTTTACGAGTAACAATAATTACCCTTGTTGATCATGATCATCAGTTTTGTAGTACTACCCTCACTCGTAAGGGTAATTGGATGATGGAAACGAGTGTCTTCAAAGATGATAGATAGAGATCTTTGAGGGACGCCTTTCATCAGGGCAACTGTCTCCCACACTAGTGATATGTATCCACTAGCTGGCATCAGGTTTCTTCCGTCGATTACATAGCCGGACATGTACTCGTACGATTGATCTCTAATGGTGATCTCTACGGTCCTCTCGCCAGAGACGATTTTCTCGTGGTCGTCCATGTATGCTACATACCAGTCGCTAGAGTGGTTCCACCTACATCATAAGTAATTTTCCATTTTGGCTCACTGACATTTCAAGTTATAAGTCGGGCCGCTGAGAGAATGTGTACGAAACTTCCATCTCCCAAGCATAGTAATTGCCATTTCCTTTGGAACTTGGGTACATCGGTCACCCAACATTACGTAGCGCGGGATGGGAAGTAAGGTTAAGGAACACCCGAAACGTTAGTGGAGGGGGTCAAACCCCAGCCGGCTCCTTCTGGCTACCCTCTCCGTTTACATTCTGTCAGCGGCCATGATATATATAATTGAGTTACTCGATATGTGGGGAGATCATTGGTGTCCCACGGCTGACTGGGTAGGACACTGGCGGATATATATTGGCGATCCTCGGTTGCAGGCCGAGATTGTAAAGCTTTCCGAGTGCCTGGGCGAAGAACTCCGCATTGTCTTTGTGACCACGCAAAGTTAACGGAACATTTGCTGATTCTGGTGCAAGAGATCGTTTGAGGATCGCCTGTAGAAGACCGTGAGGTGCAATTTCAATGCAAATCGCATCTTTCGGGATGTGCCTGGTAGTCTCCTCGAAGAGGACCGGATTCAAGAGATTGTTCGTGTGGTACTCTGCTGAGGAGTACTTGGCCTGCTCAGTGGACCAGTCTTTTTTCGGTACGGACGTACTCAACCATTTCTTGCTTCGTGCTTTTGGCTCGGGTACAATTTTTTTGAGGTAAGTGAGGTACTTCGGACCAACATTGGCTACGTAACGACTGTGGTAGGCAATCTTACCGGTAGCCACCTCCTTGGCGAAGACTTTCTTTTTCTGTAAAGACAAACACAAGTTCTCTGGGATAAAGTGGCTGGATCTGGGGATAGTGAAATTACTGGAATCACTTTGAAGTACGCACGATCAACTTTGCGACGAAATCTCTTATACTCGCTGACGGTCCACTGATAGTACAGGTGGTCTTCGAGTTGTGGCAGGCCACATCTATATCCGGCGGACATATCGGCTCTACTTCCTGGGCTCCCAAACCAATGGCAGCCATCAAACCATCAGGCAGATCGGTCTCGATTGAAGCTAGACCACGTACGTATGCTGCCAGAATCATTTGCTCGGCAGTAAAGCATCCGTCGGAGTACGCACATCCAAGTTCTCCAAGCGAATGACCAATAACGTTGTCAGGTATGATGCCAGCAACCGTGAGAAGGTCGACCAAGCCAATCTGTTCAATGGAATTGATCGTATATGCTTTAGAAGCTTAGCAACCAGCTAATTCCGGACTTATTTCAAATGTCTAATTACTTGGATCGCTGCGATTCCAACAAAGCAGTTCAAGATATTCTTTAGAATGGTCTCGTCATTCGTGGTGATGATGTGAACAATATCGATTCCGTGCGGTCTCAGCACGGTGTCGCATTTTTCTATTGCCTTTGCGAACACTGGGAATCTCATCAGCATCTTACCTGCGATCGAATGGTGCTAGCAATTGAGAAAGAGATCATCCTAGCAAAGATCAATCTTTGTGACGAAGTTGGTACATACCCATTCCGGGCCACTGCGATCCCATTCCAGAGAACACAAACCAGACTGGTTTGATGGTTTCATTGTAAGAAACGATTTCTTTTCTTTTAGTTATTATATGTTTCGATCCTACTATCGTGTATCCCCTGAATTCGTGATTTGGGATATTATAGGCATGCACGTCATGTAGTAATCGTATGTACTCCACGTCGACCCCCACATTTTCAACCTGTACATAAACAGAAACTTATTATTATATATTTTTATATTAATTTCTATTTCCTGTATGTCTGCGTGTTACACTGATGATGGTGGAGAGAGCATAGTAGGAGAATAGTTTGTTACTGCGTTTGCTCCACACCCGAAATGTCCTATGTGTTGCTCCCCACTCAGCATATTATCCCGTAAGGCCCATTTAAGCGGGCCGTCACGTGGTTGGATTTAATATTCAAGCAAAATTTTATATAGAAATATAACATCTTTGTAGAAGCAGAATGCCAATACTGTACACTTTAAACTCTTAAGTGAAATGTTGAAAATGACGAATTTATAAAAACATTTCAGGTTTCTCGTAGAAAAATTCTCGAAAGAAGCGCAAATGCATTTTTAAGTTATTATAATGTCATTTCGGTATTTTCAATATTTTAATAAGCTGTTTTTGATACACATTTGTAATACAAATGCATATTATCAAAAACTGTTGTACTCTTCTGATAATCAACTCACAGAATCTAGAAGAACGTTTACTGCATGTTCAGTGCGACCAGAAACAATAACAAGTCTAGGTAGATCGTCATTCGGTGCCCCATTATTGACTTTCTCCTTGAAGTTCGATTTCAGTAAAATGTGCGCATTAGCTCCACCAAAGCCGAAGGAATTCACCGCTGCGTAACCCAATTCCCAAGGAGTTTTCTCCGTAACAACTTGAACACTTCCTTTAATTATTGCTGTTATAGTATCGCAGGGACGCTTGTAATGGATGTTTGGTGGAATAATCCCTGTTTCCATAGCAATAATCACCTTTGATAAAAAAAAGAATCAGCGCGATAGCTCAATAGATCGATGTTTGACTAAAAGGACAATCATTGTGTAGAACAATATGTACTTTGGAAATAGCGCAGAGACCGCTCGTTGCTTCGCAATGTCCTATATTGGACTTAATAGAACCGACTTTGAGCGGTGAGGTTCTACCCTTGCAGAGCACGGAATCAACTGCACGGATTTCTGCAGGATCGCCGGCCTTAGTGCCGGTGCCATGAGCCTCCAAATAATTCAGCTCGCTTGGAGAGACCTTGCATTCATCGTAGAAGTCTGCAAGCAATTGACTCTGGAGTTTGCTCGAAGGGAATGTGATACTTTGCTTCTTGTACCCATCGGTATTCGTCTTGCAATGAACAAGAGTAGCGTAAACCCTTCTGGCATCTTTCGCTCTCTGTAAGTAAATCACGCACATCCCATCGCTTCGTACGTATCCGTTGGCGCCTGCGTCGAATGACTTGCAACGACCGTCCGGGGAGAGGACACCTGAAAGCGGATTTCGACACTCAGAGATGGCACAGTAAGGTTAAGCCGAACATCTTCCGGGAAGGGATCCTATGCCAATACCAAGTCGTCCAAAGTGTAGAGTTACGAAAGGATGGAGGCAGACATTAGCACCTGCTACGATGGCGCCATCACAATCACCGTACATGATCATTCGATAGCAATGATCAAGGGCGGAGGCGCTCGAGCTACATGCAGCGTCCACTGAGTAAGACGGTCCATGAACACCCAGCCAGTAGCTAATCCTATTGGACATCATCGCTCTGCTGGATCCGGTTGCCACAAATCCACCGGACTATTGATATCATTCGTCTCGTTAGCTCGGAATCACTTTTGGTAACATTTAGAAAGACGGCTGACCATTGATTTCAATGATTTTTGTATATGTGATAGAGCAATTTAAGCTGATTATTTTCATATACATATACATTCGGGGAAATCGTATAGAAAAAAAATAGAAAAAAATAGTCAAACGAACACAAACTGTAACGCAAACATAGCTGTGGTTTTGTGACAGCATTTCAAATACCTGGGGAGACCTAATACAGATATAACACAGACTTAAAACATATTCTTAATCAGATAAGCCGTCGTTCTAAATAATTACCTCACTTTTTTCTAGGCCGGTCAGGAGTAGGGGTAAAGAGGGAGGGACTTGCCTGCTTTCCCCGATCGGCCATCAGGAGTCTCTCGCTCTCGTTGAACGAAACTCCAACGACAACTGCAATATTCTTTCCACGAAGTTCGATTGGGTTGCAGCCGGCGTCTACGACTGCCTCGTAAGTCAGTTCCAAGAGGATTCTACTCATCGGGTCCATTGTTGCGACTTGCTTGGCGTGGATGCCGAAGAAGGACGCGTCGAATTTTTCTAGGTTCGATACCAACCCAGCGCGGGTTGGTATGTCCTCGTATTCTGAAAGTAACAAAGACGCTGTTAACACTAAATTAATTGACAATTTAATATAATAATAATAAAAGTTCTAAATAATAATAATAATATTTTAAACCAAATTCCAGGTGATTTGACTGGGTATGTTTAGTGTTAACATGAAAAATAGTGGTCTTTTTACCAGCAGTCCATCGAGTCGACTCGACGACGAGATCCTGCTTATTCATGATCTTCTCTTTTAACTCCTCGACATTCTTGCAGCTGGGGTACCGCCCGGAGATACCGGAGATCACCACTTCATTACCAGGATCAGGTTTAACATACGGCATTGTAGACCAAAAGTACTATTTATCCAGCAGTGTGAGAATTCAAGCTAACAATGAGCGAATTGAAATTCGAGTCGAACTATTTATAATCTTCTGCTTGATGTTAATGCCAACGACTTTACACATTCTAGAATTTATCCACTATGAATTTATTCATTAGCACATTAGCAACTAAGTATGAATTTCTGCGGTTAAATTGGACCTTCGAGTTCGCCTTCTAGTTCAACCTTGATTCTGTGGTGCGCCGAAATTCCGATAATGACAAATATGGCTGAACTGATCTTATTGATAAACAGTGACCTGCATCAATAATGTATTGTGGTAAGTCATTACTATTTATTATCACTTATTTGTTAACTGTCAATGGATTTGCCAGATAAGGACACTCGTTTCAAATTACAATTGTCAGCAGGTGCGCATCAGTAATTAATGCTGCTAAGTAAGGCAAGGTTAATGAGTGTATTACAATTTCATTGTTGTGAAGTCGATACATATATTCACTGCGCGGCAAATTAGAATACAATAGTTATGTATTGCATAAAACACGACCCACTTTTCGAGGGTCGACAAGGTTATCTTCACGATTCTCGTTATTACCTTTACGATTCGTTAAAATTACGTTTCATTGCCTATATTATTACCTAACCCTCACTTTACTACAATATAATTTCTTTAGAAGCTTTTTTTACAACATTAGCGGAGCAAGTGCATGAAATGAAGCGGGCACACGCCAAGTTTGTTTTTATATTAGAACTCGAATCATCACTTGTCTTTTGTTTTCCAATGATATCCATTTCTATTTTTAATAAAGTTTAAATAAAGAAATGGGTGGGTTACTTAGCATTTTTTTACAATTTAATGTTTTTGAGGGGTTATGGTTTTGGCAAAATATAAGTTATAAAATATTGCAATATGTAAAGCATATTCTGGAAAATCAGTTATTCTGGATTCTGTTGTTCTCTCTTCAAGTTAAAAAAAGAAGATGGTGCCGCTTCGCTTGCATCGCTATATCTCGTGGATAATAGCCAATCGGTGGCATCTCGAGGACTCGCTTCTCTTATGGCTTTCCTATTGGGGGATATTTTAATATTCTGCTCCATAGGATTCCGTTACTTCAAGTTATTTTAAATAATAAAGGTTTCATCAATAATACGATTTTAAGGTATTATAAATAACTGATTGTATTTACGTTTAAAAAAGATGTCTCAAAGACAATGGGCAAGAAAACAGAAACAAACGCAAAGAAGAGAATAAAGGGAGTTCGAAAGTATTGGAAGATTATGAGTTTGAAAAAGGAAAATCAATCACTCCTAGAAAATGAAGTTAATATTCAAGAGGTTAGGTGTCGAATAATCGAAATAATTCAACAAGAGTTCAACAAATGTTTTGAATCTAGTACCTTTTCATGATCAAGGAACTTAGATCAGTAAATATTTTATAATAGTAGAACTAAAGTAATTAAGAATTAATGCACATGTAAAAGAAAACAAACTACCGAATATTTATAATTAATTTGTATCTTTAACAACTCATAACAGAACCGTTTTATCTATACGTATTTACATTATTAGATTTCTTCTTTATTCACTCTTTATGATTTTCATTTAGTTGTTGACTCTTGTCCTTCCAGCAGGAAAATGCATGCTTACCTAACTTGAATCCTTCTTGTGCCCGTAAAACATTGTTTTTGAACCAAGTAGCATTCTCAAAGGAATTTCTCGGTTGCTGACTCATAATTATTCCTGCCATAATTCCTGCGTAAAATGGGTCATACTTCGATGCAAAAATGTGTAAGCATTTGTCATCCAAAACCCTGGCCCAATAGAAAGTGTCCCCGGGAGCTTGACCGTCGATGTACCTCTGGATGAACTTGGACACGATGCGCCATGTTTCGTTGGTGGCTAAATGTACAGTTGTTTCGCACATTTGTGGAAGTTCAATGCCAATTGCTTGCTTCGCTAAAAGAGTTAGTTCAACGAGTCCCAGTCCATTGAATTTCGTGCGATTTAGAAGTCCCATCTCAATGATAGAGTGAGCAGTTAAATCTGCAGTTGCCGCTCGGCATTCGCTTTTCCAGCGAGAAAGAATCATGGCAAACATGGTGGACATCTGATGACGCCGTTTGTCAAAGTACCACCAACATTGAAAGATACATTTCTGATGTGGTGGGGCATATCCATTGGCCCAGGCCCATTTTGTCAACTTATGAAGATTTGTCACAAATTCACTGTGACGGAAGTGTCGTTCTAACTGTGATTCGGTTAAGACCATAACCCTCATTAGACCCAAGGCCAGCATGGCTGTCATGTTCTGGAAAATTTTTATTTCCTGTGTTACTGGCTTTGTTGTATCCCAGGACTCTAAGACTCTTTTGATCGTGGTCCTGAAGGTTTTTTCTCTCTCAACGAATTCAGTCCCAGAGGATCTCGAATTATACGTGTCTCCCTCCGATAAAGTTGAAGAACACTTCTCTGGTTCCCCCAGTTGATAAAATCCTTCACCTTCGAACTGATCCTCAGGGAAATATGGTTCCTCCAACTTGTTGTTCCTTCCCTCTTTCCAGAGTGCAGTGATGGTAGGAAATACAACTTGCTGGACACTCCATCCTTTTTCTGGAAATTGACCCTCTAAATACAAGTTGTAAAAGTTATAGTAGCACTTTTTCAGGATCGACAAATTTTTGAGACTGGCAGAGAATTTTAATCCATTCACAAGGTCATCCAGATCCGATTCGTTCCACCACTTTGTAGAACTGCTTGCTTCCATAATTGTCAAGGGTCAAAACAGGAAGGCTTAAATCAGATATATGACTAATGAAGTAATAATTATGATTAGTATAATAGTTAGGGAAAGATGGAAATACCTTCAATCCGTTGTACGGATACCGTTACTGGCATTCGCATTGATTGCTACGTTCATAGTATAAGCCTGATGATTGATAAGAACGTGGTATCCCATTTATATCTATCCGTTTATCTATATTATCTATATCGCTACTGCATAGTATAAAAGAAAGTGTTCGTGTGTTTACATGAATGTGCTATTCTCGAGAATCATTGAATGGATTTTAATGCAATTTTCCTCATTCTTGTATAGAACGTTTCTTTCTTAAATCATAACCTTTGTCTGAATCTTTGTGATAAACACAAAAACAGTAGAATCGATTCTAATGTGATTTTAGCTCCTCGATAGAAAATCTTCGAAGCAAACTCTAAACATTCATATGATATTAACTAATTAACTGAAACCAATAATTCCTGAATCCAAAATACGTGTATGTGTCAAAGGATTTTGCAATACCCAAATCCAATTGTTAGTTATAATGAATTAAGATTCAAAGAAAAATGTAAGTATAATCTTCCACCTTGAGATACTACATGTGTGTATGTACTTGTCAGGAGACTCGGTGTAAAGTCTCGCCTCAAGTTGTAGTACATAGTACTTCAAAAATATTGAAATGTAAAAAACGTTAAGTAGTCCCCCTAGTCCTTAACCTCCAACCTCTCAAAAATGATTTCTTCATTTAAAATTGTTTAAAAATAGAAATCGATATCATTGAAAGACGAAAGCCAAGTCATGATTCAGACATAATTAGCATACAATAAAGCTAATTTTTTGTTGAATCATACTTAGACTTAACTTGCAGCTCAAATACTACAAAAAATTTAGCGTGTGCGCGATTCATTGCAAGGTAAAAAAGCAATGGGAAGCTAATTTAAACCTAACACTGACTTTATTATAATGTAATTTCTTTAAAAGTTTTTCTTGCCAATTTTTGTTGCCACTATTACCAGAGGAAGTGCCACGAATAAAAAAATCGGAACCACTTGATTTTTTTTTCAAATTAACGGGGAAAGTCCATACTTTATTCCATTGTAAATAAAACTCCCGGAAAAAAATCTCCCAGTCCATGCACTTTCGCATACTTTGCAATATTTAATTTGAAAAACATGCTGTCAGATTTAGGGGGTGAAGAACAAAGAGTGCACTCAATCGAAAATAAAAATACATCATCGTAAAGTACAGAGTTCGAGCTTTCATTTTAAAACAAAATCATGATTTTCCGTTTATTTTTTACTCTTGTCGTTAGCTAAAGTTAGTTTGTTTTTCATAAAATTTTCTCTGTGCCATATGACTTTTGCGCAGTGTATAATAAATGTCATTGTTATCGTATCACTTTTTCACCCATTGTTATATTTATTCAGTCAATTAATTCCTGAACCATTTCTATATAAACTTTTAATAAATCGATAAAATAGCTAAAATGCTCCGATTTTGATGAGAAATCCCGGACCTATAAAGGTGAACTACTGTTCGAATAATCATTCATAGCGACTAATTATTGTTATATTATTCTAGTACTGTTATTCACTCGCTTGCTACTACTGCGAGCCCAACTAACATTGTCGTGTAGTGCTACAAACATCCAGGCAGGCAGACTTCTTTCGTTTATATTTTTATATGGTCCATTTAGTCGTCATGTCGGCCCTCTAAAGGTTAACTGAAGACTAAAATTGCTTTTTTGTATACATATGATATTTATATATTCTTCGGAAAATTTAATACAAGAAAAACTATTTTTTACATAGGACTAAACTATGTTATGAAGTCTTACAGTTGTAAAGTGCGTGTTCTCAATTAACATTTGTTAACGAAATACTAATTAGCAACGGCTGTCATATCAGTAAATTACAAATGTTTATAGCTAATATTTTAGAAGTTCTATTAGATAGGCACGTTATACTCTCACAGTTCGTGAAAGTTTGGAGTACCAAAATTCTCAAATTTGCTAAGTACTAACTGATTATCAAGGATTAACATGCCACTCAATTACAAGTGATTCGTAATCAGTCTTAACTTAATTATAGTTCTTTCGCTTAAGTAGTTTCTGAAGTACGTACTGCACAATTACCATGGGGCCAAGCCGGTTTTGCTACACTGCTCGAAGTGCAGCGCGCAACAAAAACTGCGGCCAAAGATGAGTGCTGATTTCTAGAACGGCACATTGAGAATATTCGCGACATTGTTTATATTGAACAAGTTTCCCATCGAGGATGTTTTTCCCTTTGTACATCGCGGCAGTTGTTACTTAAACATAAGCTTATTTTTTCTTTTTAGCCAATTAATGAAGAATTAGCTTATTATTTAGCTCATTGAATTCAAATAAAAAAATTTGGTTATGTTCGATTCATAAGTTATACGCCTCGAAGCTGTAACTTCTTCACAAATCGCAAAAAACACTATGGTTCGAGATAAGTATCTTCAGTCCTGTCTTGCTGCTACCCGCTAATACTACTTGACGAGAAACTTTACCGAATCTCCTGATACTGGGTGACACAACATAAATATAGATTGTCATATCATGTCGTTACCATATGTAGATAACATGCATAATCCAGAGAACGACCCCCCACCAGATGGATTCTGGAAATATGTTAGCACAGACCAGGTATATACAGGGTGTAACAGATAGAATGGGACCAGCTTTTTACCATTGATTTATCGGTAATACTGACATTGCGTAATTGTTTTGGTAGCCGTGTAATTTCAGTTGTGTTGTGTGTCGCTGAGCAGACGACACAAGTGAGAACAAAATTTGCGAACAAATTAATTTTGACCTAGGGCTCTGGAATTTATATTACTTCTTCCTTAATGCAAGAAACCATTTTCCAGCAAATTTCAGCCCGTGAAAAGATCGGGAAGATTGCAAAACGTTGAAGAAACCGTCAGAATCAGATGAAATTAATTATTCAGCCTTTGCGCTTAACATTCCACGGCTACCAAAACAATCAGGCAATGACCGTATTACCGATATTTTGATGGTAAAAAACTGATTCGAAGCTATCTGTTACACCCTGTATATGTACTATGGAATAGACCGGACAAGTAGATTGAGTAACCATCCTGCTGAATTACCGATGCGGCAAAAATTCCGACTTGCAGTGGTGCACTCTATCCGTATAAAGCGGCGAACGTAGGAACTATAACCATTAATATGGTTACCATCTGATTAAAAATTAAAAATAAATCAGTTTTATTGGAGTGCATAAGTAACGATTCCTCGAGATTTTGTAGTTCTTAATTAATCAATAAACCGCTGATATCTGTCACGATTGATTCCGTGTAGTGTTCAGCGGCACACGACACAAGTGACATTATACGGCTAACAATAGAATTACGCAAATGTCGGTATTTCCGATAATTCGATGGTAAAAAACTGATTCCAATCCTACTTACCTGATTCCAAATCTACTGCATGATCCTGTAGTATGTATACAGAGTTGTCACATCATACAGACTTATCACTTGCCAGATCTTCCAAGTCCAGCATAAAAGGACAGCTTGTCAATTATTGAGTACCTTAAATATAATATGACAACCACGCACGTTACCAAGGAATTCAAAATTTAGAATTTGAATGTAGCAACTATATTGTTATATTGAAAATTTACAACGAGGTCAGTCAGAAACAAGTGCGAAAACATTATAATTAGAGCATAATAAAGGTGGGAAAGTAATAAAAAAGCCAAAAATATAAAAAAATATGACAGACTAAGAATCGAACCCGCATCCACGATTTGGAAACCGTACGCCTTATTTGAGCTTGTTATGATGAAATACCGTTTCATTTGTGAAGGAAAAATGAGTTTTCTCTATTATTATACTTTATGATTGCCTTGAAGGTGAGAACAAGCATTTCTATCTTCCAAATGATCAATAATCACCGCAGGTAATTCTCAAGTGAACCTCGCTCGCTTGAGCCGCATATTCTCTTCTATTCATTTAACTATCTAATTTTCCTGCTTTGCATCTTTATGCGAACAATTAAACTCATTTTTCCTGTTAGAGTTTTTAGGTTCATGCGCAGCAGCCGGGCGCATGTGCAATATCTGTGTCGTACCATCAACCACCAGTCACAGTCGAGTGATGCTCCTCCTAGGAACAAACCGTGCACGTGCACTGCTTCCTGAGGTTGACTCTTAATGTATTCTTTATTGTAACGGGTTATCGATTTTGTAAAACCACATTTTGTGTGCGCGTGTTACTTCCTGTAGCTATTTCAGTGAAAAAGGCAGTGTTTGATAAAGAAAAGTATAACCTACAATTTTCCAATAATATAGCAAAATACGTTATTCTTTCTAAATACAAATACTTTTTTGCATTTTATTTGTACAAAGAAAATGCAAGTATATTTCTATTTCTATTGTGTTATTGTAACTCTGAATGAAATATGTGATGAAAGTTATTGACGTTATGAAACACATACTAGTAATTGCGCATTGGGAAAAATATAAAAATAGAATGATAGTGCATCGTGAGCAACCGGCATTCAACTTTTGTCGTTATCAATTATTAGTACGAACATGGTGTAGAATTGGAAATTCTATACTCCAACCGTACTAAAATTGGGATTTCAGTAACACGGAACGTGACACTGAAATGGTATTATAGGACTTGTTCGGTCTATTCTGTACATACCTGGTTTGTGATTTCAGATAAAAGCGTGACGTACAATTGATAAAGAAACAGGACAGGAATCGTGTTTATTCCAGATACTTTAGAGACAAAATAAAAAAGTTGAAAAAGCTCAATAAAAGTGTTCATAAAAGCATTCAATCTGTTACATTATTCTGAGTCAAAATCGAAATATTTACAGTCCTTCGTTCTCCACAAGACCAATCCTCATTGTATCACTTGTTCTGCACAAGTATAATAAAACAAATAAAATTTATAATTATAAATAAAATATAAATAAAACAATTCTCCATGGAAATCATGTTCCAAACACAAAGGAACAGTATGTTTATTATAAATTTGAGTAAAATTTGTTGTTCTCAGTCAAACACCAAACAATCTTAGTACTAAATAATTTCAACAATTTCCAAAGTTTTATCACTGATTTGTTTTTCCTCGGACAAATTCAGGGAACATCGGAAGTGATTTAGTAAATTCAAATTGATTTTGGTATGAAATTATAAATTAGTAACAAAGCTTTTAGTTTTAATCTTTCTAAACAATGCAGGCCTCTTGGCACTCTTCCAGAGTGTAGAAATTGTTTCTGCTTCCTGGGCAACCAGTGTCCCTGAATCCAACACACTGCCCGGATGTTGAATCGTATCCGTAATGTGTTGATATACCATCGCAGAAACGAGTGATTTTTCCGGGAACAATTGGCTCATCGCATGCTGTTGGAAATTAGAAAATGCAATTACAGAATTTAATAAAGAAATATCAGAGAATTAAATTCAATCATTTTGCTCCTGCAGAACCTTTTATAATTTAATGACAGATTTTATGTTATTATTATATATGTTGCTACATTATGATATTCTTTTCAATTAAAAGTACTCTCATACTTTATGTTTCAAAGTAAATTTTGCTTAAAGATGAAAACTGTTCTGTAAACAAAAATATATTTTCTTCAATAAAATAATGTTGTTTTTGACGACAATTTATGCACTGTGGCTATAAAACATATAATATAATTCACATTATACGTAACATAACGCAGCAATATAATAATGCATAATAATATAATTATAATATAATAATAGATGTAACATACCAGGTGATCTTTGGGGTTCGTCCGCTGCAACATACTGCAGCGTCACACACCATACTGCGAGCAGAAGAAAAACAGTTGACCGGATACTCATCTTTCCGCGAGGTTTTTCAAGAGAATGATCGACTCGGTGCAATGTGATCATTTTAAATACTTAGTGGCCACAGAGTTCCGGAAATCCCCAGTGCCAGTACTGAATGCAAACAAGGCCGTACAGCTTGTCATAACAAAGTTATCATTGCTGCACCAGTCACGTTTAATCAACCGGGAAGAGTTTGCTTGGAAGAAATGTTCATTTCAACCAATGTGTTGTTAATGTTTGTGCAATTTTTTCATTGCATATGATTTTATTCCTCGTACAGAAATAAATCCTTAACACGATTAAGACTTAATTTGATCCTAATTTTCTTCACCCTTTTTTGAATAGTATATCGTTTTTTTTTCTTCGACAACCAGTTGTTTCAATGGCGGAAGCGGAAGTCTTGCTATCTGCGAATTATGAGTGTTTAAAAGCTACTCGTGCGTGTACGATTTGAGAACTTGTTTTAGGTGCTATTATTTTAGATGACGACTCACTTTAATAGCAAGTCGATGTACGACTGTAAATTCGCATTCTCGGAAGGAAGACTGAATAAAGAATATCCAATTTCATTGTTCAATATTGACTAACTGTATCGGCTGTCGAGAATGTGTTCTTTTCTGTCGTCATTTTTTACACGGTTTTATTTAGCTTCATAGCTTGGCCTTGATCAAATTTTACCAACTTTATAAACAATTTTTTGGCTCACTACTACCGTGCCGATTTTCTTGAAATTTTGTACACATGTGTAGTTGCGGTGACAATACAATGTTTTATCGAATTTAAGTTCATCGACTTTTTTCTCCCCTCCATTCTATTCTACCAGACAACCATAGCAATATGGGTATCTATGAAAAGGGCTTAGTGAGCAGAAATCAAATTGAGAACAAAAAAGTACAGAAATAAAAATAAATCAAATTTTCCTAAGTTGCAAGGTTTTAGTCGAATGATCTAAAAAGTAATAAATAATTTGTTTAAATATCACAACATATATGTGATTCATTTATCACTAAAAAAATATTTTTTAATTATCTATATTTCTTCACATTGATTCTTCGATGCTGCTATTTAGATGCAACAAAATGACTGATCTTCCACTGATTGAATTAGCGGATAAAACTAATAATAGATTGTAATACAAGTGCAGAAAGTGGCCAATTTCACTTCAGCTCGAGTTGAAGGCGTGTACGATAATCAGACGAGTCCTCCTGTCAGTGCCGCGTAGGTTAAGGTGAATGATGTAAATTCATGCAGGAGGTTGGCTGCCTTACGCACTAATAGGACAGTATATTTTATGCAATAAATACTGCGAAAGTTTACTTTGAGTGAATCGACAAAGAACGAAGTTTCTAACAGATTATTAAGGCAGAAATCTATAGTAAACATTAATTCCTATTGCAGGTTAGAGTGACAGATTGACATACGTATTTGAATTTGGCAGAAATTTAACATAATACCGTTAATCATTTGTTTCTGATTACCGCACTAGTGCGGTAATAATTTACTTTCCACACTAGTGCGGTTAAGCGATCGATAAAATGAAATAAAATGCTACTTTCAACACGCATGCAGTAACAGAGTGAATATAGATTAAAGTGCGCGAATCAGCCACTTTCTGCACAATACGCAGGCCTCGAAAAGTGAACTTTTGCACCATGCGTTGCATAATAATAGATTATCATAAGAACCGGGAAACACCGTGTTTAGGAAAGATGTGTAAATTTTATTCTGTGTTCACTAAATGTGGAAAGAGTCAGACCTTATGAATATAATTTCTTTCTTCAAAAATATGAAAAATATTTTTGTTTCAAGCCTATAAAATATTATGTTCAAGTACATGATTTAAGGTATATTATAAATTAATTTCATTAATTTATCGGTAACAATTATTTTACAAATCATCATTTACAGTACTCTTTATAGGTTAGACAAATTCTTTAAAAATATTTAAAGCTAGTGCACAACGGCAACGATTTGCAAATTTTTAATTTGTAATAAAACAGTAGTCTTAAACTCCAAAACGACTAAAAAAAGTATAGTAATTTTCAAGGGTGAAAAAGCTATTTTTTAGTTGAGCCGTCGTTACGCATTAGTTTTAAAATTGTTTCATCTCTTTCAGATAAAAAGTGTCTGACCTACAATAGGTACCGTCAATCGTGATTAGTTAAAAAATGTTGTAATTATGATCGATGGATTAATGAAATTAATTTATAATATACCTTTAATCTCATACTTGTAATATTTTATAAGCTTAAAATAAAAATGCTTTTGTTAAATGATATTGTTTCAAAATATTGAAGTTAACTTTCATGTACTTACGTAGCCATCTTAAGAGGGCCCATCGGGTTTCATTGAGTCCGCTTTACCGTCTCCATCTTGGACCCGTCCATGGTCCCCAAAATTGATTCGGCCCCCTTCCCATTCTTCTTGGGCCCAATGTTCGGGAGACATCATTGGGTCTGCTCCCCTCCGTTCGTGGTGGGGGACCGCCTCCAAGATACGAAAGAGATTGGGCCTTCTTTCACACTCCTCTTTCGGCTAATGTCTCCAGCAACTTACCTGCGGACTGTTAAAAGATAGAATGCTGAGACTTACCTTTGGTAGATTGCTCTAATCTATTAAATAAAATAATGATTACAAAATATACAGTTCGGAGAAAACATTTTTTAATTGTAATTCATGAAACCATTTGAGGTTTCGTTTGAAAAATGTTTGTTCTTTATTAAGCATAGGTATTATACCAAAACCAATAAAATAAAATTAATTTCGTTATTATTATTTATTAAATGTGTAATAATTAAAATTCTTGCCCTTCTCTTTTAAAGTTTTCCATAAATGTGCAGGGTAATTCCTTCGCATTTGAATCAAGTATATTCATGCCCCTTTTCTTCGACTAAATTAATTTAATAAATTTAGATAAAAAATGGAATAATTTAATATAGATGAAAGTTTCTGTTTCAAGAGGAATTAAATGTTCTCAAAGCAAAAGATTTTCTCCTTTAAGAAAAATGTCTTTAAAAAACCTGGGTGTGCGAATACATATTTCTCTTATTCAATGTATATCATATAATTGAAATTGTCCTTCAATTACCCCAAAGACGCTTGTTATAAAAATAAGTCGTGTGTTTGTCTCGCTTTGATTTCATGCGTCGCTTAAGCCAGGGAGTCCCTAAAGCAGATTCGGTTTCTTAACACGGTATTGGGTTTCTGTTCGTGCTCAATGATTCAGAGCACGGGCGACAGCGCCCCCACCTCTATCCTCGGAAAGGAGAAGGGGCACATACCGTTTTCTCAGGCGAGAAGCGAATCCAGAGTAAACGGCTGCAGGCCATCTTGCCAGTTGTTCTTCGACACCGGTCTAATGTTTGCACGGGCGATCGAGTAGTCCTAACTCGATTACTGAAACCCTATTACATAGATAGCTAAAACTCCTTGCTTGTATTTCGATAGATTCTCGCTTCTTTCCTGCTTTCGTTCACAATGCTTCGGAATCCCCGTGGCATATGGCGCGATGGCTAAAAACAGTATTGGCACACCGAATATTTTTAGAATCAATATTCCAAATAAAGAACATTGTTTTTATGAGAATTATTTTTCTTAGGAAGGACACTTTCTTGGTCAACACAGTGTATTTCTATTCAGAAACAAGACGTTCATGTACTTTTTTCATTCTTTCAGGAAATAAAAATGAAAATGTACAATTTTTTATTATTATCTAAATGTTATTTTGTGCATTAGTTTACGTGGTGAACCAGATTTTAGTTGTTCTAGGCTCAACGGGTTTCAGGAATACGAAGTCAATTTGATTTCAATACCTCTGGTCACTTCTTCTTTGAATTTTAAAATCCCGCAGAAACCAAATTCCAAATGGAGTAAATTAAGTGCTAAACGCTTCTAAAAATACGTGGTTGGTGTTATATCGATTTTCAGAGTACTTTTACCAACATTGTATTCTATTACCGAGCGTTTGCATTTCTATTTTATTACATATTATTAATATACAGCAGCATTCATTAAAAACGTTTCCTGTTTGAAGAAAATATACGTGCACTATTATTTAACATGCATTATTAAACAAAATTGTATGAGACTAAGTTGCTTTAGACAGCATTTATTTATCTGTAGTTATTCAATTTTACAGGATTTCCTAACCTAAGTTAACACTAAACCTACCCACACTTTTTTTATACCTGTACTTCCCCATTGAAACGGTCAATTGACTGGTAATTGGTAGGTTTAGTGTTAATACACATGTAAAACTAGATTCATGAAAATTAATGGCTACTTAACCTTTTGAATTTTAGTGTAAGAAAAAACACTTTTTTAACAAAACAAACATTTATTATACGTGAAAATATTTACAAATAATTCTCAGAATGTACACATATATATGCCTGTCCACAGATCAACAACTAAAGATGGATTATTCAAGAGAAGATGACACAATATCTTTTCCTTTGCGGAGGTACAATGGATAAAAAAGTATTCGCACACCCGGATTTTCAGAAGCAAATTTTCGTAAAGGAGAAAACACTTTATTTTAAAAGGATTTATTTTCTTTCATCAGGAAAACTTTCTTTATAATAATTTGTTTTTTCTTAAAAAAGAAAGTCTTCTATATCATAATTTACTCCAAGGAAAGGTATGTGTCCAAATACATTTTTTATCCATTACATATGAAAAACTTGTTCGCATTCGTATGCAAACGTTGCAAAATCTTGTTACATGCATGTTGAATCCCTAATAAAAAGTATTATTGGAAATTTAAGTTTGTTATACATTTTCATCGCATCTCAAATATACAGGCTGAAAATGTTCATGTGTCCGTTCATGGGATTTTTTATTTTTTACGATTCTCTTTGTTAGTTATAGCTAGGCAAAAAAGCAATGGAATTATTTTCACCATAACCTGCGTTATCATGTCTGTTCGCTTTTTCAATTACAGTTTTAACATGCCATAGCTTGCTTTCACAATTTCTCTCACCCGGGTCTGCAAATTCACTCCTTGCAACGTCCGACATACGAACATCTTCACTCTGCGTAACAAGGTCGTTCGACTTTACACTGCATTCTCTCATAACAATGCCGATTGCAAATCTAGAACTGATACATAATAAAAGAGTGCCTCAAGTGTATTTGTAGGCACACTGAGCGCAGTTAGGTTGGACACAAGGAATGCTTGGTAGAATGGGCGGCAAGTGATGCAAGAGACTCGGTCTGGCTCCCAGTTGGTCGGTCACCTGAGCACACATGTGATCGCGCAGCTGCTGCTGCACACTTGGACTAAAGTAATTGTTGTACTGCATGTTTAAAGCGACACTTTCTTGATCGTGCTGCGAGGGTGTTTTGACAATCGTGCAGGGTGTCACGTCGGGCGTCACGACGCTCTTCGGGAATTGGTCAGGGACGATGTTGAAGAAGTAACAACCGTCGCTGTAGAGGTTGCGAGAGAGACCCGAGTAAATTGGCGCTAGCATCGCGCTTGTGATAGGCTCGGAGGATCTGCTCTCGGGGATTGGTTGATTCGGCGGACGAAAAGCGGATGCGCAGGTGGAACCGATGCCAAGACTCTCGTTGGCAAAATACTCGATCGCTTTGAGTAGGTCCTGGCCGCAGCGCTGAAGGACCAATTGCAGAACAGATAGTTTTGTGCTTGGAAAGAGTCTCGCTAGGGTCTCCACCGAGGTTTGTGATACTGTTGATTCTTTTGAACTCTCTGAACAACTGGCAGCGCCCTCGAAGAGCACGCTTTTGTACTTTGCTCCAGACTCGTTCGGTGTCTGGTAAAAAAGTGTTCGCATTATTTATTAGTTAGTTGAAGGATATTTTTATTTGAAGCAAGCTTGAATCTAAGTAGAGATACAGTGACTATAAAAAGTATAAGCACTGCAAGTATTTTTAGAATACATTTTTTGAGAACGAAAGTTGTCTTTTTCAAGGAAATTTATTTTTATTTGAGAAGGACGCTTTCTTCTTCGAACCAATACATTTCAAACAATGGCTGAGCAACCATTTTTATTATCTACATAATAATAAAAAGTTAAAACCTAATAAACCTAATAAAAAGTTATGTGCAAATGTATACATCATTTTTTTAATTCCAGCAAAAATAAAGATTCTTTGGAGGTCTCAAGTTATATTAAATAGCGCGTAACAAATATGTTTAGTAGGTACCTACTGCATTCTCCGGGGAAGTGTCCTTCGCCACATCATTTTTTCTCTTCTCCTCCGTGATTTCGTTTTGTGTTTTCCTCGGAAAATTAACATCTTCGCACGATGCGTCGGCTGATCTTGGTTCAGTGACGGCCATTCCAAAGATTTTCCCTGGTGGAAGCCGACTGAGTTTTTGACCAGTTGCCACTTTTGCCATTTTCAAAGCGATGGCGTCTTCAGCTGCTTGCTGCCTTTTTAAAGCAACCTTCACAAAAATTACACAACTTTGCACTAACATGGCATATTACTTAACTCAAACATGCCGATTTTAATGAACTTTTTACAGAACGTTAATACCATAAAACGGTGCAAAAATTATTTTTTTGACGGCCATGATTCTATTTGAAGGGGTAACAAAACAAATACTAAAGTTGAGAGTATAAATCCATAAAATCTAAACTTGGGAATTATCGCAGATAGAACTGAAAGCTTTTGGATAAATTTCCTTGCCTTTGTTCAAGGAATTAAGCTATGTTAATACATTTTTGCACAAATTCCTATAGATTCTGTACTTTTTTTGTCATTTATTTTTAGTGCAATATCCAAGTTAAGTTAAATTCAGCAAAAGAAGTACAGTAAGTTTGCATAATAACAAGGGTTAAATGGTTGAACCTGTAAAAAAAATATTGATCACGTAACTTTCCCAATGCCAGCATTTTATCTTGGTTCGATCTTTGCACGAAAAGATATCTCAATACCGGCAGATACTGGATAGAAATAAAGGGATTAAAATCTGTAACAGATCATCG
This sequence comes from Ectemnius lituratus, assembly GCA_910593735.2. Classification (NCBI taxonomy): domain Eukaryota; kingdom Metazoa; phylum Arthropoda; class Insecta; order Hymenoptera; family Crabronidae; genus Ectemnius; species Ectemnius lituratus. The sequence goes on from OU343045.1 coordinate 4,903,570, forward strand.
CCGACCCCAATTTCCAAATGGACTCGCTGCATAACTGATACTCCGATGCGTGTTTACTCAGCCGGCAGTGTCAATAGAGATTCATATGGGCGCATTTATGCCACGCGTTATTCTCGGCTGGACCACCCAGCATATTCTTCCATAGCGAGATTCAATCATCCGTGATATTACCAGGGAGCCAGAATGAAACTATGCGCGAATCTACAAGGTTTCTTATTAGTCAATTTGTATGTGAAAACCGACTTTACCAGGTTTTACTGTTGCGTCTCGACAACTCAAGTTTATGCAACACAGATTTATAATAAATGATAAATATTGTAGTGTATTATAGTGTAATTATTATTATGTAATTATATTAATATATTTAATATTATAGTCACAATATTTGCGTGACGTTAGTTTTTATGCAAAACTACCATTTTATTCTAAATCAATAATAATCATATGATTTTATATTTCAATTATACTGTTTATTAATTAAGTCTAGTCAACAATTGATATAAATTTGTATTAGATTGTAATTATATTATTATCAACAATTATTAGAATAAGCGTATTCACAATTCATGACTATCAATTTTAATAAGATATATAATTAGTATGTTTTCATGTGTAAGAATCTCATAATTTCGTGTTCTTATCAACATTGGTATCAGACAATCGGAGTGTTATCATAGAATTTTATTAAAAAATGCCGTATTATTAATATTACATTACTTATCTAAGCTTGCCAGGTATGTGGATATTTATAGGCGATAGTGTAATGCGAATGATAATGTGAATCAGGCTTTATGCGCAGCTGTTTCGAGGGGCATCGAGAGCCGCAGCTTGTCGACGGCGCGGGTATCGAGTGTCATAATGCTTGTGCAAACAAAGCATGAAACGGCACACCAAACCCTAATGGATTTAATACTTCTATCCCTCCCTGCTCCGAGATCCGTTTTCAAGTGTAACCTCGCAGCAGGCATTGCGTCGGATCCACAGCTCGCCAGGAGTAATTAACCTAACCTATCAAGTGGCAAGTGGATTCGCTTCAAATAACAAGTCATTTTGTTGCAAAACTCGTGGTTAGTTGCGAAACAATGCGTTTTGGATGAACTGTTTGTCTGTTTTTTTGTATCGCAAATAGTATAATGCATATGTGTTAAAATTAGCTAGTGTTTTCGGCGATTTTTTATTTTTTATTTATCGAACTAGAACAGTTTATTCGCTTTTATTGCTGCGTATTACTTGTGTTATTGTTTCCATAAACTGCTAGATGAGCAGTGAGACGAGGGGATCCACAATTTTAATATTTGTAACATGTTATACAATGGCGATATTATTGATTTCAAGGTAAATGCATTACCCAGTATATTCATCATATGAAGAGTGTGATTGAGTGAGTGCGAGAATTGTGTATTTTTAAAATTTTAGGCAATTGTTCTATGATGGCCAAATATGCGAGTTAACATGTTGAAACTTTTAGATATCAAAATATAGCACGTTTTCATACGTTTTGTACAAAAAATCGAAGTCACAAACTGTTCGGTTTTTTGTCATTTATTTTAATTACCAGTTCTCGAATTTGAAATAAGTATTTATAATTTTGGTAACTAGTAAAAAAACGATAATTAAGTTAGGATTCCGTAATTTGGAACGCAAAGAATGATTTTAATTGCATTACAATTTGAATAATTTTTATACAAATTATGTTGAAACTGTGGTAGGTACTTACAGTCTCATCAAATTAAAAACCGTTTTTCTTATTTTTTCCCCAATTCTGCTTGTTTCACAGCGACCATTATAATTTTACTTGTAAGTACTTACTGAAAACGATTTTTTGTAAACTATTTCAGATTTTTGAATAAAAGGATTACAAAATTATAACAGTTTTGAGTAAACTACTCAACCCTGAAATGTGTCGAACAATATAAACAACAACTTATACTTGGGTGTTTTACTTACCTGTGCAGCCATCACCCTCTGACGTTCGGCGATTAAGGAGCATTTCGGGCACAGACACTCTCGGTAACGACATTCTCGCTTGTGTCCACGCAGCCACGAAATTAAACCATGGTTTCGACAACGTGCGCATTTCGGCCTCCTTTGCTTCCCCTCCGTCTCCACCTCTTCCGCCTCCGACTTGCTCTTGCTCTTCCCACGAAGCATTTTAATCCCTAAACACCAATCCGGTAATGGTTTACGAAGATGGTTTTCATTTCGCAAATAACCTCTTTTCATAGAAGAAATTTTGGTGTAGCGGGAAGTTTCTTTTCTTTTCGAAATAAATTTTTTTAAAGTAGACAAATTCCCATTTACGAGGAAATAAATATTGTTAGAGCAGAATATTTTTCTTGTTAAGAAAATAGACTTCAGAAAATTCTTGATGTGCGAATATTTTGTTTATCAATTGTATGTTAAGAGCGTGGTTTTCTGAATATTTTCATTTATATGCATATACACAGCGGCTAAAAAAAGTTTTGAACACTCAGTATTGTCAGACTAAAGTTACTATAAAAGAAAACTGTCTTTTTGTTAAAGAGACTGTATTTCTATTCAAAGATATAACTTTTCTTCTTTAAGAAAACTTTTTTCCCAAAACACTGGTGAACCTTTTGCCAATTTCAAAAACGGCTGACTATAAATTTTTTGCAACAATCAAAGGAAACGAAACGATAGACATCAGAGATAGACAACACTCTACTGTGCAAATGTAATAAGATAAGAACCAAGTAAGTTTCAAAAACAGGTTATAAAATTCTTAATTGCTGTTACAAATGCAAAAAGGAGGTTTTTTATGTGCCAACAGCACGCGGTGTTCCCAGGTGGTCACCCATCCAAGTACTGACCGCGCTCAACTTCGTTTAGCTTCGGTGATCGGACGAGAACCGGCGAGTCTGAAGTGATATGGCCGTTGACTTGAAAATACATGTTTCAGCATGTCATTTTCTATAGTGAGTTCCACAAAAAAAATCGAAAGTCTATGGCATTGCTTTGAAATTTGAAAGTGAATAAAACAAAAAATGATGTTCAAAATATTTAAAAAAAGAGGAATTGAAGTTGTATCTGAAAATTACGTAAAACTGCAATATAATCTGTTTATTGGAAAGTTGATTTGTTGCCAATTCTGCTTCAAAAATAATAAATAACCGAACATTTTCACATATTGCAGAAATACAATTACAAAAATTGAATCGAAAGTAGTATTTGGGGTTGTTAATATTAAAGAAAGTACAAACTTAAAGGATTTAATTTAAGATCAAAGATTAAATTTTACGATGAACGCAAATGGATTGTATGTAAAAACTAACTAGCCGTAAATAAGAAAATATGCACAAAACAAAGAAACTCTTCCATTCAGCACTTGAATAATATGTCCGATGGTGCACCTGACAGTTTACTCTTATCGCAATGTAAAATGTTTACAATATTATAAAAGCCAGTTTACCGAGAAACAGCTGTTATTTATTGGCGGAAAAAAGGAAAGTATAACGCACCTTATTACAACTCTGCTTTGTTAAAATATTAAATGTCTCTAAATCTGTTTTAATAATAAAAATGTACGCGAATGTTGTTCTTTATAATTTATTTTAAAACACTAGGATACTTTCTTTATTCAGTGTATACTTTCACGGACCTAAAGATTAAAGATACATCATTGTAAGAATACTTTATTTTAATTGTCACTTCCCTTCATAAAATTAGATTTGAATACAACTTGGAAAGACGTCCTTTTGATGTTATACTCAAATTATAACAATGTTCTATGTAATGTGAATCGATCTTAACCGTTAAATGATAATCTTGAATAGTGTTTAACTTTTTTTCAGTAAAAAAAAGTTCATTTGTAATACAAATGTTATTTGTTATTAAAGATATTCTAATGATTCGGCTTGAAATGATAAGCTTTAAAGGACAGAATGCACTAAAGTCGACCTTAGCCACGTTTGATGAACATTTTTCCTGTCACCATCCAAAATTATGCCACTCTATTCTCAACGAATACGAAGATTTCCAAATTTGTAAAAGTAACTTGAGCGATCCATGTGTCATTTCTTCTATCCGTACGACTTAAAAACTTGACACTCAAAGTGCTACTAGTTCTGCTCACACAGTGAATAAAAAAAGAGTGTTTTTGCACAATCTTTACTTGGACAAAGTTCTGATACAGGAGAAAGTTTCCCTTTTATGATACAATAAATGTTGTTAAAGTGAAATATTTTCTCCCATAAGAAAAAAAAACTTATACTAAACAGATAATCTGTACGGATACTTTGTTTATCCAATGTATTTTTTTCATGTTTGTCCAGCAATATGTCTGCGACAAGTGGGCGGATCAGGATAAAACCTTCTCTCCTTTATGAAGGAGGTTTCCAAAATAGTCTGATTTTAAACATTTCTCGAGTTTATTTCACATTAACTATTGTTATTTCATAAAACCCCATTTTTCGATCATTCTGATATCAATTTTAAACAAATGACCGTATCGCCATGAAATCTTTTGCACTTTATAATTACATCACTTTCTGGCACATTAATATTACAAAAAGAATCATTAACATTACACCATCATCCATAAACATTCACAAACCTAGCACATACAGATAAGTAACGTATTATGAATAATGCGACTATTTTCAATCAAAATCTACAATAACAGTCCAATTGTTTAATACTAATAGTGAGAAAAGCATAAAATTATAAGATTTTTATTTATGAAATCACACTAATAGAATTATATCTTATTAAAATTGATTGTTATTTGTTATTTTGGAAACTACAATCTATTATTATTAATTGAAAATGAAATAGTATTAGACATAATAAATACTAGATGTATTATTATCAATTAATTACAAATATAATTACTACCACTTCAGAGCTTTTTCCTAGAATAGTAATTTGTAGGGCATTCGCCAACAAAAAAACGCATGATAAAACTATGTGAATAAGCAATCGAATAAAAGTAACAAAATAAGCAATAGAAAAATGATTATAGGTCTGCGAATTGATTGATTATTCAGTATTAACCCTTAACTGCGCAGTTAGTCTGATCTTTCGATACCGTCACTCGCAAAACGTTTGGGTTACTAGAAAAATCTTTATGGGGACAATCGCCAATAGTTCAAATAGTACATAACAACATTCGTAGGATGTTTTAAACAGTTGTGCCGAAGACGCTCAAAGATGTCGACATTTTTCCATTTTTAAAACGTCTACGACTCGTCATCTTTACGTGTGCTATTTTGCGGTATTCTTAGAGGGTTGCAAACACATCGAGCAAAAGATGCTTTAACAACGTCCGAGCTTTACATTTTTGGAATGTTTTAAAAATATCTTTAATATATGATTGTTTGAGGAAATTGGTTCTTTTCCCGAAACCAAACATTGATTTTACTGAAATAATATTTTGAAATACTGCTTTTAGAATATAGTATATTAATATACATTGAAAGTCCTATGATTCACGTGTTAAAGACGTATTTAAAATGGCTTTTACACATCTTCTTGCAGCTTGGTCGGAACGTTTTGTACACGCATTAGAAATGTGTTTGTAACGTCTTTTATATGTTTATTGGGACGTATTGTCAACGCTTTTAAAATGATCCATTTTATAACATCGGACGTTTGTCAAGCGTACATAAGACGTTTTTGGGACATTGGTGAACATCCCAAAAAACGACACGAATTTCCCTATAATACGTTTTAAAGACGTTTTTAAAACGTCATACTATCTAAGAGACGATGAGAGCAGTTAAAGGGTTAAAAAACAAAAGAGATTCTGCGTACCTTGGATTTTCGACACGAAACGTTAACTTCCTTGAAGGAACCGTCGAGGACACTTGACCGAGCGATCGCCGTTACTCGACTGAAGTTACAGCTCGCCCGGGGAAAGAGATCTCTGGTTAATCTGTGGGGAAGATTTGTCATTCTTTCGAGCAAGTGATGCACGATTGGCTCGGCTGTCAGTGTTCATGGAACGCGGCTGCAGCATCCCCCGGAAGGAGTAGTTATCCAAACATCAACTGGACCAGCCCTTCCGCTTGGATTGGACGATGATGTTTGCTCAGCGTTGCCACACCTACCCGAGATGTGCCTCTTTCCTCGCTTGCCTGCCTCTTCTTTCCTCTGACTTCTTCGGGGCAACCTGCTTCGGGCTATTCTGTTACGCAAGCCGCATTCTACTGAGTTTCTCCTTGGTAATGTGATTTGGCCCGCGTCAGCGCCACCCCTTCTCAGACCATTGCCAAACGTGATACGAGCTATTGCAATGATTGACAGTGATCCGCTTGGAAAGAAACACTTAGAGGAAGGAAATATTTTTAAAGGGACGTGAATAAAAAATGCAATAAAAAGACTAAAATAATTATTATGATATTTATATTTACTGAATATCTTCTTTTTACGAGGCTTCGCATTAATATTAGAATACGTGCTTTCATTTTGCGTTGTCCTCGGAAATATTTAGTACGATTAAAGCTGTTCAGGGTATTTTTTTCCAAACGGAAAAAATCGTGTTTTGGAATCGTTGAGAGAAACCTCAAATTCGTAACAAATCAAAGGCAACGTCAAGTAGAACAGCAAAAAAACATTTTTTATTACATTTGATTTAAAAAATAAAAAAAATAGATTTTTCCTGATTAAAAGTTTTTATTCTCATAATTCGAAAAGTACTCCATGTAAAGCCAGTGTGCATTTCAATATAAAATGTTTCCATCTTATTAGCCACATCGCAGTCTGGAAAGAAAGGTTAGGAAATTAGAAAGAAGAAACAACTTTGCTGCCAAGAATCAGATCGTATAATTCGCAATCTTCTTTCACAACTACAGATTCAGAGCTGCTTAACGGTTCGAGTAAACGATGATAGGTAGGTCATCACAATGTTAAATCGGTCATTCCTTGCTATGCGTCACTTATCTTTCTGTACATTCGTAATATGCACTCCCTGCCTGCCGTGGAAATGATTCTGTGGCGAGGATGTGATTAGGTCACGATTCGTTCGTATTTACACCGTTGTCAGAGCAAAACTTACAAGTATCGCGTGAACATTCCCATAGATTCTCGATCGTTCCAAAGATTATAAACATCTCTCATGGCTCCATCTATGTATCTTGTGCGACAGAATCATTTATGTTTCCTACACGTATCGTGAGGCGCACAGTGATATATGTCATGATATGTGATTCGATCGTTCCTTCAATGACTTTTCCGTTCTGGACATAACCTATTTCTACCACTAACACAGAAATCATGTGTTAAAGGCATGATTGATGCAGTAGAGGATTTGATTGTGCACCTCTGTCTTCGAAAGTCGAAATGACGGGAGTTCAATCCTTCACATGAATTATATTTTTATTTTCCCATATGTTGTTTTTTAAAAAAACAAAGTCAAACATAATTTCGATACATTTTCTGTGTTAGTTTTTGATATCAATTTACTTTTTTCTTATTTGTTTTGTGTACAGAATTAGTTGGCGTCCAAACCGTTTTGCGCATACAATTCTAGGTTATGGTAGCTGCGAGCACGCCACAATGGCCGGCGCCATGCTGTTCAACCTACAAGTTCCCGCCATTTCCTGACAACGCCGTCTGCCGGAAGTTGCACGCAAACGTTACAAATAATAATATAATAATGAGATAATGGGACTGCATAAGCAAGGGTGAAAAACTTTCAGATCTTTCGGGAACATCGTTCATTACGCCTTATGACAGGCTCACATCACTTCCCGGCAGCTTACACTCATGTATTTCTTAGGACTTACAGGTTAAAGTTAAGGGATAATCGTAACGTCAGTTTACGTTTTTACGTAAATCCTGTTCGTTACATTAAGAAATTCGTTGAAACAATCATTGCACAAGAATAAAATTTAAGAACAAGTCCTACTAACAAGGCGGGATATGGTCCATTAAAAATACATAATAATATCGTTTTTGTGTTTGGTAAGTTAGGTTATGTAACATGCGCATGCACGAGTCTGTGAAATGTATTATGTAAATACATGTGTCGCCCGTACACGAGTGACATATCAGTCAAACAGTTAACAACACTAAAATATGAAAAAATTACTAATTAATAGCTACTCGTCACTGCAAACCTTCATTGTTAATTGCTTTGTCATTATTAGTACCGAATAAATGTCATGACACGCTAGAGAAAGTTTACAATACTTGCAAAGCTAACTAATTTATCAGTAAGAACAAGCAAAAAGAAAATATTTGTATAAATTACTATGTGTCACAATATGTATATCCTGCAATTGAAATACAATATAAATGATTGTCGGTAATCAGCTTTCGCAGCCAAGCTGTTAATACAATGCGAGAAAAAATCAACGCAAGGAAGTTTTACAACCTTTCATTCGCAGTGAAAGTTACTGTCATGTGTTGGGATAAACATTTACAGAAGCGTAGATGGCGTTTGCTTCGATGTGCTTTACTATAGAAAACCTTCATTCTAAAATATGTCTCGAGTAAAACGAAGCGCTCCAGAAATGATTTTGAAAGCAAAAAATAGGGTACAAACTAATATTAATACAATATTTACTTCGGGGTAATAAAGTTTATGTTGTTGGGAACATTTGAAAAGTAACAATTAATTATAATTTGTCTTCCATCCTAGTCATGAAAGCACCATCTACGTTCCGATAAAATGTTTAACCTAACATAAGCTTCTTAAAAATTTACCAAAGATTGTCAATAATACATCGCAATTAATATGTTTGCAGTCCGTGGTACATGTTAATTACCACACGTATGAATTAAGGAAATAAAATTGATTAAAATAATTTGTATGCTACATAATTCACATTGCTTCACTTAACCTATCATTTTATGTAGTAAATACAATTATTTTAATTAAAAATAGCGATTAACTGCATACCTGACATGATAATGCAAGGAATAAGAGGACACAAAAATTTGTAGGCATTCACCATGTACAAACTTATTCTTAAATTCACATACTTATTGATAATTGTTAAGGGAAGGAAAATAGTTCTGTATAACACCATTTGCTGAGCATATCGCAGACTATGGAGAATCAGAACTATTTTTAACAGTAAAATAAACTTTACGGCGAGTTCTCTTGTTTCGTCATTTTTCGGAAAATGTACAGAACAATGTCCATTCATTAAATTACTACCTTAAAATAACACAATGCTTTCAATTAAAATTATTTCAACCTTATCATAGGTTAGCTTTGAAGAAAAATGGAAGTCTTCGTGGACAGAAACATTCTGCAAAGAAGCGTCGCTGAATTGCAGACTTTCTGTACCGATTAATTGTATAATATTTACTAATAACTGCCTTTTGTATAAGGGAAGAGCTAAACAAGCCTAGCTAGCGTTGCAGTCATAACCTAAACATTACGAGAGGAAAAAATTGAATGTTAAATTTAATCAGCAACTGCCAATTTCAACTAAGCAACTAGTAACTATATGATTGCACTCTCAAATACAACTGTATCCCTCCGAATATTTCAACGGAGTCATTTTCCTAGTTATCACTTGTTAATTCATCTTTCTTGAATCCAAATCGACATAACCTCTTTATCGGCACGTTAAACACTGCCGCGGATCACTTCATTGTTTGCCTCCTTTCAATATCGACGGGAGAAAAAAGTGGTTTGGTTAAAATACATTATGAATATTAATGCCAGAGTTTAGTGCTAGGTCCTTAAATAGGTATTAAGATGTAAATACTAAATTGTGTTTCGCTGCGACCAAACAATTTAGTATTTATTTTCAGTGTGACTTCATCATGTACTGACAGACGATTTGAAATACACTTCATTGAACAGATCAACTTCAAAATGGGATAGGAATAACATAACCTAGCAAAGATCGTCCTAAAAAAATCCCACTGGTTTAAATGTATCCTCTTGGCCCCGAATAAATCATCAGTGTTTAATGTTGCGATTTTCAGGCGACGCTACTTCTATTAACCGGCGTTAATCGACGCCAGTATTGCCCTCCGTGTTCGAGTTTCGACGGGGGTAAATTTCATAAGGTTAGGTGCGTCTTTAAGCTCTGATCATACAACTCCGACGAGTTCACTTGAAACGATCAACCGCAAAAGTATTGCATTAAGGGTGAATTCTCATTTTGCGGAATGTCAACAATATTAACTGGATCAACAACGTCATTTTATTATTAAACACATTCATCAATTGTCTGTTACATCCATTTGTGTTAAGGTTCCGGATGGCTCGTTACTGCGATGATTCGTGAAGTTGCTGAAATATGCGAATACTGTTATACAAAATAACTACTATATTTTGATGATGATGTTGCTGGCCCAGTCCATGATGAAGACAATTAATATTGCAATATTATCGAGTTTACACAAAAAATAAAGAACTTCTAATTAAACAGCAAAAGTTAAGAAATTCTCGTCTTAAAAAATACCCGTATTATATTACTTCAAAGGACCAAGTTGTACTTTAAATAAAATTGACTTCCAAAAAAACTTGATCTGAAGCCATTAAAATTTGTAACACAAAGTATCAAAATAAAAACTTCGAACTGCAAAAGGTCGCATATTTCATCATGTTTGAAAAAGGCGTGAGGCATAAGTTTTAAAAAAAATTAAGTTACACCTCGCTTCCGTTACAGATTGGTGTCTTCCTTTTATTATTTATAATATCAAAGTCAGTACAATACGAGATCCTTATGAATTAATCAACAGAAGTCTGTTAAACGGAATGGCATAAGTGTGTAAATTACAAAAATGACAAATTTCATTTTCCCGAGGTACGGAAAAGTGGACTTACATCGCTTTCAAAAACAACGACTCATCGTATATCTAAATTTCCATTTAGACTCTTTGCATTAGTGTACAATAAACAGAAACGACCGATGCACACGACGCACAACAATGTATTTACACTTTCATCGTGCGACACGAATTATTTGCTTGAAAGGGAATAACATCACGACGGAACAATTCAGTAGAAAAAGGCCTGTCGGATTAAGGTTGATTCACACTACAGGAAACGCCAAGATCACAAACCTAACTTTTAAGGTTACATCAAAATATTATAGTAGTCATTTTGCACGATAACGTTCAAACATTCAGACAACTTCATCAACCGTCTGGAATTCTCGAGAAGAATATTTTCACGTGATGTTTCATGCAACTACCTGTAATTGCCATCAAACGTGAAACTAACCTTATCACAAACAATAGTAACAGATAATTAGTAAATAAATGTAGATATTAGTAGTATGTCGTTGCAGTTCTACTAAACGCATGGTTTGATTTGGTAGCAAAATTCACATAACCTTACTAATCTGGTCCGTGAAGTTGGCGTCCCATACAGTGTGAAACGAGCTTAAGTGAAACCGCCTTCTACTAATGCAAGCTTTCGACAAATAAGATGTTACGGGCGGGAATCGAGATAAATCTATATATTCATACACTCATATCTGTATATCACTTTCTACAAACCGTAATGCGTTTATTATGTTTAAATTGTTTGGAGGCTACCGCTACGTGGCGCAATAATCGAAGGACAAGGCGAGCGTACACTGTACACCTATGTAGAACATCACCTATTTAGTACTTTAAGTTAAATCGCACAACTCACCCTCCCCATATAGAAAATCTTATTTACAATTTACAGGGTACTTGCGCACTCAGGTACATCTACCAACTTCACGCCAATTTCCCGTAACTTTTTCTCGTTTTTCAATCTTATCATTTTAAGGTTTGTTGGTTGGGATTTGTTTATATATTATAAACAACTTTGACTAGCAGATTAGTTAGATCTTATGGCTCAACACTTTATAATAGATTTAAGATCGATTTCGCTCAGTTTTTAGCCCTTTGAACTCAGATAATCATTCCCACTCGTCAAGTTGTTCTTTGTGTGAAGAGGAATTGCACTTCTTTGAGTGCAAAAGTAAGTAATTTGTAGGTTAGCATTTCCTTTCCATCAACTTTTAATCCTGTATTTTTACTTCTTTAAAACATAAAGAATTATAATAAATTTGAAGTTAAATGTCGTGTTATTTTTACCAATCGATTTATAAGAGAATTTGTAGGTTACGGCTAACAGGTTTTTCCAGAAAACTGGTATAGTATAAGTAACGATTTGTAGGTTAGGATTTTCTCTCCGGCAATTTCTACTCCAATATTTCTTAAGTCTTCCGCTATAACATATTTTATAATCAATTGAAAATTGATTTCGTCTAGTTTTAACAATGAATTTATAAGTCAAGGCATGTCTGAAACAGTTTTTAAAGATACTTGAGGTTCTGCGTGCCGTCCGGCGATGCACCATAATGCATAAGTACCAGTTACAGCTAACCACTTAGTCGCATCAACGATTACTAATTTTCAGTAAGCGAATTCGCATTTGTGCGATTGGAACATCCTCTCATAAAACGATCCTACGCCTCGTCCTCTTTCGAGGCTTTCGGCTACAAGAACTTTCTTAGATAGGGCTGTGTCTACACTGCTTGCTTGGCCCATATAAAAATTCGAATAGAATATAGAATAAATAATGCAATAATCTTGGAAAAAAGTTACATTTTTCCAAGGCTTTATCTTTCTAACCACACCGTTAATAATTCTACGTTTCTTTTAATATTTGTATCATACTCTTCCTTAGTCCCGTGGTTTATTAATGGTAAAATGAAAAGTGTGGCATTTTTATTTGTTAGAATTATATTTCTTTTAAATTATATGCTTTAGTAAACGCTCGGTCAAGTTGAAAGTATTATAAACAGTTGCAAAATAATTTCGAATTGTTGAACACAAAATGAACAATTGAAATGAATAAATGAACAATTTAATTATTTTGTTTCCTTGACGAAACTTGACACGATGTTTCAATCACCCTATATAATGCAAAAGTATTCAAAGCTACTCTTTAAGTCAAGCTAGCAATACACACGTCCCTGTCTTCGGCTCGCGTGTACTCCTGCAATTAGTCGAAATCGTTTGATCCGCAGAATCAGTTGAAACGGATGTGGAATCGGCCCTCGTCCCGCAGAGTGCGCGCGCCTACTAGATAACGATCCGTCGCAATGCTCAACGAGACTCTACAGGGTTGCCATGAAGTCTGGACAGATAGGTGTAACACATGACACTGGTAACAAAGGAAACTTTTGTGATCACCAGGATCACTTAGGGGACCACTTAGATCCGTTTAATGATGACACAAAATGGAAAATAACTATGTAGTAATTTTAGGGGAAGCGGAGATATACGAAGTGGCAACGCCGCATATGAAATCTTTGAAGTCTAGGGACTAGGGACTTCGTCGTGTTCATCTGTCTGTCACAGCCAGAGTTTCCCCCGTCTAACTTTGTACTACTTTCGTTGAAAAATCTGAAATAATTTAGGAAATTAGCGTTTAGTGAGTACCGTCAAGTAAAATTATAACGATCGCCATAAAATAATTAGATTTGGAAAAAAATAAATAAAACAAGTTTCGATTTAGCAAGATTTTATCTAGAATATTTTCAATACAATTTGATTAAAAATTGAAATTTTGTAGAGTTCCAAAACTACTTAACGTGTGGTCCTACGTGCACTTGGCCATACTTATTTAAACCATCTTTCGGTATAACAACTTGACTCAAATAAAAAAATCAAAACCTGTAACATCATTTGATATTCACACACTTCTTGTTACGTATCAAAAAAGTATAAACATGCATGCATGCCTCATAGAGTATTTCTGAATTCGCCTAAATGTCCGGACTTTTTGTACCACCCTGTAGGTGTTAGTAGGATATATATGCCGCCGTCTTTGTCGGGATAAAGTATGAACCGTAAAACAATGTCAACACCACTCGTGCCTGGTCGGATTAAGGTCTACCTCCACATGATCAGTGAATGCATCAGTGACCTGTTGATGCGGTTGTTGCTCAATGCTCCAGTGGATTTAACTTTTTAGCTTTAGTTGCCAAGTAAAATTTCCTTCACGATATTTTTAAATTGAAGAAATTAAATTAATTTAACTTGCACTGGAAATTTGTATGGTTTTTATTATTTGCAGCACCAGTATAAATATCATTATGGTACCATTATTGAATATTATTTCATTGCATTAAATATTAAATAAAGTCGGTACGCGCCCATTGCTTGCAGTAAGGTCACTTATTATTGTTAGTCAACACTTCGCACACATACTGATACTGAAATTATAGGATATTAAATAATGCAATATTCATTACTTATACGAGCTGTTTCAAAACAAACTTAAAAATTTCAAATTTAAACAGGTTGAGGTATACAGTTATTCAGTTACTAATTGCAACAACGTATTATTCTTTAAATTTGGGAGAACTAGTTGTTAATAAATTGGAGACATAATTCGATATATTAAAAAATAACTCAAGTTGAACATATTTACTAAAAAAACACACTTTTGGGTACTTTCTCCCAATGACGCTGAAGCACTGATTACCCCCACTGGAACATCCAATGCACGACCAAGTCACTGACACACGTGTGACTGGAGCGCCACCATCAACAATGGCGGCATGGTATAAGATGGTAATACTCATATTGCGGTAATAGTATTAGCGCTAGCTGAGTTACACTGAGATTTCTCCTATGGATTGATAATATCGTTCGGCATAATATTGTCCAGCGGCGTCGTCGCTCCTTAAAGCTATCGTCGTACAAACTTCGATGTGACAACGGCTGGACAGTGGATAAACACTACGCTCTTACGTTCGTACAGTCTTAAAAAATGATATTCCGTTCACTCCTCTGCCTGGACGCCATCTACTGTGTTCTACGATTTTATTATGATATTTCTAGAGTAAGAATCAACCCTTGCCATGCGGACAAAAAATTAATCCGCAAGAGGGCGCCGTGTCAGTTCTCACCCAGGGTGAGCATCCTCTTCCATGCATTCGAAATCAACTTGCTACATGCAAACTTTAGTGGGTTTTCTACGCTTCAGCAGAATTCTACACGCGTATCATTTTATTTTCAAAATGATACATAATAATTTAAGGGAAAGGACATATTTGTAAAATGGGAATGAATATGCTTGTCTGCGGTATGGCATAACAATTGCGAATATATTGCGAAGATCTTTAACATCTTGTGTTATATTTATTGTATTATATTTTGTAGTTTTTCTCTTTTTATTTATAGTTGTGTCATCAAAAGATAATCACAGAAGGGAGTCACACGATGGGTCAGGAATGACTCGGCGAAGGGTTCACCGGATATGCATTGACAGTGTCCAGCCGTGCCTTTGTCGCAAATGAGGAGGTAAACCCTCCTACTTCAAAGAGAGATAAAGGGAGAGAGAGAGAGAGAGAGAGAGAGAGAGAGAGAGAGAGAGAGAGAAGTAAAAATAGTTGAAGGGTGCCAGCAAATCCGAATCTACCGTATATTTCAAAGTATTGGACCTTTAGGAGTGGGAATTAAAAGCGTGGTCACAGCACCAACCGCCAGAAAAGCCCTGATAAGAGGAAAATATCTGGCGACAAAGTATTAGAAAGTGGTGCGCGACTTGTGACCGTAACGTTTTATAAAAAGACAAAATATCTCACTAATTTGCGATCGTTAGAACGTCAGTGGACTACGATCGCCATACAATTTACATGCACCCTTTGCGCGTGAAAGATGGAACTAAGACAGTTTGCGTGGTACAGGTTACTTGAAATTCTTCAAGATCTAATACTTCGTCTACAGTAGTGTGTTGCGGATCTAACCCGGATTAGGTTTCAAATCTAGCCCTGGTCGTATTGTAGACCTAACGATAGTCTGTTTTGATGCAAATCTAACTCAGATCGTACAGACCTAACCATACATTAGTATAGAGATAGTCAGAATTGTGTTACATACCTAACCCTGCTCGTGTTACAGACCTAACCATAATCTGTTACAGACCTAGCCGTGATCATGTTACAGACCTAACCGTGATCATGTTACAGACCTAACCGAACTCGTACTATAAATCTAACACAGCATGGCTCAGGTGTGGATAACCATTCCGAAAGAAATAATGTTACAACAAAGTGTCAAAGTATCAAAGAATCTCATTAAATTCGCTTCATCTGTTTGTTTAACCCCATCAGTTTTATTTTTTTCGTAACTACGTAGCTTGTAAGTGAGGCATAAAAGAAGTGTATAAGTCACACACATGCTCTGTTACAATTCACTGTACTTTGTTGCATAGAAATTAAACCTTATCGATGATACTCTGATATTTCTTCGTCTTTCCCCAAATGGTCTTATGCAATTAACTCAGTCTGCATGAGTCTAAATGCGTGGGTTCTAAGATCAATACACTACCGTAGACCAATAATATCAGACTCAAATATTCACAGAATACCGCCGAATTCCGCACGACGATTTATCTAGGAGACGGAAAGCCTCAACGGAAACGAGCTATGCCCAATATGTTCATCTTACGCACACGTGAAGCAAAACGATTCTTACGACCAAGAAATACGAGCGCCGTGCTACCTGTACAAGTGTTCGATTGCAAGAATAAAATTGACGAACAACAAAACCTTATAGGTTCAGCGCTTCGATTCATTACTTTCGGCTCTCACAAAGTACAGATGGCACTCTCATTGCCACTCGTCATCTTTGCACGTGGGAATCGATTGGATCGAATGTGCCATCACTCGTCAAGCTATTTAATCCTTATACATCCTGCGATCTACCTATACGTACGACGCAAAAACCGCTATAAACTGGATCAACATGGAAAAACATGTATAGGTTAACTCTATCCACGTGGGGTCGTTTGTACGTGTTGTACGTGTCGATGCGAGCGCCACTTACATGCCCGTGTAAACAGCGTGGCTCAGGAAAGTACCATAGAATTTGCGATTAGAAATAACTGGACGTATTGAATGAGTAAACAAAATTAATATTTTTAATTAAATATCTGCGTTTGCCTCTTTCGCGTTTTTTAAGTTACTTTCATTCAATTGGTTGAAATAAAAAGTCCATAATAACACAAATGTTCTCGAACACACTTCATTCGTTAACCAATTCAATAAAAAAATGCAACACATATTCATTTCGCTTCATGTGTTCAAATACTTTCGTCAGCCACGACATGTCCATGTATGTATTTGTTTAAGTGTTTCCCTCATTGTCAGTAGTTAGCCAACGCGACGAATAATGATGTCCTAATTAGCGTCGTTACAAAATCCTTACAACTATTCAACAAAAACCAATTTCGTAACAACTCTTATCTACTTGTTGTTCCTGGCACGCGTATCTTATTCTGCCACGCTTACGCTTGCGCTCTCGCTTTTTCTACAACGTTCCCCCTCCCTTTCGCCATCCCCACCACCTCCTCCTCTTAAGCCCCGCCCGCCTCTTTGCCATTGGCTCGCATTCGCACATTCCATATACTCCGCGCTTACGCAATACTACACGTCGCTGATTTCATTGGTTCGTTGGAATATTCGCCTTTCCGCTCTCAGGCATACTTTCTGTGCAATTAGGGTGACCATAGAGCCCTCACGCGTTTGTTAAACAGTTGTATTATAAAAAATTATCGATAAATTATCGACGACAAAAGTGTGCGCGCGGCGTTCTCCTATTTTATAATTATTCTTACTGAGGCTGAATGAAAAATACTTGTGTGCTTGACCCTGGGATGATAACACAGCGGCCCGACAGACCACTTTTCTTTTGTTTTCTATAATATTCAACTGTTTATCATATTTAGTTGTATGATAAAGTATGGAAATGATGATTGAATAAACCTATAGTAAAAATTGTACTATGAATAAGTCATTTTTTATTCGAGGATGCCAAGACAACAAGTGTCATCACTCGTGTCACGCATCTACACCTTACGACACTGACCTGTTCTGGTTTGGTAAATTCACAGTTTTAATGCCAAGTGACATATCCGGAAGACATGTTTGTTTACCAGAGCATAGCGCGTAATCAGATATGTTTGATTCGAACGAAAACAGTATTGAATAATATTTTGACAAAAAATAGTGGAACTGGTAATTATTGCTGAAAGTATAAATCAGATCTTCTCACAAAGTATTAAACAGTTTCCGTACCAGTTTTGTTTTACTTCACTTTTAGGACGAAAGCGCCATCTTTGTACTTTCCTACAAGTGTGTAACTAAGGCGTGAGAACTACACGTGCCAGTCTCTGTAACTTTCATTTTACACTATTTGCTGACACAATAAAATCAATGTCTCCGGCGATAAATAGACATTTCTGGTTATCGTTATGGTTTATTACCATTTTCAGAAATCTCTCGCTTGGAATACCAGCCATTATGGTCACCCTAAATATGGGTGCCTTCGCAGCAAGTTTAACTCGTGGACACAGTGTTGAGGTGCCGATTTCTTGGAAACAGTGTAAGATATTACGCTGACCCTACGTCGACTATTATTTAAAACTCATCTAAGTCATTGCACTCAATGCCTCTAATAATATCGTATTGTTATATAATACATAATAATATACAGTACGAATTATATAATTATATATTTAACTTTATAACAGCTTTTGGTCGAAGAGACTGCATATACGCTACAATATCATTTTTGTGTATTCGAAATACCGTCATGCAGCTATGCTTCGTCCGAAGCATCATTCACAGCAGCCAAATTTACTAGTTGAATGCGCCAATCTTCGCTTGTTTCAATTCAATGCACTTAAATAAATGTAGCCGCCACGTGTCAGCCGGACACTCAAGGGAGAAGACATAGATGGCGCCAGCATCGATGGGACACACCGTAAAGTGGTTAGACTGATCATTCATTTGGTGCGAACAAAGGCATTCCTTTGTCACAACGCCATCTCCGTTTCTAAGTGTCCAACTAACGAAAGCGTGACAGCCACACAGCCACGACTCCTAATGGAACTTCTCCCCATTCCAGAACTTTCCTGGACCCCCTAAGTACGCCCGCACGATCACATACTATGTCCTACGAACGTCCAAAAGACGTCTACTAATTGTATAAGGGCGTGAGTGAAAAAGGGCCGCCCTACATCCAAAACTGTGTCACACAGTGTAGGTTCCACTTGCTGAGGAGCACCCAGGCACATCCCCACTCACCACCCGCCGAGAGAGCGACCCCTAGAAACGATCACGGACGATCCATCAATGCGTCCGGGTTCCGATGCGCACGGCACGACGATTTTCGTGAAAGAGCGATCAAAAAGGGAGCCACGTTAATAATAGTAAAGATAGATGATCGTAAACTACGGATAGAGCAGCCTACCGTAAGTATATGTGTATGTATGTATAACGATGCTTCGTATTCAGGTTCCATAGATATGTTAGTCGACTGTGTTGCTTTCACTCACACTTTGTACTATTAGCTCTTTCATAAAAATCCAGTATTTCGTTGGTCACAGGAGGGACGATCGCTTGCTCGTACCCAGTGTGAAAAAACAGTGAGAAATTGATGTTTCTACTGTTGGGAGTTGGAAAGGAGGCGCCTGACTCAAGGAGTAGAATGAAGTAAGTTTTGAGGCTTACGACTAACAAAGTCCTACCCTACTAAGGTAGACTAGATCCTGAGAACTATGTTAGTAAGGTTAAACAATACCTTACTTAGGTAGAGAAAGTCTCGAAGGCCATACCTAACAAAGACCTAGCCTACTAGGGTAGAGTAAGTCCTGAGGCCCACGCCTAGCAAACCTGCCTAGAAAGCCTGGAGTGGTCTGCGAGGCATTTAATTGTCACCTGGGACATTAAGTTCGAGAAACATGCGAGCCGAAATTTTCAAAAAGGTTAATAATTAATGCCAACGTGGCTTATAATGACTGATCATAAACTCTTTTGTTCATACGTGCCAGTAGAGTAATTTGAAGAAAGAGACGTTCCTTGTCAATGAGAGCCAAACGCCCTCTTTCCAGGAGTCAACAGAACGTGTGTGTATATGTGTGTGCATGATTAGAGTAATTACGTCCCTTAAGGTTTATTAAGCTCGAGACAGCTCTGTGGTCTACTGCCAGTCGATCGGTTGCATCTTGTCGAAAGTGGTCACGTTTCGTACAAAAAGAATCCTCGTCCGAGTCGGGCGAATCGCTGGTGAAACACTACGAGCGCCATCTAAGTTGCTGGTTTGTCCGAATCGACTGTTCCCAAAGGAAAGCGGCTGCATACGACAGGTCTGACACTATCAAAATGCTTGAAATCTTGTTGAGTTAACATGAACTGCAGGTTTTGCGGATCATTTGCGGTTGTGAGGTTATGTGATCAACCCAAAATTTGCCGCGTTGAATGTTCTAAAGCGAGATTTGTATAATAAGTGTTTAAAAAGATGAGATAAATTAATATCTCGAAAGAGTAAGCCAGCTTTCCTACCAAGTACGAGTTGTGGTACAAATTTATCAAATTTCCTACACGCCGAATAGATTCCTGGTGATAACAGTATCAAATTTAGCATGGTACTGTCAATAATTACAGAGCTGGCTTAACCCTCGAACCAACAACTTTTGCCAGCAGCGAATCTCGACTGAGATGTTCTTTAGCCTAATTTGAAAATTGTCAGAGCTGTTAAATGCATCCACATTCCTGTGGTTCTTAAGAAACAAAAGGGCGATTGGGGACATCGTTCGGTATAAAAATGAAAAACTCTACTTGTAGCACTGAGTACGTTTTGCTCGCCATTAAAAATGGACTTTGTACGAATGAAGTGCATCGAATGTGAATGGTTGTCTAGCAACAATCGCTCCGACACCAACACGCAAGCCTACAAACCTCGGGACTCCTTCAATCCCATTGGACCTGGGAGGATCATCACCCGTTGAGCCCACAGGAGTATTTCCCATCCGCCATTCCTTTCGCTCCAGTAATTCCGTTAATGATCATTTCTATTTGTTAACCTATTAACTGGGCAACATTAGTTAATTCACGCAAGTGACCAGTTGCAAAGATTGAAACACATCTATTTCTAATTACCACCACTACACTTCTATTGGAAGCGACTTATTTCTCAGGGATCAAACTAGCTGTTACCGTTCTTATTGTAATTTACACGTCGTGAAGCAATGTTCTTTCATGATTTACCCAGTTAATGGGTTAACCCATCCTTATCGTTAACCCCTTGCCTTACGATGTTCCCAATGCCAACGCAATCTCGATTATTCAACAGTTCGAACACTGTGTAGAATAATCCGGTCGATTCCCGATGGCGATGAGAAGAGTCAGGATTAAGACATACTATACAGGGAAAATTGACCTCTTACGTTACAACAACGGGACACACTTGTGTCTCCTTTCCTTAAACTTTAATCCCCACGACGACTGAGGCTAGCGACTATAAGGCAAGGGGCTAAGACGCCTACCGTCGAGGAAAGTACAACCATCTTGACTGGTCCATGAAGGGCGTCGAGTGAATGGGCGAGTGGTTACTTGGCTAAGCTCGGAGAGTACATATCGAAACTACTGTCGCTACTTCGACTAGCGCTGCAACTGCTTGAGAGGAGACGAGTGTTCGCATCCACCTGATCCCAGAGGGTTGAGCCCCGAGCGGAGAGCACGAGGCGAACAAGCAAGTAAGCAACCCCGAGAAACTGGAGTGTCTAGAGAGAGCAATCGCTCGATTGGCCTTGGAGAGCCAACGGGAACGATGCGGAGGGTATGCGAAGCTTAGTCAAATCCTGATGATTGCCGTCGGTCCCCCTTTCTCTTCCTTCCACGCGTCATCTTGCCGTGGATTATTTCATGGAGTGGTGTACGTGTGTCTCTCTGTGACGCGATGATCCGTGCGATCATTAATTACATAACGGCACACTTTTCCTTAAGGCTTATCGTACTGTTCATCTCGACCGGTTGTAACGAGACCGATCGGTTCTTCTCGAGCATCAGGAGCTCCTTGAAGAGGGCGTTCACGTTGTGGTTCGTCTTCGCCGAGGTCTCTAGAAAGCCGCAGCCCCAGGTCTTCGCCTTTGCAGCGCCCTCACTTGTAGGTACTTCTCGCACCGAGGCGCTTTCGTCGCATTTGTTACCCACCTGGTGGACAAACCGAGAAATGACAGATATTAGTGTTTATAGTAATCACAAGGTGCTCACATAGAAGTGACATTAGTCGATACTTTTACTGTGTACACTCGGAAACAACGAATAGATTCTTTAACCCGAAGAATGGTTTCTTATTTATAATAATTTAGATTTTATAAAATACTTCGTGGCAGAACCATTTTGTTTCGAAGGATTTCGAGAAAAATAACCAAAAAGCTAGTTTATACTGTAGAAACAAGTTCTTCAAAAAATTGAACTGAAATTATTTGTTGCTTGTTAATCCCAAACGTATTTCTTCATAATATTACAAGTATAAGGTGATGTATTTTTTTAATAGCTTTACAATAATAATAATTTAGAAATAAATAACATTTAAATGCTCAGCATTAGCCATACTGCTATCCCAATATATTTAGGTATCAATGTGTGTGAGTGTACGTATATCGTCCGGCCGCTGAACAAAGTGTTGGCATTTGTTTGTTGATCGGTGTGTTGTGTACCGGCTGGCTAAGCCTACGATATCGGCCCGGCTCCTCTCATCAGTCAATGGAGAAGGGTTCTTCAACGTTGCAGCCACCCCTCTCACCCCACACACCCCCATCTCTTTCTACCCCTCCCACCCCCGACCCTCTTTCGTCCGCCTCCCCCCACCCCTGCCTCTTGTCCGAGGGGCGCGTTTACAAAGGCAGTGACGGAGAATGGACTGACTTTAACCCTTCACGCTCGGTTAACCTCTTCTCTCGGGTTAAGACGCTACGACCTTTCAACTTCAACACCCTTCCTGCAGAACTATAAATAGCTCTAAACAGCTCGATGCTTGCTCTAAGACTTAACCTTTGGGTTGCCATCGATGCTTAAAGGATGCAGGGTCTATTTTTTTCACACATTGACATTTTTTTGTTCATTTGAATTTTATTATATTGTAAAAATATAAACTGCTCTGAATAGCTCGATTCTTGCTGTATGACTTAACCTTTGAGTTGCCATCGATATCGAAGAGATTGACATTTATATTTTTCTTTTAGTTTTGATAATGGACTGGAAATACTCGATAAAGAAACTTCGACTTGGATTAAGATTTATTGTTCCCCGTTTGTAAGTTTACTCGTACTAATTAAGTTATTCCAGAGTGGAGCTCCACTTCATTATAAAACAAAGTTATCGTAGAATGTTGAAATTAGTTTCTTCCCTTTGATGGCGCAGTCATTAAGTATTATTCATTTAAACCACTGATTCTCGATATTAAGATAAGTATGTATATGTAATAGAGTTTTTTAATAGCTATCACTCAAGTTCAGTCTCGATCATTTTTTAATCATCGAGAGTACTAGTGTCCCGAGTTCAAATCCCCATCAGGATTAAATTTTGCACAACACTCAAATCTCTACCATTTTTTAATCACCCGATATCTGAAATATAGAACGCTTGTTCGAACATATGTGTATGCGCCTACGTGCAAATTGCACATATTTCGTGTCCCGAATCCAAATCCCCATCAGGATTGAATTTTGAGTAACCCCTCAAAGTCTCAACCATGTTTTAATCACCCTGTAGGTGCGTATGAGCGCGTGTGTGGATCCATATATGCACATATGACGCGTAAGTGTCCTGCATCCGCAGTGCGAAACGCAAAGGTAAATCTCAGTCAAGTGGACGATGCTACTCGACCGATTTTCAAAGCCGCTTTCTGCCCGAGCGTCACGATGCCTCTTACAAAATCACTTAATTTCACGATCCTAAACTCTCGTCGCTTTTGGCAGCGCGCCAGGATAGCAGCTTTCAACTGCGTTAATTGAGACGTTTCATTAGTGCGCGACTCCTGCCAAAATCGAAGTCCTCGTTTTCATCAATGCCAATTGATGTAAATATTTCTATAATTGATGAGTGTTTAAAAATTCGTATCACTGATTCGCAAAAAGTATAGGCTGCTTCAAAATAAGGTCACTTTTATGCAGTTCTTTTAAGTTTCGTAACTTAAACTTAAACATAGATAAAACTGTCATATTGTTAAAAACTAAAGGAAGTTGAATCAAAGAATGCTCTTTTACACTGTTTTATGTGTCAATATATTTACAAAATCTTAAGATATTTATAACTGATCAATTTTAAAGTAATATGTATTACTATCTTGTGGAAAGCAATATTTTCGAAACTGTAATGCGTATTCAACGCGTATTAAAATTAACTAATATACCGCATACCTGAGTAGTTTAAGAGAAGTGATAGTAAAAAAATGGAACATCCTTGGTTTTTTATAGTAACTGTGCTACTCTTGTTGAAGTATAACTCAGCTAATTTCCCTAATTTCTATCAGAAATGTTTGAAAATCTATACACATTTTCCGTTACATACATTTTCAACAAGTGATTCATATTTGGCGTCATCGAATCACTTGTTCGTCAGTTATTGTGTTAACTAGAATCATTTATTCTGATGATCCATTCAACGAACTAAATTAAATTATAATAACAACAATAAAAACTGAATAATAATAATAAATAATTTCAGTCAAATTTTCACTAATATTTATAACTATTTACAGTGCGTAAACAAAGTGTTCGTACACCCAGGTTGTCTGAAGTAAACTTTCTTAACGGAGATATCATTCTGCTTTAAGAACATTTATTTTTTCTTAAAAAGGAGACTTTTTTCTTTAAGAAAATTAGTTGTTCTTTAAAAAATAAACATTCTTCTATATTAAAATTTACTCGAAGAACACCAATATGTACGAATACTATTTTCACCCACTACAAGAGTTTCACACGGTAAGTGCAAATAAATAACTCACCAGCATAACGGGTATCTGCTGTATCTCCTGTCCCTTGAGGTCCCTTATGCTGTCCCAGATCGATCGAAGTTCCTCGAGGCTCTGCCGGGAGCAGACCGAGTAGACCAGGATGAACGCGTGACCCTTGCTTATGGATAACCTCTGCATCGCGGGGAACTGATGGGAACCCGTTGTGTCCGTAATTTGAAGCGTGCATATGTTTTTGTTGCAGCTTATCACCTGGAACGTCGCAGACACGCGTTGTACACACTACCGGGCCGATTGTCTTAACCCTCAGCGTCCGATGCTAGGTTTAACTCGTTCGAAACTGGTTCGTAACTGGTTCGTAACTGGTTCGTAACTCAATTTTAAAATCGAGTTTACATTAATATTTTTCAATCATATAAAGAAACGGCTAATGAGAAAGTTGCAGTATTTGGTAAATATAATAACAAATAAAAACTTTTTTTTAGATATAAATTTTTTTCTGATTCCAAGTTCAACAATAATTTTAGAGCATCAAATATTTTTTGATATTCTTATTCTGAAAGAAAAAAATCCAATGACATATAACAACCTATAATTATAATGAGTTACAACATTTTTGAAGCTTCAACTCAAAAGTGTCACAAATATTTATCTCATTAAAATTTTGAGAGCCACCATGACGAAATTTTGTTAGTCACAAATATAGGACCATCTTAATGCACCCTTCGAACGCACGTTTTTCTTAACTAGTTATTTTTTTCGGAATTCGACACGCTTCTCGTCGCGCACATAGCAAGGGTCCCACCAGCTCCACCGCAGGCAGGTTATGTTTCGGTTAGCTTTGGTTATGTCACCCGATTCCTCCGAGGGTGATGTGAAATTTGCCGACGACTTGGCAACACCGTTGATAGTCGCCTGGGCCGCGCCCTCTTTGCACACATCCCTGAACTCGATTCAAGGGCTTCGTAAAAGTGAGGTGTAAAGAAATTGTGACGTCAACAGAGAATGAGAGCAGATAAATGTGAAAATCACTGTACAAGACACTTCAAAAAAGAAGTGCTTGAAAAAACTAATGTTCGTCAAGTAACTAAATTGATTATGAAAGATATAATAATAAATGTGCGCTGCCGAAAGTTCCTGCCTGTTTCTAACAGACATCATATTTGAACGGCGCTGTATACTAGTGTGGAAGTATATTAAAAAATAATATAAATTTTACGAGTGCAAATACTGTGTCTAAGTGTTCACATTTTTTGTTAAAAACCCTATCTATTAGAACTTGCATGTGAAATATCAAACTTTTAACAGTACTATGTATTGCAATCTCGACAGTTTCATATGCAACCATCTGTATGTATGGAGCACAGTAACTTCTTTATAAAATCTTTAAGAGTTAGTCGCACTACAAATCTAAATCGTGTGTAAATCAAGCAATCAAGTAACTCTGTAGAAGGAAAAGGGTTCGGTCTTACAGGTTGTTTCAAAACTACTTCAAAACTTCTAGTACGAATTGCAAAATTTATTTCCTCGCGAAAGGAATTTTCTTTTGTTAAAAAACTATTCTATAAAATTAATAGATAAGGACAGTATAAATGAAAAGTTTTATAGAACTGTGTTAAAAGTAATTTCTACTACTGAGAAACCTATATAATGCAAAATAAATTATGTTTGTAGGATAAAAAATAACGTGACACTTTAAAAAATGAGGGGTTAAATTGAGAGCAATAAATTAGGTTATATATTATTTTACTCCTAAAAAGTTTCTATTCTTCCTTATTTTAGGTTAACTTCAGTTTGTGCTTCTAATTACTATAAATCGTTATGTGAGAAGTTGCTGCTTTCCTGCGTGCAGAAGCAGTGCCATACAAGTGCGGGGCCCAGGCTATACTACCGCGTTCGAAAGGTGCAGATATTTCTATTATAGCATGCGAAATACATATACAGTTGGTCTGAAGAGTATAATGCCACTCCAAGAAATTACAATCACCCCTAACTAGGTATTTTAGCAACTTTTATTCGTTATCAATCTCTTTAGACAATTTTAACCGTACTCATTCCGGAATAATTATTATCAGAGAGATTGTTTGTTTGTTCATTATTTATCTGAGAAGTAATTGCTACAGTAATGGTTAAGGTGGCATGAAACTTTCAAGACCGACTGTATATTAGATTATGGATATTTATGCAAATATAATTTCATTAATCTATTTCAGATTTATATTTTGACATTGACAACTGCTGCTGTGTGTATTACAAAATAGTCTTTGAAAAGGTGTATACTTTACTTTGCATAAATATCCGCAGTCTACCAATAAATTAATTTACTACTGTCGAGGAATCTTAACCTCGACACTCTTTATTCTGTTTCAGTTGAAATGTACTTGAGAAAATAGTTGATTGACGGGAACCATTTTTTGTATCTATTATATGTAAAATTGCTTTGGTATTTTGCTAAGATCTGATATTTGTGGAATTTCTCTAGATCGAACTCGACGTAAGAGTATCTGTGAATGAAATTCATGTCGAGTCACGCTCAACAAAGGACTTCTAAGGGTTAATTATAGTAGGATCGCTGAAAGAATAAACTTGAAAGTTCCCTCTCCCTTAAACAGGCACTTCCACCACTATTTGTTCTTGAGCGTCTAGTCGGACCCACATTATGCATCAGCCGCCTTCTTATTGCTTGCCCGACCTCATAGGGTCAACACCAAGTTAGACAAAATGAAGCTACGTCTGTTTGTGTTTGACCTCTCTGTGTCAAGATGCTAAAAGGGAAATAGTCTCTTCCAATCAGAGAGAGAGGCATTATGTAGCTAGAAGTCACCCAGCATGTGTAACTGGAAAGCGCGATAGAGGTAAATGGACCATACAAAGACTACCCGAGGGGGGTAAAATCCTGGTAAATTTGTCACATTTCTCCCCACTTAAAAAGTCCATTCTTTCAACAATTCCATTATTTGGATGAAGGTCTTTAGGTCCTAAACTGTATTGAACATAAAGGTTCGATAAAAAGACTCAAAGTCTTGATTCTACTCTAGGTTCTAACCCTAACGGTCCTAGTCCACAGGTCTCCTGACCTTACTTTCGGACGTTTCACAATAAGCTCGAGCTGCGACCAAAGTGGATTGCAGTAGTATAATTCAAAAGTGTAGGTTCTTATATCTCACTTTAAGTATTAAAAAATCAACTATATTAGATGTAAAGGTCCCACAAATGGATTTTCAGGATCTAAACTGTAGGTCCTGAACTGTAGGTCTTTGGACCTCATCTCCCGACGGTTCACAACAATCTCGAGCTTCGCCATGAAGTTGGTCGCAGCAGTATCTAAAGGTCCCACAAATAGACCTCAATTGCCTAAATCGTAGGTCCTACTTCAGGGCTTTAAAGAACCTTAGGTCCTAAATTCTAAGTGTTTGGACCTCAGTCCCCGATGTTTCGCAACAAGTTCGAGGTTCTTCCTGAAGTTGGCTGCAGTGTCGCGTTTCAAAAGTACGAATTCTCGGGTTCTTCTTACCTGCCTGTAGGTGTCCTCGATGGTCGGAATGTAGGACTCTCGGAAGGTGCCCTTCACGAAGCGAAGGACCAAGGAGGTCTTGCCAACACCACCCGCACCGAACACGACGACACGGTAGTCGTTGCTTTGCTCCGGCATCCTGACATCTGCTTACTCCGACGATGCCCGGCCCAGTGGCTCTGCTTCTCAATGACTGGCCAACTGATTCCCGGCTCCGATCTGCAGCACGACATATAAACCCTCTGTGAAACATGCCACCCCTACTCCAGGCGCTCGCAGCGCACCCCGGAAAAGGTTAGCCTGCAACTCCAACCCACGCTTACTATCACCACTGGTCTACCAGATCATCCAAAAGTGCACAACATAACCTCCTTCGTTCACACCCACGGCGATCGTGCGTGGGGGAGTTGATTAATGGGCTACATTACCCCTAATGGGTAGAAGATTTGGGGTCGTCGTGATTTTAATTGGAATTTTAATTGGCCGGTTAGATAATTCTGGTTTCACCGATGAGGCCAATGATTCGGGATTTGAAATTGATGGTATCCGATCCTCACTATCCTAACCCAATTTGTCCTAGGCCTATCAATTTGGCAAAATGGGAAGATATCATGCGTAATAATTACGTCCAATAGGTGAAAATTTCGACGACCACGCGGTTGGCATTTTAATTGAGTAAATAGTACGTTTAAAAGTTTGCAAATCCAATGCTAAATTTAACAACCTAATTTCTTCCTTGTAAAATCTCTTGTTGGTATGAATAATAAAAAAATTAAATTTGCATAAATATATGGAAATGGTTATTCACATTTTCGCAGATCAGGTTTCCACAAAAAACTTTCCTTCTTTAAAACGTTCTTTGGCAAGAAAAATGTTTGCAAACACGCAACGCTAAATCAGGTTCACAAGTCTGTAAACATTGTTTGTATATTAATCTAGAAATAATTGATGCGTAAATATCAGATACTCCGAAACACAAAAAATGTTGAAGGGACATTGTTCGATGCAACTTTTTTCTGTTTTTATCAGCATAACATTGTTTCAGTTATGAAAAAGAGAATCTCTCTGTTTATGTACTCGCAACTGTATCGTAGAGGAACACAGTTCATAAGCACAAAAGGTTACATGAGGGCGAATTTGCCCTCGCTCGTGCGTAATATTTCAACCTGCGGCGAAGCTCATCCTGGTTGTTTTTTTGTTGGAATAATGTGAAACATGTCGCCCACGAGTCACAGAACTCCGAGGATGCTTTGATATTTAATACCGGACAGTCGAGCGGAATGATTGTTGCGTAAAAATGTGGGCGGACCAACGATTGGCATTTACAGTCTACTAACATTCCGGAACTAACCTATCACAAAGCTTTCGGTCAGTTTTTATGTTGAACATCCCACCTGGTTCGGCCACCTCAAATATCTGGCTCATTTTTAATGAATGGAAAAAATGTCGCAAGAAAATACTGAATATTTTAATAATGAAAATATATTTATCGGGGATATGTTTCTCGAAAATTCAAATGGCATCGAGTTTAGAAAAAATATCAATTTTTTTTGGTCGAGAATGAAAAACCCTTTATTATCACTTTTTCATTAAATTATGTAGATGTATGTAAATAGACAGTTTAGTTATAGTTCATAGGAGCATTACAGTTTCGAAACAAATTTATCGATTATGTTATAACCATTAGTTTATAACTATTATTGATTTACTAGGGATTGCAAAGTGTTGAAATTAATCATGATAGATTATTTAAATAGAACAACATTAGCGAACATTTTCAGTGCGCAATAAAGGCATGCTTGTGACATCAGACACGTGTGACGGAAACTCATTTAGTCGGTATTGTTTGCAGAGAAAAGCTCATTTCTCTAGGACTGGTCGTTGCAAGCCTATTTCTGGAACTATTTCGTTAGATGTGTTGGTAAATACTGCGACGAGCATATAAATAAGAACATTTTGAACTGTCAACCAAATATAATGTTCATCTTATTTACATAACTCACTTTCAACAATAACATTTTGTGAATTGTAAACATTTTACTATTCTTCTATTGGGCGCTAAATTATTAACATATTTAAGTTTGTAAACCATTAACAAGCTTGTCTATGAAACTAATTATAAGTTTGCTCACTCGTCACTCTCAATCGACCGATGTTTGTCATGTTTACATAACTAACTCTTGGCAATGACTCAAGAAGCACGTTTCCCGAGTCGCACGACTTCGGAAGGAAGGATGCGGCACGTTCAACAAGTGAAGTGGTGACGAGAGAATCCGCAGTCATTGGAGGATGCAACGAGGAGCCCTAACCTTAACAAGCCCGGTGACCCTAATCGCCACAAGAAAGATTCCACTCATCCGCCGGCAGGCAGTGCTATCGCCGCTAAGGATCACCGTTATTACCGTCAGCCGTGAAAAATCCCACCCTAACCAATTGACTGTTAACAAAAGAGTGATCGAGCAAAGGGCGCCAACCAATATCATATTGGTTATGTTAGACGAGTTCATAATTTTCCAGCCCTTATTTACAGAGTTTGTTTACAAGTTAATCGTTGCGATCGATGAAGACCTTACAAAAATATAGCGCGCGAACCTTCATGTATCATTAAATTAACTCTTGCGCTACTAAAGGTGACCTTGGTCATCCAAGGTTCAGCTTCCGCTATAGTAGAAAACATTCTAGTAAACATTCAGTATTGCAAATGCTATAGTTGTTGAGAATACCGTAGAAGTTAGAAAATTATTTCAAATTATGACGCTCAAACAAAACGGAAGTAGCACGAAGAAATAAAAAAGATAACAAATGGTTGGTTAGATTTATTTCTGTCTTGTCTGTGTAATAAGTTAAACGTGTTAAATAAGTCTTATTTAACTGTATCCACTAATTACAACAGAATAGTACAAATCGTTTTTCAATCATTCATATTAATAATAGATAGCAAAAAAGTGTTTTAAGAACATTTATTCTAAAAAATACTAGGTGCGCTAACACTTTTTTTACCCATAATTGTATAAGCAACGCAACTGTGTCTAAGTCGATCTCGATCTAAGTCATATCGTAATTCGGCATCAACATGGAATATACAAGATTGTATAAGCTAGAAAGCAAATTTTAGCTCAATACGCACAGAAATGAGACGCAGCGCCAATTACCGATTGATATCGAATACTAGATCTCGATCGATAAAGTACACATTACAGTAACGTATCAAAAATATTGGCACAGAGGTATTACATGTGATATTCAATATTTCAAATGAATCAGAGTTGTGTGAAAATTTTTATTAACATTTTGTCGCTACGATGTTCCCGACTAATGGAAGTGGAAAAAATTGTTTGCTACTGCTCCTGATGAACTTAATAACACAGTTAAAAGCTGTCTCAAATAATGCTTTCCATCCTTGCACTCCATTAAAATACACATTAAACACGGCATATTCTAGTTTATCACTAATAGCGTAAAAAACAATGAACATTAAGTAACTAAATGATAAGTTATATGATATCATATATGGTATAATATGATATATCTTAGTGACCTTGAAAATTTCGTATTATATCAGTGAAAAATATATTTCATCACTAAATGTTCAGACTTTTCTGAGAACTCTTTAGAGTATAGAAATCATTTTCCAGAACATTTAGATTATTATTTCTTCGTGAGTTATGATATTTTACGCATTGAAATATTGCGTGTTCTATTACGACTCCACAGCCACATTGTTCGCGCTTAAATTAGATCTCTCGGAATAGGTTAGAAGGTAAGAGTTCCTTAATTTGGTTACCTAACCTATATCAGCTAATAATAATTTTGTCTTTCAATTAATTTCAGATGGAAACACATTTTATCTTATATCGTCTATATTTATTTCTTATTTCTATCATATACTTTCGTTTACTTTTGTGGGCAAGAAATTACTATGTGTGGTGTTAAACAAATGTTAGATGATGGATTACTGTTATCGAAAAATAGAGATCATTAATAGAAGTAATTACATCTGTTGAGTGTTCAGCAATGTTTGAATTTAATTATTGGGTTTAAGTGTTACTCCACATGCAATTATCTTAACCTCAATAATGACCGAGTTATATTAATGGTAAGCAAAAGCTTCGGTTGCCCATTACAAACGACAATAAATATTCCCAATAACTAAAGTTAAGCAAAGTTCTGATTTTTGGTAATCACCAGTTTTTGGTACAATTGTTGCCAAAAAGACAACACAATAGAATTTCTTGCAACTTATCCAACTGTCCTGACATTACGCATTAGGGCCAATTGTCATTTAAAGCAAACATTTCTGTACATTTGATGCTACATTTTCTGCGAAATAACAAACAGTTCTCAGAATGAACATGCATTAATAATATCGCGGCGGATCGATCAACAGATGAACTGAATAGAATCAGTGATAGAATCACCGATGGAATGGACAGTAATGTACAGGGAGATTCACATGCTATTGAATCTGTCGTATTCCACTAGAATGTAAATTTAATAATTTTAATAAATTTCAGTAACTTCTCATTTTTACCATCAGTTAAAATACGATGTGTACATCGTTAATACTTAAATTATTGTTAAATTTTTGCTTACAAGTATGGTTTTAATTCAATAATCTTTAGAATTTGTTATTTTAATTGCAAGCTAAAAAAAGACTGGCTGCGCGGTCGATAGTACTTAAATTATAACGTGTGGTCGATACTAATAGCGGATTCATGGAATTTAATTGAATAAAATGTCTGAAAGTAAGAAGAGCAATCGATACTCTTCGAAAACTAAATCAGGCTACAAACAGAACAGAAGTCCTATAGTAAAAACATATTTCTAAATATTCTAAAACAGTTTATTTAAATTTCTGTCTGTCGTATATTAAATGCCTGTTTCTCATTGTCACTAAAATTTATATCAATCGGAAGCATAATTAATATATACAGTGGCAATTATAGAAAGAGCTAAATTCTGTCTTCAAAAATGAAGTAGTGCTGTACTGCTAAAAGGAAATTAAAGTCGAATTAAATAATGCATTCTGCTAATATATTTTCTGTTAGTTGGATGTCAACATTATTACGGCAAAGAACCCTTGGTTAATATTTGCCAGAGATCTTATGTTATTTATAACCACCTCATTTTGGTCGTGCATTAAAACATGTAGAATTTATTTCGAAATTAATATTATTAAGTTGTGAAAGGAGATATTCGAAAAACTTTAATGGCTAGTTAAAGACCCCATAACGTTACGGTATGTAATATTATACTGAAATATATTTGAAATTTATAAATAATAAATAATTCATTACTACTTGTCCCATTTGGTAAAAACTTTACTACTTGCGTTCTAACAAAATATCAATTGTTTGAAATAAATAATTGAGGTGGTATAACAACACTCTGCCACTGACTGTGTACCAAACCATTAAAAAAGCCGTAAATATTTTCCCCTCGCAATGAAATAAAGCTATAATTCTTTTATACAATGAAACAGCTACGGTTTGTTGGCAACAGTCACAAAACTATTATACTGCGTGATTAATATTACTAACTACTCTTGAAAACAGGAAATTCTATAGGGAAAAAGAAATATTCTTTAACATTCTGGTGTTCTCTATACAGTACTTTTTTGCAGCAGTAGACAATTCTGAATTGTCGGTTTGTTTAATTATTTGCAATTGAAAAATTCGACTATAATTAAACGTGGTAAGGTAACGGTAAACCTTCAACTGAATCCTTGATTTTTCTTTACGTTGTTTGCATCGTGGCCCTCCTAAGGGCAACGCCAGCCCCAGCTAAATGGAGTGTCAACAAACTCCAGACGAAATTTCCAAACACTTCTCGAAGTTTCTACCCTTAACCCGAGGTGTTGATGTTGTTATCGTTAAATCGACTATTTTTATTTTTCGTGTCAAGAGTACTACTCCTTCAACAAAACTCGGCATTCGGACCATTCCTTTAAACGCCCTACCACAAAGGCGCAGGGTTAAACACGACCTAGTGTTGCATTCTAAAAAAACAGTATCCTGACGTTTCCTTGCACATTTGAACCTTTGTCCATCCCCTCAAAGACTCGCTATGCGACTATACAAACACAGGATTGAATCGAACACGCCTAATTCCTACTCTCATTCCGACTACTAAAGGACGAAATGTAGTTAAACAAGATCTATTGTTTCAAGTTAGAGAAAGAACAGTCCTGTTTCCTAATACCGTAGAAATTCTATCTGCCCCTTCCAAGTTCAAAGACTCGCTATATAAACACAGGGTCAAGACAAACTCGCCTAATCCCAACTTCTGATAGCAACTACGAAAAGAAAAGTATCCTAGTACCTACCCGCGCGGAAGACGACGCCCTGACGTGTACGTGTCCTTCCAGCAGGTCCCGACCCACGACGTGCGAGGGAACACTGCCCGCAGAGAGCGTCCTGCGACGAGCAATCACCCCGCTCTCAGGATCACCAGGTTCCTTCTGTCCTAGGACGGTTCCTCCGCGATCGGCACACCTCCTTCCCGGGTAGCACTGGTATCCCAGATAAACACTAACGCACAGAACGGTCCGACGAGAAAGGAGGATGCACACGACCTGTCACGGGTGTTCCCGGAGCCGGGAGGTTCACGGGCATCGCTGGGTGCACCAGGGTCCGGGTATGTCCACGAAAGAACAGATGGATCCACGATCCTCGCAGTGAAGGTGGACAATTTCAAGGATGCTTCGGGGATCGAAAGAGGCAGGAGCTAGAGAGAGAAGGAGAGAGAGAGCGAGTGGGAGAGATGGCGAGATAGGGAGGGACAGGAATGCCTCTAGGATCAGGCGATGGTGATAGTGATCGCGCCGCAACTGCACCCCCGGCTTGGGTCAACGGAGAAGGCGCACGTCAATGGACAGAGCGTACGTCAACGGAGACCTCACAATTCCTCCACACCGCTACCAACATCCTCGCTGGGGTTCTCGGCCCGTTTCCCGTCCTGCTGCTAGCTGCTTTCCACCCGACTCTCTGGACTTTGAGAATTGCCGAGGAAAAGCGGGCGCACGCCCTCCGTCCACCCTAGCGTACCGGGCCACCCCACTCTACGGGGCTGGCGTGTGTGTCCCCGTGCGTGTCTGTGTTTCCCTCGCCATGTGCCGCGTCTCGCTTCGCCCCGTTGGGATGCGTCTCTAGCCGAGGTGGTGTGTGGGTTCGAGCGCGCTCGGGGTGCGCACTATGTGCCGCGACGACTGCCGGTGGAAAATCAATAGCGCTTGTCCTGTGACACCGTGCAACCACGTGCAACACGCGCCCGCCGCCTACGCGCTCTCCTTTAACCCCTTCGATCCTATTGGCAACTAGAGCTCCGCCGAAAATTCGTGAAGTGTATGTTGTTGTTGCCTATAGCGGGTCCGAAAGTGGGTCTCAATGGATCTTATTATACCGGAACTTCTACTGTCCAAACAGAGCGTTATACGTCAGACCTCCTGGCAAGTAGGATAATCTTCATCGTAGGAGGTTCCTGTGAAGACTAAAATTGAGCAAATTCGGCGTTGTTGTTACAATCGACTTTGAGTTGCATCACGATGCATTAATAGGCTCTGGTGATGAAACAGTTCCTTTAGTTAGGGGTACAGTTATTTACAGGCGTTTGTCGCCGGTGAACATTCCATGAATGTGTCAGACCTGCCGGCAAGTAAGATAATCTTCATCGGGGGTTCCTGTGGGGATTAGAGTTGAGCATATTTGTCACTGTTGTTGGACTTTCAATTGCGTCAGGGTGAAAGTACAGCCTCTGGTGATCAAACCGTTCCTCTAGTTAGGGGTACAGTTATACAGAAGCGGTTGTCGCAGATACGCGCCATGGCTTTGTTCGATACTATTAACGCTCAAACGTTTTTCGAAAACACAGCAGAATGTCTGCCGTCGGAAACGAGTGTTTTGCATCAGAGTTCGTCGCAGCAATAGGGTTTAATGCTCTTGGCACTGGCTGGTCGGATAATCTTTATCGCAGACGGAACCTGCGGGGACTAACGCTAAGCGTATTCGTCACTGTTGACACATGCCTTAGACTGACTATGGGTTGCGTCAGAATACAAAGGTAGACTCCGGTGGTCAAACAGTTTCTCCAGTTGAAGGTACAGTGGAATAGAGGCGCTTATCACAGACGAAGGCGCTAAAACTTTATTTAGCTTTGCGAGTCACGCTTTATTTACGGTGACTACTGCCCTCTTTCGGTGTTTGCCAGCAGAGACGTAACATTACCCCCAACTGTTTCGATAGTATGAGAGACATGTTTTTAATGTTTTGGGTCGTTAGCTTCTTCTTAAAAGTTACTTCTAATACTTTAGCAAGTATTACAGACCGATTTTTAGATTTTTTTACTGCATTTTTTTTGGAAGCTCGTAGGTTAGGTAACCGTAATGCGAAGTTGTTCCGGCGAGAAACATGGTTAGAAAAAAAAGCGTAGGTGCTCTTAACATGTACGAACATGAAATACATCGCTGGGATCTTATTTTAAACAAGGTTTTGTGCGCTCTAATGCTTTTTTATTCAAAGTATTATACTCGTGTCCGTATTGTTTGTCACACTGGGAGAAGTAAAGTTTGGGTGGGAGGCTTAACAATGGTGTAGGGAAACATATGTACACATGCTAGTATTAGCACACTGGAAGCCGATGACGCAGTTTTACGTCACGGCTAAACCTGTCGCTGCTTTTGACGCCGACGCAATTCTACGTCAGTTTAAAATCCACAGCTGGTGCCCGCTGACGTAATTGTACGTCATTTTATATTGATATCGAATTATGTGAATTTCATAATAACTTGGAGTTTATGATTACTTTATAATTAGTTATATCCGACATTAAGGTAAGGCTTCCGTCATAACCGTCGACTTCGGAAAGGTGTAAGACTATACTTGCAGAAGATGTTGAATTTCAGGAAATCAATCTTGGCAGTTTATAATTAAACAATATTTATTTTATAACAGTTTACTTAAAATAACATAATATGTAATTACGTATGTTTACAAGGGATTTTCTAAAGTATCCATACTGATTGATGAGTAACTTCGTTCTGTGGAAAGACCCTTGCAGAGGGATTTGATACAATTTGGATCTTTCGGGGTCTTGTTCAATCAGATTCTTCAGAACTTTCTTCAGGATTCTTGGATACATATACAAATATAAATACGCGACGGTAATGTGATAGGGGAAACCCTGTTGATAGCTAAGGCTACTGCTAATTATGCATTGTTGAAGTCATCTAACGAAGGATTGGCAAAAGAGGTAACATTCAAAAGGGGCTCCTTTATTTTGACGTTCTTAACGTACATTTTTTCAAGAGACTCGCTATTTGAAGAAGCCATTATGATAATTCTATATGACCCAAACATCAGCTTTTAGTAATGTTCACTATTCACATTCAAAACCCCTTTCCGCAATTCTCTGCATCACTTTACACGAACCCTTCCACAATAATTACCACAACATTCGGAATTATACAAAAATTGGGTACTCCAATTCTACGCAACTTTAAGCTTGCATTGGCAACGCTTTCAATTAAGTACATAGTCTTGCGGGTCCAGCGGTTTCTTGTGGAGTGATTGATCACATTATGAAGCAGAGAAGACGAACCGAAGGTATATTGGCGAACATCCGTACGGCAAACAATGTCTTTATTAAAAATACAATTCATAATAAAACCTACACTAAACAATATCAAGTCTGATATTCAATGTGACCGATAGAGGGCACGTAGAGCACTCGTGTTTCAAGAAAGTCTCACCGAGCGCACCGATCTCCTTTTACTCTCAGGCCCCCTATGAAGAATGAGCGATGGTTGATCAAATCTGTTAAGAATTTGACTCTTTATTCAAGGGATTCTTTATGATAACATCGCTACCTTCATTCTCTATGGTGTCGTACATCCACTTGCGGTAATTCCTGCAAAACAAATGTCCCGCTTATTTAACAGTCGTGACACGAAGTTGTTCTTGGCGCTCATTCAGAGGTTCCATTCCCTTAGTTTGGAACTTCTGATTGGTTGATGCCCGGCTTACGAGCAGGCCTTACGAAAGCCTCGTACACAGTGCTGCAACAGTTTTGGTTCCACGGTTTTAGGGACAGTAATGGTGTGTGCTTATCAACCCACTTGAATCAGTGAGCCTAACCTTAGTGATTCGAGTCAGATCTTCATATAAAACATGTATAAGACTGAGTTTACATTAGTTATGCGACTAGTCCAAGGTATACACCGGGCTACTTTCACCGATAGACCTTGGGCAGTCCTTATGGGAATGTACTACCTTTCGAGGTTTAAGTCAAGACTGCCCGAGATATACGCGCGAGCAAATCATCACCCAATCACATGTTCCATTCTGTTGTTTCGGGGTTTATGATTGGTTACTGCTGCTCTAGCGAGGAAACCTTGGGCAGCCCCATTTTACCACCAAAGGATAGTACTCTCAGGGTCGAAACAAACGTTTCCACCTTTAACGTTCCGTCCCGGCAATCTTTAATCGAAGGATCCTATTTCGAACGTAAGAGATTTAGGTCCTTGTGAGAAATTTACCGATGCAAGGATGCAAAGTCTTATGTAGACCCCAAAGCACGCTACGAGCTCGAAGTCCTAATGACGCTCGGTATCGTACCTGAAGCGTTAAGACCTGGTGGGTGATCCAAAAAGCAAGAGGATCCAACCCTGCCAGCACTCGTAGCCAAAAAAGTGCTCGAGGTACGCAGTGTAAAGGAGGAGCAGAAGCTCTTGCCAATTCTTTGAGCACTCCTTGATTAAATCTCATCAGGGAGATTTGACCCGCATGGCGGCCCAAAGGGTAATATACTAGAAACTCACTAAAGCTTCACGAAACGGGACCAGCTTTAGGAATGACACACTTGAGTAAAGGCAACCTTTGCCAAGACCGTGAGACCCCCGAGCGAATGTCCCCATCCCAAAAGCGGGTACAAGTCTATGTTACTTTTGGAACATAGACAGTTTGTAAGTATGTTCTGACCTCCAAACCCGTAAGGGAGATTCAAGTATTGCTAAGGATCTTTCCTTAGTCTTTAACGAGTTTCTTCTGATTAACCTGTGTGATTCTTGTGGGATCTTACTACCACCCGGTCTTTACGATTGAATAACTATTACAAACCTGCACTCGTGACCACATTTGGCAGAGGAACACTTCGGACAGGAAAAGTGGCAACCGGGACAACCGCGGTTCAAGCAGTCGCAAAGATCGTCTCCTGTTTGCATGTAGACACCCTTCTCGTTGTAGAGTGCGAGTCTCTTGTGTCCTTGATATAGTCTTCTATGCAGCTTCCGCTTCTCTCTCTCACTGTGCTCGGGGTCGAAATTATGTAGGAATTTGTCGCTAATTTGACCTCTCAGGCGTGTACCCCTCGTATTCTTCTGGCAAAAGAAATATACGGTTGCGCATCTCCCTCACCCGAAACATATATTGGCGTGAATGTAAATAGGACTGTTTATCTTCATAACTCAATGATATACTGTTAAAAATAAGGGAAATTCGGATCGGAAGATGATCTCTTGGAATGTGTCGTCTATTCGTTGGAAGTTAATATTATTACTATGTACATTGAAGAACTCTTCGTTAATAAAAGCTATTATCTCGCCAATGACAAACAGAGTATGTACAATTGATAAGGAACCATCCGATTTCTTAACTTTTGTGATTACGCACGCGCCACGACTGATGATTTAATGAAATTGAGTCCTTAAAATAGAGCCCCGCTTTTAGTAGACATTAAAACAACCATTTTCTTCTAGGCGAAGCTTGATATAAATGGCTAGAATGTTTGATACAATGAAATAAACCAATCCTCGTCAGGAAGCAACCAATTCTCGAAGGTTATGTATTTTGCCTGAAAAATTACTACACTCTTAAAAGTGATTGAACATACAAATAAAAGCGTTGACGTACAAATAAAATCTTGTTGTTTCTAAAAAATAAATAAAACTATCCATAAATTGTGCAATCTTTTCTCTCGCTACGATTTTTTTTACAAATTGCATCCTCCTCACTGTTGTACAGTTTCGTAGATCAACCGAGACATAACAAACATTTTAGAAATCAGTGGACCGCGAAGGCATATGGAAATGTTTATTCTTATTTTTTACTTAAGTTTAAGTATAGAAACGATCTTTATTTGCTACTCATAACGTCAGAAATGATGACATGTCAAGGTGTTTTTCGACTATTAAAAACACGGACTTCAACTTTATAACCTACTTGTATTGCGAAGTGCTCTTATTTCCAAATTTGACAACAATTTTCAAATCAAAATAAATTTTTCAGAATTTTTTTTGTGTATCGAAATATGGCACAAAAAGCACTAAAAGGATATTTACACAAATTTCAATTGCACCACGTCGACTATCAATTTCATAAACTCAAAAACCCCCAAAAATTTTAGGGTTTAGAGCCTCCAAAAATTGCAGTAATAAATAATAATCTTACCCTGCCGCGTGTCGGAGGCGGTTGATCATTCGACTGCGATGAGCTCTCACCGGATGTCGAATTCTCATTCTCCATGTTTCCCGTCCACCGATTTTAGGATTCCGATGTCTCCGACCAAGATTCCATATTGACTGCACTTCTACGATTATTGTTGCAAACGCACATAACCTATCTCACCGCGACACTACCCATTGAACACTCGCGTCGAAGCTTCTCATCGTAATTCCCCAAACCGACAAACAACCTAAACTATACGATCTTTCCCGGAACAATTTCTAATCCTCCTTTGTTCTTCTGCCCGTGCAAAACGGTTGTTTGTTTGCATTAGCGAAGCAGCGGCGCAAATCAAAACAATCCTGGATTGTTCCGGTGAAAGCGTGCAATTTTTTCGTTTGGGGGAAACTCGTTTTTACCAAGCACCAATTAGTCGTACCAACTGTCAACTCAAAAGGGTCTCTTTCAAACAATTGATGCAATTGTAGAGCAACGAAATATGTTTTCTTTCTGTTTCTTAACATTGTAATGCCTGTAATTGTCCTTTCTAACACAAAGGTCAGTATATCGTCGTTTTGATTGATGTTTGCACAATTAATATCAGTAAAAAATGGAGATTAAGAAATTACCGACTGAAGGTATAATAGTAATCACGTACCTGAATCATCGTCCGATTGTTTGAGCAAATAGCGAAGATTATACGATAGAAAGAGTAAGCTCCACTTTAGTTGACACAACAATTGACGTTTGAGTAATCCGAAGACACCAAGTTTGAACCCCATCATTTCAAATATCTAAAGCATCGACATTAATTTTAAAAGGTTTGTAGTAAAAATGAAAACTAGGACCACAAAGCGATTTCTTGATCACGTAATTTTAAACAAAAGACGATAAAAGTGACACACCATGGAATTTTTCGTTATTGGTATGTTCTCTACATCAACATATAAATATGCAACAATTCTTGTCGCTCGCATCAGAATTGCTAAGGAACTTCAAGAAATTTTCGGAAAAAACCCAGCAACTTTTTGAAAAAACATAAAACACCAACAAAATTCCTCATTATCAAAAGTCACGACTTGTTTCAGTTCACTTGAACAACGTTTTATGCAATTCCGTGTGTATATTGTTTACATCCTCGGAAATTGTCCGTACGAAACATTCTTGAGGACTGAGAATTTAGCTTACACAGATTCCAGATCGATTATCCGATAATCAATAAACATTCCCTTCGTTACGCACCACTTCTAAACAGGGTTTAGTTCAACGTTGCTTCTCTAATTCTTGCAGCACTGCCCCCCACCACTTCGTGAGATTGATTGGGGGTAACAACATAGTAGCATGGATCGTCCCCTACTATTAGACTAAAGAAACCTCTTAACTTAATCCTTGAATGATTGTCAGGGATGTAGGGACATTTCAGATACAGTATTGCTTCTCTAAATGTCACTATTTCTAAGTTAACCTTCGCTGAACGTACATTGCTTGCATCTGCCCCGAGTGCTTCAAACACCTTATATAATATTTAAAACTTTATATAAAACCTTATATAATATTTACCGCTGTGTTTCACAGAGGTGGTAAGAACGAATTTCGGATTAAACTTTCAAAACATAAGTGAATAATTGACTTTTACGATCGTTGCGACATGGAAACATCGCGCCAGCTGTTCGAGCCTTTCTTGAACACAATATTTTTTAGAAAACTCATCATATAGTTGTTAAAGTTCGCAATTTTGACTAAGTGTGGTAATAATCATGGAGAAATCATTGTTGAAACGATAACTAATTCAAACTGAGGTTTGAAAAGCCTTAGGGATCAAAATATCCGCGAAAGGCGCAAGTTAATTCCTAAAAATCTACCACCCCTTCTAATTTTTGCAGCGAGGACCCAATTCTGTGACATTCAGAAAGGCAATATTGCATTGAGGTTTTTGGGCATTGCGAACTCAATGATGACACAATTGATTTCGGTGTTATCGAAAGTGTTATTCATCTTAATTCGGATCTTCATTGAACCGGTATAAACTCGTTAAGGGAACAATCCCACCATTGTTCCGCGTATACTGACTAAACGGTGGAAGGGATCACATAGATCATCGGAAAACTCCAGCAAACGAAGAACAACATTAATATGTCCGTGAACTACACTCGCGGGAAGGCTCATCGCCTTTCCTGATAATCTGTATGCTAGTATCGGTTCGTACTAGCGAACTTGCTTTAATCATCCTTAAGCATTCCAGCGGGATTCTTCCGAACAATGAGTACATGTATAGACTCGTACTCCAGACATATATACAGAGGTCTTATAATGTTAGACCATATTTACAGGTTGCTTTTTACGAAAATGTATGAACCATGGCTTCAAAGGACGTCACTTTCAGCGTGGAAACGAACTTAAAATCGTAGATGCGGTTTGTTCTTGATGATGTGCCTGGAATAAACATTCATATCAAATTTAGCAATAATCAAGTCTCTCGTTAATAATTGTCAAGTCTTCTATGTCCAACTCCACACGGAAGTTAAACTATCCGCATATTGCTGTAAAAGTTTCATAAATACAGAGCCGACACCAGCTTCGGATTTAGGACGCGTTTACATCAATCATGCGAGCTGATCAACTCGCGTTGCATTCGTTTAACATCTACTCGTCTTTTATAAATGAAATCATCAACTCGCATGACTAGTTTAACTCTAGCTTTAATAAAATCGTTATTTTTGAGTACGTACTTGTCGAGATGCTCCCAGAACTTCATGAGCGCCGCACGGTCCAAGTGCCTCTTCGTCCGGCTAAGCTCGATTACTGTGACCGCCCAGCGCGCAACGTTCGCGTCCAGTTTCATTTCGTCGTATTTCAAGTGGAACGCGCAAACTGAAATGTGCGCAAACTTTCCAGAATTCGGAGAGCAAGGAGAAGCAGCAACGTGAAAGGAACGTTTCTCGTACATCAGCTAATAAACTTCAGCTACGCTAAGAGGATACTTGCGATCAACCCGATTACCAACCGGTCTGCGTCGATCCCATAATCACCTATCGAATTGGGACCGGTTTTAAACCTTTCAAAAGTCGTATTTGCGTAAACTCAATCTTTTTGATACCCGGAAACCCTTGTCCTAGATTCTAAAACCCTTACACACTCAATTGGTGGCAGAATATGTCCTAAACCTTTGGCGAAGTCCTCAAATGAACCCCTAACAGTGACAATTCGTACCGTTGATATGTTTACTCAGTTCCCGTGAATATTTAGGGTTAAGACTTTGCTTCACATCGTATATGCCGCAGATGAAGTTTAACTGAATTAACGATGGAACGGATTAGGAAAGTAGAAGGGTATCATAACCGGACGCGCTACTGAACAATACGCTAACCCAGAGTAGTTCATCAGCAGGAACTTACTTTTGGAGAAGATCTCGACAGGGTTACCGTCAAAAGGCCACCCTTTGAACTGCCAGCTAGGTCCCATCACGAATACCGCGACAACCCTTTCCCAGTCTGCGTTTGTCAATTTCTGTGGATTATCGACCACTCTGTATGGAACAGTCAAGCCACCTTCTTTTCGACGTTGTAGCAGTACTTCGTTTTCCCGCTTGCAATTCTGCGACTGCTTCTCCGCGTTACTGATGTATTTC
Organism: Ectemnius lituratus; assembly: GCA_910593735.2. Classification (NCBI taxonomy): domain Eukaryota; kingdom Metazoa; phylum Arthropoda; class Insecta; order Hymenoptera; family Crabronidae; genus Ectemnius; species Ectemnius lituratus. Next base: position 4,947,827 of record OU343045.1, read on the forward strand.
AGATCCTGGAGAATGTCTTTCGAATTGTACATCGTGATGAGGGAGTTATTCGCACTTGGAATGATGATGATGGGTGTCCTGCTTGGTCGCTTGTTCTGCGCGGCTTGTTGCGGCGTCAGCTTCGCCGCGGAAGTCGGCAATAAACCGGATGTGGGGGTGGTTGTGGGATTGGTTGGGGGTTTCCTTACGGCTGGGTTGGTACCCTCCGTTACGGATTTAAGCGTCATGCCGTGATAAGTACCCATAGTGTCGATCTTGAAACCTTCCGTTTCCTCCTTCTGCCTGATGAACCTTTCCTGATCGTAACGATTGTAGACAGCGGGTTGGGGCAAAGGCCGCATCGGGGTCGAGCGTGGGGTCACCATCGGCGTAGGTGCCGCAGGACCCTTTTGCCGACCTTCCTCTCGCGCCTTGATACTTTGCAGTATGGCGAATATGTTCTTAGCGAAAATCTTGCCGCTACTCTGGAGAATTGTAGCGCGGGTTCGCCACTGTCTTTCTCGTGAAACTATGTCTTTCGTGTCATCGACGTCCATCAATATGACGCGCAAGTCCGAGCCCATACCTATGTCATCATTCTCTTTGATAGTCGTTCGCTTCTTAGCTAAACGTTTAGCCTTTATGGCAGCGATTTTCTCCACCGACATCGCCTCTGACAGGGATTTAATATTGTCCACTGTGACAGACGCCTCCTTCGGAGCGTCCAGCCTTGCGGCAAGCTGCTCCTTGACCTTCTGAACATGTGTCTCCTCGAAGCGCGGCTTCTTCGATGAACCACTCTCCAAACCATCGTCGGCGGCACGCTTTACTTGGGTCGGGATTTCCAATGGTGCGGATTTGTCTATCGCGGCGGATGTTGCTGTCTCGCCGTTCAAATAGGCCAGTAAATCTTTTCTGTCTGGTCGACGCACCACTGGTATATTCTCCGCGGCAGCCTGCCGCACATATACTGGATGTGTGAGTTGTACATGCTTGAGAAGGAATAAGAGACACTCGAGGGTGTAGTATTCCTTCGGCGTTCCTTCTTTTCCTGATCTGAGAACAAAAATTAATAATACAATGTAGCTAAAAATTACTAGAAAGTAATTGTAAAATTGTCTGACGCTAAAAGAAAGATCTTGGATAATAGAGCTTATAATAAAGGAGGTTCTACTATAATTTCAACGATGCCATTATTAAATACAAAAGTTGTATATGTATAAAAGTCAGAGTATCGGTCATTAAAAAACCCCAAATAAATGTACTGTAACTCACAACTGACAATAGTGCACATTTCAGATACTCCTTTGAATATAACAATTAACATCTGCAAATATGCAATGACTCAAATTTGTTTATATTAGTAGCTCGCAACTTAAAGTGTGCCTTTGTTACAGAAACAAAAAAGTACTTTTTGTTACTTATTATTTCACAATATCTTGTAATTATATGTATTATTATTTTGTTTACATTCAAGTTTTCTATTTCTCCTTAAATCTCCTGTTAATTGTGTAGACAAAATAAAAATAAGGATAACACAACATTCAATAAGAATGAACATTAAAATGTTCCTTGTTGCTTTGCAACAGTTGCAAACTTAGAACTTATCGGTTTTGCTTATCGGTTGATGCTATTATACAGAAAATATCAAAAGATTCAGTAATAATGTGCAACAAAATATTCCTTGTTGTTCCAGCATCAACAGCCAACATTAAAGAAACTTTAGCAAGATTTTGGTAGAAACAAGCAAGTTTTGTTACAGAACATGAAATATGAATAAAAAGTTTCTAGTTGTTTCTCCAGTGCGGATGTAGCTTTAGTCGAGACTATAACGTGTTAGTGAACATGATAGGAAAGTGGATTTCCAACTTCGAATGGGAAACAATCGTTGCAGTAGTTGTGGAAGAAATTTGTGATTCAGTATAAAATTGAAGTGAATGTTATCAATTATCAATAATATATAAATGAACTTTACACACAAATGTATATACAAAGGAAAAGCTTCTTAAATTTCGCAATCAAAAAAATCATTAAAAAAATCGAAGCTTAAAATCATTTTTCCCTACAAATGACGAAATAGGTTAGCGCGCCTAAACACGCAATACTCGAGTATTATCCTATTAACTGTCCTACTCGTGTACCGAAATACGTAACAACCAAAAACATTCTCTAAAAAACCAAAGTAAATCAAAATGCAAGAACAATCCCACATAATCTAATAAAAACTGGTATTATCGACATCCGAATAAATCCTTTTGCTGCTGTAAAGGCTCCTAAATATTTCAAAACTTCACCAATACCAAAAATACCCTCAAAATCATTCAAAAAACGCATTACTGTTATACTCGTTACGACTAAAACCATCCCAGTTAAAATCGATATTCCCCATCAAATTTTGCCCGGAGCGAAATCATAAACACCTTTTATGAAACAAAGTGTTTTCAATACAATCATTTAATTACTAATTAATACATGCAACATCGAATTAAGGGATCATGAAACGCCCGAGTGACAGGCAAAACATTTCAACGGAGATTGTTTATTATCGCACGAGGGCGAGGTGGACGGTGGAATAGCGCGAGGGGCGGAGCGGGGCGGGGGAATGACCATTGGGCGATGAAAAGGGGGGAGTGGGAGGAAGCCAACCAGATTGCGTGGATGAAGGAAAGTAATTAAACTGAAGAAACCTCACTCACCCGTATGTCAAGTAGTTCGTCTTCACATTCTTCGGCCAGGAGAACTCACCGAAGATGATTTGATTCTCACGCTCGATGATCTCCTTCTTGTTGACGTTGTATTGCCGTAGCAAGCTCAACGGGTCCGCCATGTTTCCGCACTACCTGACAATACTCCCTACTACTTGCGAGCGCTGCTCCACCTAACGGCGGCGCTCGCGAACGATCGCAAGGCTGGTTCGCAAGTTGCAGAGCGATGAAGTTTGTTGTAGATGGATAGATGAATTTTTAGATAATTGAATTCTGTTCATGAGAATTCAGCAACCAAATTTGAAATTCAAATGTTGCTTTGGAAGTTTAGAGTAGTGCAATTTATTTAAATTAGTGGGTAAAGATTAATCTACTCTTTCAGCATATAAATTATATTTATACAATACATTGATATATAAAATAGCCTTCTATAAATATTATTAGATTAAAACATCAGAGCTTTGTCAGTAACAAATGGTAACAAAGAACTTCTTGATAGTAACATAGAATTCTATATCATCCACGAACTTCCACATCCAACAAGTGCCATCTATTATCGCAAAAATAAACTCTCAACTGCGATCGCACCCTGACAATTCAAATCTGAGCAGACGAGACTTCGCACAACGGTCATTGTGGCTGACCGGTTTTTCGTGCAGTTCAGTGTGCAGTTCTCTTACAAGATCGCTTCGAGTGTCCCGATTGAAACACGATGGCTGTCAGCGCAGCGTTCCACCGCAATTTATCATTATTGACGCAACTCGTCCCGCCGAGCGACGACTTCAAGAGGCATTTTCGCGAGGTATTATTTCTTCCGACAACTGTCACGATCTTGTTGTTTCTTGTTGTTGTCTCGCGTCGATTACTACCTGCTCCATCCGGCATTGTCCGACTAACATTTCGTCTGAACGTTTCCAATCATTTGGTTTTAAGTTCGAGAATCTGTAATTGAATGAACTTTAAATAATTTATTTAACTTTAATTGTATGTTGGATACTTTAATTATTTTGCATGGACATTAACAATTATTTACTTTTTATTTCTAGAATCTGTGATTGAATGAAATTTCATTCATTTATTGAACTTGAATGTTAAATTAAATAATAATGGTAAATCGTAATATGTAGAATTTTGCGCGAACATTAATAATGGTTTCAATCTATTTTCGAGAATCTATAATCGAATAGAATTTCAGAATTTATTTATTTAACTCCAATCTTAAGTTAACCAATAATAGTTTATTGCAACGTCTAAAATTTTGCGTTGAAATTAGCAACGATTACCTATTTATTAACTTCAATGTTATTTTGACCAACAACCAACTTTTATATTATCACTCACATTGTTTCTGCAAAAGGTATTTTATACTTGGAAATAACTTGAAAGTTACAAATATAACAACTAATGAATTAATCGTTATTAATATTAATTTACTAACAACAAATAATTATAGCAGTATTAATTTAAGCATTTCTTTATTCCTTAAATCAATTATTATTATTAAAACTTTTCTCTATTAAACTTATATTAAAAATCTACGACTTCTTTCGCAGGGTATGTTCGACAAGCCGAATTCCGCCGGTTTCATTGTTGTCTCCCATTATTTATTGACGACATACAATGCCGAGCGCTTTAGAGAGCTAATAGAATGGCCAGTGAATTGTAAGAAAACCGAGGCGAAATACAGAAAGGATGTCAGAGATTACCTAACGAAAATAGCCAGCGAGAACAGCGACATTACTTTCCCAACAATACTTGCGTCCCACTTGTTCCATGCGAGTGGAATCAAGTTTGTTAGCATTATGTGGAAACTTTCGCAAGTCGTGTTGAGAACTTGTATCAAACGCCATAGTAAGTTCCATTCTTTGTTTGTTAATTCTTAATTCTTTAAAACTATAAATAAAATAATGTTTCAACACACATGATGAAATGTTGTTTATAGCAATTTTAAATTGTATGCATCAAGAAATTTTGTTGTAAAATTCTGTACAAGATAATACGTTTGTATTGAAAGCAACAATGTTTCAACATGTATGATGATATGTTGTTTATAGCAATTTTAAATTGTATGCATCAAGAAATTTTATTGTAAAATTCTGTACAAGCTGATGCGTTTGTATTGAAATCAACAATGTTTCAACATGTATGATGATATGTTGTTCATAGCAATTTTAAATTGTATGCATCAAGAAATTTTATTGTAAAATTCTGTACAAGATAATACGTTTGTATTGAAATCAACGATGTTTCAACATGTATGATGAAATGTTATTTATAGCATTTTTAATTTGTATGCATCAAGAAATTTTGTTGTAAAATTCTGTACAAGATAATACGTTTGTATTGAAAGCGACAATGTTTCAACATGTATGATGATATGTTGTTTATAGCAATTTTAAATTGTATGCATCAAGAAATTTTGTTGTAAAATTCTGTACAAGCTGATGCGTTTGTATTGAAATCAACAATGTTTCAACATGTATGATGATATGTTGTTCATAGCAATTTTAAATTGTATGCATCAAGAAATATTGTAAAATTCTGTACAAGATAATACGTTTGTATTGAAAGCAACAATGTTTCAACATGCATGATGAAATGTTTATAGCAATTTTAAATTGTATGCATCAAGAAATTTTGTTGTAAAATTCTGTACAAGATCATGCGTTTGTATTGAAATCAACAATGTCTTTATTGTATAATATATTGTAAAACTTGCTGATTGTAACGCAAACGCTTCATCTTGACAATAAGAATTAATCTTTTTCTGAGTAAGAAAAGTTTCTTGTTGTTATTTCACAATTGTTTTTCATTGTTCCAGCTAGCCGGGACGTAATGCCAATGCCAAAAACTGGGACGGCGATTGCATTGACGATGAAGTCTTTGAGCGGAACAATCAGCAGTAATAATAACGTGATTTCCACTCGGCTGAAGACGTTATTTAATTTGGAAGAGATTTCGAAAATCGCTATTCAGTAATTATAACACATTTGAATTTCTATAGAAAATAAGCGGATTTTTTGATAGTGAAACAATTGTTTCTTCAAGTATTTTAAATGAAAGAACGTAAACATTAATAATAGCAATCATAATACTGAAATTAAGTCTGATTGGATGAAAGAATTTATGAATATCTTTTGGAGTGTTAAAGCTCTGTTTATGACCGATTGCGTTATTAGTTATACACTGAGCTGATAATATATTTAATATAATATTTAATAGGAGTTTATTAATTTGAAGTACTAATACTTGCTTTTTTTAAAATTTATTATATGTTCATTATTGTAGATACTTTAACGTATATTATCTGAAAAGTTTGTTCTCATATGTACAAAAATAACTAGGGCTTTCCAAATTGAATCTTACGGTTCTCACTATATTTTGGTTAATTGTTATCTAAAAAAACTAAGAAAAATGTTGGGTGAACTAGACAGAGAAAACTAGTCCTCAAAGAGCCAGAATGTTTTATTCAAAGTTTTGTTCAAAGTTTTGTGTACTTTCGTACAATTATTAATATATAATGACTTTTAAAAAAAGTAAGTAGTGGTACTTCAAAAAAATTAATAAACTCCTATTTCTTTAATGTCTTTAATTTCTTTAATGAGTGTTCGGATGAAAAACTTTAGCGACAAAACTATTTACTTGTACTTTATGCATACGTTATATAATGCGATGTAGGATGGAACGGGAATCATTAGCGGCAGTGAAAGTAGAGATTTTTGAGAAGGAGAAGCGAATTGCTGAATGTGCAGACGTCGCACCTGTTCATCCTCTAATCAAGAAACGTTTAAAGGATATCAATGACCCTGAAGTTGTACAAAGTAAATATTGTTCTCTCTTATAAAACCACCTATAATTTCCTTGTACTTAAACAAAGCAATGTGTTTATTTTAAAAATTATGTTCATACTCTTCAAATTTGACTAAAATCAATTTACTTGATCCAATCATTTCATGTCTTTTTTCGACCCGTAGTGTGGAAGGCGCACATTAAACAAGGAGCAGAACACATCGCCGAGAGCGATCGAATTCTGAAGAAAGTCGAAGAACTCACAACGAAAGTACACGATGTGATTATGACCAACGCTGACAAGAAGATGTTAGATGGCAAGGAATTAGAGAAGATCGATCTTTCTAGTACTCCTGAAGTCCTACGAGAGAACGCAGTGAGTCCAAAAGTGTCAATTATTGATTATTAATTCAATAATAAATATTGCTATATTTTGTAGAAAGAAAAAATTGCGTTTAGATTAACGCGAAAGTTATCTTACTTATGTAATACTATATTATATAATATTGTATACAATATTATACAATATATATTTTACATATAAATATTACTTATAAATATATATTTATTTTATATATTAAGTAATTAATTACTTGATAATTTATAATTATACTTTAAAGTGTTGCGTATACGCAAAAAAGTATTTCAAACCAAATCGAATGATTTTCAACATTACTTTACATTACAGGAATTTGCGAGCGTGTTGTACAAGGAGAATCAGTTAGTTCTAAAGACATTTCTCCAAATGTTCAGCGCGTTACTGGAACCGATCGAATTATGTTTGAAGAGGAGGAATTTGACAGATTTCACTGATTGTATGAGACAGATAAAAGAAAGCCAGGAATATTTGGAAGCCGTGCGCAGTGCTTGTCTCTCCATTTTGGAGAATATCAGAGAATTGTCTTCCGAGGCGAAACACGAATTCAACGAACGACAGAATTCGCGCGTCTTAGATGAGACTGTTTCATCACCTGTTATGAACAATGAGATTTTAATGCCATCTCCTCACTTTAATATTGACACGAACACATACATCAGTGAAAACCACGATTTGCAAAGTCGATTGGCGCTCACACCAGTCGAAGGTAAAGTAAAAAAAACATATTTGTTTTTAATTTTTGACTTTTGTTAGTTTTGCAATGATTTCAATGATTTTTATATATGTTATAAAGCAATTTAATCCGATCATTTTTATTTACATATATATTTTGGAGAAACTTATAGGAAAAAAGTTAGACACACTTAAAGGCATTTTCTTTAACTCGTTATAAATAAAAAGTTTACACTGAATTAAGCATAAAATAAACGGTCCATATCGATGTATAATAGTCGAACAATCGAGAAATAGCGGCAAATATATAGAATTTCTAATTTCATTATTAAATCGCCTTATATGTAAATTTTCCGTTTTTATAAATAACTGCCTAAACAATATTTCGAGTTTTCCATTGTTCATTTATTATTTAGGTGCCCATAAGTGCTTGTTCTCGCGCTACGTGCCGCAGACTCAGACTTACCAAGATTCCGGCGTTAGATTACGGCCGAATTTATTACTATCAAGAATCAATCTCAATGACACAATGCTGTCTAGTATGGACAGTCAACATTCCCGATCGAGGAAATTGACACCGAAGAAATTCTCTTCCGTAAAACTAATGGGAAGTGGAAGGTATTCTCGGCTCTTCTCCAATCAGACGAACAGAAGCAATAGAACAATAGGTACTTGTAATTTTAATTAAAAAAAACAACAAAAAAGGTACTCTTTTTTAATAATACGACAGCTTTTTAAATTTATAATAATTTTATAGGAAACGATAGTATTATTTCTCTGCCATGCAGTTCGAAAGCAAACTCGACCGCAATCGCGAACGCAATCGGCGAAATGCGAGACATATCAGAATTGAGTCTCGACATTGCCGTGAAGGGTCTTTGCGACATTAGCGCGGATATTCAGACACCGGATAAATCGAGTAGAAAGGACCAAGAGAAATCGAGAGATCAGAGAGTCAAGACGAAAGCGAACGTGCCGGAAATCCGGGAGATTACCGAGCTCGAAGTCACCACGACCAGCGGTATTTTAACGAAAGAAGCGTCAAGGCAACGACGACGTTCCATTGGAGATTTAGTAGAGCGTTATAAGAAAGTCGTCGAAGCTTCCAAACGCACTCAGAGTCCACTGATTAGTGCCATACCGCAAGAAGACGAATAATTATAAGATTAATGTCGTTGAAGATCTCTCGGTTATGTTATATATGTATCATATTTTATATTCTTAAAAAGAACTATTTTTACTATAAATTGTGTGTTTTTTCTAGTCTCGTTTCCTTATATAGTTAGTATTTATAGCACTAATGTATAACGATTCTTATTATTAATGAAATTTGCAATATATTTTTACAATACTGCATTAATATTGGTTCAGTCGTTTTCGAGTTTATCGCGAATGTTGTCCTTTTTATATTATTAATAAATAATAATAAATAGAGGTTTTCAACTTTTGGAAAAGCTTGAATAATAACACAGCTGTAGCAATATTTTATAGTTTGAATCATAACTATATACAAGGAATTTGCTATAATCCGAACTCATACATCGCTGATTTTTGAGCGATATCAACGCTAGAACGCGTAAGTTATTTTCCCGCGCAAGTCGTCGTCCAATCATGTTCCATTCTCCTGATACGAGGCTTTTAATTGGTTAATACTTTACCCGCTTGGGCAGCGCTGCTCTATGAATTATAGCAAACCTGCGTTTCTTGAAGCATCTTTGTCGCTAGCGTTCAGTGCTGAAAGTGGTCATGTGATCAAATTGAAGAAAGCATTAGTCACGTGACTTTACCGTTAGCGATAGAATATTTTACAAAAAGGTATGTTATAAATTATTTTATTCATATTTTCTATCACTTAGTATTAATTCTTAATGCTTTATTTTTCAATTGTATTTCAAAATCGAAATACAAACATTGATTTTGAACTTTCATTTTCTCTAGCGACGATCGTCGAGCAACGTAGATTCGGTCACGTGACCATTGTCAACGGAAAACGTGATTTCGTGAAGTGGAAGGATTCGAAGATATTGTGTATTAAATTCAAACACGATTTTTGATATACTCAAAAAATATGTCGATGATTTTTTGTTGTATCAAGAATTGCAGGACCGTTGCCGATAAAAATGCAGATATTCTTTTTCACGGGTAATTTCGACTAAAAGTGAAACTTTTCTGTAAGATATAATATTTTACGTGATAAAGAAAATGTTCTATAGCGAGTTATATTATTTCGCATAGGATGCCGGAAGATCCTGATACATTCAAAACGTATACTGCGGCAATCCCGGAAAAGATTCGAAAGGGAATAGCGAAATTCTGTTTGATCTGTAGCAAACATTTCACTGAAGATTGCTATGAACCAGCGGGGCGACCGAAAATTGAGCAGAACTTAAAAACTGGTGCGGTGCCAACATTGTTCGGCGATGATTACCCATTGATAAATAATCCAAATAATGAGGTATAGTTTTTTGAAAATAAGTATATTCGTATATCCATTGTTTTTCGAACGAATTTTCTTGAAAAGAAAAGCTCTTCTTTCTAAAAAGAAATAGTTTCTTTATACAGAAAATTTTCTTATGAAGAAATTAATTTGTCTTTTTTGGAAAATTCTATTTAACATATACAACATTTTCTAATATTCAAACACTTCTATTATTTTTATTCTTTCTCTTCAATATATGAAAATTAACACAAAAAGAAAAGAAAGAAAAGAACTTTTCTTTTTCTCGTCACAAACAAACCATTATAAATCTTGAAAGCAACTTTCAAAGAACAATTAAATCGTGCAAAATTTCCCAAAAACTTTACCTTCGAGTAAACATTTAAACAAACAGTAGAAATTCAAAACAGAACAAGTTACAGTTTGGTAGAAAAGTTCCATCAATAAAATAGAATTTGGAAATACCGTAGAACGCCTTTTATCCAAGCAGACAATCAATTATTATTAGCAGTTAAAAGATTTAGCACTCGAATGTTTTATAATAATTTCATTATTTTTACTTGTAATTAACATTTCTGATCTTTTTGTTCAAAAAATAATATAAAGCTTGTCGTATTCAATTTATTATCTCTTTTAACAGGCGCAACCTGATGTCAATTTACCTAAAAAGAAGAATTCTGAACTTTCAGCCGTGGAAGAGTTCCGTTTGAGAAAGAAATTAAATAACCTTAAGAGGGATAAAAATAATCTAAACATGTTGATGTATTCGATAAAAAACTTGACAAAGTATGGTAAGTATACAAACGCATTGTATAAAATCATTTCAGTGACTTCAGTTTTAATACTTCAACAAACAAGTTGAACATAAAGTAATACAATAATTAAAAATTACTATATTACCCTGCATAAATTAATTTCAAGTTGGTCAGTTCAAACAACTTACGCAAATGTTTTAAAGTTACACAACATTATTCATAGGTGTTGCATTCGCATTAACAAAGGAAGAAGCGATATTGTTTGTACAAGAGCCCGGAGGCGTCAGTGCCTATAGCAAAGCAATGGCAAAGATACCGTCAGAATACGAAGAATCGGAAAAGGTTCTGAAAGAAACGATCGATATATTGGAAAAGTTAAATAAAGCTATGAAAAGCTATTTGCCATTATTACTTGGTTTACTTAACACAAAGAAGACAATAATGGAAAACAATAAAGCAACGTATTTAATTCTAAAAAACATGTGTTTAGCGACTGATATTGTTTGGAAAGAATTTCATGATGACGAAGGCGATGAAGATGACGAGTTGGATGATGAGTTGTATGATGAGTTTGCTGGGCTCGAAGAAGAATGGGACGAGTTGGGGTTGCACCTTGACCACATACGTGGAAAGTTTGATGATTCTGATGATGACAAAAGCGATGATTATTACAGCTACGATGATGAAGATGATTCTGATGAATATGACGAAGATCTCGATGATGAAGATGAAGGTCTTAAAAATGATATTTTCATGATGTTCGTTGCAGATGTTGAAATTGTTAAAGATGGTAAAAATATTGCAGACGTTGAAGGCGGTAAAAAGATTAAAGATGATGAAGGCGTTAAAAACATTGTACACGTCGAAGATGTTGAAGACGTTAAAAACGTTAAAGATGTTGAAAGTGGTAAAAATATTGAAGATGAAGAAATTAAAAATGTTGGAGGTGTGGAAGCCGTTAAAAACATTACTGACGTCGAAGGCGACAAAAACATTAAAGATGATGGAGGTGAAAAAAACATTAAAGATGAAGTCATTCAAAATGTTGGAGATGTTGAAGCCGTTAAAAACATTAAAGATGATGAAGTCGTTAAAAATATTGCAGATGTTGAAAGTGGTAAAAATATTAAAGACGATGACATAAAAAATGTTGAAGGTGTTGAAGCGAATAAAAACATTGCACACGGCGATGGCAACAAAAATCTTAAAGATATTGAAGGTGTTGAAAGTGTTAAAAATATTAAAGACGAAGACATAAAAAATGTTGAAGGTGTTGAAGCGAATAAAGACGTTGAAGCCGTTGAAATCATCGAAGCCACTAAAAACAGCGAAGATGATGAAGATATTGAAGATTTGGAAGATGAAGATGTTGAAGACTACGTAGACGAAGATGTTGACGACTATGATTACGATGATGATTCCGATACCGATTCCTGCGAAGGACTGACAGATATCCCTTTTTGTAGGGCAGGTCCAGAATTCCTAGACTGTGATTCTTATACAGACGAAGAAAGTGATGACAGTGATGTATTTAATAGAGATTTTCGAGTTCCTCGAAAGAAATCCTCGTATTTCTTTTACTCCCAAGAAGTATGCTCGAAGGAATTAACAATACTGTCCGAATCTGTATTGAGAAACCCAGAAGCCGACCCTGAGTCAAGTTGGAGGGACTTGTTTGAGTTGGAAAGGTACTGAAAGAAATAAACGCGGTAATAAAAAGGGGTAATTATTTAATTTAGAAAGATAGACTCACAAATGATTTTAATGATTTTAACATATGTTATAATGCGTGTTTTCCTAAGCATTTTGGTATATTTTATTCTACTATCGAAGAACGCTTCGATTCGCACAAGTATCCTGCATAGTGTTTTTTTGCGAGTACCAAATGGTATGTCGGCAAATCCCTTGTTCTTTCAACAATTGTACGATCGGCAACAATCGGAAATAATGGTGGCTATGTTTACGTTACGATTTGTATTAATCGACTATTTGTTATGCTGACTGTGTAACTTTGTATACATTTGCCACACATCTTTCTAAATAATTACCCAAAAAATATGTCTTTGTATAAAAAACGTTATACAAAATTTACGTTAATGTTTTCGACATGCACCAAAGAAAGTCTTAACAATGCAAATCTCTATTGTTATTACAGAATGTTTGCATCCGCATCCGAACGTACAACTGCAAGTAGAAGAACAGGAAGAAATACGAAAAAAAGGGCAGAAAATGTTGCTTCGGGTCGAATAACACCGGAGAGCTTGAAGAGAAGAGCAGCTGAGATGAAAGTAAAAAAAGGAGTGATAAAACAGTTGAAGTTAGATCTCAATAAAGTTTGCTCGAGAGATCGATCGTCGATCGAAAAGTTGCGGCCAAAAACCAAAGAAATGGAACATGACAAATAAAAGTAGGAACTTACAGAAACAGACAAAGAAATCATAATCAAAATGTACATGTTTATTTGTTACTTATCTTAAAAGAAGAGAGGAGAAAACCAAAGAAGAGTGTTCACAGCTTTAAGAACTTTATCTCTGATAAATATTTGTTTATTTTATTATGAAAGTTTATTTTTTATCAATAATGCAAAGAGTAGCGCATATGCTATAATAAATCAACATTTGTAACACATCTGTTTTCTTAAATATAATTACTTCATCCGAACATTCCGTCCTTCGTAGAATCCGAATTCTATAATGTAAAAGTGCCTTTTTATACACAGCGCAAACGTAACGTTGAAAACTGAACATAGGTAAATTACGTGTCAAACGGACAACGATTCTCCCGAAATAATTCCCGTAACAGAAATATCTGCTAACAGGTGGCAGTGGTGTGGCGAACGAGACTCTAAACTTTAGAGTCTAACTCTAAAGTGTGCTCGAAATGTACGTTCCAAAAATATTCGGACACAACTATTTTTTCTATTATTTTCAATTTCCTTTAGCATTGTTTGGTACCGCAACGACATAATATTAAATCTTTTCATTAATTAGAAATTCATTCGGAATTTCGATTATGCAATGCATGAAATACGCGAATGTCCGAATATTTATGAAGTCATTGGTATGTGAATCTTTCTTACTAGAATTGTAATCTGCATGGTTTGTTATTGTTAGTAATAAAAGATAAAATGGGAGATTCGGACGCTGCACAAAATCAAATCGAAGATCTTCGACTTTAGTTATTATGTTTCTTGAAATAATGTTCTGCATCACAAATCACTCCGACAATCGTACTATTGGCAGAATTATGTTTCATAAGTAATAATATCACAGAAATATTCAATGATTGACTCATTAGCAGCTTGAAACTGCAAAGATTCGATTAGAAGTCTAATAATAATATATTTGACATATCAGTGAGAGTATTCAAGGCCATGATACAAAAGGATAACCTCATCGGATTTCATATCGCAATTATACAAAAATCTGAAACTTTCGTTTCAGATCGAAGACTAACAGTTCCTTAAAAAAAAAAACTATATTTTATTTTTAAAAAAATATCTCTTTATTGCGTATTACTTCTTCTCCTATCTTCGTCTTCCATTCTCGCCTTCATCGCCATTTCGACCACTTGTGCCATAATACCTAACTTAGTTGTTGGGCATTCAATCGCGTTCAAAAGCTGCGCAATGAAATTACTGAACGTTTGCACGAGTGGATCTATTGATGTTGTGGGAGTGGTCGCGTTGTTTACATCGATACTAATCGGAGCATTAGCAGCTCTGGTAAGTGCTTGAAAGACTTTCGCGTAGGTTTTGTCATCGACTTCATCGATGTCGTCGATCCGCCTCTTCTTCGATTTCCACTTCGAGGATGAGGCTGCAGAATGTGGCTCCGCGGGCGTTGCTGGCTCCGGGTCTTGTCCAGTAGGTGGTGTTTCGATCCGGTACGCCTGCTGCGTCGTCATTAATGATGTACCCGGTAATTCTAGTTCCTCTAAATAGGCGTCGGAACACGCACTGCCTATGTCTTGTGTATCCTAGGAATGGGAAGAAGAATTTTCGGGAATTCAGGATAGATGGTGTAAATCAAAATGGAGGATTCTTTTTTCCGAAACTATAATTATTTTGTAATGGCTTTTGGAATTTTAGTTGAAAGTAACCATTCATTATTATTGTGACAAATTATTACGGATTTTTAAATAACGGGATTACAGAATTAGAGGGAATTCTTTGATTGTAATACGTGTAATAGAATACTTTACCAGGAAAGATTGAGTGTCGCTGCATCTCGGGGACTTGTTACGTCTCCGAGAGCCACAATACTCTTCGAGAAACTGGAGCAAGGGGTAGTACCACAAACTTGGTACATATCTCTGTGAAATACATATAAAAGAATATATTTCCTGTAAACTGAAATAAACACAGTTTTATTCTACACGGTATCTTATAAATGTTTGAATTGATACAGTGGCTAAAATAAGTACACCCAGTATTTTTGGAATAGATTTTCGATACAAAAATTTCTTGTTTAAGGAAATATATTTCTATTTAGAGAGAAGAGTCCAAAAAGACTAGTTGGGCGAATATTTTTTTAAACTGGTGCAGATAAAGATGCCTATTTTCAAAATTCTCTTTCGGCCTCCAATTCCAAGTTACTTAAAAATTCATTTACGAAATGCCTCTGCAAAGGAAAGCTCGAATAAGAATTTTCAAAACAGCCATTTTCTTCTTCCTTTCATTTAGAAAACAGCTGTGGTCATTTGCGATATTTATAGAACACCCTGTAGCGACTACTCGTACTCAAAATCATTGCCTAAGTTATTATTAAATAATTTGGAATTGGGGCCTGAATACACATTTTTTCTACAATATTATTTTGATCATTTGCGAGATTTATGAGACACCCTGTATAAACCAAAGAAACACTCACATCTGCAAGTTCGACGCCACACTTTTTGGAATTCCTGCACTTCGCTTGCTCCACGTTAAACTGGGTTCTGAGGTTCTGAAACTTGGCTTGGCACTCTTTCTCGTCGACGCCCGGGCGTAGTAACTGCAAAGTGTCGCAAACTCTTTGCAGTGCTTGCATTCGCAAAGTTTTGTTGTGATAGTTCGGGTGTGTTGCCTCGTAAAGGCATCGTTCTTCTCTGTACGCCTCTATCAGCACTTCGATTTGGCCACGCGTCCACTTCGACTTTTGACTCGCCATATTAGTATTTTATTGTATTTTGTTCTTTCAAATTATTGTTATGGTTCGTTGTATTTTATTGTTGTATTTTGTACACAGAAGTCTCCTTTTTGTTGAAGTCGAAACCCTATAATGAAAAGTTTAAATAAACTGAGACAAAGAATTACTCAGTTTCTGCAGTTCTAAATACTTCGATAAACTTTTAGTGTTCCTGTGTTTAAGTGGACTTGAGCAAGTAACTATTAATAATAATTTAATTTAAAGAATAATGGGTTGTAGCAACTATCTTCGTTCCAAATATCTAACAATTGTTTTGAAGAAATGACGGCAACTTTGAAACATCCTGTATGTACACGGTAAGTATTGCAATATTTTATAGCCTTAGTTTGCCTGGATCATAATTTTACATGGGAAAGAAAATCGTATTAAAGGCAGACAGATAAAGCCTCGCCATTTATATTAATAGACAATAAATTGTTGCAAAGTAACAAATCTATACTTTGAGAATTCCTTCTGAAATGTTGAAGCTAGTGTGAAGCACTCTAAACGGTAAATAGTGCAATATTTTATTCGCTGAATTTTATTAAAAATATATTTCAAAATTTAATCCATCAAATACATATTAAAAACATTAAAAATGTATTTTTATAGTAATGCATTTTTTCAGTCATTTAGTCATTCAATATCGATAAAATTTTCAGACAGTTTTAATTCATTTACGCTCTGCTTTAATCCATTCGTCATAATTTCGCGTCATGTAGGTGAAATATAGAATTCCGTAGAACTATGAAAAAAATATGAATCGAACGATTGGCTGTTGCTCGAATCTTACAATGAAACTATTCAGGCATGTTCTATATAGGTAGTTTTATTCTGGAAACTTGAATGCGAGTCAGGCTGGATTCCAGCAGCGGGCTGATTTCGAAGCTCAAACTTGACAGGTCAGTGTGACACTCAGATTGGAAACTTCAATGGAAACTTGGTTTATGTACATCAGACTTTATAATAAAACAAAAGTCGAGCAACAATATTAGCGACATATTAAACGAAGCACTTACTTTATTTTGATTGTCAATTTGACAAAAATTGAATGCAAAGAAAAAGTGTCAAAGAAATAACATATTCATTTAGTCGATTTTAAAAAGGTAATTCCAACAGTTTATGAATATTTAAGAGAACTTATTATTTTAAATGTTATCTAAAACAACTATGAATAAACATTAATAGTAGTACGTGCATCATACGTACAATAAACGGTCATTTTTCTACAAAAGTAAATTCAGTATAAAAAACAGCAAAAACCAACATTACAAAAATGAGGTATTCAGGGACTCGAACTCAAAACCATGATCACTTAAGTTAAAAAAATAGTATACAAATTTATTTTGAATAGTTTCAATCGCAATATCACTTCTGTTAATTTGTATTAAACAAACATTTCCGTTAGGAGAGTGATCAAGTTTCATATTCATACAAATTATGATGACATAAATAAATCAGAGTGTAAAGCAATAAAAAGTGTCCCAAATTATACGAAAATCTTTCAAATTTCATAATTTCATTATAGTAAATAAGCATTAAGAAATTTCGCATCGAAAATAATACTCAGCAGAATATTTAATTGTTAAGTATTTATTAAGTAATGGTAAAAAGTTTGTAAAGGGTTGATGAAGTATACGTACCACAACAGAACTTGGACGAACCCTGACTGAAGCGCAGTCCTCAAACACAACTCCAAAACACTGTTTCTTCAATTGTGTCCAACGAAAACAAGAATCAGACCCAAAATGGCTCCATGTTTTGCTACCTGGATCGTAACCAGTTTAGTTTCCAGGTTAGATTCTTGGACGCGCGCTTGGCCGCAATCTTGGTTCGTGCGCAACGGGCTTTATGAAATCCTAGCTTAATGGTGCGTTTCCATAACAATGTGTTCCAATCGATTATCTCGAATTTATTTCAGACTCGTGCTTTATTGGCACTTTGTATGAACAACGGACATTAATCATTGGATTTAGACGATCGATTAAGGTGCGTTTATTCAATTCAATTACATTCAGTTCCAGTAATAGATAAACTCAGTGATTTAATTGTAAACGTAGCTTAAGGGTGCGTTTACATTTACATATAATTTATTGAAATTTTTCGATAATGTTTAGATTTATGGCTAAAATTTGGATTTTGTCATATCTTTTAGCACGATTTTTTTTACGCTAAAACATGTCTGATGAGAAATTTTCCTTGTGTTTTCTTTTTTTATTATTTATTATCAGCACATTAAAATTTTACCGTAAATTTTAACGTAATAACGCAAATAATGTTATTTATGTAAAATTTTGGTAACGTTTGTTCTGTTTATTCAAATGAATATTCTATAAAAACTTAATTTATGCGACCTTTTTTCCAAGAAATTGACGAAAACCTTCTTTTAATATTAATCTGAATAATAACTAAACAACTTAAACGGAATAATAAGTTGTAGTCATGATAGTATTTTTTAAACTATAATAGCCACTACCTTTAATTGGGATTATGTTGATTCTAAAATAATCTAATCTTATGAGACATTTTGTTATAACAAATTAGCGAATACCTTCTTTTCACATGTCTAACTGATAACTAAAAAAACTTAAATGAAACGAATGTATAATAAAAGTTTCAGACTGTCCGCGTTTTACTTCCGTGATTACACCTGCGTCCTACAACCCTCGTTCAAAGGGTCGCGCGCACTCCAAACTGTCACACACACACAAGCGCACTCGACACTCTTTCTCACGCACACAGAGGCGTGCAGAGAAACGGTTGGCAACGACGCTTCCAACGTACTCTCCCAACGAATGGAGCACGCACAATCTCCAACAATCCCAGTTCCTCCCAAAAATCAAGCGCTTCCCATCCGAGAAGTGGATCGAGCATCATCACCGACGATTAATTACTAACAAAGGAAGAAACCCGCAAGAAATGCGGCCGGATTCGCGCAGTGTTTCATTCACCTTCCACCGAGAAGTGCTCAGTGTGAAGAACTCGCCGGAGCCAGCGAGGCATTCGAGGAATCTTCGCCAGCGCCTTCAGGATCGATTCGACAAAGAGAAAAGCCCGGATGTGTGCAAGCAGAAATCCCCGAAAGACAAAGATGTTAGCAGCGGTGACCGAAGTTGGAACAGCTTGGGATTGGCTAACGTCTCGGCGGACTCTAGACGGGCTCTGCGGAGCGGAGCCGAGAAACTCTGCAAAACTATTTCCTCCGTTCGAACGACTTTCGGTAGTATTTCACAGGTGAGAAGTGAATGGATTAGTAATAATAAATCATACTAAAATAAGTATGTTGTTCTTAATTCGCTAATTGCATCGAAAACAGCTTGATTCAAGAAACAGAGTTAACTCTTTTGAAGTACGATATAGAACGCTAATTTGAACGTTTAGAGCACTAGAGGCATCTATTAGAGCAAAAACTTCATCAAAATTTGTAATTTATATTTAACTAATTATAGTCCCTCAGAAATTTCTTTTTATACTTCTAAGTTGTAATTATCTTTAGAGCAACAAATACAATTCCAATGAACTTTTAGAGCACTAGAGTAATCTATTATAGCAAAAAATCTGAACAAAATTCAAACCTCTATTCCTATAATTTAAAATTGCCATTTTTACTAATGTTTTATATTTCTTAAAGTTATTAATACATACAAATACTACTAAGAATTATATCAAAACATTCAGCAATATCGAGTAACACCAATTTTTCAGTGTTCGTACAATAGAATTACAACTTTAAAATTTGTTAATGTTTCTGTTCAATTAACAATAATACGCTCTTTTCCAAACATCTTTCTTATGTTTCTGCCTTCTTCCACAGAAGTTCCGGAGTTCAACGCGAAGGAGGCAGAGGTTGGAGGAACAACAATCACCGAACAACATCTATAAGACGGAGACGCCTCAAACGAGGTCAAGACAGATCCTTGGGAGGACGCCTACCAAATTGTACAGTCCCTTTGGTATCGAATCTCCCAAGCATGCTTGGGACAAAGAGAACGAATCGACACCGGTGCACAATTCTGGCCAATCCAGAAGAAGCTATATCCACTGCCGACCGTCCTGCTTCAAAAAAGCCAAAGGCTTCTCAGTATTAAGATAAAAAAAGCAGTCGGCTAATAACGATTGTCTTCACACGGATCTCCTTGGTTTCCAGCCGATGCAGCTATGATTGCGCGTGTCTTGCGCAATACTTTATTCCCATTATTTATTTCCTCTGTGATACGTATTCTGTTCGATACGTATTGTTAGTAAGTGGTGGAGAACAAGAGGCTGAGAGAAAGAAAGGAAGAAAGAAAGAGAGCGGCTGGCTGTGCGATAAAGGGTGGATTTTGCGACTGCCAATTGTCCCAGTGTGTTATGTCTTTGCTATTAACAAATCGCTTTTCCGATGTACTCGCAATGGGATAATGCGTTTTATACTGTTTTATATCTATTTATACTGACAATGTCTGCAATATGAAATAAACGAAGCATAGGTCTGAAACTTTATTGGAGAATCGAGCGTATTCGTCTCTCTATCCAGAATCAGCCTGAAACCTCATTTTTTGCCGATGGTAGATTGCGAGATTTGATTTTACTTCTAGTTTTATCATTGTATCAATATGTACGGTGACTCAGAGATTTGTTCTTGTTACTATTGCAGTTTGATATAATTGAATCGTGGAAGTTTGTGGTATTCGAATTAGTTGTTTGTTATGTGTTCATTTGAGAATAAAATTCTCGACAGTGCTCTTGGAAGTGATATTTACCGGGAAAGTAATCTGCAACATTAACAAATATCATTCTAGAGAGTAGAAAACTTTTGAGGAATTCTTGGAAAAGATATTTGTTATTGTTCAGCATTCACCTGCTTTTAAATTATTACAGAACATTTTCATATTATTTGTATCGCTTTGAATGATACAACAAAGTGAATTATAAATGATATAAAAGTTCTCGTAAAATTATATTCTATTTATATTTTATAAAAAGTGGGCTTAAGATGCTTATTCAAAGGCATATGAAATATCATTTTCTAGAGTTCTTCTTGAAACTTGTTCTGCAATGATCATGTATTATAGCAAATTGTGTCCAACTACAAAATTTGAACAAATTTACTAATCACTGTTTTTCATAAAATCGGTGTAAAAAATATTTTGTACACCGATAAATTTTAATCGAAATACAGTATTGCTATATTATTTATCTGATATTAATTTTAGAGGTATTAGAGTAGTACGAGTACTTTTTACATCGACTCTATACTCTTTTTTGAATTCATTTCAAAGCAATGTCCCTAGAGATTTAAAACTAGCCTATCGCGCCTCGATTATTCTCCTAGGGTCGATAAATCGTGGAACAAAAGACTGGCGAAAAAGTGAGCGGCGACAGCCGGACAGATTGATACGCACGAGCGCACGAGATGCCAATTTTGGTCTGGGTCGAAGCGAAACGACGAAAAGCCTGCAAGAAAGTCAGAAGTTCCACTAATCCCGACGAGTGTCAAGCCAAGGTACATCTTTGTTATAAAAGCGAGCTTTCAAGTGTGGAAAACTACTCGTTCATCGGTCGATCGGTTCGTTCCGCCGATAAGAACGAACCTGAGTGAGGTTCAAAAAAATACGGGATCCAAAATGCGAAATGATTCCGGCATAATTCTGGCAGAGAGAACTAGACGTTTTCTATTTGCGCCTCGTTTTCGGATGGGCGCCGCAATAGTAATAATGGGAAATTGGCAGCGGCCCTGAGAAAGCGTCGTCGCGTCAACACGAACCGTAGCGAAATTGCCCGTCTGTCGCAACGTCTAGAGTCCGAGAAACTAGAGTACCATAATACAACCTCTATCCGAATTCCCTACTAACCAAATTCTGTTATATCATTTCTATCATTTTCCTTGAAACACAAGACTGGCCTCAAGAAAAGCTCTGAAAATAATACAGCAGAATATTCAGCTATTACAAAATTCTTATTATAGAGTTTTCAATTATACTCTATCATAGCTAGATCGCAATAGAGCTGGCTGATCTCTACCTCGACAGTGCAAAATTATAAAGCTACTTTCTTTTAAAAATGAAAATGTCGTTACTCTACACAACCTCACCTTCCACTGTATAAATTAGACTCATTGAGGGAACAAACTCGAAACGACACTACTACATCCAGAAATTGCAATAGAGCTTCCCAACCACTCTAAACTGCGAAACTCTAAGTTTCCTCCTCTTCAACTCAAAAGACCCTCGACGATCTAAGAAAGCAAAGTTTCTGCTATATAAATAGAATAGCCAAGGGATCAAATTCTAAAAAAACTCAACGTCAAAGAATCGCAATAGAGCCTCTGCTGCTCTAATTCAAAAGTGCAAAAGTCTAGAGTTACTGTACTTCCAATCGAAAAAGTCAGATCCCACGACAATCGGCAACTACAATCTCCACTTTACAAATAGAGTCGTCAAGGGATCAAACTCTAAAAAAAACTCTCCCAAACATTCCAAACTGCAAAACTCTAAAGTTCTTTCTGTTCGATTGAAAAAACCCTGATGCCCCAGTGATATAAGAAACCAGAGTTTCTACTATATAAACAGAACCGTTGAGGGACATACCCCAAATAACCCTCGACGACTCTACATAAAAAAATCGTAATAGAGCCTGCGAAACGATCAAAGCTACAAAACTCTAAAGTTGCTGCTCTTGGACTCAAAAAAGCACGACCCAAGCGAGTGTGGCGGCCCGGTAGAAAGATCCAAGGAGGAAGGGAAGTGCGCTATACCGTGCTATAGGCTATATCCATCGGCTGGGGTATATAGTGCAAGGTAGGGCGCAGTAGTGGGGCGTGTTTGATGCGGTAAGTAGCGGCGAGAGGGTGGCGTGCGAGGCAGGTCAGGGCTGGGGCTCAGGCACTCGGAGAACGCTGATCAGCACGGCTGGCGTGAATCGCAGCGGAGCCAGGCCAGAGTGCATCCCGCCGCCTAGTTCTCGCTGGTGACAACTCTCCGGGACTCTCTCGGCGCATCCGGCCACTGCCAGACCTCGCAATGGTGCTCTCTGTGCGCTTACATAATTGGCCGCGTGCATTAGCTGCATAGTTGTTGCGCGTGACGCGTTTCAAGTGCGTATAGCGGCGATACAACGCGCGTCGTACTCCACACACGCTTCTGCGATTGGCATCTCTGTTCTATCCCTCCCACCTCTCGCGCTCTCGCTCTTTCTGGTGAGTTCTCTCGCTCTCCGCCTCTCTCTTCCACTCTCTTCTCGCTCTAACTCGCCACGGTTGTGTTTCGTTCGGGCTTCCTTGTCGATACTGCGCTTCATGCGGCCTGGCCATGCAGCGCTGACTCTCCTCTTTCTCCTTCTCTTACTCCTCGCATCCACCACTCTCTCTCTCTCTTTCTCCCTCTCTCTTTCTCGCTCGGTCTCTCTCTCTCTCTCTCTCTCTCTCTCTCTCTCTCTCCCCTCGTTTCTCCGTCTTCTGACAGAGCGCTTGGTCGATTCACGAATCCGCCGCCGGGCCATTCGCTTTTCCCCTGCCCGGGCTCCCTTCAAAATAAGGCCAAACCACTGCCCGCTCCATTGAACTAACTCCTAACTCCCAACTCCGACCCGAAACTAGTAATTTTCTCTCTTCCGAGTCCAACCGCTCTCGATTTCCCTGTGAGTTCCCAAGCCGAGTCGTCGTTGCATTCCCTGGTGCGGAAGATGTTCCGGTGGGAGCGAGTGTGAATCGTGATTGAAAATCAGTGGTACGTAAACAAGCGAGGCGCCCCCCTCCAATTGCTCGTCCATTGTGGATCTTGTCCGGGATTGGGTTCTCGTTCGGTAGGGTTTTTTCCCTAGTGAGTTGTTACGAGGCCCGTTAGAGCCGAGTGTTTGTTGGGGTTGTTGGCTTTATTTTGGTGGACTGTCAGTGAGAGTATCTGTGGCATTGGCAAATCCTCCTCGTGCCTCGACCCAGCCCTCCCGGGAGTCTCGGGACTTCCGGTCTGGTTGGTTCAAAAAGTTTTGCGCGGCTTTCCGGATTGATTTTCTGCGCGCGGTCGGCTTTTGTTTTCGTGGGTACGAGTCAGGTTATGCTTTGGCGCGCGCGAGAGAGGAGTTCCGCACAGGGAGATACGATGACGAGGAAGAGAGAAGATGGTGAGAGAGGAATGGTTGAATGAGTTTTGCGCCGTGGTCGATTCCGTTACAACCTCGAAACTTTAGTTCCTTTCGATCAACGAATGATCCTTCATTTCTCTCTTCTCGCTTTATTAAGCGCGCCGCGCGTCCACCACCACCCACTGGTTCCGTTTTGTCCTTACTTGGGTTTCTTTGTTTGTTTCTGACACACAGGTTTCTGATCATCATGTATACATAGATACGCACGATTTATTTTCTATTTATTTACAAATGGCTTAAGGGAGAAGGAAGTAGCGAGAGGGGGCGAGAAAAAAAGTACCTCGTTAAACAGCCCGGCTGCTGTTCTTGTTCAGAGCCGAGCAGGGACGAGCGAATAATGGCGTCCCATCGAAAAGATCCAGTAATTCATTTGTTTATATTTTTTGTATTTGCTGATCCTGCGGATGCTTTTGCTGGGGTGTACCAGTCGGAGCACCCAGCAGGAAGTAGAAGCCTCCACGTAGGCCGCATTCATCACTGGCAATTGGCGATATCATCGGACAAACAAAAACCATGACCGACCAGAACGAGCCGCAACAGCAACAAGCTCAGGAGCAACAATCCAACAATCAAGGAGAACAACAACAAACTCCGGATTCACAACCGCAACAACATCAACAACAACCTGGCAAAAACAACGAGGAACCAAGAACTAATTTAATCATAAACTATCTTCCTCAGAGTATGACCGAAAAAGATCTCTACAGTCTATTCGTTTCCATTGGACCGGTCGAATCTTGTAGAGTCATGAAAGATTACAAAGTAAGAACATATCGATGCATCGATATTACCATCGATATAGTTTCTCAAGCATCTTCTGAGCTCCACTAGCTCTGACAAGGCGTCTCTCACTGTCTGTTACAGACAGGGTATAGTTATGGATTCGGCTTCGTCAATTATGCGAAAGCCGAAGACGCTGCCCAAGCAATCAACACCTTGAACGGTTTACAAGTACAGAACAAAAGATTGAAGGTATCATTTGCGAGGCCATCCGGAGAGGAAATCAAAGAGACCAATCTGTACGTCACAAATTTACCAAGGTCCGTTGAATTTTTCTTTTCGATCATTGTAAAGTAATTCTAGAATTTTTCCTATTTCTTCTTTCTATTACAGGAATATTACGGAAAGTCAAATCGACGAGATATTTAGTAAATACGGGAACATAGTACAAAAGAACATTCTAAAGGACAAGTTGACTGGCTTGCCGAGAGGAGTGGCATTCGTCAGGTTCGTAAAGAGAAAAGAATAGTATTTGAAAAAATCGCGATGTTCCTTTTTTCCTTGTTCACCAATTGCTCTTTTAACCGATGCGAAGAATAGTTGCGAGCTTGTTTCTTGGCTACTTGCCACCGTTGTCATAATTAGTAACGCGGCAACCTTACTTGAGCGGAGGTCGCTGAGCGAAGCTTGACTTGAACTTTCTTGAAGAATAAAAAAAGAAAGACTCTATCATAGAAGAATATCTTGCGAGCCCTTCTAGCGGTTGGTTCTTTGAAGGAACGCGGCGCGCTAATGATCTCAACAAGTAGGACGGATGCAAGAAATTGGAGCAAACTCAGAATTGACGGAACCACTGGTTCGTTGAGAAAGACAAGAAAAGTGATTCATTATGCAACACGTGTACGATTTTCACGGGTATATCGTAGAGGCCTAGAGCGTATATTTATTTAGCGACAGGGGGTGGCTGCCAAATTATTTCCGTCCACTCAACTTGCATAATTTGCGTTTAGCCCCGAATTTCGAGGGCCGACCTAGTTTGCTTCCGGGTGAGACATTAAGCAAGTCGCCCGAAATTCACTTCTATGCCACGGGAAATAGTGCGAAAAGCGTGTCGTTAGACAGAAATAGTTCGAACTTGCCCGGCGAAAGTCCGCGTTACCTAGTTATGTGGCCGAAATCGCAAGTGGCTTTCATTGCTTGGCAAAAATAAACGAGGGTGTTGACGCGTATCCCCATTTTGCAAGCGTCGTAAATCCAACGAAACGAGAGGAAGAACAAAACTTCGAACTTCATGAAAGCCTGGAATTTCACAGCCACGAATTACGACAAACTTTCCATACAATCACAAAGATGAAAGATTCTATCATCATATTTTCTCATTGTTTTCCTCCTTACAGATTCGACAAACGAGAGGAAGCACAAGAGGCAATCGCCCGGCTACACGGCACAATCCCTGAGGGTGGCTCGGAGCCATTAAGCGTGAAAATAGCGGAAGAGCATGGCAAACAGAAAGCAGCTTATTACGCGGGTTGGCAAGCGGGATACAATCAAAGCAGAGGTAAGTAAATCCTGGTGCAATTCGGGTCTTGCACTTGCGCACCTGTCCGTTGAAAATGTTCCTTACCTTTCTCTATCGGAGAAGACAACGGAAAGACAAGCTTAGAATAGTCTTAGGAACGATTTCACTGGCGGGTGCCCGGAAAGCAGGACATCAGCATTTCTTCGCTTCTCTCTCTCTCTCTTTCTCTCTCTCTCTCTCGGGTTTCGTATTGAACCGCGATCGGAAGGATTGCATTCGATCGATAGACACTGTTAATGAGATGATATATATATATATATATTTAGTTGTACATTGGTAGCAGCACACGTGTTCAGTGAGCGTTGTTGTCTTGTCCTTTACGTTCGTTCCACTATGCTTCGATGTTTACGACGGGTTCGTGGAATGCCGGGAATACGCTACTACACGCGTCTTCCCTCTCTGTGTACATATAGATATCTCGTTGTCAGAGGCTGCTGTAGATAGACAGTTCCGTAAACTCAGTTTTCGTACTATGTGATAGATGTCTATTTTGCTGGCAGCTAACGCAAGCGTTTCTTTAGTTCTATTATGCCTCCTGTTGTTTTTTTTATATATTACTTCTCAATGAATTTTTTCTTGCGCATGGTTTTTGCTCTTTAACCGTCGCCCGGGCGGGAAAACGATGCCAATGCGAATAGGAAGTTCGGGCCAACTTCTCGCACATATATGTATATGTTATCATTTATAATCTATCAAAAGTTAGTTTCTTTTGCCAACTGTGACAGCTCGAGCAAATGATACTTTCCTTTTGTTTTATGCCTCCCTTTTTTTTTTTTTTGCATTACTTGTCAATGGACTTTCTACGCATGGTTTGCTCTCCGTCGTGTGGAATTTATCACGAAATATGTAGGATGTAAAAATGTTCTTTAGAGCGTTTGTAAGGTAGAATATAATATGTAATCCTTGTGGGATTATGATATACTCTTCAGGAATTTCGTTTTTGGTCGCTCTGTGTGCAGAGAGTTATGATTGTGGAGAGTATGTGCACAGGCGAGTGGAATTCTGCGAAAGGAAGTATCTTGCGGAATAGCGAGAGCTTACGATGAGAGAGAACGCGCATGGTCAGTTGGACCACGTTGCAAGTCCATTTACAAGTTAACTGCTGTTGTTCAGTTTTGCCCGAGACACATAGATCCTAACCAAGCTATGCCGTCGAACTCGAAGCGATCGATGTATACCTTTTTCTGTTTTTAACTGGCTGATGATGGATTCGCATTAGATAAGAACATTAACCTCACTGACAAGCAATTTGTCATGAATTCTATTATCCATTTGTATTATTCGTTTAAGAATAATGAAATATTACTGATATTTATTTATTTATTCAAAAACTTCTGTATAATGCCAATCGACCTTCATCCTTCCGCACTACATTTTTTCTGTGACTTGTACGATCAGTTACTCGTTCGAAATATACATATGTGTATATTGTATGTAGATACTGAGTTCTGTTGTCGGCGATAAGCTGTGATTCACAGGAGTAAGGCCGAGGAACTTGTTTGCCCCTCAATGTTCTTCAATGTTTCAATATTAACTCTATCAATTTGTTTACGTTATCAGTGACGTATACCCAACATTAAGGAGCTTTGAGAGACTCGTAACAACTTATAAGTTTCCTCGAAAGTATATGAAATATTCAGAAACAAGTTCCTCGTCGTTACTTTCGTAGCGCGCGCGCGCTATTTCTCTGAGTTAGTTAACTGCGCTTTTACGTGGATTGTGTGATGATTTCCGGTGCAATATAACCTCTTTTATATCGGAACAAATCTTTTAAGACTCGTATTAATATTCAATCATTTTTGCTAAAGTTAAACAACACTTATCACAACACAGCTAAACTAAACAGCTTTAATGAACTTATCAGAAGTGTTCCGAATAATCAAGGTTTTATTGTATTCCGAGTGCAGTTACTGCGCTTTTACATGGAATCGTGTGATAATTTTCGGTATGCATGAAACCCAGAGGGCTGCTCTCGATTATATTTCTTGGCCGATTGAACCTTGCCGATTGATTGTCGTCTCTCTCTCTCTCTCTCTCTCTGCTCGTGCATTTCATTCTCTCATTGCTCTCATACCTTTCCTCTAGCATATTCACTTAATGTATACTATTTTCATTTCTATGCTCGCTGCGTCCGAACCAGGAGAACGTCTGTACGGTCTTCCGACCAGGAATAAGTACCAGCGTTACGCGCATTACCTTTATTAAACCGGCAGGGATCGCGTCCAATGCTAAGAGAGAAATATACACACACATGCACACACACACACACAGATTAGGCGCGTTGTTCCGATGTGTCGCCATCTCGCGTGAGAATCGCTCGTTCTCGAAGAACAGCGAGAAACTAGAGGGAGAAAGGTAGACGAGATAATTGTTTCGGTTAGTTTTAGGCGCTGCGAACGCAGGATACACAAACACAAGGCAAATGTACCATTTGTATGATCAGAAATGTTACATGTTTCAAACATTGTTCAAAATAGTCATAAATGGTACATTTGTTTTTTTAAAGCCGCATTCGGATTGGATGTTTATAGGAATTAAGTATGACATTCTTGCGCTCCTTTAGAAACAATGTTTCACTCATAATTGTCTGTAAATTGATTTTTTATCTTACAGTATGTAAATGTCCAACCCGAACATGTCGCTGGGTTTACATTAATCATTTGACTAATGCAAACGTAGTTTTAAACTGGGTTTACGAACTGATCAATACACTTGAATTCAATTGACTCGAGTGATTGATTCAGCTCACAGGACTAATGTAAACTCGAAAGGTTCCTGAAGCTTTAAAGCTTCGAGCGCCCCCTTCTACTAACTTGTATTCGATCGTTCCACTCGAACTAACCAACACATAATACGATTACGTGTAACCGTTCTATTTTCTAAGCAGTAAAAAACACCAGCGACGAACTATCGAATGTTTCGACACCAAACGGATAGCTCGGGAACGTGACGTCATTTGCTCAAAGATCGTAAACGAACTAACTTAATTCTTAGAGACTTTGGAAAGAAGTACTCTTTCTCTGATGGAGAACATGTACCTTTTGCTAGAGTCGGGCGAACTTCTTGTATGCTATAAGACTTAATAATATTACTAATGCAAAGAAATCCGGGCTAAGCGAATAACTTAGCGGAATATATGACGAATTAAGAAAAAGTATTGGAATCATGAAAATGAAGAGGTTAAGATTTACTGTTTAGACGAAAATTAAGATAATGTTATCCATTTCGATCGATTAACTTGGGAAAGTGAATAATACTAAATGTTAGTACTTAATCGTCAGTATTGACAGAGCGCAAAGAGTTTCTTACACACTGTTAGAGAAATTAATAATACTCAACAATAGAATTAACAAAACAAGTAAAGCAAACTATTACGAACTTTTGCTACATATTTATGGATGAAAGTAAACATAGTATCAGAAAGCTAATCATCATTATACGCTATCTATTGTTGTATTTCGGAAAGCAACATTGTGTTCGCTTAGCCCGGAATTTCGATCTACGATCTACGATATATCTCAGTGTTTGTCGAGCACATATAAACGAGGAATTGCTTCTACCTAGTGCTAGCAATATCGATTATGTACTGCGAGATCAAAAAAAAAAAACAAAAACAAAAAGAAGAAGCGACGAAGCACCAAAACACTCGCACTTCACTCCGGCTGGTCCTGCGAGTTTACTGTGCTTGCGTAGCCGCCGATACGAAAAGACTCTCATTGAATTATATGTGTAACATAAACATAACTATGACTAGTTAAAGGCGCGTTTGTTAGCTGGAATCCGTTTTTATCGTGAAAGTATTTACGAAGTTGTCCGTGCGCGCGCGCAACCGGCACATTTTAATCCAGTTATTACGATTGCATTCAAACTATCGAATTGGAGATTGTTACGCGTCGATTTTAGCGTGATTTGCCACAGTGAAGCATGCTCACTCTCTTTCTCTTTCTCTCTCTCTCTCTCTCTCTCTCTCTCTCTCTCTCTCTCTCTCTCTCTCTCTCTCTCTCTCTCTCCTATGTACTAATTATGCTAATTGTCGAACGATATTGTTGGTTCTTAAGCGTTAAGGATTGATCGTAGCAAATCTATCGGAATAGAATTGTTGTTTGGCAGATTTAGAGCTGTCGCTCTAGCGTTGAAGTGATATAGTTGAAAGTCATAAGAAAAGTATTGGGCTTTGAACTTTGTGTGGAAAAGTACCTTTGAAGTACTTGTCGCGCTTATTAATTAGCGATTTATCAAATTTAAAGGTTATTGATTAAAATCAAAAACTCTACCTTTTGTGCGCGGCTCCTTTGATTCATCAAAGTGGGGGAAGCGCTATTGCGAGTCACAGGCGACGAATGAATATTTAGAGGTTATGTTGGGTAAAACTCGATGAAAATTGGTGCGCTCTAACCGTGAAAGAAGTTTAACACGAATTTCACTACGTTATTGCATGAATTCCGATCGATTCTATTCCGATTGGTTTGCTATTATCAATCTTTTAACCAAGAGGAAGGTGGATCCCCTCACTCATCCTTTCACCCTGACAATCGGTCACTTTTTTAAATCAGGCCCGTTTTTCGCCTGTCCATTTTAATCTATGAATTAAGATCGCACAAGCCTAGAACTAATCTAGCCTGGACTACCTACTTGTTAATATACCTATTGACGTGAGAACGAGACTTCGAAGAGCCACAGAAGATCCACCTTTCCTCCGAATTAATGACATGCCAGTTGGAATTTAGGAATTAGGCGTTTCACCCTTTCGCTACGACAGAGTTGATCGACAGTTGGATCGAAATTTTGGGGACGTGTTAATAACAATTAGTTTTAACTAGTTATTGACTGGTGTTAAACAATTTTTTGACGAACTATGTTAGTGGTTTTTCGTTTTTCGTAAATATTGCACTTTGCAACGGATCGAATGTAATGTTAAAGCAGAAAAAAAGTTGAAGATATTAGAAATAGTGAAATTGTGTATGATTTCGGTAAAGTTGAGTGCCAAATGTTTCTAGTTAAAGTTATAATATTCTATATAAAATGAGTCAAACCAAGTATGAAATAATTGAACTATGAATCGTTTATACCAAACCGAATCGAAAATGATAAGGCGATTTTATAAAATTCGGCTTCGTTTGTTAGTTATAGCCATTTGAAAAATTGTGATACGAGTAGGATATTTTCTGCCATATAAACAATACATAGTTCAATTATTGAATTGATTTGGTGATTTATAATTATCGTTTAAACATGCAACAAGACTTGCTTGAATAACTGAGCCTTCTCAGATGTTTCGAAAGATATTCTACTGTAAAATCGTTTTTAGTTCAATCTTTATTAACAAAAAACAAAGAACCCCCGCAGTGGTTCAGGGGGATAAACACGTGACCCGCAATTAGCGGGGCGTGAGTTCGATCCCGACTTGTCACAACTGATTTTTCAGCATGTTTACGTACTGCGGAAGTGGGTGGTTCGGAATTTACCTTAAAAACGCTTATGAACGAAAAGCAAAGTAAATATTATAACGAAAGAAAAAATGGAATAACGCAACAATAAGGTATTTCTCCTTCGTAGCGAAAGGGTTAATATCGATTCTATGCCAGTATTATAACGGCGCGTTCTCGTCCTTTCACAAAGATGCGATAAAAAATCAAAGATTAAGTAAAAGACAGTCTGAAATAAAAGAAATGTTTTCCAGTCATCCTGAATGAAAGGATGAGACTGCGTCACTGCTGTTGTAAGGATGGATGAACGTACCTTTACACAGCAGGCAAATTTCTAGGACCTAAGTTGAGGGCTCCTTTCACATTGAGATTTGTTATCGATGCATATATCGATATAAATTGTGATACATCTGTGATTTCTGTTAAATATTTTTAATATTAGATACATTCTGAGACAAATTAGTGAGACTTTAGTTCTATTCGGGATGCTATATTAAAATAAGAATAGAGAAATCAGTAGATTTCAATTAATTAAGCATATTAGCGGAATTTATTAGTTCAATTCGAGAGAAAGTTTATACGTGTGTGTTATAGGTAACCTCAAAAATGACTCAACTGATTTGAATAATTCTGTCATGTTTGGGAAGTATATTTCCTCGTACAGAGAATGTATTATAATCTCAAACTTCGGGCTAGAAAATATTTAATTTGTTTAATTTGATTAATTTCAAGATTTCAAGAATGCGATCTATTATTCTTGAAATTAAATCATTGTTAGCGCGCACAAAATGTCACCACACAAATGGTGAAACCGGGTAGAACAGCTAGCACTGAAATAAGAACAGAGGAGCCAGTAAATTTCAATGAATTAAGTAGGTCAGTGTTATTTATTAGCGCGGTACAAGAAACAAGGACACACACGCTGGAAGATTTAGATATTCGTATGAATTACAATTGCGAGTTATCCTAGTTTCATGACGATCCTAAATTGATATTAATTCATCAATATCGAGACAATCAAATCGTGTTGAGATTTCTATCGCGATATTCATGCCTGTCGAAGTCTGGCCAAATGAATTAAAAAAGAGCTGACATGAACGTTACTCAATTTTCCACTTGATCGGGCACCGACCGTAATTCGACGGCGAAACAATTCGATTAGTACGCGTCTATATTCTTAACTAGCTGGCTTCACTCGCGTGACATTTCTTGTGCGCGTTGACGATAATTTAATTTAAACAGTAATAGGTAATTGCAATTATTTTTAAAATCGCATTAAAATCTGTTGAGTAATTTCTGAAATTCCCGCCAACGCACACATAACCTTCTCTATCTCTAGAATATCCTATTGTTATAATATTATTATCAAGAAAGTATTATAATTACTATTAGAAGAATTACGATTATTAATAGAAGTGGAGTACACACGGAGCGATAATCCGGCCTAATGAATTACTCATCATTCCACTAATACATTACAATATGCATCACGACAAATCTCAACGGGTGCGGCGCCTTTTACAAGCGCGCGAGTGCTCAGGCGGGAATGAATGTGGAATAATGAAATTATTGGCACAAGACGAGCTCCGCCGGAGCGCTCGACCTTATTGTTAGTGTAAATAAGCGGGCGAAGCGCCGCGAGCCACGTTTCGACTAAATATCTTTACCAAGTTAAGTAGTTTGACTGTAAGCTCTAGCCGATCGAAGATTGGCGCGAAATTGCTGTTAATCCCGAAGTCCAGTAGTGCTAACGATGGCTGTGATAAGACTAAGGAAATACTAAGGAGGAACAAGGGCGGCGAAGGGAAGAGAGAGAACCACTCACGGAAGACAGACGGGAATCTTTCTGTTTCTCGATAGATACATTTATCGAACTGTAGAAAGACTTTTCCAGACTCCAGGTCGCCCTGACGTTTCTGCCCGAGCAACGAGGATCGAAGATCTTCGAGGAAGACGCAACGGAAGACCAAGTGCGACTCGAGCTAATTCGTAGTTTCCCGGCCTGGCGTGTTAATTAGTATAATGAGGCAGTTTCGGTGCGCGACCGAATAGAATTAGAGGTTAGGGTGGATGTACCATTTATGGCCACTGTCGTACTTAGTAGCTGTTTAAATCGGTTAGGTTAATTTAAAGAATAATAAGTTGTTGCTAGAGTTATATATATTGCAATATTTTATGGCCTATATTTTGCCTAAATGATAACTACACAGAGATAAACTTTATATTATGGTTGCAAAAATCCTTTAACGATTTATAGTACGAATTTATATTCATTATACATTTTTGAGGTTACTTTTGCAATATTTTGCCTAAATGATAATTCTAGAGAAAAGAGAATATACAGACAGACAAACGTTGTCTTTCCTATTAATAGAGCACAAACAAAGATACGAAATATACTAAGAATATTTAATAACCCGCGCAGTAGCTCAGGGTGAGAAGCACGTGACCCGCAATTAGCAGAACGCGTGTTCGATCCCGACTTGTGTCATTTTTCAGTACATTCACACACTGCGCGGGTGGGTGGTTCGAATCCACCTTAAAACATTTGTAGGACCACCGGTTATGAACACAAGTTTGGTGTTTTTTCCCTTTGACTTACCAACAAACGCTCATACCGGTCAGTATTTGTAAATGTGTCGCAAACCCTGAAGGGAGTCGATGTTTAATGAAACCAAAACTACTACTAAGAATACTTAATATAAAGTGGAATAAATAAGAGTAAATGTGAAGACAGTTGCCAGAAATGATACATCCACAACGCGAATACACAGAAAGAAAGAGGCATGCACTTGAATAATCACTCGAATTCACATACATAAGCAGGCAGAGTTCCCATATATCGGCGTTAGGCTGGTACCGACTATGTACAAGGGCAGATTCACTTGTCTTTGAATCAGAAAAGTTCGAACATAACAGTTTCCAAACTCTTGGTTACATTTTACGTGCAATATATAATATTTTATGATATGTACAATGCATATAATATAATATAAGAATGGAAATATTGCGTCTATCGTTTTAAAGGGTGAATTTCGAGGCGAAAATGAGAAAAAGTGTCAGATTTTTACATTTTGCGCTTCCATTTATTAATTATAATAAATTTAAAAATCGGAAGCGTAAAACAAAAAACCTCTTCACATTTATTCTTTCCTCGGCTTGCAAATTCATCGTCTGCATCGACGAACGCATTATTTTCCAGGCTGTGCGTATCAATCTGATAAAAAGTGGGTTGCTAGGGTGCTGATTGAAAAGGCAAGTGAATCAGCGGCTACGTTAAATGTCTACACTAAGTAGAGAAGAGTATCGACTTTCACGTGTGTCGAGAGGTCGATGAAGTGAGAGGTGGATCAAAAGACTCGGGTCACTAGGTAGGGTAGGAGAAGGAAGAGGAGGAGGAGGAGTAGGAGGAGGAGGAAGTAGGAGGAAGTAGGGGGAGGCAGAGGGATGAGAAAGATAAATCCTTGGAGATAATCGAGGCGCTGAGAGCAATAATGTCCCGCGCCTCTTAGAACTCTTTCAAATTCTTATACCTTTTTCTTAATCTTCGCCACTACGCACACGATGTTCCCCGTGATGCTGTAGTCGCCCCGCCCGTTAACGTTTCATTAAAATACTAGAAAGAGATCAGAGCGAGTTGTGTTTTATTTGAGAATCACGACCGTCCTTATCCCAAGAGTCCTATGCGGTGGCTCAGAAATTCGTTCAGAACTCGTAGAGATTTCTTATCCTTTCTTAAAGTCATTGGGTCCTCATTGGAGGAATACATTTTTTTAATACGATTCTTTATGTTGATCTCCGTGTATTTTAAACAGAACGTAAATATTAATATCAATCACAAATATTGAATTTAAATATGATTTCCTTACAGATTTATGGATGCCGGATTTGTTTAACTACTAACCCTGTGTTGTTACCAATTGTACTCTTAGATATACACAGAAAGAAGGTTCCTCTTTGGGTGGCCCAATGAGGGCAGAGTTTAAGTCACAGATTGTCAAACAATACCAAATTAAGGGTGATAGATCGAACGAATCTCTGAGTGTGTCTGTATATCAAAAGTGGCGAGATAAATCCCCTCTGAAAAACAAATGGCAGACTGCCTCAGAGTTCGAGGTTTCCCGCGTAACGAACCCTCGGGGTAGGAGTGTTTGCCGAAGGTGCTCAACACTGCACTATCGATGTTTTCAGGTGGCGGAGTGGGTGGCGGCGGAGGAGGCGGCGGCGGCGGCGGTGGAGGAGGCGGAGGAGGAGGTGGCGGCGGCGGAGGCGGCGGCGGCGGCGGCGGAGGAGGAGGTCGAGGTCGAGGGATGGGCCCACCAGGGATGGGAATGGGCCTCGGTGGAGCTGGAATGCTGGGTAGGGCAGGTGGTTTCGGACCCCGTGGTGGTCCACATGGCGCAGGTGGTTTCCTCGGTGGTGGTGGTGGTCCAGGTGCGATGCGCATGGAGAAGATACACCCTCATCGATTCAACCCCATCGGCATGGGCGGCGGTTACGTGCAATCGCACTTCTGGTGACGTAATCTCCAGCCGATAGACAAAGACTCGAACGTGTACCTCGGCCCCGATCGAAATGGGGCCTGCCCTTCGTAACTCGTAACTCCTAACCGACATGAGCGCCCTTTCGCCCGAGCGATCGTGAAGAGTCCTCGAGAGTCGTCTCCCCTTCCGCTCGCTCCCACCAGGAGAGTTAGGAGACGGAGGGAGGAATAGGGCCCAAAGCCCCGTACATGTATAAGGACACGCACATACTTTCGGGATCGGAGAAACCTTGGCTTCAAATTTACTCTCCGTCATCAGTCGATATATTCGCCCGAGTCAGCAGCACCCGCTGGCTGCTTCCGAGACCCTCGGGTGTTATCTGTATATACGTGATCGAAAGGACGATTGATCCTGGCGAAAGAAAATACGATTGTTCTTCACGATCGCCCGAGCTCCCGGCCCCCGGTCTGGATCGTTCCAGCCACGGCCAGTGTCTGGATTACCTGTAATAAAACAAAAAAATAGATGTTACGTGCCTCCGGCACCACGCGGGACGCGCGCTTTCTAGAGTAAGGCTATCTCGAGGGTGCGTCCGAGCACAGGGAGCTAACAATTCTACGTGTTGTTGTACATTTCCTTTTTAATGGTTCTAACTTTGAAGGAGACTTTATCGAACGTTTACTGATCGACAGAGTTTTTATCCGAGCGAGCGCGAGGCGCGATTTAAGAGGTAGAGCAGGGGCGGCGACGGGAAAAGGAAGAGGTGAGTGGGGGGAATGAGTGCGAGGGAGTGCGAGAGGAGAGTAAAGAGAGATAGAAGAGAGGAATAGTCTTTCGCTGATTGTGAGATACCTTTAAGAGAATATTACCTTAAGAGAAATAGAGTGCGATTAATTCCACTTGGAATCCTAGTGTAAGGCGTGAACGAGAAAATTTGCGACTACCATTAAAAAAAAAGAAAGAAAGAAAGGAAGAAGTATCGTTCCTCTTCGCCCGAATCGTCCAAATCAAAGGCGTACGTTGTTCCGATCGACGCTACTTGCATTCTAGTTCAATGTGCAGCCGCTGCACTGCGCGAATAAACCAGTTTTATCGTTTATTTGTATGAGAGATATCTATATATATATATATATATATATATCTAATATATGTACTTGCTTGTACTTAAGGAATAAGACGTTAAATTATTCGGGGAGCGCGATTAAACTAGGAGGATGATAAGGAGAGGAGAGTGGGGGGGGATGTATGTCTTTGCATGAGCCGGGAAGCGAGAACCTGCACGAGAGAGAATGATGTGATCAAGCACAGGTTGGCAGGAGAAGACGCGAGACTGAATTTTTATAGAAGATTCCATTTCAATGAGATATGCGGACCTGTCGAAGAAAAAAAAACAAACAAACGAAGAAAACAAACACACATGATGAAGAAAAGAGCCGAGCAGCCGTCCGGATCGAAAATATCTACCTAGAGCTAAAGCCGCACCGCCAACTTCGGACTTCGGAGACACACACACATATTATTCACGAGAAATAATACCGATATACCACTGTCGCCGTCGCGTTGTCAGTCCTTCTCTCACACGATATTCCTGTTGAAACTGTTAACGGTCGCACGATTAAAGCCTAGCCAGATCGACGAGTATTCCGAGGACGCGATCTCTGAGGGAAATGGAGATTGAAACAGGGTTGTTCAACAAGGATATCTGTATTTTAATAAACTTTACTGTTCACCGCATTCCATCTCTTTCAAACTCTCACTCGCATCATTCAATTATCAAACGCTATTTCACATATGCCTTCTTTTTGTTGGTTAGAACTCTTAGATGAGTTCGTACAGTTTTTTCTAGTATTCGTAACATACTTTTTTTTATAAGCCTGTAATTGTTTTTATTGATAGTGTGTAAGAATTTCACTCTCAATCGTCTGTTTATTGTTTCAAGAAATATTAATGTCACGGGTTAGTTGTAACAAACACACAATTGTCTCTTCGCAGCACTGTGTTGACACTGCTCGTCGAACCCAAGCGCTCACGATATTGCCCTTCAAAAGGCAGCTTGCGTTTACAAGAGCAAAGTGCCCGATGACGGGCCGCATCGTAAACACCCGGGAATATCTTCATCGCTCTTCTGCTCCATGCGTTACTGGCGAACTTCCGATGCACTTTGAAAATTTTTAACACATTGCACTTTTAGTTTGTCTCCTTTTTTTTTTTTTAATTTTCTTGCTGTAACACCGATAATTTTAAGTGTTTTTATTTGGATTGTGATTGAAATGATTGTTGATTCATCGGAACGAATTTAAATATCTGTTTTTGTTAATTATGTTGAAAATAGGATAGGAACTTCAACTGATTTATTTCAAATGTACTTCGAACGATAATTAATTGATATAAACAAATTCAAACAACTTTTTTCTATTAATAACGTTACAAATAATGTTGGAATTCAACATAGGAGATACCAGTCACTGAAATTTAGGAATCACACACAAGAAAGGACTTCCCAACTGTTAAAAAGGAAATCAGGAATTCTGTTACATAGCAAAGCACAGAAACACTCCGCACGAGGGTAGAACTCCGTGTGAGAGTTTTTTCAGCTGAAACAGAACTTTATAGGTGGTTGCCCTCTCCAACGGCAGGCGACAGGACGTACAAGAGACGATTAGCTGTGATTCGAGATTAGCTGTGCCCTAGGAGAGCTGGTGTCGCCACCGAGAGGAAACAGGAAGGGGCGGATAGTCGCTCGGACCGCAAGATATCTTGCCTTTTGTATTTTTGCAGCTAAGAACTCTGCCCGACGAGATAAAAGTACTACGCCACACGCTTTTGTATCGCTTTTGGTGCAACAATAGACGGAGATTGATGATCTTCGTTAACGAGATGTAGGAAGGCATCCCTTTTTAATTAAATTTCCTTTGCGAGTTATTACTTTGACCTTGGGAAACTACTTCAGTTTGATGTCGAGTGTTTAAAGTTCTCTTTGTTCAGGGAATTCATGGGCTTTTTGTTATTGTTGAAGTAGCAACGCGCAGCAACTTTTCTCGCTGGTGATAGAAACATTAAAGCACTAAGATGTTTTCTCGAAAGTCAACATATTTTTATTACAAAGTTATTTAAGTATTTTAATATTTTAGAATGATTCTTTCCACGCTGGTAACAGAAACATGTCAACGTGAATTTACTTTTATTTATTTATACGTAAATCGATTTTCAACAAAGCGGTAATTTTTTTCGCAAAGTCTGAAATACATTAGAATTTGTTGTATTTGAATATTTATTGTATGACACATCTTTGACAACTAACAAGATTCGTCTCTAATAAATCTTTAAGTAAGTAAAAATACACCGGAACTTTCTATAAATGACCAGTTATGAAATAAAGATGAAAAATTATATATTGCCATTTTTACTTTTAACGAGAATGGAAAAAAGTGTATTGAATGGAATTTGAAAACCGGTCTTATTACGGCTGTTATTATTAATGTTTTTAGTTAAATCAAAATGATTTATTTAAATACTTATTATTTTGTTAAATATGTGAAAATCAATATCAAGAAACAAACTAAATGTTAATATTTTCTTAATATCTAAAGTAATTATATTCTAGTTACTTTCTAGAGTTACTAAAACTTTCTCGTCGTTCCAAAAATGTGAATATAACTTTGGAGCAATAAGTCTACAGACTGAATTCTCTCGTTACACTGGCCTTCTCACGAGCAACAGCCTCCTCCGATCCCTCATCCCTTGACCTGGACCCTCGTAGACGCCCGTCTCCTATTTCTTCTTCGCGAAAACTTCTCTTGGATCGTGAGAAAGAGAGAGAGGGAAAGAAAACGGATCTCTTGCACGTGTCAGAGACGAGCGACGAGGCGTCCGACGACCACTGCCGCACTCTTGCTTTGGCTTGGTGTATTTCGATCGAGTGGAAACTCGGAGGAAGTGTGGTATGCACCGACGATTGTTTTAACACTAAATGTACGTTTAAAATTCGATTTAAGTA
Organism: Ectemnius lituratus; assembly: GCA_910593735.2. Lineage (NCBI taxonomy): Eukaryota > Metazoa > Arthropoda > Insecta > Hymenoptera > Crabronidae > Ectemnius > Ectemnius lituratus. Next base: position 4,988,038 of record OU343045.1, read on the forward strand.
TGCACTTTTTTTTGCTCTTGCTAAAACTAAACATTGTAGGATATCATTTTTGTTATTATTATTTGAATGTTGTGTCTTTATTATTTTAGTTACTTCGCATGGGGTTTTATAAGTGCAGGCCCTTTTTTGTATTAGTTTTCGTATTAAATTGGGAATTAGGTTATACCGAAATTCGAAAATTTTGTACATCTTTGTAATTTTCGTATTAATTTTTGAATTTATATCTAGCACTTTTCGAAAAATACGTTGGCTTTCAAGAAAATAATTTACCTCCTTTAATGTTTCTATTGGTAGCGACAAAAGTTGCAGGGTATTGCTTATATGTTTATACGTTTCTCAATGGAGGAACAACTAGAAATATTTGTATTTGTTTTGTATTTTGTATATATCTCAGATAACATTACTAAATGAATTATTATTCAAAAAAATAACCAAGATGGTCAGTTTACGAACAACTCAAACATGGAGCCAGTATAAAAAATGCAAATGTATTTTCGGAGTCACTGTGCATCGATAACTCGAAATGACGCTTTCGAAAATATATTACACGACTCTCAGAAATCGTCTTTCGACTTCGAAGCCAGCCCGGATGGCCCAAGCTTGGCTTCTTCGCCGGGCCACCTGGTATGCTTTTGTGGGGGGCCGATAACAGTCTCCAGCTGGCTTGGGGTCACGAATAAATGAATCGTAATGGAAGAAAAAGCCTCAACGTGTTCCGAGTACGATGCTGGAGGCCAGGAAGCACTCGAATATTGAATTGAAACTACTAACTCCGACTCCCCTCTACAATTCCAACGCTTCCCCCCCTCTATGCTGGCACTCTGGCCCGATTAATGCGTATGAGTACAAAGTAGGAATTGTCGGAATGACATAGTAGTACACATTGTTGTGCTCGGCGATGAGTCAGACTTGCTTATGCGACTGACTCTTCAGTGGCATATTATCGCTGCCGATTGACATGTGGAACGCACTTCAACTCGGCCTATCTTCACCTTCCTTTCCCGAATTAAGGGTACGGTCCGCGCTCTTTTGATTTAGCATCGAAATGGATGTTAGGATTTCGATGAAAAATTATATGATTTTGGAAGAGTGTTATATAAATGCTAGAAAAAGTAATCGAAATTATACAGCGTTTCTTTGAAGATATAATTTTTGAAAGAGTGTGGAGTTGTGAAACGGAAGTTGTAGCGCTGCTATCGTACAACTCAGTTTATATTGCATTTTTTCATATACAGTGGAGAAAAAAATTGTTGTATATTCAATGCTACCACTTCAGTTTTATAATTTTCATTATTTTTTATAGTGTTCACATAACATTCTCTTACAAGCCTGCATTTTTTTATCAAAATCTGAACAGCCATATTGATGATAAAATTAAAATAGCGCCAAAATCCTTACAAAAGTACAGTCTGAGAACTATCTTAACAAAACTAATAAATCGAAAACAATTACCCTATATTACCACCAACCACACCATCCGCACTACATACTGGTAAACTGGTACACCCGGTAGAACGTTACGAGGGACACGCGTGGCCCAGAAAAAGATATTGGTTTCCGCCCCGCGCGATATTCCGGTAACCACAGAGGAACCGTCCGGTTGGCACGATTACGAAACCGTAAATTCGAGCGTATGCATGCATGCGGACGATACGAAAGAGGAATTATCTGGAAGCTGCAACGAATGGGGAAGTCAGTTGCGAGTAGTGGGGAGAAAGGGAACGGTGAACGAGAGTGGTGCGACCTCGGAGCGTAGTCGATGGATGAGGTCGATATGGGTCGATAAAAAAGGTTTATCTCGTATAGAATTCGGAGAAAGGACTTAAAAGGGTGATCAGTCACAAGAGAATTCTGATATTAGAGAGGAGTGCACGCCACGAAATCCGGAGGACGACTGAACTTGATTCGCCAAGCGAAACGAGAAGCTCTCAGGGATCGGTGGATGCCGATGCGGAGAGAAAAGAGGGAACACGTGGTGTGCTTCTTCATGAAAGGGGGGACCCAGCCGAGGCGACCCCTCGGTCCCAGCGCACCCATGACCCATCTGTCTCCTTCTATCTCTCTCACGAACCCAACCACTCTCTCGCCCTCTTTTCCCACCTCACCATGTGTTTTATAACCTTTATCGAACCCAACGACTTGCCCGATCGTATATACGCGCCCGGGAAAAAATCAATCCAATGAAGATTACTGGGAAATCCGTGGGTCGACGCAGCGCAGGGAATTCCGAAATGGACTCAACCAAATAGTAGTCGGAACCATTGTCTATTTCGAGGTCACGCAAAATCTGGGACGTTGATGTTAAGTTGGACAACAATCAAGCAGGATAATTAATTGCTCCAATGATACTCTCTTTTTAAAAACTATAACTATTTGTATATAAGAAATAGGAACATAGACATCCAACTCATCGTTCCCGATGACGATGTGTGATTCTAAACGGAAGAAGCAGGCTCATCTCGAAGACATGTTTAGAGTTTAGGTTGGAGAAGACGAGCGCACTTGCGTCAAAGCAAAAAAAGGAGTGTCTCGAAGCATCTGGAAGTCCCAAGCGAGCAAAAAGTATTTGGACGCCTTAATGCCCCGCGTGGGAGCGACTCGCTTTGACCCTCGGCGTTAGGACCGAGTCAGATTTCGACAGGAATGTTTAGAAAAGAGACCTAACAATTTATTAGCATAAATACATCAATGAAGGAATGTGCGCGATGAAATCTGGATGAGGGATATGTAATTAAGTGAGAACGGGGATTTCGAATTAGTACTCTATCGTGACGGTTTTCGTCTTGAGATATTCGTTGAGGGCCTCCTGGCCGAGGTCCTTGCCGAATCCGGACATCTTGAACCCACCGAATGGCGCAGCAACGTCCGTCTTATTATAAGTGTTGATAAATACAGTGCCAGCTTCGATCTTCTCCGCGAACCTCAGCGCCCTGCTAATGTCCTTCGTAATAACACCCGAGGCTAAACCGAATTCCGTGTTATTCGCTCTGGCGATCATCTCGTCCACATGCTTCGAGCTGAACGTCGAGATCACCATGATTGGACCGAATGATTCCTCCTTTGCTATGTACATGTTGTCCTTCACATCGGTGAATATCGTTGGCTCGAAGTACCAACCGGGACGGTCCAACCGCTTTCCGCCGTAGACCAATCTCGCACCATCTTCGACGCCCTTTTGAACGAACTCTAAAAGTTTGTCCATGTGGGCTTTGTGATTCTGGGGACCGTGCGCCGTGCTTCTGTCCAAAGGATCGCCGATGGAGATCTTCTTCGCCTCTTCGATTACCCGGCTCACGAATTCGTCGTGAATGGTCTCCTCGACGAACAACCGACCTAAAAGCGGTGCAAGTGGATTAGAATCGAATACCATTGACAAATACACGGAAAAGTGAAAAGAAACAGTGATAAAGTACCAGCAGCGATGCAATTCTCGCCCTTGTTGAAGAAGACACCGCTCATTCCTAGTCTAACCGCTTGTTGCATGTCGGCGTCCTCGAAGATTACCAAGGGACTCTTCCCGCCGAGTTCCAAAGATACTTTTTTTAGATTACTATCCGCGCAGGATCTCATGATTGTCTGACCGATCTCTGTCGACCCGGTGAAACCCAACTTTCTAATAAGTGGATGATCACAAATGGCATTTCCGGTGACTGAACCGTTTCCTGGCACGATGTTGATAACGCCTGGCGGAATACCCGCTCGCGCTGCTAGCTCTGCGAATTTCAACGCTGTCAACGGCGACGCCTGCGCTGGTTTCATCACGACAGTGTTGCCAGCTGCAAGACAGGCTGCCATCTTCCAGGAGAGCATCATTAAAGGGTAATTCCAAGGTGTGACCAACCCGCAAACACCGATTGGTTCCTTTTTCGTGAAAGTTAGATTCCTGTTGGGTCTTGCGTGAGAGATTGGAATGGTCGAGCCTTGTATCTTATCGCACCAACCGGCAAAGTATCTCCAAGTTTCGATCGACATTCCAACGTGTGTTTTTAAAGCCAAAGTGTAAACCGCGCCGGAATCCAAACTCTCGATCGTCGCTAGTTCTTCCTTATGCTGCTCCATCAAATCAGCAAGTCTAAAAATATAATTTTGTCATTTAGTAATCAAAAAATAATCTCTCGTTGTCAATTCAAGTTGGATGAAATGTTTCATACTTGAAGAGAAGAGCTCCACGTTCCCTGGCACTGATTTTACTCCACTCGCCTTCATCGAAGGCTTTCTTAGCTGCTAGGACAGCTTTGTTTACGTCCTTCACCGACGCACACTCCACCGAACAGATTTGAGTCTCGTCATGAGGATTTATGCTTGGAATCGGTTTACCCTCACCATTGACAAATTGTCCGTTGATGAACAACTGTCTTGGGAATTTCACTTTCATGTTGTTAGCTTCGATTTCCACCGCATCGTATTTTATGTCCTTCGCGGCTGCTCCACCCCGAGCGGCTAAGATCACAGTAGCGACGAATTGCTGGAACACTGGCGCCATGAAGACGTCAGTATTCTGCAACACCACTCCTAAGTCCTTCACTTCTTCTACTAGTCTTACTACGTCCATGCTTCCGGCACCTGTGATAGAATTTATGTATTATTTCTTTGTTTAATCGAGTTGAGTAATTAGTATTCGTTGGGAGATTTGTCTTGCTTTTGAATTAGTGTTTTGTCGTTATTTTTATTATACACGAATGTTTAAAATATTCTTCGAAGCTAGCAACATTACGCGTATGATATATTATAGATGCGTCAGATACGTTTGTGTATAACAGAATATGTGGCTAACAAAAAGTGGAGTAGGACAGTCCTGATTCAGAAGCAAGTGAATCACTGTTTATCTAGTGTTCGATATTCGACACAGTTCAACTGGCGTCTAGAATTGCCTCGTAATGAAGATAATGCCAAAGTCCAAAACGTCCCAAGGGAGAGAAATATCATGGATTATTAATAAACGAGAAACCTTGAGATGATTAAAGGTAAAAATCAGTAAAGGAGCGCAAAAATTGAAGGTTAGCTTCAACATTTTGAAAAAGTATGGAAAACATTTTTGTTTTGACTTGAGAAAATGTGTTTAACATTAATTTCATTAAAGTTAGTGTGCAACGAAAGTGAATTTCAAAATTTTAAATAATAGTTTTTTCACCCTTCAAAATTACTATACTTTCATAGTTATTTTTAAAACCTACAATTTTGCAAATCGCCCCGGTTATGCACTAACTTTAAGTAACTCCTTTCTAGAAAAAATGTTTCATCGGTTCACGATAGAAATTGTCTAACCTGGAAACGGTAAATCGTGTTTCTCAAAAATTTGTCCAGTACTACACATCCATGACAATAATTTTGCAATTATGACCGATAAATTAATGAAATTAATTTATAATATACCTGAAATCGTCTATATTTTTATATACATTTTATAGACTTAAAACAAAAATGTTCTTTATATTATTTCAAAATGTTGAAATTAACCTTAAATATTTTTGGTCGAACTCTTAATAACAAAATAACTGTCAAAATAACAACTCTTTAGCTTAAATAGTTTTTCTATTAAACACTTGATCAACATAAAATCAACATATATAATAATATACAATAATTACCCAAAACTTACCACAAGCGAAGAAATCCGTTTCATCCTCGATGTCGACTTTTAGTATCCCGTTCCAGATTTTCCTAAGGGCATCGACCTTCTTCAATTCCTCTTCCGTGAATTCGATGTCAACGTCCTCGCTGGCCATGCCATATTTACAAGCAGGGATGGTCTTTGTGCCAATCTTGATCCTCTCGATGTTAACGTACCCCTTCGCGGTCTCCACGAGAAGTCCTCCCTCGTGAATGATCCCCGCACGATCGCTCACCAGGACCTGATCAACAGGTTCCGGCAGTTTTTCATCGCCCCACAAACTAGATCCGAAGACACGTACTTCTTCGCCGTTGATGGTGGTCAGTGCCCCTGGATTGCTGTCCATGCCTGTGATAATAAAACGAATGTAAAGATTAATGAACTCGGATACCATTTGTTCTTAAAATCATAGCATGATTATAATTATAATTATTATGATTATGTAATTTATATAAATTTATGCAATTATATAATTTTTTATTAATAACTTAAGAATTATTTTTGGGAACTGCGTTCGTTATTTTTGAGAGATGTTTTTCGATGATTTGCCAATTTCGAGGTTATACTATACGATTTGAACAATCTGCAATTATCATACAACTGTATGTTAAAATTTTGTTTAAAACATTCCAAAGATCTAAAGTTCAGATGTTGTTAGAACAGTTTTTACTTGACGTTTTACGACGCTCTAAAAACACCCTAAAAACACAGACGTAAATGTGAACACTTTGGAACGTCTTCAGCAAAACATCTGTAAAACATCTTACGAATTTTGTAAGAAGCCTATATTTCATATTTCCAAACGTACCTCTAATAAAGTTATGCACATCCTCGCTGGGATTATTCCACTTGATTGTTTGGAGTTCCGCGGTCTTCAGGAGTGGGTCGTACGTTGCTCCTACTTCCGTTTGGGGAATCTTAGGCGCTGTGCCCTTCGCTACGAGGTCCACAGCCTCGCCCATTGCCTTTATACCTTCCGGATACAGGAAGTTGTTGTAGAGGGTGTCGACTGTATCGTTGGCTTCGATATCGCAGGATCTTTGAAGTAGAATTGGTCCGGTGTCCAGACCATCGTCCGCCCAGAATATTGAGAATCCTGCTTTTTTATCGCCCTGGATCAGCGTCCTGAATAAATACATTTTTTGTTAATCATGTTTTGGTTTATGCTTTGTAGTTAATGGAGGAATAATTAGGAGTTTTTTATTGCTATTTTGTTATTATATTGTAGTTATATATATTTCGAATTATTTTGTTAAAGCTACCATAATGTTTTTGTTATTAGCTGCAAAAGTTGGTGTGTTGATGATAGGACACAAAATTTTAATAAGGGTAATGCCAAAGTATTTATACATTGATACCTTATTAATAATAAACTATTTTATCTAAAGTTAATATATGTAATAATGAGCTATAAAACATTGTAATATTTATTACTTATACAATTGAAAAAGGAATTTTACATCTTTAGAAGATTTTTGCAAGAACAACCTATTATTCTTTAAATTAGGTTAATGTTAATGAATTCACAACGGATGAAATAATTCATCTTAGAAATTTTCTTAGCAAATTTTCGAAACAGCATTCGATAAATAAACAAATTGAAAAGAAAGAGAGAAATTCACATTTAAACAACCCTTCGCAGTGTTCCATTTCCCATAAACCCGAGTCTTTGTTTCACCATTGACTTTTCTACACATTTGCAATGAGAATTACAGCAATGACTCGGAGAAAAGGCGCAGTGGTATCGGCTCTGTTCAAGTGATATATGAGCCGCTATCGCTACTGGCACGAGCATAAGCCGGACAAGTGCCTCGCTTATCGGCTGCTCTTATTATCGGTGCGCATATTCCTCGTTTAAGAGGCCAAAGAGAAAAAGAGAAGGAGAGAGAATGAGCATGCAGGGAAAGTCAGAAATCCGAATCGAACCGGTTCGATTCGTTTATTAATCGGATATCACCGAGGTTACTCGCCCAACCCCCCAATCACCTTCACCCTTTAATACTTGATCAAAGAGAGAATTAAAACTACAAAACCAGTAAAAATGACTGGTTTTATTTTTTGACTGTATCCGAAAAATAGATTATCACTGCCAATATTTTTGAAACAATTATTTTTAAAGAAGAAAACTCTTCTCTTTAAATAGAAATAAATTTTGTTCAATATGTAATTTCCTTAGAGAAGACAGTTTTCTTTTTTAAGACAAATAGTAATAAAAGGAATTATATATTTCCATTTGTAGTTTTAACAAAAAGAAAAAAATTGTGTATAGTTGAATCGATTTTTAAAACCGGCCAGGTACGTTTATTGTTAAGTATTTATTAAAATAAGAAAATTATAGTTCTTTTGCGTTCCCAGCTATTAAACTGTATCTTAATGCTTGACCGTTTTATATTATAATTCTACAATTTCCTGTATTAAAAAGTCCATGCGAATTGAAAATAAATAGTAATAACACAGAAATTTTTGTCGCTGACAGAAACATTAAAGAGCTTTAAACAATTTTTATAACAACAAAGGGTGCTTTTTCATCAAACACGAAATATCAACAAAAATTAATTAATTCGTCCACAACGAAACTTAACACAATACACATATAAAACAATAATAAAAAAGTAAACAATTGAGGGAGTAGAAATAATCGAAATTTAATTTTTGAGAAAGAAATACATACCAATTGATGGCAGCGCCACCTCTGTGCCTCGGAAGAATCGACGGATGGTAGCAAATACTTCGATGCCGGGGGTAGTTTATCACCTCCATCGGAATGAATTGACTGCAATATGGCAGAACATTGATGTCGACTTCGATGCTTTTGTAGAGATTCAAAACCTCCGGCAAAGGCACGCCTTTACTTCGCCAGGCTTTGATTTTGAAGACGGGGGTGTCGTCCGCCCTGGCGGTAGCAGCTGGAATCATAATGGATATTTTGTTAAAACTAGAACTAGCAACGGATTCAAAAATATTTATTCAACGTTTGTTTATAATAGTTACTTATTTCGAAAATATTTTAATTATAGTTTTTTATACATCAAGAAAGTAGCGAATAATGTTTATTGAGTATAAAATTAATACTAAACGTATCACGGTCGAAAAATCGGTTTTAAAATTTGAATCAATTATGCACTTATATTTTCGTTCTTGTTAAAAATAAAAATGAAAATATATCAAACATATACACGCAGTGTTTTTGAAATTAATTCTCTTGAAAAAAAAAACTGAAATAAAACAGGTTCTTTTTCAAGAAAATGTATTTCTATTGAAACAGGAGAGCCTTCTTTAAGAATATTGTGCCCCAAAATATTGTGCGAATACCTTTTTTTGTGCATTGTACGTGATGTTTGATGTTTGATAAAAATCTAAGATTTGCATCGATCATATCGTAAATATGTATATCATAATGTACATCTCAACACAAATTATCTCTTTATCGATGAATCAATATCAGTTGCAATCGTTGATTGTAACAAGCATCGTCAAACACGCTAGCAGATAACGCTAATCTACTTAATTAATTGAAATTTACTCGCTGGTCTGTTATACACGTTAAAAATAGCATGTTATCGAATACTCCTTCGGCATTAATTTTTAGTATACTTTAGTCTGCAGTTTGCACCGTACGAAACAATTTGCATTAAATAAATAAGTTATATATCTCTAGGAATTAGAATATCCATCTGAATTCAATAGAAAATAATACCAATAATCTCACAAACACGAGGATAATTCGAATATCAATGCAAATTACTGTAAATGTCGTTTATGTAAAAAGTATTGGCACAACAATCGATTCAACTGTACACTGGTTTCTTGTTCTTACTAAAACTATAAATGGAAATATATCATTTCTTTTATTATGATCCGAATGTTATCATCAATAATAATTGCTAAAAACAAGTATTGGCTTCTTCTTGTTCAAGAAAATGTATTTCTATTTAAAGATAGGAGCTGTTTTCTCTAAAACATGTTGTTCAAAAACACTGGCTGCGACAATAGTTTTGTAACTACTGCATAAAATTCTACAAACAATAACAATTCGAAAAATTTAAAGACTTACAAATACTTTTTACACTGATTGTATCAAAATTTGCGTCGATGAATATATCGATATTTAGCCTAAATAAAAATCGTTAAACAGGGAAGTTAAAGATGGCTCTGCTTACCAAGTGCGTCTTCTCGATTTCCTTTGTCAGGGATGGTAAACACCCCGGTGACTTTATGGCCATTGTATTGCAATAACTTGTAAACCTCCGCCGCGAAAGGACTCTGCCCGATTATGGCGACTTTTAGTTGCACCATTGTTGACTGCTTTAAAAATAACGATTATTATTAAAATTGCACTCGTTGTTATTAAAATCAGCGTAGAATCAACGATTGTGATTATTAAGATGCCTTCTTATTGGAAGAACAACCAGGATCTTTTGTTTTCCGTGGATAAAACATCCAAACATTCAGCAACAATAAACAATAAAGATTTCCTTGTCGTTGTTCCAGTGAGGACACACCTTTATTAATAATACATTATTTTTCTTTCTTTTAAATCATTTTTCACTAATCTATAATGTGCGGAGGTTAATCACATTCACGAAGAAATGAAAATAATAATATTATTTATATAATACACAACCACCCTTTTCCGTGCTACGTACCTAGGTGTTTCTAGTGTCTACTAGCTTGACTGTGCAGATTTTGCGACTACGTGAATAAGTAAACTGAAAAGAAAGCAATCTACGATTAATCACGCCATTCCCATTGAATCGGAAATCAAACAATAATTCATTTGCAGGGGACAAGTAAAGCTATAAATTCATGCATCACCAATTTGGAGTATTTTCTAATACGTAAAGTATTTAAATAATTATTTAAGTATTACAGTTATTATTATATAATAATTTAAAATGCTATATTAGATAATAGCACTTTTACAGCTCTAACGCTAGCGTTGAATTGCTATAGTTCAAACGCATAAGAAAAAGGTTAGCTCTAACTTTGAGCTTTATATGAAAATCTTAACCATATCATTAGGAAAGCAAGATTATTTACACCCAAAACCGACTATTTACACAAATAGCTCGTCGAGCCAACGCTCGAACAGTTTCCAAGTAAATAGCAGTGAAGTGACAACACAGCAGACAGAGTTAAGTTTCAATCGATAGCGGAAGAGAGAATCTCGATCGCAGGTGAAATGAGAGAGATGCGAAGGCGAATGACTCTTAGAAGACTGCGGCTATGCTGTGGCTTTGACGGGAGAAAAGTGCTATAGTCGAATCCCATCAGAGAAAGCATAGCTCAATAGTAACTTCGAGCTTTCTACAAGAAGGTACTTTAATCTATTATTAGAATAACAATTTATTGAATTCATTTAAATCGAACAAATAAAAATGTTTAAATAGACCAACGTGAAAAGACAATAGAGTTAAATTTCGATTGAAAACAGAATATCGATCGTAGCGAAATGGGTAAACGACTCTTACGGGAACGTATGGTGTGGTATTGTGTTCGATGTCAGAAAAGTGCTATAGTTCAAAACCATCAAAAAACCAAAAGTCAATATTAACTCTAAATTTTGTAAGAAAACTATAACCGTATCCAGTAGAAAAGCAAAAATAAGAAATGACAACAGCGTTACGAGTTTCGATCGTAGAGAGAAAATATCGATCGCATGCTAGATTTGTGAGAGAGAGAGTGCGAGAGAGATGTGAGGGCGGAATGGGCTCTTACGAGGCGTATGCTGTAGCTTCGACGGAATCGATAGAGGGTTTTAAGGGCGAACATTGCGGATGATATTGGCAAGAGTAGTTTCTATCACAGACTAAAGTTCACCGGTATTACTCGGCCTCCTTTCAACGTACGTTCACTTTTTCCGCCGGTGGCCAAGTGCCCGCCTCGGTGCATTCACTTCTCGAAACCAGCCAGACTAGCTGTGTAACAACACGCCTGTGTATATCCGCTTGTCATGCGCGCGTGTACGCATTCGTTGGGCGATTCACGCTCGAACACGAGGCGTCTCGGATGAACTGAACCGCCGCCGGAATCCGCCACCTTTATATAAGCCCCGGTGCAATCGCCTATCTGCGATTCTGTCACGCGTCTCGACGAGGGTCAAGAAATCTCCGCGGCATGGACGACGACGACTCTTTCGCCAATTTCCCCTCTTTTCTACAGTATCGATCGCTCGATCTTTTCTTGGTTTTACTGGCCCCACTTGTCCAAGGATTTATGCAATACTATCGCACCAGTGGCCTGCGTATGTTGTAGCTGTTTCTTTGTTGGGATCAGTGGATTCGATTGGTCCTTTTGTTGGGGATTAGTTGCCTTGGGTGGTTTGGTTTGGATCATATTTCATTGTATGTTAATAATCATTTAATTCGAAGAGTTATACATTGCTCGATTTTCCATTCCTTTTGAGTTTTATATAATAAATATTGCAGTATTTTATAGGCCACTGTCTGGTTTAATTAAAAAACCAACGGATTTCAAATTTACGTTTTAAATTTTGCCATTACTTTTGAAGCAGTCTGTATGAGTAATAAATATTGCAATATTTTATAATCTATAATTTTCCTGGGTAATAATTCTATACATGAAAGAAAATCGTATTAAAGACAGACGTATAAATGTCGCCTTTTAGATTAATAAATAATAAATATTGCAATTATTGCTTTTGAATTAAAATCGATTCAGATGTTTTCGATTTTATCGTATGTGTACAACATACAAAACTTGCCCTTTATATTAATAGAAACTATCGATTTGACAGCTGGCGAGTTCCGGTAGTTCTAATCCAAGGATTTTCCAGATTATTAGATAACTGGATGCCAATGATTGTCAAGTTCGATAGTTATTTGAGAAATTACGACGAACGTGTGAAAAATTTGGAGAATAATTTCAAGAATTATTAAAATCGAGACGAAAGGTTCAGTTTACTAATGAATGATTCTGAAATTCGGTATTATTTGGGAAACTACAATGACTAAGGTAAAATTTGTGAATGGGCTTTCAAGAAAGAAGAATCATTGAACTGAAGAGAAAGATTTCACTAATCCGCTTATCATTAGGAAAGATCTATTTAATAACCGGTAAGTTCCGGTCATCCAATCTCAGGATTTCTTAGATTACACGATGACGGAAAGTGATCGATTGTCGAATTCGATAGTCATTCTCGAAATTACGATGCGCGTGTGCAAAATGGTAAAACAATGACTGAAAAATCATTATAATGAAAAGCACAAATGACTCTTAATCCCTTTATAATCAAAAACGATCAATTTGACAATTCACCAATACTCATTCTACTAAATAAATAAATTACAAAATCATCGAATGCAAATTATTACCAAATGCGATAATTATTTGAGAATAATTAAAGTGAAACAAATAATTATTCCACTAAACCCATTGCGATGAAAAACGTTCAATTTAGCAACTCGGCAATTATAAATCTACTAAACAACTAAAAGATTATAAAATAATCTTACACGAATGATCATCAAATTCAAACATTATTCCAAGAATCGTGCTGAGGGAATTTAAAACGGATGAATGAAAAATCAAGTATTTTTATAACCGACGCCTGACGCGTTGCATCTTGCGTGACTGATGCCAATCGTCTATCGAACCAGTTTGAACTGGTCGGGCAGAAAGATCCCCCATTATCGATCGGTCGTAGGTCATCGATAACTTGTTTACTCGGCGCTTGCGAACCGGTTCGAATCAGTTCGTAGTCCGAGAATGACACGCGTTCCTATTACAAGGCAACACGAAGGGGCTTCACTGAAAAATCTGATGACAACTTCCAGGAACTTTCCTTCCAACTTTCGACTTTATTTCGTTCACTGAACGCCACGTAAATCCCGCGATAACACTGAGAGGCGCACGACGTTGGCGCGTGCCGAACTTACGCGGCTATCGGATGGGCTTTTACTCGAAATTCGACATATGCTGATAGCAGTCGATGATTATATTAGCTATCAACAGATGGATGGATCTACGCGAGTAAAATACACACCAAATACGAAGGATCTGATAAAAACTAATATTATTAGGATAACTTTACTTTCTACAAGGAAGAGAGAAATGGAGGGAGTAAAAATTAGGGTTAGTTTAGTATCTAGGAACTTTAAATTCCGAGACACCATCAAGACCGGAAGTGGGCTTTCTTTTATTCATAATATTCTGGATCTTCTGCCATTCTCGATCCAATTCTGCCTTTTCATTCTTCTCCTTATTGTACTTCCTAGTTCTTCGTCCATCAGCCATCTTTACACCATACTGGAACGCTGCTTTTGGCAGGGCTTCTTTATTATTCATATACTCGCTGTATTCTTCAGGAGTATCAAAGTCCCATCTTCCAATAGGACCCTTTTTATTTCCAAGATCCATCTTAGTGTAATCGACTTCATCATCGGAATCATCGATGGCATCTTGCATTTCATCGAGACCAGGATAACATTCCGCATAACCTTCGGGTTCGGCAGCTAATTTGTTGAGGAGAGCACCTTTTTTCGGTGCAGGGGTTTCCGCGACTATTGGAAGGACGCTTGGTAGTTGAGGAGCATTTGCTTTGTCATCTGTGTCGAGATTAGTATCCAAAGGTTTGTCGAAGTAAGAACCCTTCTTTTTATCACGCGTATGAGTGTCTTTCTTTGACAAAGTTGGTACATAATCGCCGATATCCCCGTAAATGCTATCATCCTGGGGTCTAATTGGAACGTCCGGATCGTTCGAGTCATCTGGTCTCGAACGCCCATCTTTCTTCTTCGCCTTTTTACTGTGGCGACTGCCTTGTCTCAGATACGACAAAATCTGCGCGAGTTTATTTATTACAATGTCATTCGTGGTGAGAGTCGGAGTGTTATCAATCGTCGGAACATCCGCCTTGCTTCTGATCAATGTGGTGGGAATATCGACGTCGGCGTTTTCATCCTCCAGTTCGATCACGTATGCCATTCGCCCAGGCGTAAAGAGTTCGTTTCTCTCGACTGTTTTCGATTTCATCGTCATGATCGTCTTGTGAACATTCCTGCCGATCTTTGTCTTGAATTGCATTTCATCATCTTTCTTTTCTACTTCCTTTTTATCCTTCACTTTCTCTTTCGGCTTTACGATCTTCTCCATTTCTTGCTCTTGTTCGTGTTCCTTCGCCTCGATTTCGCTGCGTACCTTCTGCAAAAGCGCGTAATCCAAACCTTTTACCAAGTGAGTGTGCTCCATGTCACCACCCAAGAACTTGGATTGTTGGATCATCTGACGTCTTCTTTCCGCAGCATCCATTCCTGACTTTAAATCAGGTGCGACCGCGCGGTATGCGCTCGCACTGTTCATTGGATCCTCCGCTTGGTAATCTTGGTTGGTACCATCTCGTCTTTCCCTTGCTCTGTCTCTGTACTTCTCCGCTAACTCTGCCATTTTGTCTTCTTCTTGTTTCTTTAGCTTGGCGTAGAAGCTTTTTTTCTTTCTTCTGAGTTCCGCGCGACTTCCACCACCCACTTGGGGGGTTTGCGCTGTCTTTGCGCTGGCATCCCTCGCTGTTCCTGGAACCGACGCTGGTGTTGTTGACGGGACCGATGCTCGCGGTGTCATCAAGAGCTTCCGGAAGTCATCGTTCGTTAAACGAACGGACATTCCCATCTCCTCTTCCGTTGTGTCCGGCATGTTTCGTTTTTATTCTTGTACAATCGTCTTCCTGGATTAAAATCGACATAGTTAGTATGATGAATTTGAAGGAAGTTTTCGGAGGATTGAGTATGTTAAACTTACGCTGTGGAATTAGTTTTGATAATTATTCTTAGGAATTGTGATTTTTACGAGGAAGAGCGTAAATTTTAGTAATAAACAAAAGTTGAATGTCGCAATGAATGAACGACAGTATTGAAATATCGATGCGTAGAAGGTAAAGTAAATCATACCTTTTGATCCAAATAAAGCGTCCCACGCGATAGTTAGATAATCTTAGTTTCTAGCAATGTTGTGTATCCATTGTTTGACTTTGTTAGAATACTTGTCAACTCGTCCACGTCAGATGTAATTGGTTAGGTTTGGTGTTTGGGTTCGTTTCGATTCGATCAGCTGTTGTCGGAAAGCACTGTGAATTTCCAGCTGCACGTTTGCGCCATCTTCTGGTACTATCAGAAATTATTGACTTTCGAGGGTTTTACGAGAATTTCTCATTTCTTTTGTGATTGCAAATGCAACGAATGCAACGAATGCAAGTTACAACGTTAACCTCGTTTTATGGGAATCTCTAATTTCGATATAGTATTTTCCTGTCACGTTTTCATTGTTTTATATTTCGCGCTTTGGTGAATATGTTGGCTGCTCTGCTCATCAAAGTAAAAATAAAAGAACCTACCTGTTTTGCCGACCGAGATCTTTGGCGACACGCCATCATCCAATCAGATGATCCATTCTCTTCATTGAGGACTTTTAATTGGCTAATGCATGTTATATCAGTCGAAACAATTGACTGATATGGACAAACATATATTAAATAACTACTAATGTTCTTTCGATGAGGAGCATTCAAATTGATTAATTATATTAAAAAATTCAATATAAAAGATTTTCATTTAACATTAATATGCTATGAAGAACAAAAGTATAAATACTCGAATTTTTGGAAATAATAAAGATACGTTCTGCATATAACCAAGTTTATATTTTATATTTAATATAAGAATAAATATAAATAACACAAGTTTCAAACAAAAGCAAGATCTTCTTGTCCATCCGTTGGTATATACGTAATTAATACTTTGGCTAGACGTCATATTATAACCAATGGCGCTTACTAACATATACATATATGTGAGTCTCGAAGAACTTGGGAATTTCCACTCAAAATGTTGACTGACAGTGCAAAATACTAGCATAAGCAATCATGTTATACTACAAAGAGTCGGTAAATCTCACGAACTCTGTGAAATAAAAACACTTTTTTGAAAATCTTGTTGGTTTCTGTGATAAGCTTCGACGTCCTTCGATCGAAGAGTACTCCGCTTCCGTGTTACAGTTATTGCATAAAACTTGTGCCTAGTTTCAATGTTACGTGTTCGATAGTTAATTTAGGAAATAGTTAAGGAATAATGTTCGGAATAAGAGCATTCAAGCCGAAGTATTTATTCGCTGCGTTCCCCTTTGGGTTGCTCGACCACGAGTTTGATATCACAGAGGAATATGAAGAATTGACGCCAAAAGGAAAAGGTTTCGCTGGAATAAAAAGGATCTTTTACAAACAGTACGTCGATACTTTCTGTAAATCAATTACTATAACTCTGTTAAAATACATATAAATCTCTATCATCAACATAACCTAACTTTTGATCGCCGTCAGTATGGAACAGTGACGATTTAGGGTCCGTTTACATTTGCAGATATTGAAAGTAGAATAACAAACACAATAAATATCTTTTCATGCATAATAAATAATTATTACGTTACGTTAAATAGTAAAACCATTATATTTCTTAATGCCGCGAAAACTCTTATATATAATTCAAATTTACAAAATGACATTTAAATATAAATCTTCTTAAATAAAAGAATAATCATTTTTACAAAAAACCAAATACTTTCTATTAGAGTAATACTTTGAAAACTCGAAAAATCCAAAAATATCTTTTAATTCAATCTCCGTAATTATAAACAGAGCTTTACTCCACATTGCTATTTTTTCAGAGCCGATGGCAACATTTCACCCGAAATACGAAGTATTTACGATGCAACTGCAACCGGTTTTACAGTCGGTGCTTTTTACGGCGGTTGCTTAGCCATGGTTACTGCTCCAGAAAGATATTTCTTTGAGAACATGGCTACTAAGTACGAGTCTCATATGGATGCAGCCAGATGTATGCAGCGCAAAGTCATACTGGAATTCTCCAAGGGTGCTCTTAGTATCGGTTGGAGAGCCGCCTTGTTTATCACAATATTCCAGTATGTTCTTTGTCTCAATACTTCTTTTTTACATATCAAGTTTTAATACGTTATTCTTTCTTTGAATTACATCGAGTAACAATTTTCTAGAAACCTAACAGAAAGATATTCTTATTTTGGATTTTATATTAAAGTTAATTTATATGCAATTTAATTCAAATACTTTAATTTATAAATTTTCTAAAGTTCTAAAGAATTAAATTTCTAAAGATTTAAGCTCAACAACAGCTAAGTTTTCATTCATGATCCGTAAAGCTTTACACCCTGTTAATACTATCATTCTTCATCATTGATGTTTCTTGTTCAGGACTACCGCAACTTTTCTCTACGCTTACACAGGAGAAGTAAGAGCGACTCATTACATGTGTGCTGGTGGAGTAACTGGAATGCTATATAAATTCCATTCAGGTCCGAAAGCAGCAATTTCCGGCACTGTCATTGGCTCTTTACTAGGAATATTAGGTGGCGGAGCAATAATGGGACTTCTTTACGCCTCCGGCAAAAACATCGAAATGATTTACAAACAGCGATCAGATTATCTCAATGAACTAGAGTAAGTCTAATCTTTTTCTTATTTCGCGAAAAAAGTTGCTTTCTTTATAAATTTGAATTATAGCAATTCGCTGTTATAGCGTAAAAAAGTTGTATTAATTCATAAAATGTATTGCAGGATTAATAGGCGTCAAAAGATTCCTGACCGAGTTTGCCCGGAGGCGAAAGAAGCGTACGATTCAATCGCGGCGATGAAGAAATGAATGTATCATAATCCTGTAGGTAATAAAGAAATAAGTAAATTATATCTATGCCATAGTTCATGTTAAATAAATTTTTTACAACAGCATGCATGTACTTTGGAACTTCCTTCATACACTTTGCATAATTCGTAAGCGGCGTCGATGTCCTTTAACAATCCCGACTGTTATTTACAGAGGTTCTACCGTGGCATAAAAAGCCAGCATCGGCATAAATATAACAAGAATTCAGTTACAGAATAGGCCTAAACGTCGGAGAAAAAGATTGTCAGAAGTAACAGGCGAATAATTCAATCCCATATCATAAATGAACAAAAGTCGAGAAATGGAGGATGAAAAGATTAAGGATGGTTCCGTTTCGATGAATGTCGATATGAAGGCAATACTGTCTCTTAAGTCCTTTGTAGTTTTTCCACCATGATAGAGTTGATCATCCATTGGTACGCGTTCTATAAAATTCATTATGAATTTCTAATCTTGAGCGGATGTTCCGAATTCTTGTAGCTTCGTTATACGTTTCGCACCACGATTCGGTGGACCCTTGGGCTTCGCGAACTTTGGCTGATGTAAATTCACTTTCGGATGTAATTCCTCTTGCAGGAATCCTTCTGTCAGTTCCTTGCCATCATCTACCTCAAGCTGTATGGCGAACACAGGTCAAAAGATGTGGATTATTCTTCTTGAAGACTTCAGGGGGTTTTCGCGGGGGTGAGTGGTTGACTTTGTGGTGATGAAGGTGGTGCACACTCGTGTTAATTGGATGCCGGAGTCGGAGAATGGGACCAAAGACAAAAGGTGCGTTCCACTTGACGCCCGCAACATATCCGTTCATCCGTTCCAGATAAAAGCTGCTTCAAACGGAAAATAGGACAGATTCTATTGGAGGGGGGGGGGAAACCGTTGGAATCCTCGACGGAAGAAGGTTGAGTTGCGATGCGTGGACATTTGCGGGTCCGAAGTGGAACGCACCGAAGAAAGCTTGATCGACATAGTCGTAGGCCTATTCTGTAAGCTGTGACTAGGCTAACGTACGTACGATAGAGAAAAGCCTTAACAATAATTACATACCCGTCCCAGGTCCAAATCACCCACTTCCACTCCACATTGGGCTTTCCCCGTACAAAAATCAGTCGCAGAGTGATCGAAACAAGTGTGTGAGCGAGAGAAAGAGTGAGTGCAACGGAAGAGTGAGAGAGAGAGAGAGAGAGAAAGAGAAACAGATAAGATAGAATTCAACTGAATTCATACATTGTTTTATTGTTTTTTCGCAGCGTGTGTTTAATATTGGCAAGATATACAGTTCATTTTGCGTCGGTGAAAGATTATCGGCTACGATAATGTATGGTATTCACAGTTTTCACTTGGAAACGAAACGTTTATTAATGTATATCACTAGAAAGAACTTACAGAATAGGCCTGGCTCACAATCAGACGTGATTGAACACTAGTGTACGACCAGGCGGATATAGTGTGCGTCAATTCGTAAAATGAATCGTTAGTAGTACTTTTTCCTCTTTCGAACACATTCGAGTTAATTGGGCGTTTGAGCATTGCGCGAAGGAATCGCTAATTTTCTCGTTTCTTCACTCGCATCTCTTCTCCAGTTCTGCGAGAGTCCGACAACTGAGGAGACTCAGATAGGTCTGGGTTGGTGATTGGTTGTGTATTGGTGGTGGTGGGTGGTGGGGGGAAGTGGTGGGGGACAGAAATTGGAACTTAAAATCGAGCTCTGGCAAGACACTGGTGGCCTCGAATCGAGACTAGTTTCCCTTACACTCTAAATTCTATCCGATACGCTTGGAAGATTGGAGGAATATACAATGTTAGATCACATTTAATAACTCGAAGGTTAAAGTTTCAATAAAAAATAATGCCTCCGTCGATTGCGCTCGACCGACCTGCTGCTATAACCTTTTACCTAAAAATTAGGCGATTGGCTTGTCCTCGAGAGAAAATGCTTTCTTTCGCATTTGTGTGCTGGACGAAAATTTCTGGTAAAACTCCTTATAAAAAGCTACGAGACAGAGAAAGTCTGTACGCATGTGTGTACATGTGTGTGTGTGTGTGTGTGTGTGTGCTTCTGTGTATGAGAGAGATATTTAAAAAAATACGGATCACAAAAAATAGAATGCATCTCAAATATACTTGTTGCTGGCTATGACTTTTGTACCCCACTGGCGATGCCCATCTCTCTTTCTAGACTCATCATTCGTCACTTTCTATTTTTGTAAAATCCCAAAGACTCGAGCAAAACATAACCCACTTGTAGAACGATCTCTTAAATACTTAGAATAATTTTGGTCATCGGCCAGCCAGTGGGGGATATTGGCCAAGATCAGTCTTACTTAGTACTTGGAATTTGTCTGCGACTAATCTCTGCTACCTGCACGGTAACGTCGAACACGGTATTGTTAGTGGAATTTATTCTGAACTGATGGTGCGTGCATGTGTCTGCGAAAAAAATATATATATACATGTATATATATATATATATATATATATATATATATATATATAGAATCCGCGCGATTTAGAGGGGGCGCCCGGTGTGTTTTTTTGCACGCTATTTACTATACATTGTTCCGGCTATAGTATTTTGATCCTCGTACTTGAAACTAGAAGTTAGGTGGCTGAGTGTGGCGTCAGGCTAGCTAGAGCACATGGAATAACATCATCCTAACTCCCTACTAAAATCACATACTTGTCTTTACACGCATCTTAAACCAGAGATGGCATCCACTAAGCGGCAAATCTGGCAGAAGTGTGTACCGATCTAATTCTATTCTTACTAACTCCTAGACAAGAGACGTCTGTCGGAATGAAGTTGAAAGTCAAGCCTTCGCTCTTTCTATCCAGCGAACTCTAAATCGAAGCAGAGAGAGAGAGAGAGAGAGAGAGAAACGAGGCGAAACTTATTAGAAGATATCACTTTAGAGTCGACTAGGAACTACTAATCTCAGTGGGAGCCGCTAATTCACCACTGACTTTTCTAAGCCTTCTTAGGGAACGCAGAATTAAACTAGTGAGAACAATAAGTGAACTAGAGAATGCTCGAGACTTTCAAAGGAACTTGCGCGCTGGAACGTATCGTATCTCGCATATAAGTTTGCTACGTCTGCTTTTTCGCAATACGCGCCTTTGCGAGGACACACACAAGGGTTTATTAGGTGAAGGCTTCACTTTCAATGTCAGACAAACGGAGTACTGCCGGCGCTTCTATCGTGTTCGTTACACCAGGTTTCTAAATGCACGATCATCCCCCGAAAGAAAGATTCATCGCGAGAGTACGGGATCCGTTATTTTCTTATTTCTTCAATTGATTCGTGAAATATCGAATCCTGGCGAGTCGCTCATCTTGGCTGGCGAATTTCGATTTCATTGCGCTTTAGAAAAATACACCGTCTTCGTCTACTCTCGCCCTACGTAGGTTCTCATCTATTATACGTATCACCTTTGACCAACTAATTCTAGATCCTCGATAAATGTCGCTAATTAATGTGTAATCTCCGGCCCCGCTCCCAGCGAGTGAGTCCGCCGCCCCGAGCATCAATCATTCTCGATCGTGCGTCGAAACATCATTACAAACCGCAAGGAAAGGATACTCGTCTCCTCCCTTTATCAAAGAACGCATTGCTCGCAGTAATTATGTAGTCTCAATATCACATATTCGGAATTCACGACGAAAGATAGATAGAGAAAGATCAAGAAGAAGTAGAAGAAGAAGAAGAAGAAGAGAAAGAGATATCCGATGAATTTGTGCATCAGAGAACATCAGGAAACACTCTTAGAAGCATGTAAACGCGACTATTACTCGTAATAATGGTTGATGGTGTCATCGTGCACGGGGTTGGCAGAAGCGGTTGCTCACAGCCGGTTAACTTATTACACAAGACCGCTTCTGCTTCACCTTTTTATCAGATATGGGTTGAGTGGGGGCACAAGGTGTCGATGGAGTTGCAGGAGTTAGTGCGCCCGTTTCTTTTATCGTGGGAGGATCTTCCAACATATCAGCCAACTCCTCCCCACTATTTACTTCCAACTGGCGCGATTCGTCGGGAATTGGATGAAAAGAGAAATTTACATTGGCGATCTCTCATTGCTCGAACATTACGTCGACGGGGATGGTAAAAGGAAGGCAGAAATACGTGCGAGTAAAATATAAGCGATAGAGAAATTGTCGATGCTAATGAGTGAATAGATTTTGGATTCTTTGGGTTCGTTGGCAAAGCAAGATGTGCGTGTGAAGAGAATACATAAGTGGATGATGCATTTCAATAGAAAATCAATCATGACTCTGGAGTATTGCGTTCTCACTGAATAATTGTATATTCTTGTTCTTTATTGTTTCAGTGAAAATGCTTTAAGGATCGAACGAAAATTAATCGAAAGGTGAATGGTAAGTTACGTGGAACAATGACTCTTACCTTCTTCGCTATAACGACACCCAAGGATTGGATAAGCTCTAGGAGAGGCGCCTTGCAGGAAGAATAGAGCATCCTCTCTTTAATACTGCAGCTGTATCCTGGCATACTATAAATAAAAACTAAACGATCGAAATATTAATAATAATTCTATAATCAATTATTCTAGGTTTTAATTCTAATCGAACCATAATGTAATTAAGTTTTCTAAACTTACCAATACTTTCCATATAATCTCCTTCGTTCGTATGCTTGAAGTTGTACAAATGATACCTAGCAGCGTCCGAAGGAACTTTAGTCGGCAGTTTATCCAAGGATACTTCGCACGCCATAACAAGATGTATCTTTTCCTCTTCTAAATCGATCTTTAATTGAACATATTCGTGTACACCTTTTCCTAATTCTTGTATAGCTTGTTTCGCTTGGTCCGTAACTGGAAAAGCAACGCCGCTTAAAGTTTGATGTCTAGTTTCGACGCTATAATCCGTCGTTACGGTCGTTTTCTTTAATTCTGCTAATTCTTCCTCCGCTGTTGTAAGAGGAGCAGGAGCTGCGTCGTTTCTCTTGTGTTTATGATAGCCTTCTAGTGTTATGTCTTCCGGTACGGTACCATGAAGTTCTTCTTTGATAGACGCAGTACCGAATTCTTGTTTGAGTGTTGCTTTCGTTGATGCGTAGAGCATCTTTTGTCTAACCGGTGCTGTATCCGGCGACCAAGAGATGAATAGCCAATCGTAACCAGAATCGGGTGATTTAGTATCGAGTCTGTATAGAATATATGCTGGTTGATTCTCGACGATCAATGGTTTGATCATCTTGTCGTAATCGTCTTGCCATTTGTTAGCTGGTTTCGCGGATGATGCTGGTGTTAATTCCTCTGAAAGGGAACCTGTTTGCATCAGCTGGTGCATAGAATCGGCAAGAGAGAGAGAGAGAGAGTGCCGAGAGAGAGTATGATGAGTCATTGGAACTCACCGTTCTCGATGGAGATTTTTAAAACTCGTATCTTGCCGTCGCGACATTTGGCGAAGAGCTTTTTGAGGGCGTCGTTGGCTGTGAGGAGAGGACCAAAAAAAAAAGCAAAACATTGTCGGGAAGATTTGATTAGAAAATGTTTTTATATTACGGGCGTCTATTTCCGCCGGGATTGGAATTGAGAGAAAGAGAGTGAGAGAGTGAGAGAGAGAGAGAGTAGTTGAGAGAGATTAATCGGGAGTAGTTGCTGTGAGAGAGTGCAATTACCTTTTATACCCGTCTGGTGCGACATTGTTCGCACGTATCCACCCAGATATCCACCGGGAGAACAAGTCTCTTTCACTTCTTTCTCTTTTCTTCCTTTCTTTCGTTTCTTCACACACTCTCCCACCCACCCTCTTTCCACCGCTGTTTTTCCCGACTATCACACAGCCAACTAGGCAAACCAACACACACAGGCGCAACCACTGCGGACTATGAATGACACTGAAATCGACGGAAATCTGGAAAATTCCCGGATGTACCTCGAGGACGCCACAGTATCGTTCCAAGATGTCGCACGGTGAGGTAGAATTCTGAGATTAGCGACCGCTCTTATCAGCTACAGTTATCGGGTATAATGATAACGAAAATATGATAATTTTGTAAAATAATCGAATACTTTTCCTTTTATGCTATCGTATAAAGATTTGTTGATTTGATTAATTGTAAAAGATGTAAAATGTTTTTTAATTTATCAAAAGAAACCATTTCAATATTGCTGAATTGAAAAATATGATGCTTTGGTAAGGTAGAATACATTTACTTTTATATTTTCACTTAAAAATTGTTATTATTCCATTTTGTTGGGAAAGTATGGAAACAGAAGGATTCTACTATGTAAAGCTTAATTAATTAATTAAAAAATTATATCACTACTTGTTTATTAGATCCTACGAATATAATGTGTATTATATTTCAATAAAAATAGGAACCCAAATTTAATAAATTTAGATGTTTTAGAAATGTGTAATAAGTATACGAAGATTTTGACTCCGTTGGTAATTCTAGTATTAAATAAAGTATTTTTTAAAAGAGGAATAAGACTGTTTAGTTCCAACAGCTTTAATATTCTAACAATATAAAGATGGGAAGTAAATTAACTCATCAAATTTGATATTCGAATCACAAATAATTCATGATTATTCATATTCCACATTGCTCTTCGATGTTTATAAACTCTGAACAGTCTTTGGTTTCCCAAAAAGATAAGTCATACATATACGAACTCAATTAAAATATTGAAAAACTAAAAAAGAAAAATGTCCGAACCACAAAAATTTGTAATAAACTTCGTGGCGCTCGGCTGCGCGCGCAATGATCACTCACACTGCACTGATCTGCCCTCTGCAATGTTTTACTGTTAACATTAACGGTCGGGCGTGTTTGAAGCAGTTGGTTTTGGTGCGTGGAAGATTTCTATTGCACCGACCAAGATTTGGCGGCACTAGTACCTCTTTCTCGAAGTAAATCCGCACAGTTTTCTTCCACTCGCATTCAAATTGCGAAATCTTGCAATACCGACTTTGAGTGCTGTCCGGTTCACGCGTAGAATTCCTATATTAGATTCTGTTCTACTATATATTATTTCCGATATAGTAAACAAGTAAATATAACATATGGTATGTATATTTTATATCTAGTTTTATAGTTTTTAGGCTAATGTGGAAGAACTATAATTCAAATCCATAGAAAAAACATAGGTTAACGATAACCTTGAACTTTTTGTGAAAAGATTTCGTAAGAAACAATTATTTCATTCTTGTCCTTTGATTCAAACTTTTAGTTAAATTCGTAAGGATGTTGTGTCTAAAAATTGTTATTTCAAGCAACGTCTAATTTTCGAAATAAAACTATTTAATCACATTTAACCGCATTTATCGGTGCGAATTATTTTTTTCATGAATAACTGCATAACTATTTTGAGAACTTATTTGTTTTAATAATCGTTAATAATTGATTATCCATATTCTACGTTCTTAAAGTGAGATACTGTACAGGTTCATTCAGTGACTCTTAAAAAATCACTATTATATACATATACATAATTGTACCTATATATAATTGTATATACAATAATTATATATTATGTTCTGATAATTTATAATTATCATTAGTTATACGAATGTTTTCAAACTCTTCTCAATCCCCGTATTACACAATACACACAATACACATATCTTTGTTAAAAAATGCTGATGACAAGTCAGACGCATCGCCCAGTACATTTTGAATTCTTGCACATACAAGTGTTACATTATGAATACATCGATCCATCTATGTGTACTAATATATAAAGAGAGGATGTTGGTATGGAAAACCTCAAAATTTCAAAAAGAATATGTGATCGAACTACACATTATTAGATGATACATGCAACAAAAATAGTTGCAACAATTTATCGTTTATCAATATAAAAGGCGATGTTTGTTCGTCTGTTTTTTTTTCGTCAGACAAAATGTAAACTAGGAAATAGTGCAATATTTATTACTTATACAGGGTGTTTCAAGAGTAACTCAACAATTTCAGAAGGAACGTAAAATCGAACAATATGTCGTTAGAAGATTTTGGCAACAATTTGTTATCTTTTAATACGAAGGGCGATGTTTATCTGTGTCTCATTCATGTGACTTTCTTTCATTAATAAAACTATTATCCAGGTAAATTATAAATTATAAAATATTGCAAAATTTGTCACAGAAGATTCCCAAAAGTAATTGCAAAATTTTGAAGTGAATAGAAATTCGAGTAATGTATCGATAAAACATTTTTGCAACAAAGATTAAATTAAATTGAAATTATAATCCGATCGAAACCATTGGTTATAAAATGTTGCGACATTTATTACTTGTACAGAGTGTTTCAAGAGTGACCTTTTTTTTTAAAAAGAATAGACGGTTGAGTTATACATCGTTGGAACATTCTTGTAATAAAGATAGTTAGAACAACCTATTATTCTTTGAATTAAGTTGTAGACGTGGATACGAAATGTGATCCACGAAAAGCTGTATAGGACAGCTGGTAGAATATAAACTTAGTGCCACGGCAATGGTGAAAACGGTGCAACTTGACTTTCATTAATAATTCATTGGTGTTTCATTAATAAAACTTCATTGATAATTTTCAATAATTTGTCTTATATTCTAATTTATAATATTGTAATAATAATACTCTTATAGAAGACTATACTTTTTACACAAATCTTAATATTTAAGATCAATCGAGTAAGGAGAAGTGCTGGCACATAAGATTTGAAAATTTCAAAATTCGTAAAACTTGATTTATCCTTATATTCTACAGACATGAAACCGAATGAATTAGTTTTACGTAGCACCATTCGATTATTGTTGATTTTTTTAATCATGACAAAGTAAATAACAGTGGACGTAAATCAATATAACATATTGTCAAATAAATTGAATTGGAAATAAAACACTGTTCTTTCTTTTGCTGGAAAATTGACACTTTCAAAATGCGCACAAGAATAGTCGAAATTAAGATACTTGTAATTCTATACAGTGACAAACAATGATATGATTTTCACTGTTTCCGCTTCAGTGTGTAAAAACTACCCAAAAGTCAAATATAACAACGGAATATTTCTCTCATGCTCACTCATCGAAACTTTTTCAAAATTTGTACACCTCATTACACATACAAGCGTCACGTATATGGACGCACATACACAATATAAACTAAGTGGTGAAACGATCGTAGCAATATTGCAATTTGAGTTTTATAAGAAAACAACATTCTTTTCGCAATTATAACTATTTAAAAAAATGGTTAATCATAAATCTATATTTCTTTATTGAAATTTTAACATCCAATTTGATGCTAAAATTAAAAGTGTGCCATTTGCACTTGACGAGAGTATACAAACGCTACTGTAAGGTACAGTTTTTTTATCAAAAGGAGCTGCCTTCGTAGATAGTTAATCGAGTTCAAACTTTGTGAATAATTAGCTAATACTCTCCTCCGTACGTTATGAAAATTTCAAGCAATTCCTGAAAAATGGTATTACGCGACAACTATCTTCATATTAAAATTACTGAAGATTAACTTATACCTATTTCTATTGAAAGAATTAATACATATAACTTGTTTTCGAAAGAATATGGTATTCAGGAAGCGAATGGATGTTTGTATATATTTTTAAATGAATTTAGGTAAAATACGTAATAAAACTATTATTTTATAAAGACAAATAGTCATAACATTCTTGTTATTAATTAAGGAAACCTAAATATGAACAAATGAATATATGATTTACTATTGAGTAACTTATAGTTATATTGTTTCTCTAAAGCGAGTAATAACATTATACCTTGCCTGCATTGTATTTTCTAAGAATTCTATGTAATATTTCCAGGTATTTCAGTATTAACAGAATTCTAATAATTGATAATAAGCTTTTCAAGTTCGAATGTCATCGAGATTTACCTGCATTTTGTGATTGGTAAAGAAAAGAAATCTTACCCAAAACAGCGTGAAAATGTAAACCCGAATTATACAATAAGCCAGCAATACATTTCAATAAAAGTCAGAAAGAAACTGAAACTGAAAATGATTTTGAAATCACTAATAAGTATAAACAAACCTTGAACAACAAGTTGTTTTGCCCGCCTTGCTGGTTCCATTGTTAATCATACTACTCTTCTTTTATTCTACACGCATAAATTCAATAAGCTGATATTTCCACGTAGTATACGCGGACATATATTTCTCAATTAGCCTTCTACAAATTTCAATAAAAGTCAGGCAAAATGTGGCAAACCAAAATATTTGTAAAACAACTAACAAGTAATTCTTCGAGCCTTACACAAGCAATGTCAACCCGGTTGGTAGTTTCCGCCATTAAAGGAGTACATAAGTACACCCGGAGAACAAAAAGTGAAGGTTAACTTCAACATTTTGAAAAGATATGAAAAATATTTTTGTTTCATGCTTATAAAATATATTCACAAGTACATAGTGAAATAATTAAACAAGTGAAGCAGATGAAATAATTTTTTCTAGCAAGGAAACACTTAAAGCTTAAAGAACGAGGACGATTTTCAAAATTTTAGTTTTTAACGAAACGACAGCCTTTTAAACTCAAAAATAGCGTTTTCATCCTCGACAATTACTAAACTTTTACAGTTATTTTTGAGTTTGAAAGGTTACCTTTTCGTTACAAACTAAATTTTTGTACATTCTCTCCGATGTGCACTAGCTTTAAGTGCCTACTACCTAGAGAAAATTATTTCATTTGTTTAGAATAGACGTCTTCTAACCTACAAAGAATACCGCAAATCGTGATTTGTGAAAAATGTCTGTACATTCATACTAATAATTTTGTCATTTTGACCGATAGATTATTGAAATTAATTTATAATATACCTCAAATCATGTAAGTACTTGTACATATATTTCAAAGCCTCAAAACACAAATGTTCTTTACATTTTTTCAAAATGTTGAAATTAACTCTCAATTTTTGTGCTCCAGGTGTATGCACTGCCTGAAAGAGTCGCCGCGAGGATTCCTTTCTCTAGGCTTCTTTCCACGGCATAATAGCACGACTCCGTAATCGGCGGACTCTCGCCGGGCAGCAAGTAGAGAGTAGAACGTGCCGAATACCGATATGTAAATATATACGCAGTGCACCAGTGGCAGGAGTAGAAGCAGGAGGCGAGCAGGGCGAGAGCGAGCGAGCGAGAGAGAGAGAGAGAATCAGAGAGGGAGAGAAAGCGAGAGAGAGAAATAGAGAGAGAGAGGGTGGGCAACGGTGCTGGTTGCGGTGTGGCCGAGTGAGTCGGGTCGGGACATACAGAGAGGCTGATTTGAAGGGCGCTACCAGGTTAACGAGCGGCACGCAGAACGCGACGCGACGCGTCGCGATGCCTCGTGCACGAGCATTTGCGGGCGCAGGGTGGGTGGAGGGTCGGCCGTGGGTGTGAGCGATCTAGCACGTGGGGGTGAGGTGATAGAGGTCGAGGGAGATGGATGGCTAGATAGGAGTGAACGCTCTCTCGATGCGACGGCACGCCGTGTCCCGGCATATCGCGAAATACCCTTTAACTCTGGCTCGCTCCTGGCATTAGGTAGTCAGCCAGACGTAGACACTGCCGCAGGACTAATATCAGCACTAGCACTAACTTTAATGCTAGATTTAGAAGACGAATTAGCGTTGGAGAAAGAAATATCCCTTAATATTGGTCCAGTCTTGGTATTCGGTAGTCAGCCAGATGTAGAGGTTACCGTAGGACTAATATCAAAACCACTGGTAACTTCGGTTGTAGCACTAGTTGTGACTACTCATGGATGTAATGCCAGTACAACTAGAGGAACTAGTCTCAGAGGAAGAAATACCCTTTAACTCTGGCTCGCTCCTGGCATTAGGTAGTCAGCCAGACGTAGACACTGCCACAGGACTAATATCAGCACTAGCACTAACTTTAATGCTAGATTTAGAAGACGAATTAGCGTTGGAGAAAGAAATATCCCTTAATATTGGTCCAGTCTTGGTATTCGGTAGTCAGCCAGATGTAGAGGTTACCGTAGGACTAATATCAAAACCACTGGTAACTTCGGTTGTAGCACTAGTTGTGACTACTCATGGATGTAATGCCAGTACAACTAGAGGAACTAGTCTCAGAGGAAGAAATACCCTTTAACTCTGGCTCGCTCCTGGCATTAGGTAGTCAGCCAGACGTAGACACTGCCACAGGACTAATATCAGCACTAGCACTAACTTTAATGCTAGATTTAGAAGACGAATTAGCGTTGGAGAAAGAAATATCCCTTAATATTGGTCCAGTCTTGGTATTCGGTAGTCAGCCAGATGTAGAGGTTACCGTAGGACTAATATCAAAACCACTGGTAACTTCGGTTGTAGCACTAGTTGTGACTACTCATGGATGTAATGCCAGTACAACTAGAGGAACTAGTCTCAGAGGAAGAAATACCCTTTAACTCTGGCTCGCTGCTGGCATTAGGTAGTCAGCCAGACGTAGACACTGCCGCAGGACTAATATCAGCACTAGCACTAACTTTAATGCTAGATTTAAAAGACGAATTAGTGTTGGAGAAAGAAATATACCTTAATATTGGTCCAGTCTTGGTATTCGGTAGTCACCCAGACGTAAAGATTACCGTAGGACTAATATCAGAATCACTGCTAACTTCGGTTGTAGTACTAGTTGTGACTACTCATAGATGTAATGCCAGTAGAATAAGCGGATCTAGTGTCAGAGGAGAAAATACCGTTTAACTCTGGCTCGCTGCTAGCATTAGGTAGTCAGCCAGGCGGAGGCATTGACCCTAGCAGGACTAATATCAGTGCAAGTGCCAACTTTGATAGTGGCACTAGCTGCAACTGGTACTAGGGGAAGGAATACCCTTCAAATATGGTTCATTGCTGGCATTATGTAGTCGGCCAGGCATAGGTCCTGACTCTGGCGGAACAAATATAAGTGCTAATACGAACTGTAATGAGAAATCTAGAGGACGAATTAATATTAGACGAAGAAATACCCTTTGACATTGGTCCAGTATTCGCATTAGGTAGTTAGCCAGATGCATACATTAACCCTAACACGACTAATGTCAGTGTTAGTGCTAACTTTGATAGTAACACTAGCTGCGACTGCTCACAGATGCAATAGCAGTACTAGTAGCGGGACTAGTGTCAGGCCAAGAAATATCGCTTAACTCTGGCTCGCTGCTGGCATTACGTAGTCAGCTAAATGTAGGCTCTGATGCTAACAGGGCTAATATTAGTGTCAGTGCTAACTTTAATGATAGAACTAGGAGACGAATTAGTGTTGGAGGAAGAAATACCCTTCAAGTTAGGCCCAATCTTGGTATTAGGTATTTGGCCAGACGTAGAGACTAACGTTAGCAGGACTAATATCACTTCCAGTACAAGCTTTGATAGGGACACTCCTGCGACTGCTCATGGATGTAATGCCAGTACTACTAGTGGAATTAGTGACAAACGAAGAAATACCCATTAACTATGGTTCATTACTGGCATTGGGTATTCGACCAGACGCCGCTGCCGCTAATATTTGTGCTTGTACCTACATTGACAGCAGCACTAGCAGCGACTATTTATGAATGTAATGCCAGTGCTACTAATGGAAGTACTGTTAGAGGAAGAAATGCCCATTTACTCTGGCTTGTTGCTGACATTAGGTATTCGGCCAGACGTACTGCTGCTAGCTTTGCTAATTCCAGCGTCTGTACCAACTCTGACAGCCGTACTGGCTACGACTGCTCATGTATGTGATGTGAGTAACACTAGTAGAACTACTGTTAGAGGAAAAAATGTCTAACTCTGGCACGTTGCTGGCACATTGCAGGTATTAGACAGCTGACCAAGCGTAGGTATTACCGCTAGATGTACTAATACCAGTGTCTGTACCAACTTTGGCAGGAAGACTTGTCATGATTGGTTATCAGTGAAATGACTCTGGTTCGTTGGTGGCATTCAATAGTCAGCCAGACTTTAAGTAGTCAATGCCAAATGTGATAGGGGCTTGCTGCTCCCGCTCACCTCCTGCTAATCCCAGGACAGATACCCGCACAAATTCGAGAAATGAAGACTGCAAACCCAATATACCCTTCTTCCCTAATATCCATATAAGGACACATTTTTGGACCTGGCTTCTTTCACATCTCTTGAACCTCTCCTTCTACTACCCTTAGATGTCCACTCCAGACCACTCTTTCCTTTAACCTCAGACCACATCAAAACTCCTGTACAAAAAATTCCTTACGAACTAACGAAACCCACCCTAAACTCCCTTAAGGAATAATCCCACGCGTCGAAGGGATCCCTCACCACCTTTATTCCAAGGATCCCAACAACATTAGCATCCTATCAGAGGGGATGCCAGCAACACTAGGATCGGGTCAGACCCAGCGACTGCCAGGAGCAGTTCTAACGCCAGTTGGCCGGTGGCAACTTTGATAGCGGCGCTAGGACTGCTCACCGCTGTAATGCCAGGAGTACTGGCTCCAGGATCGGCAGCAATAGCGGCATCGGGACTAGCAGGGGGCGGCAGCAATAGCACTAGCACTAGCGGCACTGGTGTCAGAGAGGCATGAAGGGGAACGCGCGCGCGAGAGAACGGAACGGCATGGCATGGCATGGCACGGCACGGCACGGAATCAGGGTGGCGGAGGTGGGTGGGACGGTGGGGGGAGGCGGCGGTAGTGAAGCGGTATCGGGCACTCGACGTGCGCCAGAGTAAGAGGGAGGAAAAGGCTAAACGGCAAGGGAGCCGAGGGAGCGAGAGAGGGTGCGGTGGCGCGAGGGCGCGATAGTGTGGAGGAGTCGTATCGCGTGGGTGAGCAGGCAGGCGCCAGGGGGATGGGGGCGCCGGGCGAGCGAGAGCGAGCAAGCCAGATAGAAAAAGAGGGCAGTGGAGAGGCGTTTGGAGGGCGGGGGGGAGGAGGGATGGGGCGCGGGGTTGAGAGTTGAGGGAGTTGGGTCGCTGCCGGCAATATAACAGAGACGGCCGGGCGTGCCGCGGAGCGTGCCACCAAAGGGGATGAGAATTTTCCCGAGCTCGAGGAACTATTGTCCCCATCGCTCAGCGGTGAAAAATCAGTAAAAAATCGAGGCGCGGCCCCCGAAAACCGGGAAAAAGCCGCCCGTCTTGAGCAGGATCTTCGTTAATTTCTCAGAGAGAAATTTCTCGGCCAACATCAATCCTCCTCTTGGGTTAAGGGCGCGGAAAGTGGCGAGTGTGACAATTGGAAGGCGGCAATGCGCAGGGACATGCCCTGCGGGACACGGCATGGAACGGGGTGGTTGGAACGGGCCGCGGAAACACGAAGAGGGCGGGAACACGCCGCTCGAGCGAGAGAGCCGAGTAGAAGAGAGGAGAGGAGAGAGTGAGAGAGGGAGAGAGAGAGAGAGCGAAGGATGCCGCACGAGCGGATGGCGAGCAGTGCTGGTGGCTGGCTGGCTGGATGGCACGGGGTGCAAGGCGCAAGGGGCCGAGGACTATGCTTTCTACGTAGGTTCGCCCGTGCACGAGCGAACTGGCGTACTTCGCTTTAACGTGCCTCTGTCTGCCTCCCGCCCGCACACTCACCCACCCTCTCGCTCGGTATCTGTGGATGAGTGGAAGCGCGTGTACCACGTACGAGGCCAGGGAGACCCTGGGGGGTCGGTATCTTCTACAGGCGACCGAGCCGGAAGAGTGGCTCGCTCGGTTGAGTGTGGTGCACAATTTCTACCGCTCGTTCGGACGCGCCAGTAGTCTCAAACCCTCTCTCTCCCTCTCCAGTTCTCGCTCGTCTCTTTCCTTTTTCCCCCAGCCTTTTCCTCCTTTTTTTGCTTTCGCCTCCCTCCATCAACACTCCTCCTTTTTGCCTCATTCTTATCGCAGGCAAGCCGTCTCGCTCTCGCCGGCTCCTCCGCCTCTACTACACCACCTTTCTACCAAGTTCACCGGTTCCTCTTGCGTCTGGCATTCGCCTGGTAGCCGGTGTCCCCCTTTTTCTCCCCTGGCTCTTTTCTTGGTCTTGGGATTCCCTATCACTTGTATTCTTCGGGGTATCGTGCATAAGTTGCGGGCAGGCCAGCCTAGCTTAAAGGAGCACTGCTGGCCATCTCCGAAGTGGAGATGGTTAGTCAACGGTAGGCTGACCACCTCTAAGTAGATGTGGTCGTTCACGTAGCAAGTAGATCGTAGACTATTTTGAAGTGGAACTGGTCACCGGGGAAAGGGACTCACAGGTGCAGGACCATTAGCTGACCATCCCCTAAATGCGTATATGTATCCGTGTCTATATAAATATATATTTGTATGCGTGCGGATTAGGTGTGTGCTTATTGACGCACCCAGGAAAGTCGTAGTCAGACGGGCAAAGGTGATCTCGGCTGATCGTAGGCCAAGAAAAACTTTCATTCAGGAGAGGGAGTGTTTTAATTATTATTGCATGGTTTTCATGTCCAATTTTGACGAAATATAAAATTAAAATAGTACGAATTCGAGGATTGTGATTTTATAGTATCTTCTATTCTAAGAAAGGATTTTTGCTGTTGTAGAGGACAAAACAAAGGTTGAACAAAATATTTCTTCCTTATTTGATACCTTCAACCCCAGTATTTCCTTGAATTCTCAAAATTCAAGAAAGGCCACACCTTTTTCTAGCCTGTTTGACCACTCTTATTAAAAAATTCACGAGTCTAACTAGACTTTTTCAAAAGCTCCACTCGAGAAGGTTAATAAATCTATCGATTTAAACCACATAAATACGATCTTACCCTGGAATCGAAGAAGGGAAGGCAGATAGTTGGGGGGTGGCGGATGACAGGATGGTCAGGTAGCAGGCAGAGATGTAGAGGGAGAACCGAGAAAGACGGTGGGGTAACGGTGCTGTGGCGTAACGACGCTATAACGTGAGCCGCCGGGTGATTACCTACCACCTCCATGCCCCGTTTACTCTGGCGCGTCGAATGCCTGGCTACTGCTACCGCTACTGCTATCGCTACTGCCACCGCTACCGCTGCTACTGCATCCACAGCACGCTGGCGACCAGCCTGCGTCAGTTAGGATGTTTCTCTTTCTCCCTGCATTGCACTGCTATGCCGCAGAAGGAACGCTTGGTGGTCGAGGACTACCAATAACTCTTCCAGTCTTCTTTCGCGCTACTTAGGGTTAATCGTGCTGGCTTAGGTTTTACAGACGAGCATCTGGAGTATGTTGCAGTTTTAGGTGTTTTTATCATCGGTTCAGATCATGCGATGAACTATTTTTGAATGACCTCAAAACGAAATTGGTTCGCGATTCGTGTCTTATATTCCTTTTTTCATGTTTGAATCTTTGCGGTGGATTGACTGATCGTAATGAAACCTTTTCTAGTTTATAGAGGAAGCTTGTAGAATATAAATGAGAAGTAGAATAAAGTCTCATTATAAATATATTTTGAAGTTTTCGTTTGTCGTCAGATACCTTTAGTGTTCTCCTTTATCTAAAACTCTTCCAGTCTTCTTTCGCGCAATTTAAGGTTCAGCATACTTGCGTAGGTTTTGTAAGACGAGCATCTGGAGTATGTTGCAGTTTTTGGCGTTTTTGTCATCGGTCTAGATCTTACGATTAACTATTTTTAAACTTCGAAATGGAGGAAGTACCCAATTATATTCTTTTTTCATGTTTGTCCGGTGATATCTTTGCGATGGATGAACTGATCGGAATGAAACATTCTCTCTATTGCAGAAAAAGAGCGCAAAATGATTGCGTTACAAACAAATTTTAAATTTGTTTAACACAAACTATTGCTATTGCATAAAAACTGATTTTTCGTATGTTCTAGCATAACTTTGGTTACCTTTGAAACAAAATTTTCCTACACGAGAAATTTTAATGGCAATGGTAAATGAGTTGGTGAAGGGATGAGTATTGGGTAGCGTTATTTCAAGTTTGGATGCATCGGTCTGACTTCTAACGGGTAGATAATATAAATTAATAGGATGATGCATAACTGTACTTCGCTAGTAGCATTAGTCAGTAGCATCATATTCCACGTCACTACGAGCGGTGATCTGATATCTTTCGACTTATTTTAATCTTTAGGGTTGTGCATTTCGCTAGGAATTATGCGAAAAAAATATATGATATAAATAAAAGCCGCTGTTTTTTTAGAAACCCTATATGTTTTTAATTTGATTTCTCAATATACCTGAGTCATCCCTTGATTTCTCCCACTCTTTTAGGACAGAAAAGTTGCACAGATCGATGACTTGGGAGACCCTAACCTAGCTAGATCGATCAAAAAGTGACACATGGACTACACGGACCACTCGAATGACAATAACCTCCAAAAGCAACTGGAACCTATCCTGAATCCGGTTCGGTCAAAAAGGGATTACATTTTCAAACGTAAATACCTGATCGTGAAAGCCAAACCCCTGCTGGGAGCCACGAGCCTTTTGCCAGCACGAAAAAATGGTGGGGATGAACTTGTTGGAAAAATCGGGGCAGCCAAAGCGACAGAGATCCGACGACTATTGTATATTTCTCTGAAAAAAATCCCTGTTGCCTGGGACAATGGAAAGGATGGTCTCGATGACCACTGGAGCGCATTCCCCAGACTCTGCCTGACACCTCTGACACTTAGCACTCGTCGGGTGTGTAGTGTGTATGCGTACGTCAAGCGACGGCGCGTGTGCGCGCTAATTTTATCCAGCTTCCTTACGCCGCCTATTTATAGGCTGCCGACACTCTCGACACTCTTAAAAACAGTCCCGAGTGGCCCAGAGTTGCATTAAATGTCGAAAAAATGCTGGACTCCTCGACGCATCTGTAAAGACATTCTTTTCTTCCTTGTTCGTTATCACATCGTCATTGATCACGTTTTCTCGAATGTCTCTTTTATTAGTTCTGGCCTTAAACACAGCGTTGGGTGCGGAAAACAAAGCAAAATCTGATTTTTTTTATTTAGAACCAAATTTATTTCTGATATTCGCAGTATTCTTGTTACGTTGTTATACAATTTTTATTAATAAACTGTGTTAGACAAAAGAGTCATCCATGTTAATGGAACCTGGTTTTTAAAAAGCGTTTTGTGGTAGACAATGTCTATAGTACAAGTCAAACAAGTTATTTGAAATAAAAAAAATTGATCGGGTTTTGAAAAATGTTGACATTCCCTGGTACTTGACGTAGCCTATTTAGGATATTGCATTTTGCTGGAGATTGGTAGTCATTTGTAAAGTTTTACCTTGGCTATATTTTCCATTTTTTAAGCTTTGGTAAAGACTATATTTTGAAGAAAATGCGTTTGGTACTTCAATCTTTTCGAAAATACCAAAAATTCATGTGAAAACTTGATTTTCGTTTAACCTCGCCCTATGTGACTCAATGACCCAGCACTTTTCTCAGAGATGCGTACAAGAGTGGAATGAGCAGCAGTGGGCAGTGGCATATGCATCCCAGTTTGGAATGTTAGCTGCCCGCTTTGGAAGTTGATTCCAGCGAAGCAGGTAGATCCCGGGCGATGAAATAGCACTACGTAGACCTGGGAAGGCTAAATACGTGTGAGGACACGTGTGTGTATGCGTCGAGCTAGCCAGCAAAGCCGCCAAGCTAGCCAGAAGGTAGCATGTCCCGGAGTCATGTGTGGGCTGTGAGCCAACAAGACGATCTCTCCCACTTGCGGGGCTCGCGTGTGTCAGCTTTTGCCGATAACACATTGGGAGCGTGTGCACTCGAGCGAAGTCAGAGATCCGCCCGCACACCTTCGCCCCCTTTAGTCTCGCACTCGCACGAACCGCTGGCTCTCTCAGTTCCGCTATAGGGAATCTCTCGAAAATCATATAGGGCGTTGGGGGATTCGAGCAGGGAATGCGAAGTCCCTAGCTGGACCGAATGACAAGTGGTCGAGATGGGAACCGCTCGGCAAGAAACGCACTCTCGAGAGAAGGTGGCCGAGCGGGTGAGGGCGGGGAGGCTAAAAGGAAGAAGGGAACCGAAGGCAAGAAGTCGGGGATAGGTCTGTCGGAGGAGCGAGAGACAGCGGGTAAAGCGGAACCTCGGGAATGGGAGTGAAGCGATCGGCTAGTGTTCCCACCTTTTAGCCCATGTACTCCTCCTGTCATCCTGCTAGACCTAGGGCATTCCCAGCATTGTACCAATTTCGTGCCAGTCTCTCCTTACTGGGTGAGAAACTAGGTACACTTGTATAGTTGAGAGTTATTGGAGAAATGAATAGAGCCGTACACATTTAAAGGTATGTACATATTATATTTATATGGCCAACTATACAATGAATACAATCGTTTTCATTCTTATGCGAAAATATAAAAATAAAGGAATTCTTGACTTTCAACCGATGTATCACTCACCTAGATCTAAGGATCTCTCAGTATCCCACAATAAATAATATATTTATTCGATGAATTAAGAAATACGAAGAAACGTTGCGATGCGTCATATCTAAATCACTGCTGTCGCCAGTATTTGCTTATGACCGTTCCGTATAATCGTTTTCACTAACAGAATCCAACTAACTCCTTCCGAACTGTTCACTGCCATTTTTATTTCTTTTCCTAAAGTACATCCACGAACTCCTATATCCGTGCAGCGTA
The DNA here is from genome assembly GCA_910593735.2 of Ectemnius lituratus. Classification (NCBI taxonomy): domain Eukaryota; kingdom Metazoa; phylum Arthropoda; class Insecta; order Hymenoptera; family Crabronidae; genus Ectemnius; species Ectemnius lituratus. Next base: position 5,026,853 of record OU343045.1, read on the forward strand.
GTTTCCCCAGGTGACAATGACCCCGATACATACTCTCACACACGCACACACTTGTTCTCACTGATCCTCACGCATACTTGGAATGACACACACACGAGTTTCTCCCCCTGAGAGCTTAGTCCGTCGCTCCATATTCCGCCCGATACTCTTTCCCCGAAGAGTACGACTTTGGCTAGCGACCATTTAATATGGAATGACCGGGGATGCAGATCTGCCAGGTTCCCAAGACTTATATCGAGACTGGAACGAGCTCTCCAGGAGAGAAAGATGAAATGGCTGATCGAGTACTGGCCGAAGTACGCGCGCAAGTGAGAGAACGATAGAGCCGTGGTTCGCGTGCTCTCGGAAGGCTGGAACTTACGAATGGCTTTGGCGTGGTCGGGCATGATTAATGTACACCCCAACTGCTACCAGCCACCAGCATCCCTCTTCCGTAGCCGGTATCCTCTCGGCAAGCTTGCCGCCCACTGCCCAGCATCAACCGCCGCCTCCACCCCCAAGATGGAACTATAATTAAAATGAGAATCGCCAGGTTTCACGGGGGTGGCAAGGACCGGGCAATAAGACTGCGCCAAGGGGACTTCTGGAAGCGAAGGAAAAGGAGAAAGACAGGAAGTAAGAAGCACAGAAGCGATCCTTCTGACAGCAGGCTCGCGTGTCTAGCGTCAAGTGGAAGAAGGACAGTCTCGGTCATCCTGGCACCGCAAGATAGGGGCAGGGAGTCCTGCGGACGCGCTGGAGGAAGACGTAGATGCATGTGGAGCTTGCAGGCTTTCCTGTCGAGTCCAGAAGGGTGGCACGAAGGAAGGCTGAGTGGCGGGCGAGAAAGAAAGTGGCATAGGAAGGAGCGAGCGGCTAGAAAGGAAAGGGTGGCGGCTGGTCTAGGGTCTAGAGTCTAGGTGGTCGTGGCGGAGTGTGCGGGGTGGCGTGGGTAACGGTGCTGAACGGTGGGACGAATGGCTGGTGCGGGTACGGTGGCGCGGGGTGTGTGTGGGGGGATGTGCGGGTGTGCAAGGGGTGGAGGAGGACGGACGAGTCGGTCGCGGGGGTTGCTAGGCCGATGGTGGCGGTAACGCGATAAACGGATTAACGGCGAGCTCGAACCCGAGGCCGTAGTTCGGTGGTCGGGCGTGGGTCGAGGGAATGAGAGAAGCGCGCGCCCGATCTCGCCCACCGGGTGGCCTCCTCTTCAGCCCACTCAAACTACCTCTATACACCCACCAGCCATCACCCACCCTAGCTGGAAAGCCGCGCTGATCGCACCGTGCCACCGCCACCGCCGTCGCTCCCGCCCCCGCGCGCGTACCCGACGCGCCGCATCGAGCACGCGTGCCGCTGCCACGCCACGTTTTACCGCCGCCGTGCCACGCCGCCCGCGCCACCCGCGCCCCTGCCACGCCGGCAAGCCGCCAGCAGCCTGAATCCACTGACGCCGCCGCCGACGCCACGAGCTCCCATTCCACCCATTCTCCCGCAGCTCGCCTGCTCGCCTCGCTTGCCTCGCCGCACACCATCCCCGCACCCCACGCCACCCGCCTTGCCAAGCCACGGCGAGCCTCGCCAAGCCTCATCTCGTCTCGCCCGTCGAGTCCCGTCTAGTCTCTTCACATCTCCCCTCGTCACCTTCCGAGGCCCGTCTCAACTCCACGCGCGTTCTCCTGTCCTGTACCATCACCCTATACTACTACAGCGATGCTCTGTCGGATCCTGTATGTCGTCCGGACTCTCCTGTCGGCTTCTGTCGCCCCATGTCCCTACTGGAACGCGCTAGGACCATCCTGTACCTTCCGCATCACCCGGTTCTAGTTCAAGTCTGATGTGTTGGGTACTCTCTGTCGTATAGTCCCTCTTGTTGTGGTCTGTCGTTCTATGTTGCTCTTGCCCCTATCGTAGGGATTAGGACCATTTGGTACCTTCTTCATTACCCGGTTCTAGTCCAATTCTGTTCTGACGACTATTCCACACTCTCCACATCACCGGATCCTAGAACAAGTCTGCTTTGTTGGATCCTGCCTGTTGTATAGTCTCTCTTATCATGATCTGTCGTTCCAGACTGTATAGGTTACGATTATCTGGTACTCTTCGCGTCACTTAGTCCTACTCCAATTCTGTTCTATCGTCCAGTCTGTTCTGTTCTGTCTACAATTCCATACCCTCCACATCACCCGATCGTACTCCAACTCTGTTTTGTCGCATCATGCCTGTCGTCCAGTCTCCTATCCTATCGCCCTGTATCGCCCTACGTCGACCTATGCCCCAACCCATCTCGTGCCAAGCAGCACGAGCATCCCCGTAGCCTGGTTCCAACTCGAACCGAGTCGGAACCCTGTCACACCGGGCTGCGCCGCTAAACTGAACTCTCACCAGGGTGAGTGTGTGAGGGTGAACGGGAGCGGATAAGTACGAACGAGAGCGGACGCGAGCCAGCCCTGCGTGTATGCCTGCCAGAGCAACTAGAAAAAGAGAGGAGAGAGAGAGAGAGAGAGAGAGAGACAGGAATTGCGAGAACGAGCGGGCCTCGAAGCGCGTGTGTGCGAGGGAAGTAGAGGGTGAGGGGGTGGCTGGTTGGTTGCCGGATGTCACGGCATCGCACGTTGCCCGACACCCACGACCCCAACGACCGACGGCAATTCCTCCAATACTACCCCCTCGCATCAGTCCACACGATCCGTCGCCACCCCGTGCCATGCCGCCTTCTATCGTCCACCGACACATATATCTATCCACCTATCCGCACGTCAAAACTCCTTCTTTCTAGTCTTCCCTCTGCCTTCCACTCGTTCCCTTTGTTGTCCTTGCGAGGTTCTTCTCTTAATCGTCCCGGGTCAATTCTCGATACTGACAGCCACCCTGAGGGTGGGGTAGAGATTATAAATCGCTTCGATTCTCAACCAATGAAGAACAGAACGTCAAGAAAATATTTCGAATTATTTGATTGTGGTCGTAAACTAAAGTTCTTCAATAGTAACTATTACAAGTATAGTTTTAACAGAAAATCAAACATTGTCTTAGCTATTAGAATTCTCGTGTGTCGTCGCCCACCTGAGATAACCTTTGTCTGACCACGACCTTTCTCGAAATTTTAGCACTTCGCTTGAATATGCCTGACACACTGTCGCATGAAACCTTTCCCCCTTTTAGGTAAACAAACACACGATTAATCCACACGCAAAAAATAAATAGAGACAAAAAAATACACTCATGGATTTGGATACGCCCGCCTTTTGGAAGTCGGTCAAACATATGCGCTTGTGGGCTCTGTTATATTTATTTCAAATATATCAGGTATCCTTCGATTGGCTTTTTTCTACTAAAAATTGTTAATCAGTCAAAATTATTAAGACAGAAATGGTACATCTACTTTTTCTCACAAAATAAAATATAGACTTGTGTGACACCTTCATGCAATACCTAGTTTTATATTTTCTCCTAAAAATTAGAAATTGCTTTGCATTCTCCAAGATATTCTTATTCACTGCTTATTATAACACACGAATACAACATATATTATAAACCATTCTTAAATTTGTATGATTCTATTAATTTCCTCGATAATGTTTACTATCTAACAAGTGTACGTTAAATTTTCCTTCACACGTTTTGTACGTTCAAAGTAACTGTGCGTATATTATAATAATACAACATACACACGCACAATATAATATTACATACAATACGCAGAATGTGGGGAACTGATGTTTGCCGAGTACTCGCGCATAATTAAAATTACTCTATAATTTATAATTATCCTGTGTACAGTAGCGAGTAGTGCCGAGCCGACAAAGGTGATTCAAAGGCAAGTGGCACTGGCTGCGCAGAGTTCCTATACGGGGCGAACTTACGGTTAGAGCCGAGTATATGTGTGTGGACTTATGAACGGTCCTCTCAACAAACTTTCTGATTCGCGGAATAAGGATAGTCACGTATACGGGCACGTGACGGATAGACGCACTAGATCTGGAGCTCGTTATCGTTGCGATCACAGAGTACGTTAGCGGGCAACCTTTCACCCCCTGCGCTCTCCCTCTCCCCCCCCTCTCTCTCTCTCTCTCTCTCTCTCTCTCTCTCTCTCTCTCTCTCTCTCTTTCCAGCCACCCCCGCAAGCCGCCCTGGAGCGAGGAGGGAAGCCGAGGCTGAAGTTGCCAGTAGCACGCAATGCCCATTAAAGGAGAGAGATCGCTTTCGTGTGCCTCGTGCCTCGCACCACCCTCCTATTAAGCCCCCGCTCATCCCACCGGAGGCACCTGTTTTTCTCACAGAAATCCGCTCTCGCACCCTCCCTCCACACCTTTCATCCCCGAAACTCCACCGGGAGAGACACGGCTAGTTCCAAAACCCCACTCGATTCTACAATGACAATAAAAATGGGAGAATAATTTGCTCGGCTTGTGAGAAGAGAGAGAGAAAGAGAGAAAGAGAGAGAGAGGGAGATCGAAAGGTTGGATATTGTATGTGGGCTGTGCGCGATAGGGCCTGTGCTTTCACGAGGAGCATTAATGATGCATAGTCGGCGCCAGGCTGACAGTACTAATGACTGTGCCAGGCGGTCAAGCAAAGGGTTGAGTGCTCGGATCGCTGCTTAGTCCGATGGTTGACTGGATCGCATGATTCCACTGGCGGGAGAGGGGTGGAGAGAGTGAGAGAGGGAGAGCGAGAGAGAGAGAGAGAGACCAAGTCGCATAAGCCTTGGGCCGATATCGGCTCAGTGGCGTTGAGCCACGCCACGCCACACCACGCCAGTGCTGCTGAGGAGAGGTGAAGAGGAAGGGGAGAGAGAGAGAGAGAGAGAGAGAGAGAGAGAGAGAGAGGGGAGAGAGGGGGAGAGGAGAGACCAGGCCAGGGCAGAGTCGCCTCTTTCCTGAGTGGAACGACGTCGCTCCCGCTAATGAGGACGTCCTTTCTTGCATACCGGATAACGTTTTGCCGCCGGGCGACGCCGAGCGTCTCGAATTTCTCGTGCAAGCTCTCTTCTTCTTCTTCGCACCGCTCGCCCGGCTCCTTCCCTCCTGAGGAGCGATCGATCCCGAAGCCACCGCGCCGCACAGAGCGTACTCTCTCTCCACACTCTTGCTCACCCTCGGTATCCCTCTTTCTCACAACCTTCCTCCTTCCAGGCCCTCATTTTTACTCACTCACTGCTCGCCTCCTCTCCTTCTCCGGCCGCTGCACGTGCACGATGTAGTCCGTCCTTCTTCCGCGCTGGCATCGCCTCCGCACAGTCCAGAGGCGAGTCGCTGCCTGCTTGCCGCGCACTAAACCCACCGACCATTCGACCCACTCCACTGCAATTTCTCGAGCCTCGTCTCTCTCTCTCTTTCTCTCTCTTTCTCTCTATCGTTCGCCTTGCTCTTTCTTGCTCTAGTGCTTCGCTCTTCGGTCTTGCTCTTCGGTCTCGCCCGCTCTCACCACTTTTCTCCGTCGCCGCTCATTTTCCGTCTCGATCTCTTTTTCGTCTTATCGCGAAAAGTACCGGCGAGTCCGTCCGCCACTCGCAGAGCGAGCGAGCGAGCGAGCGAGCGGTGCGAGTTCTAGACGCCGATCGATCGAGTGCTACCTGACGGATGCGAGGGAGCGCCGGAGATCCCGATGGAAATGAACGGTGCGGTCCAGGCGTCGCGCTGCCTCCCGAATTATCGAAAGTCGGCGGGCAAGCAGCGCGTGCCGAGCTTGAATGATCACGGCTCGTTCTTGCGGATGAGACCCTTTTGCGTTTGAGAATGAGAGAGAGAGAGAGAGAGAGAGGCGCAAACAGTTATGCGCCTGTAATTGCATTTTTTTCGTGAGAAACAAAATTGTATGGTGTGAAACTGGCGAGTGTTGAGCTTCGGTTGTGAATTAAGAATTAATGTACAATTTTTAATAATTTTATTCTGAAGAAATATGTGAAATTAGTGTTGAAGAACTCGATAAGTAATTACTGGTTATGTATGTCATGTTGTAGTGGAAAAGTAAACTAAAACTAAAAGAATGACTAAGGATGAAAGAGATAGACAGAAACTCCATTTTTTGCTCTCTATCGAAATTATGTAACGTGAAACTAGCAGGTGTTAAACTTCAGATATGGATTGACATTTAATTTACAATTGTTAATGATTCTATTCGAAAATAAGAAGCGGCCAAGTGCCAGTAGTATTGAACGCAAGAAAAGTGGAATATTTTTCCCAATGGTGTTGAAAATATAGTAAGTGAAGCCTTGTCAAATTGGAAACAGTTCTTCCGACTTTTTTCTAAAACTAATTATTTTCCAGTGATCGTTACAATTTTACTAAAAGTACTCACTAAACACTGTTTTCGCAAGTTATTCCAAATTTCTAAACTAATTTGTGACAGACTTTTTGCTATGCAGGACAAGTTCAAGAACAAGATGTATATGCCGCGTTGTAGTGTTAAAATGAACTGAAACTAAAAGAATATCGATGTATCGGTATAGAATTTGAAAGTTATATAGTGTCCTGTTATTGGGACTATTAGATGACTATACCTGTAGGCAGAGTCAATTCCATCCAATTACATCCAAAGATAATTTCTGTATTCTAGTTCGACCATCGCTTACCCTCTGATATAGTTTCTCCGTCAGTACCTTAGAACAAAACTTATCTTCAGATAGCAACAATCACTTTGAAAACCCCTTTTATACAGAATAATTATAAATTACCTACTAATTTTTATTATTCATCAAGATTTCCTATCTTTTTTCTACATCCTACATGAATTGTGTAATAACTGAATCACCCTATGGAATACATATAGACTTCTATGTACAGAATAATTATAAATCATCTAATTTTAAGTATCCACGAATATCTTATATTTTATTTCTTGCCTTTTTTCTACATTCTATATATTGTATATAATACTAAATAATATGCATTACAATATAACAGTCAAATATTTTCTTCGGCATGTTACATTTTATAGATAAAATAATGTTTTATTATACACATTATTTATACATGAGACATGTAAGTACATATACACTTACATCCATGTTAAAGGATAATCATGATTTAAAGGTAAGTGAATTATCCTGTACAAATTTATCACAAATTAATTCATATATCTGAGTGTTTTAAGAATAGTGGAGCAATTTTATTCCGTTTTGAAGTTCAAGATTTATTTTCTAGTCTCGAGACTTTTAGTGCCGACGGACTGATTTTGTCTGATAGAAACAACGATATATCGTTGTTCGGCACTGAAAGGGTTAAGCATTGCATTTTGATTTTGATAAATAACGATTTTTCATTTAGATTCTTGTTATATTTAAATCTTTATTATTCAGATTTTTGCTTCGCAATGAATCGTTATATATTTTATTATTTTTCTAATAAATCAGTTTATTTGTATTAACTTCAAGTCAATATTATTTCCTGGAATCGAGCAGGCTCAAATAATAAATAGACGGAATTAAAAGATACCACTTGTTAAAGTCTGGGTTTATTTAAGAGTAAAGATTGCTCCTTGTTGATGCAGAAATTTTTAAAAAACTGACTAGTGAAAGTAGTTACTGTCCATTGCTTCGTAGTATTTTCAGTCATTACTTATGTTTAAGTCTTGTTTTGTTACTTCTATGAGAAAATGTCGAGTAAGCACAAAAATAAGTGCAATGTACACCAATCCAATAAATTTGAGGATTGAAGCAGTGTCCTGGAGAAACCATGAGAATCCTTTTTTTCATATTTCGTGATTCTCGATAAAAGCTGAAGGGTTCTTACTGGACATTTTCTAAAATTCCTTAATGTCTTTGTTATCAGCGATAAAAATTGCCGTGTCGTTTGTATATCAGTAATGACACAGATAAATTTATTGTAAATGTATTACTCTCTCACGTATTTATATGCAAAATAAAAATCGCGGGTCAAAACATTCGATATCAACAACAAAAAATTCCTTGGTGTTTCTCTAGTTTCTCCGCAGCTCGAGAAATTGTTGACGATATACTGAATCTTGCCCCAGTTCCCACACATTTTTCGAAAATATGTCGAATATGCAAAAAACACAAGAAGCCAATTGACGCTCCCGTCGATAATCAATATTCAACTTCGCTTCGGCAAAAAATCCAAAAATTCGACATCAAAGCTTAGGGTGCGCCAAAAATCTATTTAATTAGACAACTAGTTCTGCAAAATTTTATAATTGCCCTTAATCCCACTATAATGGTCTTCCTATTTTTGTCACTTTGCCTCGCTCTGACTTTTGCAACAAAGTTCATTCCCATCATTCGTTTGAACTGCCAAAAGATTTGCTCTTCGCAGCAGAGCTATGCTTCTACGATCTTTGGTTCTTATAAAAATATATTTTTTTAAACAAAGTGTATCTCCATAAATGTTTGAACCTACCGAAAGATTCGCTCCTTGTAGTAGATCAATGACTTTTACGATTTTTCATTTCAAAATATAAATATAACTTTCTTCCAGTAGCTTTTAGAAATAATTCTCTTTCGAGTGTCAAACTAATCCTACGTGTCACGCTTAACTCGGCTTAGTTCCTTGCATCTTGAGTGAGCCTCGATCTTTGCAACTCTTCAATTCCAAAAGAGTTGCAGAGATCGGCGGACTACTGTATCGAGTGGCGCAATAAAAGGTTGCGCGTCAGCACCCAGTCGAAGGAACGCGACGACTAAAAGACAGACGGAAATTTCAGGAAAGCGTTTTTTTCTCCCAGGGCGAAAGAGGGGCTAGGGTGGAAGAGGGTTGGCCGGGGGTGGCCAGGTGGGGGGTAAAGTGAGGGCGTATCGACGCTATTAGGGCGGCCGCAGGGAATTAGCGTGAGTGATAGCAAGTGATACGGTGAGACGATTGACCACCCCCGGAGTCCTGTACAGACGCACACAGACGGCAAGGGAGAGTGCTTCAGGGGGTGGCTGGGGGGGTTGGTCGGTAGGTATGTACATCAGTACGTGTAAACGCACGGGAGACAGCGCGTCACACACACACACAGGGACGCTGACAACAGCATCGGCGACGATGTGCTGCCCTGTGTGTTGTTCCCGTGTGGAACTCTCTCGGCCAGAACGAGCCGCACACTTTGCCCTTGCGGCTCGCTCCTCGCTGTTCTCTTTCTCCGTGTGCACGCGTTCCTCTCGCTCTCTCTCTCTCTCTCTCCCTCTCTCTCTCTGTCTGTGTGCGTCCGATCGTGCGCTAGCTTGGCTGGCTTGGCTGGCTGACACGCTAGGCGGAACGCCACGGCTCGACACACGGCGTAGCGCACGCGGCGGAGAGAGGCGCACGGCACGCCGGGGTGGCTGTCGGGGAGGACTGCTGGCACGCTGGCACGCCGGCACACCGCCAGCTCTCCGGCCACGCACACCACCGTCACGTATAGCGGCTCTTTCGCACGTAGCTTTCTCGGCTATCTACCTGCCGGCGCCTGTGTACGCGCGCTCCCATGTACGTTCATGCACGCCTGTGCCTGTGTATGTGTGTTTGATGGCTTGGGAGGGTGGGGTGGTGTGGGGGCGGATGAGAGGAGTGCGGCGGGGGCCGGGGTGGAGGTTGGGCGCGCTTTGGCTCGCTTCGCGGCGCGCGTGCCGACGAGGATCACCACCCCCTCCTGCCTCCCTGAACCCCCCATCTGGTCGCCCCCACCCCCGCCCCCGATCCCGAAGCCCACGGCGAGTTGAGTCGAGTCGAGCCGTCGAGGAGAGAAGCACGCTCTCTCGCATCGCCAGCCAGAAAACCCCATCCCACCGTCCCTCCCGAGCCTCTCTCGGTCAGAACTGCTCTTGTCGCCGGCCCCTCCTCGCCCCACCGCACCGCCTCGCCGTCCCCCTTCGCTCTATACCCTCGCCGCCGCTACCTTGCCACCGCCGCGTTTCCCAAACGACCACCGCCCCGGAGGCTCATCGCCTCGACGAACTCAGCGGCACGAGTCGAGAGGGTGCCCTTCCTCCCTGCCTCACCCCCCCCATCATCCACCTCATCCTGCCCCCCGCCCACACCCGCAGCGGTTTCCTCGTAGTCGCGCCGCACGGCGTCGCGCATCGTCTCGCTTCGCCTCACCTCGCCCCATCCCACCGCTGCCCCCACCCCCCTCCTCCCACTGCCTCCTGCAGCTCGTCGCTCGCTCGTGCGAGCTACCGTGCCGCCGTACTGAACATCCACCAGACTACCCTTCCCACACCTAGCCCCATCCCCCTGCTCCCCACACCACCCATCCACCCTCTCTCGTCTCTGCCTGCCTGCCTTCCGGGCTTGTACCGTATCGTGGCGTCGGTATCGCGCCGTGCCGCGCCACGCCACTGCCACGCCACACCTCGGCGTGGCAGTGGCGTGGCAGTGGCGTGGCGCGAAGCGACGCGTCGTGCCACCCCAGCGCGAAACTACCGCCAAAGTCCTCCTCGGTAACCGCCTCCCCCCCCCAACCCCCGCTTCACCGTCGGGCCACCGCCGCCGCCCGTCGCCCCGACACCCTCCGCCCTGATACTCTACCATCCGGCCGCACGCACACGGACTGCTGTCACCGCTACCGCTTACCACCCGCCAACCTCCACCCTACACCCACTTACTCTGACACCGCGAGAGCACCCTCGTCGGCTCTCTCTCTCTCTCTCTCTCTCTCTCTCTCTCTCTCTCTCTCTCCTTCGGCTATGCCGACGCCGCCACCGGCGTCCCAGCACCCACACCCCAGACCCCCTCTGTCACCCTTCTTATCATACTTTCCCTCGCCACCCCATCTCGCCTTCCCTGGACGCTGACTAGCTTCCCTCTCAGGATCATCCCTGTTTTCGTTCCTTCTTGCTCTGGCTAGGTCTCTCGCTTCGTCTTCTTCTTCTTTTTTTTTGGTTTTTGCATCTATCGTTGCTGGGTCAGTCCAAGTCGGATATCGGCGGAGTGGTTGGGGCCTGGCCCAAATGGGATGAAGTCGATGCGGTGGGGTTGCGACGAGTTTTGTCGGTCGGGGGTACTCCTGGGAGATGATTGGGAAGGAGAGTACGGAAAGGTGGCGTGAGAAAGTGGCGCGGAGAGCGATTAGTCCGGCGCGGAAGGAGAAAGGAGTGCGAGGACAGCGTGCGGCCAAAACAGTCAGGAGAAATACGAGGCTAGAGGTGAAGGAGGAGGAGTGAGGCGGGGTCGGAGGGAGGAAGGGATCACGAGGGTGTGATATAAGTGGCGAGCAAGAGAAGGCGAGGTCGCGGATAGGTGACGGTGAAAAAAGGAAGCCAGGAGCGAGGGAGAGGACGGGAAGAGGGAAGGAGGAAGAGGGCTAAAAAGAAAGCAAGTAGGCAGGCGAGCAGGCAGGCAGGCGGCATGTAGCCGGAGGCAAGGGCGAGCGTGAGCAAGCAAGCCGAGCCAAGGAAGGACGGAAGGAGGCTGATGCCTCCAACTTCTACTCGGCACGGCATGCATTCTTTCTTTCTCGCTCCTCACGGCTCGCCTCGCTCTCATCATCTCTCCTGCTCTCTTTTTCTCGCTCGCTCGCTCGGCGACGGTCGACGCCGACAGACGACGTCTACCGGTCGGCGAGCGGTTGGCAGTTGGAAGTGGTCGTTGGCGGTCGCCGTCGACGGCGGCAGCTATTCTCGCCGAGCCACCCTGCGCTGCCACTGCTCTCGGCGCGCGTGGACCAACCACGACGAGGTGGATCTTCCCCGCGTGCCTCCGCACGCCGCCCTGCCACCCTAAATTCGCCAACACCCCGGCCTCCCCCGCCAACAGGCTGCGTATCTCTCCTTCTGGCGTCGGAGGCCTCACTCGACCTCGCTCGCTCTAGCTAGCGGCGCGGCGCGGCTCGGCGCGGCGGCCCATCGACGAGGTGGCACACGCGCGATCACCGCGCGATTCTCGTTGAAGAGCTACGCCAGCTACCGCTGCTCTGCCTGCTCTGCTCGGCGCTCCTCTGCTCCGCTTGGCGCGGCCCGCCTCGCAGTCCGTCACTGTCGCGCGCCACCCGTGCACGTCTCGCACGTCTGCCGTACGCCGGACACAATCTACTGCGGATACGTCTCGCCTAGTAGAGTCCCATCCCACAACCTTAGCGTACCCCTTTTTACGACAGTCCAACGTCCAACACGTCTCTCTGCGCGCTAGCAGAGAATTCCAAGTTTTGACTTTCCAGTCATCATACTGCGAAAGAAAACACGAGGTTCTGCTTTCGATCAGCCTCTTCGATACTCGTGACCACTTTTGAATTCTTCGAGGGTTGGTCCGCTGAAGGACGTTTTCTGGAATTGTGATTGCAACACCTCTGATTCCGGATTCTTGGATCGAGGATGTAAACAAGTGACTGCTTGGATTTTTTGGTGATAAGTGACCGGTAGTGCTTGGTTCGTGCTACCAATTTCATACTATTCCTTCCAAGCAAGGGATCCTTTCATCACTCGAAGGACTGTTTTCGTCAACTCGAAAAAGAGCGCGTGATACAACACGTGGTTCCTGTCGAACGTTACAGTGGCTAATTCCGCCGCTGAGGCTCGCACAACAATGGGACACACACACGTGTGAGGCTTGTCGAAGAAACTTGTCTAACTTGGACGAATACAGATCGCACCAATTACTTCCATCTCCGCAGAACTCCGCTTGGAGAGGTCATTCTCCAGTGTGTGACAATGGAGAAGGAAAATTCGGCAGGAAAGAATTAAAGAAAAGGTGAAAGGATTGTGGCGGCGGAAAAAGACAAGAGTGTTGGGTGTAAATAGCGCCGCGTGGCCTAAACTCTTTCTCTATCTTTCTCTCTCGGGCTCTCACCGTCCTCCTCTCGTTCTTTCTTTCGCCAAGTGTCTGTCAAGTTTGCCTGTGCCCGTGGCTCGTGCTCGAGTGCGTGTGTGGATCTGGTTGGAAGAGTCGCGACAAGCGAGCGATACGCGAGATGCTGAGAACCTCAGCCACGTGGAGGGAATTACTCTCGGTGGTGGGATCCTCGTCGTCGCCGTCACCGTCGCCGTCGCCGTTGCCGTCGAGGGCTCGCGCGACGTGTTAAAATGACCGCGCGTCTCCACTCGCTCAGGCACCAAGAGAAGAAATCATCGGCCGGTGGCAGTGGCAGCCAGAGACAGGGACAGCATCACCATCAGGCTCAGCAGCAGGGCCCATCTCATCAGGGACCCAGTCCTGCGCCCAGTCCCAGTCCCAGCCCCAGCCTCAGCCCGAGCCCAAAACACTCGGACGGACGACGAGTGAGTTATTGTTATATATCTTGATACATCGCATCCTCAACTTATCACATAGGAAAGCTCGGGGCAGAGTGAATGAGTAATTCCAAAGAACTAGATTAGATAGTTTAATGCTAGATTAATAGAAAATAAGTAGAGTTTCTTTTTATTTATTAATTTAAGTTTCTCATTTTAAATAATAATGCTGTTTTGCTATTCACTATTAACTTCTGTAATTGTCTCTGTGTTATTACCGCGCTCTGTCAACAATGAACTTGATGATTAAGTACTGACTTTTAGTATTATTCACTTTGCGCGAGTGCTGGGACAAAGTAGATAACCGGTATCGTCTTAATTTTTGGCGAAACAGTAAATCTTAAATCTTCCTTTCTATATTTGATATTTTTGTATTGATATATGATTTTTTTTCATGCATTTTGTTAATCTGTTCGCTTTGCCCGGGCTTCCTTATTTCCGAAGCCCAAGAGCACCCACCTCGGAAATACGAGAGAAAGATGAGTAAGGATTGCCACTCTTTCATCTAGTTAGTTCGATTTCGTTGATTCTTCAAAGAACAATCACTGGCCTTACGTCCCGGCGATCGAATTTAGAAAGATAGAATCGTCAATGGAATCGTCGCCTATTGCGGTCTGCTCGAAAATCTCTCTGTATCTCGAATCCAAATCCCGTGGCGATGAGCGTCGCGTTGCACTTTGGCGGAATGCCAGGTGTTGTGCGAGATAGAATTCGCCCAGGAAATTTTCGGATCGGTCGCTTGCCCGCTCTCTCAATCTCACTCTCCTCTACTCTGTACCGATGCGTAAAAACGTTACGAGGAGCAGAGAAGAAGAGTTGTCTTACTCATACATAGATTGGCTAAGGAACTAGTCGAAGGCTTCTAGAGCAGAGCTATTCAAGGCTTCTTCCCGAGAGTATCATCATCCAATCACAATCCTTGAGTTAAGAGAATAGAGCATCTCATTGGATGATGACCTGCTCGGGAGTAGCTCTTGGAGAGTCTTGATCCAGAAGTTTGCCGTGCGGGATAACGGGTCAATCGAATTAGACAGCACGCGGTGCTTGCTTCTTTTCCAGGCTAATAAACCACTAATGGAAAAACGACGGCGAGCAAGGATTAACCAGTCCCTCGCGGCGCTGAAGGCTCTTATCCTGGACAGCGCCCGCCTGGAGAACACCAAGCACAGTAAGCTCGAGAAAGCGGATATCCTCGAGCTGACGGTGCGTCATCTCCAGCGGCAAAGATCCTTGGCACAGCCTGGACTATCGAGGTACAAGGCTGGCTACCAGGATTGTTCCCGCGAGGTGAGTATCTCCTTCTATATCAAAATTTCTCCATGGCCGAATTGTCAAAAACTCGAAAGAATCAAAAATCCTAATCCATTGGTCAACAATTTCATTGTGATTGGATTTTTGACAGCTCAGGTCCACGAAGAGAACAGGAAGAAGAAAGATCCTTAATAAGCTCTTTCTCTTTGATTCCAGGTGAGCCGGTATCTCGATGCCCCAGACATTATTACCGGAAATACGACACCGATGGATCCAGCGGTTAAGCAACGATTACTGAGGCATCTCGATAGTTGCGTTTCGGAATTGGACCTGGACTTGGGCTCGAGGCCGGACAGTGGTCTCGGCAGCAGCCCCGGAAGTGTGACTGATCGGATAGCAGGCACCTCCAGTCCTGGTCCCCTCGAGCACCACGTTGGCCCTTCCATTTCCCACTGCAGTACCAGCCTGAACCCAGTGGCCCTGATTAAGTCCGAGATCCCGGACATGGAATCTGCCAGGCCGGACAGTAGTACGACCGCCGGCGATGAGAATAATAACAGCAGTCGGCCGACTTCCGCCTTCGGCCAGGCCAATCCCTCTATTATCGATGCGCACCATGCTGCCGCAGCCGCAGCCGCTGCAGCCGGACTCCCGGTGGATCAGGCCTCGACCTCTCAGCAAAATCCGAATATGCTCTCCGTGGTTCAAGTGATACCCTCGAGGTTACCGGATGGTCAGGTGGTCTTCCTCCTGCCTAGTCATTACGTGCAGTTAGCAGCGGCCGCTGCTGCCAATGGCATTAGCATTGGACCCAACCCCCCCACCACCATTTGGGCAGCAACCAACATGTCCCTACTGAAGGCTACGGACAAGTTGGTGAAGAGGCCCCATGAGGATGTCCAAGAATGGCAAGAGGCTGCCGCTAGTGCCGCTGGCGGTGGTGTGCTGAAGAGCAGTAAACTCTTGCGAATGGAACACCCTGAGCAACCGCTCGACTTCACCACCAGCTCCAAGAAGTTGAAGACCAGCGCTCTGAGAAGCTCCGTTCACGGCTTCCCGGCTTCGGAACATCTTCAACAGCAGCAGCAGGTGCAATCGCAGCAGCAATCGCTTTTGCGCTTGAACAGTGATAGCTCGACTGGGCCGGATGAGAGGCCTCTTAGCCGTGGACCGGTCGAAATGGCCACGGATATGCGCTCACCATCGCCTACTCCCATGTCCGCGACCTCGATTCCACCTACCCAGCAGCCTGTCTCATCCCCTCTCGGCCAGCAACCCGTCAAAGACGAGGAGGGAATGTGGAGACCCTGGTAAAACAGTCAGCCATCCCTCACTACTGACCTAAGCCTAAGCCGTACAATACAGCTACTAGTACAGTGCTCTTTACTCGGGCCCGGACTAGGACGCCACCCACTCATTCTTCCACTGCTCCAAGCTCCAATCGGCTCCTACAGTGTATATAAATGATTCGGTGGACAAAAACGTACAGAGACAGAATCGAGTGACCTGGCGTTATCACCAAGCAGTTAGCCGACTATGATATCTCTTGGATAGCGCGCTGGCACGCGAGAATCGAAGAGACGAAGACCGAACACCTTGGGCGAGAAATCGATCCTACATGAGACCCCGTCTCTAGTCATAGTGATGGGAAGTAATGACCCAGGACTTTCGGGTAGGTCCCAGAAGCAGGCCACCAAGAAGCTTGAAACGCTTAGAAGTATATCACTGAACGATTGCAAATGCAAGCGCCAGTGAGCAGTGTTTGGCGCGCTTCTCTCCTTTCTAGGCTGTCACGTTCCATGATATTAAGGCCCGATCGAGATTGCCGCTATTCGCCGCGATGTATAAATTTATTTTGATGTTATCTAGGTCTATGTGCGTACTAAAAGTGAGTGTGGGCGAAACGAGAGCGATCGAGCCGGCTGACCGGACTCCCGCTCAGCCCAGCGACCTGTTATGATTGTGATATATACATTGTGAAACAGAGTGTTACCTGTGTCCGAGAGAATGCTCGTGAATGAACTGTTTCTGTTTCACTTACTACTTACTGGCACTCTCTAGCCACCGGTTAATCTGGGATACGATCTCCTTACTCAGTGTACTTAGACTGCCGTCAATATAGACGCATGTATTAAAATCGCAACAACCCCTGACCCTTATTCTTGTGCCCTACCACCACCCCATTCCCCTACTTCCCACAGTCATTAGTCAGCACAGAGGGATGAGGAAAAACCCTGGTGCGTTTTGGCTAATTACTAAAAGAGGCATTAATCTAATTTCTATTTGACGCTAAACTTCGTCCACAGTAAGAGCGTGTCAAACCGATTTTCGGACGGTCTGGGTCGACCACACTTCCACCTAGTTGCCCTCGCGTGCGACTGTTGTCCCACTCTTAATACTGATAGTCAGTAGGTTCCATATATTTACTCGATTTCTCTGAATATTTCGAGTTGTCTCTTTACTTTACATGGCAAAATGCGGATTCGCGTTTTGCTAAGCCGTTCAGATTTACTACGGAGCGTCAAACGTTGCTCTTAACGTAGACGAAGCTCTTGCGAGTTACTCGGAGGTGGGTCTGAGGATGTACACTTTATTGAGTCTGAGGATCGAACGGAACTAATACATTACAGGTAGCAAAAAAGGATTGAGGCCGCTAGTCTCCTTCGAAATCAATTCACTTCGTTTGCCCTTCTTCTTGCTTGTGAGCTATGTGTGTGTCTCTCTCTTTCTGTGTATATGTGTGTGTGTGTTTTTTTTTCTTTTCGGCTACACTCCGCAAAAAGGCGCTGCAAAAGGCAAGCCGGAGTGCCTCGCATTGTCCAGCCTGGGCCGGAGAAAAGCTGCTCGACTTTCTCTCTCACTAAATAAGCGCTCGGGCTGTCGTAAGATCGGAAAAGAGGGGAGGTCTCGCTAGATACGTATGAGTATCGGATTTATTAAATATCTCATAAATAGGACACGATATTCGTAAATACAATACGGTTGTGCATTGCAGTTTCATAGAAAACTTCGTCATTTTGATACCTCGTGGCGCCTTTAAGTAACGAACCGTGGTGTTTCACTGTCCCGCGCTCCACGAGAGACGAAAAGGGCAGATCAGTAGAATCGGTTCTAGTAATCTTTCCCACTCGTCTTCGGCCAGGCACTGACACACAATTTTTGATCGTGCAACTGAATCTTATGGGAGAAATGGCGCAATTAAATAGTCGTATGGCAGCGCTCCCCCATAAGATTCCATGGTGGTCACTCGTGGAACTTAGTTGGGCTATCAAGAATTGCATGGCAGCGCCACTAACCCTATTCTCCGCCCGCCCCCCTCTCCCCAACACCACCGAGCCAGTGTACTTCTCGGCATTTTTTTCGTGTTTTTTTTTTGCAGTCTCGCAATCAACTTTGCAAGTAGTGTCTCTTATTATCGTTCCTTGTACTTGTCGACCACTACGTCAACGTGAAATCGGCATTGCTGCAACTCGCGAAAACAGAGTGCGGAGAATTCAGTGCTCTACGCCTAACACCGGCTGGCTCTTTCTACTTATCAGCTGTTCGTTCGTTCGTTCGCTCGTTCCATTGGTAGACTTTTCTGGTTCTGCTTTCGGTTGGTCGCCCGATCTCTAAGTCTGGGTTTGCGTTAGTCATGCGAGGTGATCGAGTTAATTAAGTTTCTTTGATATTTATAAGTTTTTATGAACAGCTGGGTCTGGACGTTTCATTTTCGTGCACGCCAGTGGAATTGAATTGTGTTGATCGGTTTACGTGACTAATGCAAACCCAGTTTGAAGGGCCTCGTTCACGTTGGAATCTGTATCGATACGGGTATCGTTGCAAATCGCGGTACATGTGTCTGAGAATCGTCTCGAATATCGAGCATGACATCCGAGGTGGAATAATCAGTTCAGTTTAAAATCTTATAATGAAATAAGTATAATCAGTGGAATTGAATTAAGTTTGTTCGACAAACAAGATTTGCATCGCGATACTTATATTTGCGATATGTATCGATATAAATCACACCGTGCATGGTACCCTTAAATGTGGTTTAGAGCGCATCCGTGTTGGCCGCTCATTCGCATCAAGCGCCAATAAGCCATGCTTACACCGTTAACCTTGCCAATCAACGTGAAGTCATTTCTTGCGGTCGGCGAAAGCGAGATCAACATTTCTGCAATACTTAGTACTTAATTTCTCACCTCAGCAGGAATTCGAAAAACTTACCTTTCAGCACTTATGAACCAAATCGATAATTATAAGCGCTTGCAAGTGTGAGCGTTTATGGCGATATAAGCGTCCAACTCGAATACACCCTAATGCTCGATTCACACACATCTGGCAAATAGCGTTCTATCTTTAGGTACACGCATTTAGACGTGTGTACAATACTAGTATTTATCGACACGTTCACGATACATTCACCGGTATGTGTGAATGGGCCTCGAGTGTTGTTTACGTTCGGCCTTAGGTCCGCGTTGGTTGGTAGCCGAATATTGGCAAGCATAGGTAGTGTATACGTACGGGATGAATCGCGCGCAGTTCGCTACTCATTTTTCAGACTCGCTAAGCCGCTGCTCATGAATCATGGACTGGCGATAATACGCTTAGCGATGGCAGTGAACGGGACGGTCACCCGCCCTATCCTTCTAGTATAGTTCTCCCTTCCTTAACTCTCGCTCACACTCTCGCATTTGTTCTCTCTTTCGCTCTCTCCCTAAGAAAATCTCGCCTTCACTCTCATTCACTCATCTTTACCAGTCATTCTCTCTCACATACTCTCGTTCGCTTTCTCTCTATTTCTCCCTTTCTCTCTGTCAAGCTTAAGCTCAAGCTCACTCAAGTCGTGCATGGGCTGGCCTGGCGACGAGTGCTCGCGCGCACTTGGTACTCGTACCTCTTCACAGCTTCTTGTACCAGAAGAGATAGTGCTCGCCCTCGCTGATCTGCAGGTCGTCGACGCCTGAAAGAAATTCGAGTGTTTAGTGGATGGTAAGTCTGGGGAGGATGTGGGCGGTTGGTCCATAATCAACCTCCGACTATGCCGTCAATGGATTATTCCCGTTAGAACCCGGTTTTGTTATAATTTTTCTCTGAAGGTTTGGCCATTCCTGAATAATATCCCGTTTTCCGTTTGCCGATATCTCTCTTAATTGCAGAGTTATCATTTTTTAAGAAAAGCTGGTCCGGAGAGTGCGTGGAAAGGTTAGGGTCCAAGCGGAGGTTGACTTTGTGATTAGCCTGATATTTAAGGTCATTTTTCGTATTGATTAGCGGACCTCCCGGTGCGACTAGCTGGTTGCCCGGCGGTGAGGATGGCTCCGGGTTCGTAGGCAGACGGTAGAGAAGCCAGTAGTGATAGGACATGGGCTCCTCCTTGTAACCAGCCAGAGTGTGGACGTAGTGACCGTTTGGCCACTCGGAGGCGACGAACTGGAAGTGGGGCGACATTTCTGCCGCTAAGACCATCACAGTATAGAATGTTTCATTCTTAGGCGCTGTCACTGTCAGGTTGTGCGTCTCGTTGACATTGCTGCCCACCCAGAGGGTGTAGGAGACATTCACGAAGACAGGTGCACTGGTCGTTGTTATTGGGGCCTCGGTAGTGCTGGCATTTGCGCTGCTGGTTGGCGAGGTCGGCGACGACGCCGACGCCGACGACTCGCTTCTATTCTCGGGAGTTACCCGCTCCGTCTCTGCAACTGTGGTCGATAATATAGGATATGTGGTATGGATTCGCAATTCTAACGTCTAAGGCTGAGTTTACATTCAGAGATTATATTCCACTTAAGAGATCACAAGCATTCTGAGAGCTTCTGTCTGAACCCTCGGGTTGTCCCTCAGGTTGTACATTAACCTTTCGCGGTCTACTTAATTTTGTATGGTTGTACCTATTCAGGTTGTCTTTCATTTCAAAGGCATTCCAGTAAATCTGATCTATGGTACTAGGATTTGGGACAAGCCCCACAAAGGTCCTTAAAAGGTCAATAAATATAATTCTTGAGATTCTAACTCTGAAATGGACACATAACGTTAAGGAGGGGTTCGTTGACATCTAACTGAAGTATCAACGCTTAGCTCAAAGGTCTTCGACAACTTTACCATTGATGGTAGTGGTAAGCCTGGGCGGAGAACTATCTGCAAGACCCTGTCCGCAGTCAAGAGATCTAATGCTAGCCAATCCACGTGGAGAGACTCCGAGAAGAGCCTCGGCCGTTGCTCGAACGTCCCCGGCGAAAGAGCCGTCTGCTTCCTGCTGACTCGTCAGCCAGCCAAGGGCAGCCGATCTGTTCCAGTTATCGGCGGGTTCGTTGACCGCCTCCTCGAGAGCTTGCATTACCAAAGCTGTGGTGCGAAGGTCCCCGAAACTACCGTCGCGGCGCTGTTGCTGGGCCAAACCCACCGAAGGCTTGCGCACGAAGTGGTGAAGGTTGCGGTGCCGGTGGTCTTGGACGATACATTTTAATGCCAGGATCACCATCGCCACAGTATCTGCAATTCATTTGATTCGTTCAATTTCTGTTTTCCACCTTTTAGGGGAAAATTCGAACTAAGTCGATAAAGGCTAATTTCAGAACTACACTAGATTGCGTCATACAATGGCGTTTTGGCGCGAAAGAGATTTCTTTGTGACGCCATGTCACTTTCATTTATATATTTGCAGTAAATTTATTTTGAAGTCGTGTGATTCTATGGAATAATAAAGTAAATAATAACTATTGTCCTACTTTCGCCTAAATAGTGAATTTTTATGTTTCCGTTTTTATATTTTACATTGTTTATTGTTGAAACTAGTTGATGATTTTAATATTTTACTACTTTTTTCACACAATCCAATGCAGTAGAAATGCTTATAGCTTCGACTTACCAACATTGTGATCTTGAGCAGCATTGGCAATGTCGAGAAGACGGCGTATTTGTCTCTTGCGTACATGAGCCTGTGCGCTGCAGGCTGCCAAAGTGGTTAATGCGAACTCGTAATCTGTCGGGGGTTCGTGATGCTGCAATGTGCCGATCAAGTCGTGGCCATGGAACTGCCTTGGGTCCGAGCACATCGCATTTAGTGCGAGGGTGTATCTGGCCAGGGATGGGGAGAACCCGACTTCTCTGTGCCTGTTTAACAGTCTCCATTAATGTTTGTTTTCATCTATTTCTGATATTTTATGTTAGTAAATATTCTATATTTATCAAACAATTCTTTTATGAAATATTTAACCTTTGATTCTTTTCTATGTCATTTGTTGTGATATTCCAGTATAAATGTATATTTATATTAATCTATATTAATCTAAAGAGTGTTTTTTATGGAAAGGATTATCTCTGAAATAACATAATACATTTTTGTGAAGTTTTCAAAGTTCTGCCTGTTCAATATATAACTTTATATTTCAGTTGTTTATAAAGTTATATCTTGGTTATTTTTTTAAACAATAAAACTTCATACAAAATGATTCTGCCACGATATATTGAATTAAATGTTTATTACTATAATTATTATATTTATTCTGAAAATGTGGGATTTCCTGCTTTATCAGGTTTATTAATTACAATGAAAGGAATCTAAGAATACTCGATATCAGATTAAATAAGATTATCGCCACAAATACAGATTGTAAAAAAAGACGGGAAAGACGTAATAAAATTTTGCAATAAATATTGGAATAAAAGTTGCGAAAGATTGTAAAAAATAAAAACTTTGAAAAATGTGTATATTTTGTATCATTGATTTGGACTATTTATTAACTCTAGTTTTAACTGCAAATTCACCGAAGTAGAGCTTCACCCGTATTAAACATTTACCTCCAAAGCAAGAGAACTATCTCCAATTCCATTTGCTTGCTGCTAAGCTGCAATTCCAAAGGCGCTGCGGGTGCGATGTTGTCATCTCGTGAGAGATTCCCTAGTCGCAGGACCAAGACCACTCGGTGGGTGTCGTTGCCCCATGCAGCATCCTTGTCGCGCTGGCTCCAGAGCCAAGCAGTCGCCCTCTCCAGGATAATCTCGGCCTCACTCTCCGCAGCTGTGCTCCCCTTCTTGTTGGTAGCTGTCAATCACACAAGGAATCTCATCATTTCCGCATATCCCCGCCTTTTTTGTCTCCGTATTCAGCTTTCCAGTTTAGTTTAAACTAGGTGTATTATTTTAATGATAAATATGTTGTGTTAGGTTATGAGAACGGTGTTAGAAGAAATTCGAGAAATTAAAAGAAATTTTGGGTTTTCTTCGGTCTTGTCGGCAGAATTTTGAGTATGTTCATACAGGGCGATGAGTTTGTATTGGAATCAGTATTTTAATCGATGTCCAATTTTCGGAATAAAACAATTTTCTCGTATTTATTGGTGTCGAATATTGAACAATTATTAGTTAGATTTCAACCCTCAACACAACTAATTCTTTTCCAATTTTTGTTTTATTTCCAAAGATAATTCATTGATCGGAATCAATTTAAATAATTGTTTTTACTAATTATGGTGAAAATACGATTGGCACTTCGCTGAGATTTGATATTCGTGGAAATTCTCTCGATTGAATTCGATATACCTTTAAATGTTTCAATTGAAATTGACTTCGAAAGGTAGTTGATTGATAGGAACCAATTTAAACAATTGTTTTTACTGATTTTACTGATATCTTTATACGTGCCCATAAAATGATTGTTGAAAAGGATTAATGTGTTCTATCATTGGTTCGACATTTAGCTTAGTATGGAGTTTGAAAATGTATGTTACTTATTGGCGATTTTCAATAATTCTACGATAATTGTTACTTACTCTCAGCCTGGACGTAGACCGAGAGAACTCCTAAGAGAAGGATCACGATTGCTCTGTTTGCTCTGCCCCACATTCTCTCAAGATATGCCTTCTTCTTCCTTCAACAAGTCCTGGAAATTTAAGGATTCTCAATTCATTAACACTGTTATACAAGTAACGGGAAGCAGTTAAAAATGCTTATTTCTGCAAGTGAAAGTAGTTCCATTTGTTATAAAACCAAGAGAATAATTTTACTTGTGCCTCTTCTTGTTGCTATGGATATTTTAATAATTCCGAATATGACAAACTTTAATACTAAAACTACTCAAAATTAACTTATATCTGCTTTTATTAAAAGAACAAAATTACTTGTTTTTAATAGAACATTCTATTTGAGGAAGAAATTCATATTTATACATATTTTTACATTGATTCAGCCAAAATAGGAAATAAGAGTATTATTCTACAAAGTAAATCATGCTCAATATTCTTTTTACCAAGAAAGCGTAAGTACACAAAAATATATTGTATGTAGTTTATCTTTCGGTAACTCATAATTCGATCAATTCTCGAAAACAAATAATAATTTTTATTATGCTTTGTGTACGAAGTATTTTCTAACAAATTTATATATTATTCCGAGCTATTCTAATATTGACAAAATCCTGAAGGTAAAGAAAATGACCCCATCCAGTAGATTTAACCATATAACGTAAAAATCTTATACAAAACCACGTAAAAAGAGAAACTCGACGTATATAATTAAGCATTTGTATATTTCCATATAAATCAAAAATGATTTCGTAAATCAAAATGTTCTGTAAATGAGTAATAAGCACAAACAAGTGAGTATATGGTAGCACATAATTTTTATGTTCTGAGAAAAACAAGTGATTTATTAAGCGTATGCTCAATTTCGTGAATAATTGTACATGGTAATAATAAAATGAAATAAAACTAGAGTTATGGTTACCTACTGTTACTCAATAATTGTTTACTTGAAAACAATGAAAGAATTTCTTCAAGAGACTATGCACAAAATAGTCCTTCTTTATTTTCAATTTTAAGAAACCAATTCCTAATTTCAGAATGTATTTGATCACAATTAGTGTATAATTTATAAACAAAATTAAAAAACTAGCGTTACAGTTACTCACTTTTGTTCAACCATTGTTTACTTAAAAATAATGCGAAAAATTTGTTATAATTCAAAAGTGATCCTTTTTTATTTTTAATCTTAACAAATCTAACTAACTTCAATTTGTTTTTTCAATACATTTAATGTACAAAAATACTTTATTTTATTTTATGACAAAAATTCATTGATTTATCAAGCCTATGCTGAACTTCGTGAGTAACTATAGTTCCGATCGTGGTGTGGTAGAATCACGACTCTCATGCGGCGCGGCAGCCCTTGGCGTCTCTTGGCGTCCAGTGGCGCGTCGCGACGCGTCGGTCCCTTTGAAGAAGAGAGCTTGCAACGCGATATTGCGCCGCTTGGGATCGATATCGTGGCGCCTGTCGCTTTTCGAGCTGCCGTGCCGCGTCTATATCGCCGCACACATCCACTCTGCCTATGAACAGCCCTTTTCCACCCTTAAGCCAGCTTCACACTGCAGCAACAGCAGTCGAACAGCACTTTTTCTTCAATATTTCGTTACTACTCGCGTTGATATTTCATGTGCACTGGTATTAATTTTTTAGTAAGTTTTTTGGTTGGTAACAGAAATATAAAATAGTTTGAAGAACATTTGAGTAAAAATTGGTAACTTTTGTTGCAGAATTTTAAACTGAGAGAAAGTTGTTGCTTTCCGGTAATAAAATTAATTTAAAAGCTTTTATACATTTTTAGCTTTTGAAATGTATAAACGCATCGCAGACATTTATACATTTAATTTTATTATTTTACTCATCTCAAAATCGAATATCATAACTCTACCAAACACTCTATTAAATTATTTTACATCTGTTTCAAGAAAACTGACAAAAAATAATACCAGAGAACAATGAAAGGGGGATTCAAGCACATCGAATATATGATGGCGGATAATCGCCGGACTGCATAGAGCAACATACCGTCTCGTTGCGGAGGAATTGGTTGGCGTACTCGGTGGCTCTCCGGCGGATCCGTTGGATACCGCTGATGCAGGAGAGATCGATGCTAAAATGCACCGAGGTTCTTTCCGCGCGAGAGTTCCGACGTAATTTCAGCGAGTTCCCTGAAGTAACAGAGAGGAGTTGGCAGATCGACTTGTAGGTTCGGAGCGGGCTTGGTTAGCGACGACGACGACGACGACGACGACGACGACGGCGACGACGACGACGGCGACGACAACCACCACCACCACCACTGCGACGACGACGACGACGACGACGACGACGACGACGAGCACAGGGACGAGCACGACGACGAGTACGGCGACATGGGCGAGCGAGGAAGCGAGAAGGGGTTGGTTGCCAGTGGGCACGATGCGCCTGCCTGACTCCTCTCGTGAATGCGCAATGCAGACCGAATCCAAGAAGATCGGCGCGCTGCCCCTCGCCCAGGCCCCAATCGAAACCCTCGCGCACTCATTCCTCTCCTCTCCCGCACCCTAACCTCCCCACACCTGCACACTCATTCACTTCCTCTTCAATCTCCACCCTCTCTCTCTCTCTCTTTACGCTAGATTTATGAGGGGTGGGACAGAATTGTATGCGTATGTTTGTGGATATTGTATTAGTTTTTTTGTTTAATTTCATTGGAGCATGTGCATTTCATTTCCCGTGGTAGTAAACTTGTATCCAGTGGGAGTAGATATTTGTTTCTTTTAGAAGCAATAGGAATAGATATATTTATTTTATTTTTATGCAGATTGCTATATTTGTACATGAATTAATTAGGAGATGCGTGCAATGCGCCATTCTTTAGGAATAATAATAGTAGATATAGTACATTTATAGCACTTGTATTAAAATTGTCAGCTTTCTTTAGAGTCAATACGAGTAGAGAAATTGTTTTTGTCATCTGCCAATGCATCTCTGCACAGTCATTCACTTCCTCTTCAATCACCATACTTTCTCCTTTTTTAGGCTAGATTTATGAGGGGTGGGATAGAATTGTATGCGTATGTTTGTGGATATTGTATTAGTTTTTTTGTTTAATTTCATTGGAGCATGGGCATTTCATTTCCCGTGGTAGTAAACTTGTATCCAGTGGGAGTAGATATTTGTTTTATTAAAAATATTTGGTTCTTTTAGAAGCAATAGGAATATATATATTTATTTTATTTTTATGCAGATTGCTATATTTGTACATGAATTAATTAGGAGATGCATGCAATGTGCCATTCTTTAGGAATAATAATAGTAGATATAGTACATTTATAGCACTTGTAGTAAAATTCTCAGGTTCCTTTACAGTCAATAGAAGTGGACAAATTGTTTTTGTCATCTGCCAATGCATCTCTACACACTCATTCCCTTCCTCTTCAATCTCCACCCTCTCTCTCTTTACGCTAGATTTATGAGGGGTGGGATAGAATTGTATGTGTATGTTTGTGGATATTGTATTAGTTTTTTTGTTTAATTTTATTGGAGCATGGGCATTTCATTTCCCGTGGTAGTAAACTTGTATCCAGTGGGAGTAGATATTTGTTTTATTAAAAATATTTGGTTCTTTTAGAATAAATAAGAATAGATATACATTGGTACTATATTAATTATGTTGTGTATACATTTGTGGTTATTGTATGAGTTTATTTTATTTTTATGCAGATTGGTATATTTATATTTATAGTTGTATATGTATTTACTGAATTAATTGTATTAAAATTCTTAGATTCCGTTAGAGTCAATACGAGTAGACAAATTGTTTTTGTCATCTGCCAATGCATGCTTTCTCCTTTTTTACGCTAGGTTTATGAGGGGTGGAATTGAATTATGTGTGTGTGGGTGTACCATTTGTAGTTATTCTATTTGTTTTCTTTTTTAATTTCATTAAGACTCTCGATGGAGCCAGTGGTAGAGGTATATTTATATTGGTACATTTGCCAAATTACTTCGGAAATGTATGTACCATTCCCAGTTACTGGCTGTTCTATTTTCTATTCTTTCACCTATCCTTTTAATTTCTTAAAACCATTGGTCTAAGACCAAATTCTTTCTGTCGTCCGCCAATGCATCCCTACACGCTGATTCACTGCCCCTTGAACCACCGCTCTTTGTAAGATAGATTTATATGGGGTGGGATAGAAGTATGTGGGTGTAGTTTTTGTGTCATTTGTAATTGTTGTAATTATTTTTCTTAATTTTATTGAAGCTCCCTTTACAGCCGGTGGGGGTAAATATAGTACCCTTTTTTATATATATAATATACATTAATAATGTATTAATTTGACAAACGTATCTGATGTATCATTTGCGGCAATATTATTTTTCTTGTTTTATTAAAACTATTATTGTTTTTTAGACCCAATAGAAATAGATCTACATTGATATATTTACATTGGTACTATGTTAATTTATAAACGTGCGTGATATATTATTTTCGAACACTGTCTATTTTTTTATTTTATTAACACCATTAGTATCTATTCGAACCAATAGGTGTAAATATATATCGATATATCTACATTAGTATTCTATTAACTTATAGACATATTCTTCCTGTCCTCGCCCAATGCTTATATACATGGTGATTCACTTGGCTCTGAATCACCACGCTCTGTAGGGTAGATTTATATGGGGTGGGATTGAATTATATGGGTGTGGGTATACATTTTGTGACTTTTGTATTAGTTTTTTTATTTTATTAAAGCTTTTTTTACAGCAGATATACATTTATATTTAGCGAGTGTCTCCTTTTTTTTGTTTTAATAAAACCACGACCTGAGAAAAGTTTACTTGAATAATATAATAGTTATAAACTTAATTTGTTATTTAAAATAATGATTTTCTGTATTACGTGTGCACTAATGTATCCATTTATTTTTCTCCCCGTATAATTGGTAAACTTATTCACTAAACATACTTTGCGTATACACCTGTGTAATGAATAATTGTAATTATTCACTAATAAATCTATGTACCACAAAGATATATACAAATAAAATGTAAGTTTATAACAATAACATTATTGTGCGAAAAATTTCTATTACAACCGTCTTTACTAATTGTCCACTTACTTATCTCCCCGAGTGTATATATTGATATATTTACATTGATGTTATGTTAATTTGTAGACAGGTTCTTCCTGTCCTCGCCCAATACTTACATGAAGGGTGATTCACTTCGCCTTGAATCACCCTTAAATCACCACACATGGATTCACACTGCGCTAGGGTAGATTTATGTGGGGCAGGATAACATTATATATGTGCGGACGTACCATTTGTGGTCAGTCACTTATTCTTTTTATTTTATTAAAGCTCCCTTTAGTGCTAATGGGATTATTTACATTGGTATGATATTAATTATGTATTATTTTTAGCGACAGTCTACTTTTTGTTGTTGTAATAAAATTATGAACTTAGTTTAGAGTCAATAAAAGTAGATAAAGTGGTTACACAAAAGTATTAAAGTATTAAGACTAAATGTACCTGCATTTTATAATAAATAAACGAAGTATTGGCACACTCAGTATGTTTAGAATAAATTTGCTTAAACAAGAAAAGTATCTCCTTAAACTGAATTTATTTTCTCTTAAGAAAAGCACTTTCTTATTCAAATGTGGTTCTATTTAAGACGAAGATTTTCATCTTTAAAATCATTTTTTCCAAAAACACTGCATGTACGAGTAGTTTTTTTGGTCCACTGTATATATTGGTACATTGACATTGGTAAATGCAGGGTGAGTCACTTCCCCTTTTCCTTGGAATCGCCACTCTCGGATACATACTGTTAGGGGGGATTTACCATTTATGGGTACTGTTTTATTTGTTTCATTTTATTGGACCATAAACTCCGTCTGGTTCTAATAGAAGTATATATATGTGCTGGTACTGTATTAAGCTACAAATATATGTGATTTACCATTTGTGGCTGCTGTTTTTTAAAAACTAACAAGGAATACATTGTTTTCATTATAAGTAAAGAATCTGTGGAAACGTGGCTTATGTTGGCACCATTGTGTGTTACTTTTATTTTTTTAGTGGATTGATTAATTACGATGTTTTAAATAATTACGTTTAAAACATTTTTCAATTAGTAATGTTTTAATCATAGATAGTTAATTCATAGGATGAATTAAAACAATTTTGTACTAATTATGTTGAAAATGGCATTGGAACTATACTGAGATATAATATTTGTGGGAAGTCTCTCGATCAAACTCGACGTAAGAGTACTCGTCAACGAAATTGATGTCGAGTAATACTTCACAAAGGAGTTCTAAGGGTTAATGATTCTATTACCAGAGACAAGGGTTGCAGAGTGTTCATCAACTCAATAGTATCATAGATAAAATACCAACAATACAAAACATTCACGAACAATCATCAACAAACATTCCCCATCTTTCTCAAACGTGGACACAAAACATCGACTATTCTACACCTTGAAGTAGGGTCAACCAACTTGTTGACAAGTTACGCAGGAGAACATTTTAACCCTTCTTTTGATCGTTCATCGGAAGACTCAGAATCACCATAAAGAAGGAATGGAATCGAATCCTGAAGAAGTGACTGACACAAGAAATCCGGAAGACTCACCTGTTCCTAACCAAGATCAACCGGAACAGTTAGATTTCCTCGCAAGCATCCTAAAATAAACGAAAAGAAAAACGTGTGTTTTTAGGTTTAGAGATTGGCGAGAGTTATCTTGGAAGGACTTCGTCCAAAGGACCCGGTTCTTTCTCGGCGTCTATTGGAGGAACACATTCGCCATCTTCTGGGCCCTCGTTCTTGTACCAGTTATCATTGTCTACGATCGAACGGTATTGACTAGAAATCTGTCTTAGAAAACTTATGCAACCTTTTCCATAACAAAAGTTTTTTTTTCCTTTTTTTTGTATTTAATGACATTCATAGAAAATGTTTATGTGAGTGTGTGCATATGCAGGGTATAAATGATCATGTGTAAGGTTAGGGATGCGTTAGAAAGGTATGGTGTAACAGCAACTTGTGCTTTAAACAGTGTAACAGCAGCTTAACTGCAGCCTAACAGGAGCTTAAGCTTCTGTTAGACTGATTAAAGCACAAGCTCATTAACCTTAGGCTGATGTTACAGCTTGCTTTTCTAACGCATCCTTAACCTTATACATGATCACTTGCTGCTAAGGAACTTGTGCTTTAAACAGTGTAACAGCAGCTTAACTGCAGCCGAACAACAGCCTTAGGCTTAGGCTTCTGTTACACTGTTTAAAGTACAGGCAGTTCCTGCCCTCGGAAAGCAGGCCCTTTGAGACGCATGCGTTAGAAATGCATAGGGTAACAGCGGCCTAATATCAACGTAATCGAACAGGAAGTACGATGTGCCTACGTGGTCCTGGTGATGGCCGGTTACTGGGTGACGGAATGCATACCGATACCGATTTCTTCACTGATCCCGGTTGTCCTATTCCCAGTTTTGGGGGTTATGTCTACCGCGGAGACCGCCGTCTGTTACATGAATGATACCATCATCGTCTTCGTCGGAGGCTTGATTCTAGCCATCGCCACTGAACATTGCAATCTGCATATGAGGATCGCTTTGTTCGTCATGAAAACACTTGGCTGCAGCCATGCCAAATTGCTGGCAGGACTGTGCACTGTCACCACCTTTATTTCCATGTGGATCGCCAATGCTGCTGCTACTGCGATGATGGTGCCGATCGTATTCGCTGTTCTCGCTGAATTGGAAAGGGTTCGTATTGTCGCTTTCACATACAGTGGCTCTTAAATTCTGTCGGGTTGGTAGTTAGCAATTTTTCATGATTGAAACCTAGAATTTTGGGTTATGTCTTGAATTTAAAAACGAGGGAATATTGTTCTACTAGTTTTAGTATTTAACAGTAAACGTACCACACAAGGTCAAATTACTGTTTCTAAAATTCGATTCAACTATGCGCTTATTTATTTCATTCTTGTTAAATATAAACATGTATATAGTATATATATTTTATCGGAATTTCATTTTGTGCATTAATGAATGAATTAATGAATTGTGCATTCTGGAAAATATGTCCAATTTCAATAGGAAATAATATGACTCCAGTAGTGTTAGTATTTAGAGCAAACGAATTTGAGAGCTACTGTGTGTTGCCAGTCAGTTTAGTGGGAACAAGCGTAGAATGTGCCCGACTGAATAAAATAGTGAATGGAGTGAAGGAGATGCTGGTATCTCGCTGTCATGTTTATCATCGTAGCAAGGTATCGGACGTGTTTTCGACTATGGCGAGCTCGACCCGGAGCATCCAGACATCGAGCCGTAAGTACTTACAAAGAGAATTTTATCTCGAGTATCTTTTATAAAGGTAATTGAACAATCCACCTTCGTTTGTGACTCAACAAAAGTTAAAACAAGAAAAAATAATCCGTACAACGTTTATATACATGGAAGTTGACTTGCCTTTGAAACAGTACTGTCATACTCTACTTATTGTCAGACATCTACAGACTTTTCTACTTAAAAATACCAGAACTGTGTGATGTGGGGACTATTGCGATTCTACTAACGTTTCCCCTCTCAGTGACAGTGTTGGCAAGTGGGGGAAACGCTACGACGAATCACAAGCGGCTGGGTAGGTGGTGGGGCCGGCACAGACCAATTGAAAATAGATCGCAGGCATGCTCTTACGGTGGTCGAAGTTTAGATGATTTATAATTATTCTACTAATTCAAAGAGAACAGTGCCGTAAATCGATCCAATTGTTAACTGTGTCCATAACCTCTTCACTAGACTTTCATCTTAGTTAAAGGGGAGTGCCGATGATAGGATCCATCTTTATTTAATCATAACATATGTAAAACTAAACACAATGAACAGCATTGACACTCAGACAAATGGCAGGCTAGGGTTGACACTAACAATGGCCCATGTTGTACCAACCAATTGAAGGTTGGAGTTGGAATAGCCTTCATATAATCCTTATAATCCATAGAGAATTTAGTAGCTTTTGGGGTTTAGATAAACCTCCTTGTTGTTCTTCTTGGTACTTCCAGCGCTTCCTTTCTTCTTTTTTTAGCGAGATTAGGCCTACAAAAGTGACGAGAGCCTACTTACTAGCGGCTGCTTACGCGTCCAGCTTCGGAGGAACTGGCTCCCTGGTTGGTACACCGACCAATCTCGCCTTCAAAGGCATCTACGAGAACACTTTCCCGAAAGCCGACCCGCTCACCTTCGGCAAATGGATGTCCGGCTCTATTCCTCAGATGTGTATCAATAGCTTCATCCTTTGGGTATACCTTAGGGTAACCTATCTCGGCTTCCTCAGGCCGAGGAGCAAAGACGCTGAAATGGCTACCATTGGAGAAGAAGGCGAGAAAGTCGCCAATGAAGTAACCTCAACTATTTCTGCCATTTTTTCATCAGTTGTTCCGAATCATCGGTTAACATCCAGTAATTGGATCACGATTAGGTGATACGAACGAAACTGAAGGATTTGGGCCCGATGTCTTTCCATGAATCCGCCGTTGCTACACTTTTCACTATTTGTATATTCCTGTGGATCTTTAGGGCGCCGGGTTTCGTTGCTGGATGGGCCATTAGTGTCACTAATATGTAAGGTTTTTTGTCTCTAGATAAATGTTTGCTGAGCAACTCGAATATTTTACCACCTGTTATCGGTTTAGACAATTGGGAGACTCAGTGCCAGTGCTCTTCATCTGCATCACAATGTTCTTCATCCCGAAAGAGCCTAACTTCCTTTTCTTCTTCAGTAAAGACGGTAAACATTTTGTCTCATCATTGCCATGTGGTATTTGATATTAAAACCACCGACAGAAATGATAACCTTCTCAATATCTGATTCTAGCTTCCAAAAGGTACCCCCGGTCATCCGAGGGACTGATGACCTGGGAGGTGATCGAGAACAAGATGCCTTGGAGATTGATTTTTCTCCTGGGTGGTGGCTTCGCAATCTCAAAGGGTACTCGTGTTTCCGGCTTGGCGATGCGCATTGGTCAATCCCTCGCCTCTCTCAAAGACCTTCATCCAATTTTGATACTTGCCATTGTCCTGTTCGCTGTCTCTATCCTCACCGAGTTCACTTCCAATGTTGGCACTGCCAACATCGTCCTTCCTGTGGTCGCACACATGGTATCACAGAACCCGATTAGGATTTGTGTCGATTTAAATCTACAAATCGTTTACAAAAGGATAACTCTACTTACTTTTAGTGCGTAGCGATGCGAATCCATCCGCTCTACTTGATGGTCCCCGTGACGATTATGTGCTCGTACGCCTTTCGGATACCAGTGGCGACACCACCCAATGCGATAATCACAGTTACTGGTCACATGCCCAGTAGATGGCTTATAGTCGCGGGTTGTTTTCCGTCTCTCTATGCCTGGATAGTCAACGTCCTGCTCTTCCCTACTTGGGGCACCTTTATCTACGACACTCGACGGTTTCCCGAATGGGCTGATGTAATGTTAAAGAATAAAGGATAGAATGTTAGTATGTAAGGCCGTCTAGTTTTGTATCTTACGCTTTAAAGAAAATAATTTTCAAATAAACAATGCTTGAACAACAATGGGAATCACAACTCCTGTTTTATCTTAAAGACGACCACCAACGTGTCTATAATTTCGTTTTTATTCGATTCATTCTATTCCCACATTGCGCTACTGGAATCTTAGCTTCCACAATGTCAATTCTCCAGTGTTTGTCCTGTTCGGTACCTTTACTGTACTTGGAGCAGCCATCGGCACGAATGACGGATGACGTCTGACAATTTTTCGGGCCTCATCTGTCCCGGATAATTGAAGGGAAAGGAATGAGGACATATGGTTGGAATAAATGGATCTAAGCGAGGATAATACGAATCGATCGGCAAGTCTGCATGACAGTACTAGTTATTCACGCGAATCATCCAGACCGTGTACAGTTTTTCGAAATTAAACTTAGAATGTCAAAAGTGCTCGCGCATAATGTTTGAAACTGTATTTTGGTAGAGCATAAACACTGGAATTAGACAGTCATTACGTAAAGTCCAAGCGTGGAGCGTCCAATAATTATAGGCTAGCCGGTCAAATAGGACTTCGGTGTAAAATCATCGAAAAGCACTCCTATAATATTTTAAAAGGTTGATGACTGTGCAGTTACCAGTAAAGTCCAGAAATGAGAGAGCAAGCTTTCGTAAGTGCTTCGCGAAATGAGTCACGTTCATTGTCGTCACAAAAAATCTTTGACTACCGGAGCGATTATAGCATTGTTGCGGAGCCGACTGATACAACCCCTGTTCGCCTTTGTACACGTCAAAAAAATGCATTTACTGATATATACGCAAGACAAGAAAAGCATACATTCAAGGCAGATAAGAAGCAAGTTTTTCTGCGGAAAACCGTAGGACAGTCGTGCCAATTGCTCGTTTGGTTGGTGCATCGAACACAGCCCCTCGGCCACCACTTCTAGCTAAATAGCTGTACCACTAACTCTTTTGTAACTTTCCATTATATTTCAGAATCGGGAAGTATCAGCAAATCCCTTCTCCTCCAAAGAGAATGGTCCGCCTAAGTAGATTAGGGCCAAAGTAGGGCCGAAGTAGCTTAGAGCTAAGTAAGGCCCGCGGTAAGTTTCGCGATGTTCCGTCTCCTCTTGGCTAAGTACTTGTGCTTCTGATTCCTTGGCGTACGTGAAAAAGTACTTAATTGCGATATTTAGTCTTGCATAATGTATGTGCTACACCCGAACTCGTGCGAGCAATTTTTATGATTAGCATTACTACAACTACTTATATTGTCCATTAGTGTTTCTGTAATGATAGAGCTCTTAAAACACATCTTCTACCTCGAAAGGTAGTACATTCCCATAAAGATTTCACGGAGTTTAAGTAAGGTTTTAAGTCTTAGACTCTTCGACGCTGCTCCATGGTTGCGAATCCTCGGGTATGGTAGAAGGAGTGACATACAAAAAAAGGATAATCGCTGTGCTCCCAGTAATAGGTCCCTTGATTTATTTATCACATAGATCTACAGAAATTCGTAATATCAACCCACTAATACATTATATGTCACGCACTCTTTGAGTGAATGAAGTAAATGCTTGACGTTTGAAAGGATGAACTCAACTTCTCACTGAGCCTGAAAATGTGGTACAAGTCCGAAGTGGTCGAACGCCACGTCTGGAAAAAGGAAGAACCAGTTGGTTGGTTTAAGGATGATCTTTGCTGTGTCCTTAAAGCGTATTCTACGTACCTTTGTCGCATATTATCGCATATTATCCTAAGTCGGAATATATGCAGGTAGAGAATTGCGAAGTTCATGTTAAGAACGCATACTGGCAAGACTTAGTAGTAGTCTGTTTGTGCGGAGTTTGGCACCTATCACACACCCTATATGTATATATAAACACATAGAAAGATAGGTTTATCACGTACATATATATTACTCTTGTTTTTATCTCGACCCAATCCCTAAATCGTTCTCTCTTCTCTTTCATTTGTTTCCTTCCTTTCCAATTAATACTCATCGCTTGAAGTTGCTCCACAATATAACCGCCACAATCCGTTTTATGTCAAACCGGAAGAAGTCAAATGAAATTGGAAGCGCGTGAAAAATGGAAACACCGAAGACTCAAACGCCGACGACTAATCAAGCTGCCGGCAGGGATCCAAGGGTTGAAGGATCGGAAGGAAGAAGAGGCTATCGTTATTGCTTAGAGATGACAACACGATTCATCGTCACTTATTGGAAGATAATCACCGCGATATTGTGGCCACTGTTTCTCCTACCATTGGTCTTTTTGTATAATCAAACGGTAATTAGCCCCCATTCCCTTATAATTATCTCTGAATATCGTTGAATTACTTGGGACACTTTGGCAATAATTATTTTCACTACGGTTTCAACTACTTGGCGTTGGGACTTTAATGAGTCTTGATGCCTGTTAATTTGGTCCCAAAGGAAGTACGATGCGCCTTTGTTGTCCTCATCATGGGCGGCTACTGGATCCTTGAGTCCTTCCCGATGGCGGTTACATCCTTGCTCCCTGTGGTGTTCTTCCCAGCGCTAGGCATCCTCGACAGTGCGGCTACCTGCGCCTGCTACATGAACGACACCATAATGGTCTTCATCGGAGGGTTAATTCTCGCCATCGCTGTCGAGCACAGTAACCTGCATCTGAGGATCGCTCTGGGTGTCATGCGGGCAACTGGTTGCAGCCACGCCAAGTTACTAGGTGGCCTATGCGTTGTTACCACCTTTGTATCCATGTGGGTCTCCAATACGGCAGCCACGGCTATGATGACTCCAATCATCTTCGCTATTCTTCAGGAACTTGAGAAGGTACATCGTAACCCTTGATGAGGTCCAGGTCGGTTACATGTTGAGTCAAAGATTTATTAGGGGTGTTTTGCAGCATCTTCCAACGATGTTCTTATCAGTGATCACGATTCCTTTTGATTTTACGATAAGCGGCACATCTACAAGTTGTGATAGAATGTTTGGATGTTATTTTCTACGTATACCTCTCTAGGCAGGATATGGCATCGTTTTCGAGAAGATCCCGGACCCAGACGACCCCCAACTACCCCCGTATGTATACCAGCCACTCGATCTCTTCACTGAAATTCCGACGTGGAGATTGCCGAGAAGTGAAGCGAGGATCCTATGACGTGGTCGTTGAACTTTTCAGCTTGGAAATGCCGTCAACGTTGACAAGGGCCTACTTATTTGCAGCCGCATATTGCGCAACGTTCGGGGGCACAGGAACATTAGTCGGCACCGGGACTAATCTCACTTTTAAGGGGATTTATGAGAGTACCTTTCCTGAATCCGAGGGGATCAGTTTCACAGAGTGGATGGCAGCATCCTTCCCTCAAATGGTTGTGAATTCTTTCCTCACATGGCTTTATATACTCGTTTTCTTCCTCGGCTTCCTTAGGCCTAATAGTAAAGCAGCCCAACTTGCACGAATTGATCCCGAAGGTGAAGCTATCGTTGGTCAAGTAAGACATCAGAAGAAACTACTAGCTAGAATCTAGTTTCGACTTGATACTATGAATGTGACACCTTTTCTAGGTCATACGGGAACGATACTCTGGTTTAGGCCCAATCACCTTCCACGAGAAAGGTGTTGCACTTTTGTTCTCGATGTGCATCTTCCTTTGGGTCTTTAGGAAGCCCGGTTTCATCACTGGATGGTCGGAAGTCATTACAACATTGTTAGTGCAAACAAATCCTTATCCGTTAGCAATTCGACGCGACAATGTCTCGTTTTACACGCAACTTTGAAACAGAGACGTTAAGGACTCAGTGCCTGTGATATTCGCCTCGATTTTGATGTTCTTCATCCCGAAGGACCCCGCTTTTCTACACGCCTGTGATCGTGACCGTAAGTAAGCTGCGCGAGTCATCAAAATGTAGGACATCCCATTTATATACTTCACTCACACTTTGCAGCAACGAAAAGACCCACCAGATCCACCGAAGGCCTGATAACTTGGAAAGTTATCGAGGCAAAAATGCCCTGGAGTCTCATGTTCCTTTTGGGAGGTGGCTTTGCCATTTCCAAAGGCACTATGGCGTCCGGACTAGCGAAATATATTGGCGAATCGCTTGTTTCCCTACGCAACTTGCCGCCCATATTAATTCTCGTGCTACTGTCCTTCTTCATAGGGTTTATCACTGAATTTACATCAAACGTTGGTATCGCCAATATCACCCTGCCAATAGTCGCTCAAATGGTGAGTTCAAACGCTTGTCCTAACCATTGCTCTACTTCCTAACTCGCTCTTTCTCATCCCATTTGCAAACTAGTGCATAGCAATGAAGATGCATCCCATGTACCTGATGGTTCCGGCTACCCTAATGTGTTCCTTCTCTTTTCGCCTGCCCGTTGGAACACCCGGGAATGCCATCATCACGGTACAAGGGAAAATCCCCACGAATAAACTCATGGTCGCCGGTTGTATCCCATCAATCTATTGCTTAATCGTCGAAGCCATCTTCTTTCCTAGTTGGGGCGTCTTTATCTTTGGTATACATGAGTTCCCAGCGTGGGCAACAGGAACGCCTCCTTAGATCCTACAAGTCTCGTCCTTCTTCTTTATTAAAAATGTAGAAAAATACAACGTTTTATCGTGGACCTTTGTATTGGTTTCTGTGTGTCTGTGTTTTTCGATGGGTATGTGTGTCTCTGTGTGTGAGGTAAACAAAAGTTGCTTTAAGAATTTAACAATTCTGGCCCTTGGCGCCTGGTGATTCACTCTTCTTTGGACTGCTGGAGTTGATCTCTTGTTGCTCCAGTCGACGATGTCTTAGCATAGTTGATAAAACACCGTTGAAACTAGCTGTCTTCTTCTTCGCACTGCCTCGGGGTGTACTTTCGCCGACCCTTCTCACCGGCAATCTCGGCGATGACATTTCGTCCATGAAATCAAAGTCTGACTTTTCTTCCGGCCTGTAAAAAGCAAATGTGTTAAGATATAGCAATAATATATGTATTAACAAAAAGCTCCTTGTTGTATTCTTTTAGAGTAATTTTTTAGAATCTAAAAGTATTCGCTTCAATTCATTGGATATCAGAACTCCAGAACTTAGAACTCCTTTATCGAGCGTTGCTAGTCTGGACTGCAACACCAATTGGGATGAAAAAATTTGTGGACGTACGGTTCGAACCCGTAAACAAAACCCTATAACACTTTTTCAGAACGCGTCTTGGTTGCCGAGAAAAAAATGGCGAAGATCGGTCATACGGTGTGTATGACCGACACTTACTTCTGTGCCATCCTGGTGCGCGAGAATTTGTTAATAATATAAAGGTTATACACTACATGACCGATCTACACCAATTTTTTTCTCGCTAACCAAGGCACATTCTGAAACACTATTATAGGGTTTTGTTTAAGGGATCGAACCGTACGTCCACAATTTTTCTCAGCCCAATTGGTGTTCTAGTCATGACAAGCAATCTTAATATAATTTGCAACCAAATTCTTTAAATTAATTTCTATCAATCAACTATGTTTTGAAGCTCATTTAAAATTCTAGCTAGACAAAATAAAGTGGACTATAAAAACTGAAATTCAATCATTGCTGATGCGCGCACAAAACGTAACTCAGAAAGAACCAATTAATACTATGTCTCTACTCAGTTGTAATTATCAATAATAATTATAGTTTACTTAATGATTGAAATTGCTACCCACTAACACAGATACATAACCATTAGCAATTGAAAAATTAATTGAAGATCCATTTACACATGGACCGTTTATTTTGAAAGTGATGTAAGTTCATTTTCTTTAATTCAATATAAATAAAAAGTTTACACTGAATTAAACATAAATTACGTGATATCTAATTTTTTTAAAAATCAACTTACACCACTTTCAAAATAAACGGTCCAAATATCAGTGGTTATAATGTACCAATGCTGAACCAAATCAATACATATGTATATTATATACATCTCTAAGTATGTCTGTTTAAAAACAATAGAATATTATTTGCCATCTGCATTGACAAAGTACAAATATGGTTACACCACACATATTTGCGTAAAAGACAATAATGGACCAGTCAATAAACATTGGCATCGAAAAGCCATTATAAGGCTTCCAACAGGTAAACTATTAATAAGAACTGTTACTAAACAGTCATACTTAGACATGTATACGCAATGATTCAACTTGTCATTGACTAACTACCGGTTTAGTCGGATACGTAAACACTGGCAATCAGAAAGCTTATTAATAGGCTTCCGGTAAATAAAATGTTAATAAACTAATGTATTCGGTGTGTCCCTACTTATATTCTTGAGATCCGAGTTCCTGTTGCCTATTACTGGCAGGAATTGGCGAAGGACCTCTTCTGCCGGGGCATTTCCATTCCAATTCCAAGACTTTGTTGTTAGTCTCCAACGCTTCGATCAGAGAAATAATATCGTCGGGTTTCAACATCCATTCGCTCTAGAAATGAATGATTTCATTAATAAAGATTTAAAATATAGAAAATATGTTTATAACAAGATCGTAGTTGGTATTTCAGCCAATGACGTTACCTTCCCGTCGCACTCGTATTTCTCGTCGTCGGAGCACTCGACCGACCAATCTTCCTCGTTCCTTTCCATTTTCGAGTTCCGAGTCAGCCGAGATTCCAAAAAACTCGCTCGAAAGTTCACATTGTGTTTTCCGCAAGTCGAGTTTGCTTATTTATATCGATTTGAGGTTAGCACAGTTTCTACCATAAAGGTTATGTTCCGTGTACCTCGAGCGGAGCTGTGGTTGCTCTGTACGAACGACTGAAACGTCCATTTTCCGAACGGATACCAACAAATTCTGCGATAATAAATGATAATGGCGAAATCTTCCGACAGCTTAAA
Source organism: Ectemnius lituratus (assembly GCA_910593735.2). Taxonomy (NCBI): domain Eukaryota; kingdom Metazoa; phylum Arthropoda; class Insecta; order Hymenoptera; family Crabronidae; genus Ectemnius; species Ectemnius lituratus. Next base: position 5,067,404 of record OU343045.1, read on the forward strand.
CAAAGCTTCGGTATCGCATCGAGAACTTTTTCTATTTCCTGCAAATACAAACGCGACCGAAGAGAAATCTTTTTTTCTCTCACACATACACACACACACACACACACACTAGACATATGATCGAGATCCGCATCTTTCTTATCAAACGATAACCGACACTTATAATCTTTCGCTTCAATCTTTAATCATTAATCTTAATTAACGCACAAGTTAATATAATCCCAATAATCTTTCTCTAAAATACATTCACGTACTTCAAAACTCGAAAGAGATCAAAACTTCTCTTATCAAATGATAAAAGCAACACTTAGATTAAGTTCGACGAATATTTATGTTTCAGCATAAAATCGCTTTTCTTTATTAACAAATCATCCACAAGATGATTCATGAGGAATTTTAATAGATATCAAATGGATGAAGTGTTGGAATACTTAGCTACTGCCTCTTTGTTTACTAACAAAACAGTAAGGCATTATTGGCAGTTGTAAGTTATCATAGATCTAGAGCAGCCTATCAGAGCTATTCCCCACTTCAATTTAGCAATGATACGTATACGTACGTTCAAGACGAGTGGAAGTCTTTGACTGAGCAGAACTAGGTATTCGCCAGTGCTCGAATAATCTTTGCAAAGATGAAGACCTGTGCTTTGATTTCTCTCTCAATTATTCTGGCGGCTTACACTGTTTCTTGCGAGACAGTGGAAGCCACCGACAACAGCATTCCATTGGTAGTTATCACTTGGGACTACAAAGATGCTACTAGAAAAGGTATAAATCACATTTATTGATTCTCTAAAACAAAGAAACATTCAAGAAAGTTTAAGGAAAACTGTGTGAATTATCTTTTGTATGAATAAAGTGGTCAAATAATTAAGAAAAATATTAACACACAAATTTTCTGAAGTAAATTTTAAAGATTCCACAGACTAAAAAAGAGAGTCTTTATTTCCTCAAGAAAATTGTTTCTATTTTATAATAATTAATTCTGTAATAATTTATGAAGCCTGGGACGTCTTATACAAGGAAAAGAGATCCAGTTTGGATGCCATCGAGGAAAGCTGTAGTCTTTGCGAGCAGGAACGTTGCAGGAAGACAGTAGGATTTGGTGGAAGTCCTGACGAAGATGGAGAAACAACTCTAGATGCTCTATTAATGGATGGGTATTAGAAATTGTGGTTAATTAATTCCAATAATATATAAGAACGAATAAGTATTATTACTATTAAAAAATAGATCTACCATGGATGTTGGAGGAGTTGGAGGATTAAGAAGGATTAAGAGTGCGATTTCCGTTGCGAGAAGAGTTTTAGAGAACACAAAGCATTCTTTACTTGGTGGAGATTTGGCGACTAAATTCGCTATCAACATGGGATTCAAGGAGGAATCTTTGATAACTAATGATTCTCGCAAGATGAATGTTGATTGGAAGGACGAGAATTGCCAGCCAAATTTTTGGAAGGTATGCAAACTGACAAGTATAAATATTCGGATAGTTTAATTCATATACGATTTTTTTTGTAACTTTTCGTTTATCGCAGCCGTAATGAGAGTTTCTTAATTTAAGAATTTCGGAGAATTCTTTAATTTATCATTTAACATTGTGTCTTTGACTTTAGCAAAAAACAATCAATTAGATAACGTTGAAAATGACTTTTTCATTGGATATCTTTCAAATAAAAGAGTTTTTGATATGTAAAAGGAAAATTTTCCTTTCAGAACGTAGTGCCAGATCCGACAAAGAATTGTGGTCCTTACAAAGTCAATAACGACGAAAATAATGTGGATGATAATTTAATTGGAAGTGAAGAAAATCACGACACTATCGGAGTCGTTGCCATAGACGCCAAAGGCCGAATAGCTGCTGGAACGTCGACGAATGGTGCGAGAAATAAAATTCCAGGACGAATTGGTGATTCGCCGATTGCAGGAGCTGGCGCATATGCTGACCAAGCTGTTGGAGCAGCAGCAGCCACTGGCGATGGTGATATTATGATGCGTTTCCTTCCAAGGTATTATCAGAATAAATTTGAATAATTTAAATAAAAATTAGTTATCATTAAACTATATTTTATATTCTAAGGCAAATCTAATTTAATGAAAATTGCATGGATATTGAATTTAGATGATTAGTGTACAAAGAAATACAACAAATGTGAATCCATATTCGGGTAAAACGAAAAAAAAATCATCAAAGAAAATGCAGTACGAAATTCACGATTTGCTTTATATTTTTACTGACTCATAGTTCCTATTTTAAGCAGTGAAAGATTCTCTAAATCTGTTCCGTAATTTCATTTTACGTCTTTATAAATCAGTACATTTAAAAATATAAATAGAATTATAGATAAACAGATTTATTTTTATGCTTAAAAATTATTTTTTCCAATAGTTTCTTAGCAGTGGAAGAAATGCGTCGCGGAGCAAACCCGAAGGAGGCAGCGACCACAGCTATTCAAAGAATAGCTGAGCATTATCCTAAATTCTTCGGTGCTGTCATTGCCGTAAACAAAGATGGAGAGTACGGAGCCGCCTGCAATGGAATGCTTCTCTTTCCGCATTTCATTGTTAATCCAAAATTGGGAAAACCGAAGATGTTCTTTGAGAGATGTGTTAGCACGCAGTTTTAATTCATTACATAGTTTTACAATTGTATTACTATGCATTTTATACATTCTTTATTTTGTAAAGGCTTAATAAAGTTTGATAAAGCTACCCTTTCATACAAACATACAAAGTTCTTTTGTTAAAAATATGAAAACATCATTCATAGTTTACATTACATATAATTTTTTTGGCAATTTACACTACTTTTTTACGATACTTTCCAACCGGTGTTTGAATTTCTCGCGTGCTATATTTTGAATCGTGTATCAGCAAATTCAGCATGCGTTCTTGACATCTGATTGGTCATCGTTATTCACTCAGTGGCCGCCAGAATACTTGGCTGCCTATCAGTCGACGCTTTTGCGACTGAACGCACTTCTTGGCATCCGATTGGTCGTGATGATTAGCTCAACGGTCAGTATTTTCGAAAGGGAAGTCTTTCTACACTGATTTGATACTCTGAGAGTTCTCACATAAGTAGTATACTCTATGGTATACTGTGCCGAATTCAATTAAATTGCTAATGTAGACTGTTAAAGTACACAAACTTGGAAAAGTAGGGCAAGTGCAACTATTTATCCACCGAGGTTGCCATATGCTTTTACTTCCGATGTACTTTCGAAGAATTTTAAAATCTTGAACTATTAAACTTTGCATTTTTAATTCGTAAAGGATTTTAATTCCGCGCCATATATACTACCTGCAATATTATCGACTGCCATAAATAATTAAATCTAATAAAATTAGAACAATTAGGCGTTATAGTATACATGACATGTATATATATATGTCGGTAACACACCCGAAATTGATAATATTTAATAAACCGGGAATACTAGATGTTAATGAGATTTTAAACAAAAAGATTGATATTGAATAAAACGTACTCTGTAATTCAACAAACAGAATTCAGAATGTCTTTTTAACAGTTTTCTTTTGTCTCGGCTTCTGTTCTCTTTTGGGCTTTGGATTAGGGCACCCCATACGACCATTTTCACTAAATCGGTAACAGTGTCGTTCACATCGGTAACACAGAGTTGATGAAATGACTCTAAATAGTAGTGCGTTTTTGTGGTGCTGGCATTCGTTTTGTACTTATTAGGACATCAAATAAATATCAGTTATGAAGCTGACAGGGAAAATATCAACGGCAATGTAATGTTGTTTTCATATAAGTAGTACATAATTGTTATTATATATAAAAACATGAGATATTCCTTATTCAAGACAAGCTACATAATAACAAGTACTTATTCCTTTGTTATTTTAACTATTTTACAATACAAAAGAATGAAGGAATAAGAAGAAAGAATGTGTTACTATGAACAGAGTGCGCCACTATCATACTCTGCACTGCACCACAAAGAAACCAGAAGAATGTATAAACAACTAACATTAATTAATTAACGCTAATATAAATCTATTACTTTGAACTTGCTACTGCACAGAAAAAGCATGATCGGACTCTTGCAACAAAGCTAAAAATCAAAGTCTCTCTGTTACGCCATCGGTAATGACACTTTCTCGCGATCCAATATTCCCACAACAATTCCAGCCACATCGGTAAATCAGATTCGATCACTCGACTCCCCATACTTGTCGGATCTATTTTGTTTCTGGTCCTTGGTGGAGCGCCGGCGTAGGACGTGTGCCGGGTTGGCTTTGACGTAACAAGACCAGAATTAGATACGCCAGGAGTTGGTGTATACATAGGGCATGCCAGAGGGATAGTGCGAGTACGAGGATCGAGAATTAGGCTGGCCCTTACCGTCGGAGGAGCAGAAGGAGGAGGACAGGGCTGCGGGTGGGGGCGAAGGGGTGGCTGGCTGACGGCAGCAGGGGGTAGAACGTCAATAGGAGAATCCTTTGTCGGTCTAGTGGGGGATTGTCCGAAAAGGGGGATGAATATGGAAGTCGACGGGATCAAGAGAACTGGGAAACAGAGGCGAACAGACAAAGTCCATCCTTCTACTTTGAGCAACCCTACATTCCTTCACGCTTTATTCCGTGAGATCAATTTCAACCGTTTCCCACCCCCTACATTCATGGGTCCTCTCAATAACAGGTATAATTCGTTTTAGAGTGGAAGAATGTGATAAACAGAAGGGTAACTATCGAACTACCACCAAACTCCAAGCGGGATTTCTTCTGTCAAGGGATTCAGGGGTAGTTTGTGATGCGAACCTTAATTCCTCCTTATTTCCGGTTAGGCCTGGGTTAGTTTGTAGACTACTGAAGACCATTGGAGATTTCCGTTCGAAAACATCATTTCTGGAGCCATTTGTCGGAACCCTAACTTGTCCCTGTTCCAGCATCTACTGTCCTAGTTCTGGCGCAGACAAGACTCTGGATCTAATTCGACTGTACCGCATTACTTGCCCTTTGTCCTCGAAGCCATTGAAATGTCGGGCCAAGTGACAGACATCCGGGAGAGTATCGTGCCGGTCTATCATCCCGAGTGGAGTAAGCCAAGCTCCCACTCTCCCATTGCGATTCCGGTGGAGCCGTGAATGATAGTCGGCGTATTTCATAGAAACGTAGCGAAAGTAAAAAGGGCCCTCAGCCGGCTCCTGTTGCGGGATCGTACGGGGTTGGTAGTCGGTGGACGGGGTGGGCGCCGACGGGACCAAGTGGGGATAACCGACCCCCTAGATTCGGGTGGCGGCCAGGGGGTGTGTGGGACGCGGTGTAGGCGCGACGATCGGAGAAAGAAAGAGAAAAAGAGAGGGCCATGGTGTAGGAAAGAAGGCAAGGACAACGGGTGAGCGTCATGAAATCAGGTGCAAGCTGAAGGAAGAGGCAACGTCGGGAAGGGTTGAAGGCGGGCGGCCTTGCGTGTCGCACCAAAAGGTTACTCTCCACGACAGGGTGTCGAGGGTTAGCCGATAGAGAAAGGAAGCCACCACTGTGAAAGTGCGTGCGTGTGCGTGGAGGTTGTAGGGTGGCGCGTGCACGAGGTAGGGCGGAATCGGCGTACGCTCTTTCATCCAGAAGAGTCAGAGCCAACGCATGCTGGCTGCTCCAGAGGCGTGCAAGAGGAGATCGACGATTTACTTTTCCGGCTGCGAGGTTCGGCATCTCCGTGGGCGGCAGAGAAGTGCCGAGGGGAGCTACGGGGAAGGGTGCGAGGCGCAGAGGGTTGGAAGCAGCGTCGGTCGAAGCCGAGTGCGGAGGCGCTCCGGCCGCTCGAGGGTGTACGTGTGCAGAGTGAGCGTACGGTGAGAGAGAGAGGAGTAGGGAAGCGTAGGCCGGGCGAGGGAGGAAGGCAGGCAGAGTCGGCAGAGCAGCGCAGGGGGATTGAGGGGTTGATTGGACGACGAGGGAAGAATTACCGGCAGTGATCGTGGAAGCGCGGGCGAGCGAGCGACGTCGAGGCTCGCCAGCAGGACGGAAACAGGACCGTCCTGCCTTTCCTATAACGAAACATATCAGTCGTCCCACCTATCCCAGACCTACTCGCTTGGGATCCGCATCCGGAGGGAGCCTGCTTCTAGTCTGGGTGGAACTAGTGCGTCTATCACGAGAATATCACGGGTATCGTAGCACCGAGTCGAGTCGGCCTCCGTTGAGTGAGAGTGTGAGAGCCCTTCCGACCCGAAGGGATGTAGAGCCGATAGCCGAGGAGATTCCAGAGCAGAAGAGCAGAAGGGACAAGAGGAACGCCGTGGGGAAGTCTGGTCGCAGACGTGCGCGAACCGCATCGACAGCCGCAGACGTTGGCGAACGGTGCGGGGGTGTTCCACCACCTGTACCTAACGAGAATCGCCCTCATTACAACTGGTGGTCTCCCTGCCAGCCAAGAGCCGATCCACCACTCTGCCCTCACCAAGAAGGTAATCACACTTCAATGACCACGCCGTGAAGTTAACTCTGGCAGCATTTCGAGTGGCACTGTGATCCCCTCTTGGTGTCCACGGAGTTCCTTGGTCGACCCTAGAAGAGCGCCGCTCGGCCTTGCGGGATAAACAACTGAAGGTACGCCTTGAGATTTCAGATAAGAGATAGTTTTAAGGTGCATTTAGACCATTCGGGTCTTTTCATTCAATGCATCATTGGATGCACCTTGGATGTCTCAGATATGCAACTGGGACATCCAAGTGGCGAAAACTGCGGAACAAGTTGCATGCAATGTTTCACACAAAGAGACGAATCGTCTCAACGGATCATTAAGGTGCTTCTACGCGATGCGAGGAAAGCACTTGAAGCGTTGGAATTGTATTGTGTTCGAGAGCTTTTATGGCAATTTCATGGTGCAGATGTCACTTGTTACTTGTATTCTGTAGAAGCTCCTTTATGCTCGTCGCTCTTCTCATCATTACGCATGTATCTTCGTACCGCATCAGCCGATCTTATCACAAAATTGTGCGAGATCTTCGAAGATAGCTGTCTCCATTTCGGCAAATTGTCCATGGGATATGAGAATACATAGAAATGATAGGTTGGTTTCTTGTTTGCGCCATATTCAGACATTCTTTTCGGTAGAAACGCCTGTTGGACTTTCTTTGGTATGGGTCGTTCTATGGGGTGCTTTGAGAAAAGGTTGCATTACTTTTAACAGGGGTAGACAAAGGAAACTTGGGTCTATAAAAACCTAAGTAGAATCTTGGGAAACAATTGGTAGAAGTCTGAGCCAGTAAAGTTCTGACAAACAGATCAGTACTATCCTAAGTCAGTGGAATCCTTGCTAGCAGTCAGTACCATACTAAGCCAGTTGAGCCCTAATGAACAGCTAGAGTCATTCTAATCCTGTAAGATCCTGATGAATGATCACTAGTATCCCGAGTCAGTGGAATTGTGGCAATCAGTCACTATTGTCCTGAATCAGTACAATCTTGGCAATCAGTCACTACTATCCTGAGTCAGGACAATCCTGACATACAATCACAACCGGCCTAAGTCAGTACAATCCTGGCGAACAATCACTACCACTCGAAGTCAGTACAATGCTCGTAATTATTCATTACTAGCCCAAGTCAGTACGATCCTGACATACGACCACAATCAACACAAGTCAGTGAAATTCTGACATACAATCACAACAAGTCGAAGTCAGTAAAATCTTAATGAGCACTCACTACCATTGTGAGTCAGTGCAAGTCCGTCGTGTGCATGGTCGCTGCCATGAATGGCCGGGGCCAGGTTAATCTAATCGGCCAGGGGAAAAGTTTAACACGCGATATCGTGTTCGACTGGCGGAGCAGGTATCTCGCGTGAACTCTTGGAGCGGCGTCGGGTGGGCGCTCAGGGGGGTGGGAAATAATTTTTTGGCCTTTTCCGGGAACCGCGTTAAAGCAGCCAGGGCTTGTAGGTGGAGGGTGCGCCGAGATTATCACAGTTTGCGCGGTCGATCGACCAAACGTTCTGCTCCCGCACACACCGTGACACAAAGCCACGTAGAACACGACACCAACCAACCGACCAACCAAAGGCAAACCCCCTCCGACAATATTGTACTCTTGCCAGGACAATAAGAGCCTGGGACACACCGACCAGGTAAGCTTGTGCAAAAAGCTTCGGTGACAACTCGTCAAGAGCTCGCTGGAGCACGAAGCGAGATAATATTGTACGCTTATCAAGACACAAAAAAGTGGGGAGTACTTGTGCAAAGAAGACAGGAAGACAACATCTCCGGGGATTCCCTGAATGGAAAATGGGAGGCAGTTAATTCTTTCGCTGGAAGCAGTAATTGGACTTTTTTCACTTGCCGAAATGTCCACACAAGCGACTGTTGATTGTAGAATTACGTTATTTTAGAGGTATATATATTGCAGTATCAATCGTAATTGGTATCCTGGAACAATTAAAACTGGTTCGTTATGGATCGTTCGTTTTACGTTATTTTTTCGAATAAAGTTAAAACGTAAAAAAAAACATTTTGCTTTAGCATACGAGAGAAAAGTATTAGCATTCTTTTTTCCAAATCTCTCTGGGGTTTCATTTTATTTTGTTTGTTAATCTTTCCCCATTTTAATCAAAACGACTGTAATGTTTTGTGCTTTATCAATACAGTCGATCTGTTGTTTCATTCAAAGCGATTCATAATTCTGATATGCTACTACTTTTATTCATAAATTTTATTAACATATCAGCTTGTCCCGTGTTTCGCTTAATTAATTATACACTGCATTGCCATAAGTCTCTTATCAAAACTCCCGTCTACGAGATAATTAAATTGAAGCCCGAATATTCAGCTTCGTTGCCTCTTTGCTTCTTTTATTCGCCGAACAATTGCATTCAGACTTGTTCAATTTCAAAGTGCAACATTCGAAAATCCCGGAGGTCAGTCAAACGTCAGAGTTCGTTCGGCGGAGTTTCTCTGTATGTGGCAGTATGCGTGCCAGCGGCAACATTTGATTGACAGGATCAGTTTAATGCGCCGATATTTGATGATGAACTGAGCAACCGAGTAGCTCTTCATCAATTCTAAGAGCACTAAGCAGGACGCTCTTCTCTCTGTATATTAATGCAGTCGAAATGCAGGGAATTCCTGACAGTCAGTGCACCGAGTGGGGGAAGGCCGAAGTGATTAAGGGCTAATTCCAAAATACGACGCTAGATAGCGCGACACACTCACAATTTAGAGATAAAAAGGTTTTTCCTTCGACGCAATTTAATTTTTAACAGAGTGTTTTTAGCGAAAATATATCGTAATAAGTGAATCCTATTTTTGTAATACTTTCTATTATTCTAGCAAGCTGAATATGTGATTTTATTCTTATTTGGTATTTTCTAATTTTAAGTTATATTACTTTAGATGACAATATTATTATTACTGTATATTATTATTGTATTTTTGTTATTAACACACAATTATTTAAGTAATAAAAAATATAATAAGTGTCGCTTGTAGTTCTAATATTCTTCTATTTATTTCATGTACTTCGTTAACCTGAGTTTCAAGTGTACTATTTTCTCTTTAAGTCTTAAAGAGCAAAACCTGAAAGTCTAAGGCTTCTTTTCGTCCCTGAGAAATAGAATCAGAATCAACTTCTCAACCGAGAATAAACTTCTGTTTCTCGAAGCGAATTCACACAGACTTGGCACATAACCTAACTTTCTCGATCTTATTGATAGTTGGAGTGTGGCTATTTCAAAGTACTCGCTCCAGTTTTGCCGCATTAATACATTATTTTTCGAGTAGGTCTCTGTCGACTTCCATCGACAGCGCTTAATTAATTCTTGACGAAATTCTCCTTGGTAGAAAGCTCCTCCACTCTCTCTTTCTCTCTCTCCTTACTATTCCTAATTAACTCGGCGTTTTCAAGGAGTTTCTTTCGACTCGCTCCACGCTCTTCTCCCAGTGTCACTCATTTGGAACGGGCCTTGCTCGATTTTTCCGGCCGCTCGATTAACGAACTGGAAAATTGTCCGAGTTCTCACCCTCTCTGGGACACCCACTTCTTCATTTCCCTTTCCCTGGTTTTCAGGTGGCGAACTATGATATAAGGGGTAGGTTTCTGTTTGTCATAATTTCCTCGTCTCATTGGAGGTTAACACTAGAATTAATGGAGACTAATTTAAATGTATTAGTAATGAAAGAGTTAAAATTACTTGTTATTGAAAAATGTATTTTTTAAGAAATAAATGTATATTTATGTCATCGGAGAATCAAAATAATATTGCTGTTCTCAGCAGTAAATCATTTATAATATTCTCCTCTCTAAAAAATATATAAATATACATTTATTGCAATTTTTTTAGTATTTGTATGATTAGGATTTTTAACAGTATTAAATCAGGCGTAAATTTACAATTTTTGGTATTTCAACAAACACATCCTTTCAGTGACGAGTGCACTAGTTCCCATGGAACACTGTGGTTTCCATTTCTGCGACTGAGAAGTGGCAAGTGTCCACCTAGCCTTAGGCTGTGTCCTCACGGAAGGAACAATCGGGAAGTTTTTATTAAGATTTCGTGTTTCTTGAAGAAACTACTGGCACTGAAGATTTTTTCAAACTTTTTAATATTAGTATTACTAACGAGATTTAAATATCTTATTTAATATTTGTTCATACTTATTACTTATTTTAAAATACTAGTACTTGCTACTCTACGTTGATGGAATTAACCTTGAAATACGAATAATACAACAAAATTGAGTAACAATGAATAATAAAAGAACTTGAAAATTTTTCTTCCGAATGAAAAATTGCTTTTCTTGCAAGCAACAAAAATTGCAACATATTACTCCTACGTCGACGGAATCACCGAAATATTCAGCAGCGATGAACAGTAAAAAATCCTCATTGTTCCTGCAGCTACGTAGTTTCATGGGAACGAAAACAATTTTCCTTTCCAATGGAAAATTGGTTCACGCACCCTGAAAGTTTGATCAGAAGTGCGAGGGCGCCGTGTCCCGGCGCCGGGGATGTTTAATTCACCTGCATACTCACTCTCGGAGCAGGCCAATTCGTACTTGACCTCGATTTCCGACCCCAGGTGCGAGTCTCGGACGCGGGCAGAAATAAAGGGCCTTGTTAAAACGAAAGCAGCCACGCGCACCCTACTGCCACTCGCATATGTGTCGGTGAAAGAGGGAGCAAGAGAGCTACCCCTATTTTTAACACTAAACACATTGTATATGAATGTACGTTTGTTCCTTGAATAAGGTGTTTTTTTTTTTGGAAATAAGTCATTTTTACTCTGGCAGAATTATTTTGTTATAATATTATGCTATATAATTAGATAAATAGCTGAAGAACCAAGTTATAATGATTCTAAACAAAATGAAATGTATAACTAACGTAACAGAATATATTTTCATTTTTTTAGTTCGGAGGATATTAAGCGTGATTCGATTTTTAAAATAATAATTTTTCGGCAATAAGTCATTTTGACTCTTCGCCAGCAATACGTATAAATTCATAACGCTTTCCATGTATTAGTCTACGACACGCTATACATGTACAACTATTCCCGGTAAAACCAGTTAAATGATTGGTTACGAAATAAAGGTTAAAGCTTTTCCGCTTTATGTATAACTAATAGTCAATTTAGTACGAAAACTAATGCACAAAGTAACATTCAGATAATAATAAAAACAAGTGAATAGTTTGAATCCAATTTTAAACCGGCTATTTGACTAGGCATAGTACATTTAGTATTAAAAGACAACTTTCGTATGTAAAGCCTATAGTTGCGCCTCGTTTGACATTGTTTGGAGTTAAGTTGATTGCTGGAAATGGAACCAAGTTAACTGACTGAAACACTTCGTACACTTTTTGTTAACAAGGGTTTTATTGACAAATTTAACTATGTCTTAAAACAATACACAATAGACATTTATTATTCATAAACGACAGAATTAACCTTACATAACACCACAAAAGATAATATATCTTAATTTTTACTATTTATAAGAACGAGAACAATCACATAATCGAATCGAATTTAAAAACCGATCAAATGATCGGTTTGGTGTTAATCTCGGCGCGCGGATCCGAACTGGACGCCACTATTAATAGGCCGGGTTTCCACTTTCCACCTTGAGGGGGAGCGCGGGGGCCGGCGAAGGTGTGCTGCTCTCACTGCAACTCGAATTGTCGGTAGATCGATCTCACCCGGGGTTGGAGAGAGAGAGAGAGTGTGTGTGTGAGAGAGAGAAAGAGAGAGAGAGAGAGAGAGAGAGTGTGTGTGTGAGAGCGGGGAGGAGTTCAGGGTTGCCTTGTAAGGCCTCCTCGAGCGGTGACATAGCCTGCATAGGAACTGCATCGGCCCTAATTCCGATCAGACTAGTTGATCACGTTCGCCCTGAGATTCGAGTGCTTCTTATTTAACAGTAGAACTACCCAAGATTGACTTGGAATGAGTGCTACTGGAATGAGTAAAATTACTTGGTTTTTAAAACGAAGCTGTTTAAGAAATAAATGTATATTTATTTATAAAGAGCGTCATGAACAATTGATGGTTCAGTTATTTTATATTTGGCCTGAATCACCCTGTATACATTTTTATTACTTACTAAGAGAAGGTATATATAAAAAAATGTGGTTTACTTTTAAAGAACTCATAATTCAATAATTTCTCGAAAGTGAATAACATTTGTGTATGTTATTTCTTAGTATTTAAATATTCGAAAAATCCTAAAAGATTATAAGCAACCTCTGAAACGTAAGTCCGGTATAAAATTATTGAACACTGTGATAATTACAGAATCACCTTTTTTGAGAGCTTTTTTTGTGTTTCAATAGATTTGTTATATCTACGATTCATATCTACTATGAAAAGATATAAAGTATTAGCTTGAATGTAACAGGTAGTCTAAAGCTACAGAATAGATTTCAAGAATTCTTGTACTGCTTAGAAGCTTCCTTTCTCCCAAGTAACATAACCTATTCACTGTTACATTACATCAGAGTGGAGAAAAAAGTGGAGAAAAATATAAAGGAAGTAGTGAATTCAGTGCGTTTCTTTGATCATTTATCTTATTCTAGCAGTATCTTACTGGCTTTGCTGGAATTCAGGTCACATCTGTCGTATTTCCTTCTACAGTATCGACTTAAACCAATATCCACGTCATGTAGAAGACAGTAGATTCAACTTAACCCTTTAACGTTCGTATTTTATGTACAAAACGTATGTGAATCAGTTGGATCATGTTATCTTGTGAATTAAATACAATGAGTATTTTATTCAATGTGTAAATTTATTTTTTAAAATTAAATATTTTTGTAAAGAAATCTTGATTCTATGAAGAGGTGTGCGTTAAATTTGTGCGTTCAATTTGTCTACAATTTACAAAAGTATCTTCATTTACAATTAGAAATCTATAGAAATTTATATTAAATATAAAAAGAGAGAAAGTTGATATGTGTATGTGCCCGAGATAGCCTCAGAAACTACTTACCGGAGTTGAATAATTCTTTCACCATTGGAAAGTATATTCCCTCCAGACTGATACGGAGGTTATGTTTCACTGCGTTTACTCCTCAGGGAACCCAGCAGTCAGCATAAATGCTTCACATGACGAATTAAAACAGCTTCTTTCGCAGAGAAAACTTTATATATCCTCGAGGACAAGGGAACGGATTTCAGTAAACTATAGACTAGAAAATACTATCATATTTATTACTTATACAGGGTGCTTCAGAGTAACTACCAAATATTAAAGGAAATACGATATTGAGCTATACATTTCTAGAGGATTGTAGCAATAAAGATCGTTGCAGGAACCTATTACTGTTGAAATGAAGTTACTAGTAACATTTACAGAAGCGAAACCGGTTAGGATAGTAATATATAACCTGGCGATAAATCTGACTCCCACACGCTCGAACTTCGGTCGGATTCGACTAGTTCTTCAATACATCACGCAGTTTTGCCGAAGTAACTTTGTGGATTTCGATCCTTTAAATGCGAGCCCGACCAACTCGGATCATGTATTCAGGCTGCGCCTTTACCACACAGGGTACAACAGTAATATTAATTCCTGCGGGTATTATTAACACGGTGGCGGCGACTTATACGCCTTTTCCTCCTTCTGAAATCGTGATTAGATGGTTAGGGGGAGAAAGGGGTCGTGCGTGAATAATATATGACGCACACCCTCGTCCTCACTGACTCGAACTAATGTCCCCAGACCTAGCTCCCGCTTCTTTTTCATCCCTCGTTCAACCCCCCGTTTTTTTCCTGACGTGCTTTTCCCCGAGTTTCGCTAATAACATTTTGTTACGCCGGGGCCTCTTCCACACCCGGCTCTCCTATTCCACGCTATTAAAACTTTGCTTATTCGTATGCGCGCACCCAGACCTAACCCAGACCTAACCTCTTTCGCCAGGGAGTATGTGTACATGGAGAGTGGAGGCTCGCATCCTGGGAAGCAGGTGCGACTCTTGGAAAAAGTTTATAGCTAAATAGGGATAGCAAGGAGTTAGGGCTACTTTTACACTCTGGTTAGAAAGAACACAGAGTTCTCGGAGGATCGTACGTTTCTTGATGATACGTGTTACACAATACACAATTACTTACTGGAGGCTGCATTATAGTAGATAAAGGCCTCGAGATTCTCGTATTAAATAAGTGTTAAACGATGCAACTTAATTGTGTTTAATTTGAAAAATACGTTTTTCTATGTGTTCTGTGTATTTAAATCGCTTTTGATTCATAAATAAAAGTACTTCCGTTGTAAAATCGAACAAAGAATACAATAATCCTTGTTATTTCAACGCACAAAAAGCTGCAATAAAGAAACTCCTGTTCTTTTTATTATTTGTTGAAGTTGTTTTCATGTTAAATGAAGTTTTGAACTCGTTGTGCTTCAACTACTATTTTCATGATTGAACCGTAGTAATTTCCAGTCTTTCAAGCTGAAAATACACTTAAGACTTTACTTTGCATGCATGCTTTCGCAATCGAGTTTCCTCAGTTCGCTCTCGTCGCTCAGCCATAACCAAGAAGGAAGTAGATTCTCACACACGCCATCAGACACCTGAGTCAAAAACGGAAGTTAATCTTCTCCTTTGATTACGTACCCCTGCCAATCGCCATCTTGACTGAACTCTCGTTGAAATTACTACCTAAAGCATAAAATATAACCTAAAAAGGAACGTCTCGACGCGTTCTACTTTTATTGAAAGCACCGAGTTCCACTTCGAGGAGCTCAACACTTCTTTCCAAGATGCTAGGCGATATTCTACTTGGAAGGGTGAACGAGAGTAGACAAGTACCAGGAGATTCTTGCAATTTTCCGGTGAAAATCATTGAATAACTCTGCTGAGACATCGTTGCCTGTTGCGTCTGGGTGGAGTGGGAAGCCGGTGGAGGAAGCTTCAAACATTTTATCTGATATCGAGAAACGCTTAGGGGGGGGGGGGGGGGGGGGCTGGTTTTCCCTTCTATCGGACCATGTCGATAGCAGCTCGACCTATATCTCTTCGTCGGTATACTGTATGGTACAAAGGTCCTCCCAGCACAGCTTTCTCCTCTAATTAGCTCGTAAAGCCTTAATTTTCGATGCCTAGCCCTCTCCCAACTTGAACGCTATAATGGATTCTCGAAGGGACCGTCATTTCCCAAATACATACAACGACACGACACTTGAGACACTTGAACAGGATTTCTCGAGAGAAGTATTGACCAAAATCGGGTGAACTTTATGAAGGAAGCTCCGAACAAAGTGAATAAGAGTTCATTTTGAAACAGGAGATTTAATAACGCAATACAGTAATATTTTGGAGGTTATGAATTTTCTTCTCGACGCCATGTTAGTTTCATTTAAGTGGTTGTAGGACAAACTCTGTTGGGATAATCATATTTGTTATTGTCTTATTATTCCAATAAGGAAATTGTCTGTATTTGTTGTTAGTTGTTGTTTACAAATTCTTAGTACTATTAATTTTTTTCTAAACTTTTAGCAGCTAATCTTTTAACATTGTTCTTAAAAGTTCACAATAGGTTTAACTCCTCCCTAAATAGTTAATGTTAATTACTAAAAATTGTACAAAAATTGATTTGTAATTCTATTTCGCTATTTGTGTATACGTTCTGTTAACATATTTGCTCTCTGAGTTTCCTGCTACTTGAAAGTTTTGTGTCCATGTCAAGTTTGCCGGAGGGCAACCCTCAGAGTTCCCGATTGGGTGCCAGGAATGGCGAGATGCAACTTAATTGGACGATGAATAATTTTGCATTTTTTATTGAACCTCGTTACTCGTTACCATTTTACATGGGGAGAGATAGATTTGTGCGCCGATAATAGATGCTTGGTGATCCGTGTTTCATCAAGGGTCTAAGGGTCAATCTACATCCTACCGGATGCGACTCTCTGATCATCCTGAAGCACAGTAAACTTTTTACAATTTATTGTCTGAATCAGTAGCGAAATACGACGGAAATCTACCATCTAGTAAATTAATAATAATTGATAAACGAGTAATCTAATTAATATCAAGTTTGAACTATTTTTTGGAAATGAACATTAAGGAAAATAAAATAAAAATCATGAAAATTCAGAATGCTAGATCATTTTTTAATGCCATACCGTGGGACGTTGGACAATAATTCAGTAAAAGTAGTAAATTTACCACAAAGAATCAAGGATGTTTCTATTTAGTTATAGGTATCATAACCTTTAAATTACTGTATCATCTGTTTTTCCGACATTTGTCAGTTTGTTCATATCCCTCAAAATACACAGATACGCTGTATGCTAGTTTTAATTGCAATTTGGCCCAGATTTCACTTCAGGCTTCCAGAGCATGGATATTCTCGATATATAGGATAAGTCCGGACAAAGCGACTAACCCGGGCAGAGTGAATAAAGGCTAATTCCAAAATCCGAGATTAGATAGCGCAATACAATGGCACTTCAAGGATAAAGTGCTTTCATTCCAATGCGATGTCACTTTCATCCACGTATTTCTAACAAAAACACGATTGTGATATACGAATCCAAATTTTCCAATGTTTATTTATTATTCTAATAAATCAACGTCTGAATTTATTTTTACTAGCTGTTATCTGCGAGCTTTATTAATCCGAGCTTGTACAAGTATTACAAGAAAATGTTAATTAAATACTAATTGTTAATATCACTCAGTTTATTCATGTGTTCGATTACAGCGAATAACAATATTCTTACTCTTCGCCTAAAATAGTAAATTTTAATATTTCCGTTTCTATATTTTTATTTTTTTATTACTCCATAATTATTAAAGAAGAAAAATACAACAAAAATAGCTTCCAACATTTTACTATTTTGTATGCCCTCCAACTTTATATTTCACAACTGGCTCCTCGCATACGTTCCGTAGATTTTCGTGGCTTTTGCAGCATCCCTCGTAATGGCCCCATTAAGGCTCGTATGCCAGGGTCATTACAGTCGAGTGTAGGCGGGTTGGCCGCAGTTTTAATCAGATAATTCTGCGGCTGCGATCGAGGTCGGTGCTCGTTCGAGGAAGATTAAAAGTAGTGGCTCGTTGTATAGTGTCACTCGGACACAGAAGGAGGATAAGCCAGTGTTCAAACCCTCACACAATCACTAAGCATTTATTATTTTTTTATTTTTGTGTTATTCTTCACGATAACTTTATGTACAAATGAACTAAATGTAGAGCTTTTTATTCACAAATTTGACATGCAGAAATGATGATAAAGCATATTGTTAATTGTTCGCGACGTAATGGCTTTTAATCTGGTTCAAGGAGTATTAAGATTGGTCATAAAAGAACGTATTTGGAACGCTTGTCTTTCTATCTTTAGTACTCGTTTGAGAGGTCGTCCAATGTATAGTGCACTTCGAGAAGAAATTGGAGGTTAAAGTGTCAATATCTTTTCATACCGGTTCAATATCAAGAGCAATATGAAAGCCATCATTGCAATCACCGTTGGAAAATGATGTGCTTTAAACGTAAATCCTAACCTAGAATTCACGATTGCGGGCAGAAGTCTCGGAAACTAATATCGGGCGCCGATTATGTGTAAGGAAAAAGTTTTTAGAAACCATGGCCGCGATAACATATTCAAAAATCATAGACATCGTCCTATATGGGTCGTAAAAAACTGAAACTCTTCGACCACACATCACTAACTGTAACATATACTTACCCAATTTCGAATTATACATAACCTATAAATCATTCTTAATTAATCATCAAATAAATTGTTCGATGGTTCAAATCAATGCGAGTAATCGTTGCGACACGTATAAGTACCAGCTTTTTATTATATACATTATTTACCACATTGTCAAATCAAATGGTAAATCTAGTTTCGTGTAGCCCAGCTGTAGCCCGAAAATTCTAACCTCACAATATATGGTAGAACCTGGGACTAGATGTGATGTGTGTCGAATGCTCCGGTATACGCGCAGAGGGGGTGAAAGGAGGGGGTGGTTGCACCCCCCAGTGCCTCTGGGATACGCGGCTCGTATCGATCTCGTTTACTAGCGTACTTTCAACCTGGCATATCGATGCCAACCAACGCCAGAATGCTAAGCCCTCCTGTCAATATTTCCCTCAAGTTTTGGCTGGATTCTTTGCGTCATTGCGGCGACTCCTCGACTTTCAAATGAAACATCGTATGCTCAAGTTGCTTGCATACCTATTGCACATTCTGATTGGACACTTTTTTTTACAAATTTATTGAAATTCTTGCGATAGAGGAGGTTATGTTTTATTTATTTGTGTGAACTTAAACTCGAACAATTGGTTATAAAAGTATGTAATTTTGCATCGAAACAGTTGCTCTTGTATAGCGTATTTTTTTGTTCAGCACAATGAAAATGGTATGGCATTAATTTTAGCATTAAAAACGATTGTTTGAAAATATGATAATAGTTAAAAATGTTAAGATTTCGATAATAAGAACTGCAGGTGTATAGAAAAGTGTAATATAAATACTAGACTAAATTGTCAATATTATTGAGCGTTTTGTTAAAGAGAACTAGTTCTGAAAAGACTGTCATTTTCTCATGACACTGAAATTGCAGCGTTACAACGATTATTCTATAGTTAGTCTTTATTGTGTGGGTGGATCCACAAAGTGACACTTCTACGTGTAAAGATCCTATTTGTATAAAGTTTTTATTGCTGAGCACGGAATAGATACGTATTTCTTGTATATGACTTTTGAAGAGTTTGTAGCACAACTTCCTTAAACACTAATAAATGATGCTTAACGAAATATTGTTGTTTTGCAGTACAAATATTGACAGACACTTTTTATTCAATAAGAAGATTTTCTGTGCTACGTTCATCATCGTCATAAATTCAATCACCTCAAAACGGCCATGAATGGAAGTATTCGTAACCTCTAAACACTGGCAAACCGAATCAAACCACCAAACAAATTCAACATATCAGATAACATACAAGACATTAACAACATAAAAATAATATCCATCCTTTACTAAATTGTTACATTTCCAAGGTAAAAGTCTAATAACTGTTAAAACACCGTAATCGTTAATAATCCGGAAGTTGATTCAACCGTTATAAATAAACAAATCTAACAAAAGCAGCATTATATACAGGATGAAAGCGTCTAATCAAAACTGCTCTGTCCACCGTGGACAAATCATATTTCTGGGCTCTCGTGACGCGGAACAAGCTTGGAACAGCGGTCACATTTGACACAACAAGGGCAAACTTCCTTGCGAATAACAATAAGTGCATTCAGGAGCCAGTTATAATTGAGCCACTTGGTTTTTCCTCGTTAACAATTTCCTGCTAACAAGGTTGCTGGCCTCACTTTAACTGACCTCATTACAGAAATATCGAGGAACTTTTTGTAGTTCATTGTTGCTGAATATTCTGCTATTATTAATAGACATGCAAATTTTGGCGCTGATAACAGAAATGTTAAGAAGATTTATGAATTTCGTTGAATAAACCAGCAACTTTTTCGAGAACCAAGACATATTATAAAAGTCCTGGTTGTTCCTTCAGCAAGGACTTTGTACTTTTTGCCTAGTTTGATCCTGATTACGTCTTTCCTTTGTCTGTCATCCTTTTTCAGTTGGATGCAAAAGAAAGACTTCTGGCTATTTAATTTCACAAAGGTATTAAAAATATATGAACAAAGCCAAGGATATCTATATTTATGAGTTAATTAACAACACAAAAAAGTACTAAAATATGTTAGTAAATTAATTTATATAAGAAGGTTTATAAAATAGTTATCTCTCTAAAGTCAACAGCTTCCAAGAATTTTTAAATTAGAGAAACTAATTAAGGAACGCAAAAGGATATATAAATTGGCTTGTTTGGCACTGCTGGCGTGTTTCACTGGGTGCTACTTTTTCCATTCCCTAAATTAATTATGAATTGCTTCGAGGAAGGTGTGGAGAATTTACTCTGGCAAATGCGCAGACAGGGAGGAACGCCAGCAGTGGCAAGATTTATCGGACTTAGAAAATGTCAGGCTTCAGAAGGAGCTGTTTGGACGTCCGGCTGCTAAAAATAGCTGCTGATTTCTTCGTGATCGATAGCTTTTCGCACAAGTTTGCGCTCATTAATTATCGGCCCGAGCTCGATCGCCTATATGCTCCTATTAAAGCCGGCCGGACCGAGCGGATCGCACTTCTTTTTTCTTAAACTCTAATAAATAATAAACGAAATAATGCCGGAAAACAAATATTTTTTTGCAGTACAAATGTTGACTGACGGTTTTTATTTAACAAAAAGGATTTTCACTGCTATATTCGTCGTCGTTATATATTCCTACATCTTTATTCCTCATCCAATTTTAAATATGGAACGATCGCAGAGATTTAATAACCTCAAAACGAACGATGACTAAAATCGTTCCTAACCTCTAAATACTCGCAAATCAAATCAAATGTGGCTATTAAAGCTGTCCAACCCAAGCGAATCGCACTTCTTCTTTGGCTTTGTCTTCTCTCGATTCGGCCTGTGAAGGACACTGCAGTACCTTTTGTCAGGCGAATTTAGGCCAATTTGGAAGAGATTTTTCTCGAGGTCTAGCATTTTCTCGGACAGGCCAAGTTTAGACGAACCAGCTTCCGCTCGGGGACATGGAGAAGGACAGTCTTTCCAGTATCTTCCAACCGTTCTCTCAAGTCCTTCTAGTATACAACAAGGCTTGTGCTTATAAATAAACCCACGTTTCCCCTTTAACCTTTGTAATGCATAGTAAGTTTCTTGAACTTGCAAGGTTTTGAAAGCTGGTTATTATAAAGGGAATATCATTCTTTAATGTTGAACTTTTTTAATATTGTAGTTTATAAGTTTATATTTATTAATATTGTATTATTATTTAGAGCATCTTCTTGTTTTCGTTGACTGGATCGTAATCGAACAATTGGTTAAGTAGCCAACATATAACTATTTTAATTATATTTCTATTATATTTTTGAATTACATTTTAATGGATAGAAGCTTTGTACATTTACGGGATTTTTTTAGAAAATTTATCCTCAGTGCAGGAACAGACGAATAAGTCATCGTTTCCCGTTTGACCAACCAACATTCAATAATTGTAGTGATTTGTGCTCAAGCATCTCCACAATTTCGGGATCCTTGTTGAGTCGTTTTTCATATTAGCGACTAAAAGCCTTGTTGAAACTGAAAGAGGTTAGGTCGCCATTACTCATCGCTGTAATTGCAGGGTCACCAACGAGTCCTTGTGAAAATAAATCATCGTTTCCTCATTGAACCAGCCAACGTACAAACATTTGTTGCTCTAGCATTTTCACATTTCCAGAATTGTTGTTCTGTCATTTTTCACTTTAATGAATAAAAGCCTAGTTGAAGCTAAAGGCTAGGTCGCCATTACTCACTGCTGTAATTCCAGGGACACAATTAAGTCCCTGTATAAATAAATCATCGTTTAACTAGTCAACGTACAATCATTTATTCCTCTAGTTATTTTCACACTTTCGGGATCGTTGTTCTGGAGTTTTTCACTTTAACGAATAAAAGCCTAGTTGAAAATGAAAGAGGTTAGGTCGCCGTTATTTATCGCTGTAATTGCAGAGTATTGGTGCAATTTGTCAAGGTGCGCGTGGATGCACTGTCCTGGCAGAGTTCTTAATGGTTCAATAGATTCAGCGAACCCGACTCGTCCTGTCGTGTCCTGCTTCCTGGCCACTCGACGTAGCCCAGTTTAGCTGAACTCGATCCCACTTCGGCTTGCCTTCTACCGTCTGCTTCCTCCGCAAATATTTCAGGACACCCAGTCGTATGACCCAGTTTTTCTGGGCCCCCCCACTCCTACAAGGACTCCCCCTAGTTATGATCGCCACTTTTTCCATGCCCGGTCGAGGGCGCCTGGAATTCAAGCCGGGGACGTCGAACTACCACGGTGTTAGCAGTTGTTTCCAAAGCAATAAAGCAGATGTTCGCACTTCTTCAGGGCTAGCATGATTTATTAACCTTTTTTGCGGTGTACGCCAAGTTCCGCTTGGATTGTTTCATACTTTTGGGTATAAGAAGGAACAACATCATGAAATTACGTAATACATTTTCGCAATTCTGTTAGAAATTAATTTTCAAACTTCTACATCCTAAGTATGTACTAAGTAAATACTTTTCTGTTTTGAGGTTAGGGTATAGAATCAATTTTCTACCGTGTTTCAAGCCAGAGGAGTTGAACTACGACGATGTTAGTAGTTAATTTATAAACTTATCTTTCTTTAAGTTTTTACTGTTGTGAATATATTTAAGTAAAATCTAACAATATGTTCCTCCCAATCATTTGTCTGCTAAGTCTGACTGCAATTGATCAATTAATTTCTACCTTTGTAAAAATGCAATACTGCCATTATATAAAATATTGTATATGTTTTAATTGAATTATGTAAACAAAAAGTCGAACTAGAAATTAACAGATAGAACATCAACAAAATTATAGTCTTTACCAGACATTTGTCACTTGTCGCTACTTGTCAAAATCTGTAAAAAAATATCGTCTTTTATTTCTGGCTTTTAAATGGCATATAAATTCTGAAATAAAGGACATTAATCGCAGAGGTATTCCACACGTTCGCTAAACGATAAAGGTATTTATTGGTCTCTCGTCGCGTGTCGTAGCAGAATGGAAAGAATACCGAGTGAGCCCTCAATAACCAGAGCAATCCGGACTATGGAAATCAGTGTTACAATCCGCGTTCCCACGTGGAGTGCCAAGTGCCAATCGGACCGCCACTGGATTCCAGGCGTTTCTCTCGCACGTTTCGATACTTGTTGCTGTGCTGACATCCAAAACACGGGTGAATCCTCCTGAAACTCTTTACGAACAATTATAACAATTATAACAATTAGAATAAAATTGACAGATGAACGAGTTGTGTAAATAATAAGAATAATTGTGAGAGTATCAGCTAATATTTCAGCAAAGTCGAAAATCCTCTTATTATATGACAAAAAAGAAAAACATTGAAATTACAAGTCACCTATGTTGTATTTTTATTTATTAAATAATTATGTGTCAATACATAGTTCATAATATAGAAAGGGGAAATGCTAAAATTTACTATTTAAGCAAAATGAGTAATGATAGCAGTGAGTACTTAATAATCACTTTCATCACTTCCAGCCATTTTAATTAGCGAGCATCCTTACTACTACCGCGTATCCATCAACTGTTGCGTGTCAGAAATTAGTACTGTTCAATAATTAAATTACCCGGGCAGTAATGAATATAATTATTATGAACTAATTTAATAACAAAATAACTAGTATTAAGTGCTAACTAACTTAAACTACAAATTCAATACTAAGTTAGTATTAATTATTAGCAAGTTACTTTACTATTAAGTTAGTAGTTTATTGAGCTTTTACTTAGTATTAAGTACTAACTTAGTTAAAAGTAATACTAACAAAGCTAGTATTAAGTCAGATAATAATTCAAAACATAATACTAACTAAGTTCATACTCGCTTGTTAGTGCTAACTGATTAATGCTAACTTAATTACTTAGTTAGTATTTAAGCACTTAAATACTAACTCAGTTAGCATTGACTTAGTTAAGTCACTACATAATTACTTAAGTAATAACTACTAATACTCAACTAAGGATTACTAAGTAAGTAATACTAATAAAGCTACTATTAAGTCAGGCAATGATTCAAAACATAATACTAACTAAGTTCCTACTAACTTGTTAGTACTAACTGATTAATGCTAACTTAATTACTTAGTTAGTATTTAAGCACTTAAATAACTTAGTTCGCATTGACTTAGTTATATTAGTACATAATTACTTAAGTAATAACTACTAATATTCAACTAAGTATTAACCAAGTACTAACTTAACTAAGTTAACTAAACAACTAAACTAACTTCATACTTTAGTACTCAAGTACTAACTCAACAAAGCTAATAATAGAGCCAACCGCTGCCATAAAAGTGGCTGGAATTCCAGCCGAGGCAGCCTCATCTTGGTTTCACGGTGGCCGATATATTTGGCAAACAGATGGTGGCTCGGGGGAAATTCTGTTTACCGGATTTCAGCGTGCGGCGCATACTGTGTGCACGGAGGGATGGTCGCAGCACCGCTAATAAAAGGGAGCATCGTTACGTGTACATCCGATGAAAGGGATATCGAGCGACCCAGAAACACAAACAATTATAATAAAGAGCGACGAAGAGATTCCTTGGAATTAGCCGCGGTGCTTGACGGTCCTCGAGGAAGTATTAATAACTGGGTGAGATCGAGCTCGAGGGCGGATTTACTTCGGGCCGATTTAGTAATATAAATTTCCCTAGTAATGGCTCAGATACGAAGTCCCTTGTTAGCGTGACGAAAGAAGTGGAGAGATACTTTTGTAATATTTATAATTGGATATTTTAGAATTCACTATTAAAATATTGAAATATGTGATGAATACGTTTTATAATGACGAATCAAGAAAGAAAGATGATATTCTGTTTTCACAATATTTTCCAAATACGATATATTATATAGTTTGGTCTTTCAGTTTTTACAATTTCAGTGAAAATAGTTAACATATTTTGAAGTAATTCTATTTATTGTTTTAATGTCAAAATCTGTACTATATTTTAAAATGAAAATATTAGCAATTTTTAAAGAAGTGATACATTCTATGAAACAATGGAAATGTGAGGTTATATCCATTAGTTATACGAAGTGAGGTTGAACATACATAAAAAGAATTGGATGGACGTTATTATTAATTCGGTAGATTTCTCCTGCTGTTCGTCTTCCCTTTACTCAGGGGGAGGCACCCCGAGTGATCGTCTCTCCCGTCATCCATTGTCCCCTTTTCCGGCAAAGTGCAGCCTGTTCCATCTCATTTCCTAACCTTCCCTTTGCCCGCCGCCGCCCCGCTGCTGGCGGAGGCATTTGATCTTCCAAGGCGCAGCATCCAGCCAAGCAATTCTCGATTCAGACTACTACGAACACCACCGTTGCTGCACCAAGCACCCTCTCGGCTCCCTTCTCTCATCCGTTTCCCATTTCCCAGGGAAAGCCCTCTCCATTCTTACCCTCCGGCGAATCATTCGCACGAGATGTTTCACGAGACGACGACCGCCGCCAACATAACCTCTACCACTTTAAATAACACCACTTTTCGCTTTCCCGTTGATATCGTCTGAAAAACGATCCTGGACGTACTGCCAAAATCGATGGGAATAAGATGGATGCTTTGAGGGGAATTTTTAAGGTTCAGTAGGTCATTTTTTGTGGTAATTCTTTTATTTAAAAATTTGAAATCATTTGTGTAAATAGTGTTTAGTGAGTTTGAAAAAAACGGTTTTGAATTTCACAAGGTTTTATCTAGTATATTTTCAACACAATTTGAATAAAAGTTAGTTTCTTGTGCTCTAAAGAACGAAACTCTAACTTAATGCCTACTAGACACGCACTTGACCGGATTTTCTGTTTTAACTCTTTGGTTACGGCAGTGTTGCAGTTTCGGCAGTGTTGCTACTGTACGCCACACTGAAAAGTACAACTGGTTTAACACTAGAACTTTCAACTGGGTCAAAATATCTCGTTTAACACTTGTGCATGCTTATTAGTTCATTTAAAAACATTTTGAGTTACGAGTTGCTAAAAAGCGAATTACACATATACGTTATAATATTTACGTTTTCTTAATAAGAATGATGTTGTGAATAATTAACTTTTTAAAATAATAATCTTATTTCATGTTACCACTCAATTAATATTGAAATATAAATATACATTAGTTTTTTAAATATCGTGTTCATTTGAAAAAATATTCTTAATGAAGGAAATTCTCCTCTCTAAGTAGTAATTCATTACCCTCATCAAATAAGTGTCCTTGTCAAGAATAAATAAATTTCCTTAGCCGAGACAGTTTACCTTTTTAAAAAACCTATTCTAAAAACACAGGTCGTGCCAATACTTTTTTTTACCCACTGTGGATCAAAATATAAATTAAGGAAAAACTATCAAAGAAAATCAAACATAACCACAAAACATATGATGAAAAGACAAAAGATATTCAGTCGTACGGACAATTCAGCGGAAGGTTTAAAAGTTCGGTGGAATGAAATACAGTTGAAAGTGGACAGTTGGGGGACACGGTGTTCCAGAAGAAGTGGAATTTAGGCGAGTCCCAACAGGCCAAGGTATCCCTTCGGGACTCTTTAAGTATTTATCGAACGAGTGTCACGTAGGACCACGTCAGCAAAGCCGATTCACCCTCGAAGGGACACGTGGAGCGTGGACGGATCTGAAAAGTTTAGGGGACAGCCACCTTGGCTTTACACCTGTCCCAAGACAACCACTTTCTGCCTTCCGATTAGCTTTTAACTTCTTCTGACTTCTTCCCAGGAGATATCGAGTGATTTGATCGAATGCACTCGCAGCCAGTCGGATCGATAGACTTTGATTCTTCGATAAGTTCGGGGGAGTTGTGCTGGAAACTGTCCGGGAGATAAATTTAAAACATAAGTTTTAGTTCTAAAGTTATCTGGAAGAGTTATGGTACTGTGCTTTATTTTATATTCTAATATTGTTTTCATGTATATTTATTGATAATTCGGACACATGTTTTAGTTTAGTTATAGTTACTGTGAAATAATTAACTTTAAAGAATATGAAAAACAATGTTCAATGCAATAGAATTTTCCTTTCGCCATCTACCATATTTTCTACATAAGTTCAATAAAAATTACAGTCCTTCGTTTGAAGTCACTGAACCTAACCTTAATGCGTGGCTCAACATAGTTTGCCGCTTTTTGAAGCATCCAATGAAAATGCGACATAGATTCAAAGATGACAGAAAGGGTAACATTATTACAGTAACTCTGAAATAATTAATTTAAAAAAAACAAGAAAAAACAATTTTCATTTCCACAGGACTTTCCATTCTCCATTTGCCACATTTTCTACAAAACTTCAATAAAAATTACAGTCTCCTGCGTTTGAAACTACCGAACCTAACCTTAATGCGTGGTTCAACACAGTTGGCTGCTTTTTGAAGCGTCCAATGAAAATTCGGCGTTGATTCAAAGGTCGAAGAGAGTGGGTGTGTATAGATGTCGCTCGAATCGAATAAAGGGAATTCGATTAATACCGATACAGAGTCGAGCCGTAACGGTAACATTGCGTGGGGGTAGGTGGCAACAAAGGGGTGAGTTTGACCGAGTTTGCTTTCGAAGGGTGGGACTTAACGATACCATCCCAGACGGATGCAGTGCGGATGATTGGCTAGAAAAGGCCGGTAATCCGACGTAAACTTAGCTTTGATCCAAGGTAATCCTTGGCTGGGTGTACCGGTTCCGAAAAAGAAGATGATGAAGCTTGCCTCGGGGCACAAGACTTCCCTCTTACCTTTCTTCCGGGATTAACCAGACGACGAGTACAACCCTCTCCCACCCCTTATGCTCCCCTCGATTTCAATCAGTCTCGACGATATTGTAATCGTTCAAAATATGAAACCTGACGGGGGAGAACATTATTGGATGTCTTGTACACTGGATAAGAAAAGTATTGGCGTACCCAGTATTTTTAGAATACACTTTTTCAAAAAGAAAACTGTCTCTTTCAAAGGAATTTATTTATTTCTATGAGTTTACTTCTTTAAGAATATTTCCTCCAAAAGCACTGGCTGAGTACTCGATTTTAAGTTGATCGATAAGAAATTAGTTAATTTCATTGTCACACAATTGTTATGATTTTGGTGTAAAAGGTAGATCAGTTTAGAATTTTGAAAATACCTATCTTTAGGCTATTTGCTTAAACACTAGTATAATATTTGTAGCAAGTGGAAGAACAGTACTTCACTATTAGTAGTAACCCTAACCCTACTTTTTGTCAGATATATCTATGTATATTCTATTAGATATATTATACAATATAATACATGGAATCTAGTTAAGAGTTAAGATGCATTGCTCAATTAAAACTACCAGATAATTAATAACAAACGAGTCACTCTCCGCATATAATAAGTCACGTAGAGGGCGGGAGTGTCAACTAAAAGTGTAGATGGAAGAGACTAAGAGTGAAACGAGAGTCAGCAGTTTAAAAGCAGGACGATCATTACCAAGAGGGGTGGGGCGACAAAGAAAGTTTATCACGAGGCAACGTAAGCCAGGAGAATGCAATTGGAGGGGAGGTGAAGCTGTCGTTGCCTGGGTTGCAGGATGAGCTTTTAAAAGCTCGACGGGCAGAGAATGAGAACGATTGTTTGTCGCCTGCCGGCACCATTTCTGTCGGCGTCCAAGCATTGTTCTTGTAGCTGCGAAAATTCCAAACAATGCCTGGCAGCCGCCACTGTCGTGCCGGTATACGAGAACCTCGAATTAATTACATTAGCCTGCCATTTAGATCTAATTACGTGGACTTTGCTCGTGGTGCGCGCGTAGCGCCCTCTCTCTCCCTCTCTCTACTTCCTGCCCCCCCCCCCCCCCCCCCACTTCGACCGCTATACATATTGTCCTGGTCATTAACACCTTCGCTCATGGAATATCCAGTGGAATTAGTATTAGATTCAGTGGAGCGCCTGGCGCACCACATTGTTCTCGCTTGACAATCCTAGGAATTAGGTGGCACCTGCCAAAATCTGTTCTATCTGTTAAGTGATTATATTGGGAGGGATTTTCAAGCGATTTGACTTTGGATAATACCCTAGCGTTTAATTGGGAATCATCGGGTAAAGTGAATAAGAGCCAATTGAAATATAGACCGTAACTTTTATTTTAAATTGTATCCAAAATTTGATAGGCTTTGTCAAATTGAAGTACCTTTTTCTTTTTTATTCTGCAAAATTCATTTTGTTTGATAGTACTCATTAAATATTATTTGTATGAATTACGTAATAGTTTTAAAGGAAAGGATCGCAAAATTAGAGAGGGGGAAATTATAAGGGTTGATAGTGATCCATGTATTTATGGCGAAAACTGAATCGTAATGGGAGATTCGAGTTTCCAGTGTGCTTCTATTATTCCAACAGGGTGAAGATATGTTATTTGAGATGATAATAGTTTTGTTTTATTAGTATTACTTTCAAAATACGAGTTAACTGTTAACATTATTAAGTTTGTTCAAAATGGATATCGTTTTTGTTTGTGCCTAAATACTTTAATATTTGAAAATATATAAATATTTAATTAATTTATTCGTGTTTAGGTTTGCTATAACTAAATATTAGGAATACTATAAAAGTTATTCGTGACTTTAATATTTTATATTATATTTATACTTCATTAATCTTAGATTTATAAATATATTTATATCCGGTTTTTCGTAGGTTTGCTATAGTTAATGTAATACGATACTATATGATAATGTTGAAATAGAAGGAGAGGATCAAGTGGACACGAATAAAGATGGTGGGGGGTGTCTCGTCTTTCAGGAAGGATGAAGCTCGACATGGCGATGGACCGGGAGAAGGGCCTGGAGCTCTTCGGGAAGCTGATACGAACGAAGAATGTCGAGAGCCTTCAGGGTGAGCAAGGGAAGAGCGGTGCCGAGATCCAAGGCGAGCCGAAGCAAAAATTACAGGTGATGTAATTGCGCGCGAAAGTTCGCTCCCTAACCTAATATTCTTCCTGGAAGCTTTTTCTTAAATTATTGCATAAACCTCTAGAGTGCATAAAAAATCGATCCTGTTTTCCTTTGTGTTTTTATCGACAAAGGCATAGTTGATTTAGAAAACTAGATTAGTTTACAATTTATTTTCAAAAAAATGTCGACTTCCGAAATTAGCTACGTTGAATACTAACAACTTCCTTTAATTTTCAAAATCCTTTCGACATTGTTATCTACGGCAAAACGCTTTTTTCTCAATGAAAATTTATGATAGCATAAATAAATGTGCTTTTTCTGCGAACAATGAAAAGTTTATTTAAAAAAGTTTCAAATTAGTTATTCAGAGAATAAAAATGAATAAATTATTGTTTAATGAATTGTAGAAGTGCCTGACGACCCTGGACTTGACGTCCTTGGGGGTGGGCTCCTGTGTTGGTACTGGGATGTACCTGGTCGCAGGGATGGTAGCCCGCAGCGTCGCTGGACCAGGCGTCGTCGTTTCGTTCATAATCGCGGCAATAGCTTCCATATTTTCCGGTAAGACCGCTTCTGCATTCTTTTTGCATCTACAGGGTGATTCATTTGCCTTTGCAACAGCACTTTTGAACTTTGATTTTTGTCACGCCTGTACATGTCTTTCTATTGATTTTAACGCCAGCTTCGCGACCATGTAATATTTATGCAAATGTGAACTGCGATAGTAGATGTTTATGCAAATGTGGTTAAATTCTGAAAAATTCTTCATATCTATGGAAACTGGATGAGATCGGAATTCATATGTTCTACGTGGTTTGCATAAACAAAACATGTAGTGATTTTTATTAGAGTTAACAGAGTTGAATTAATAATGGAATAATAAAAAGTAAATTATGCATGAAAATTCTCAGGCTACTTATAACATTCATTTTTCACTGACTTTGTTTTCCTAACCTCAATTACATTTACAATGACGTTTTTAACTTCTAGCTTGTTCTTCTTACCTTGCACGTATCTATATTATGTCATGTTTTCAACAATCTCTTCTTCTTAAGTACTATTTCTCTTTTTTTGTATCTCAATGATTTTTATTTCATTTGCAACTACTTGCCATTTTCTTCCTTCTATTCGATTTTCTAATGTCATTGTAGTTCTGTACATGCTACAACTTAATAAATAGTAGATTGCAGCATCAATCCTTATTGCAAATATCTCCTAAAAATATACATATGGTTCGACTCTCATGCCTTTTAAAATCTTGGAATTCCTTTTAAAACAGCCTCTATAATCGATAATTATTACAATATTTTATAATCGATTTGCCTGAACAGAAGGAAAAATCGTATTAAAACAGGTTCAGTCATTATCAAGTTTATCTCAAACATACAGACAGATATACAGGGTGATTCAGTTGTACAAAGCACATTATACATCCAGTACATATTATATATATATTATAACATAATTGGTACACATTTGTGCACAATTAGAATTATTGGATAATTTATAATTAACCTGTAAACAGCAGTTTACATTTATCAGCTTTCGTACAAAGACAATTGAATCACCTTGTATACATCTTTCTACACTATTTAACATAACTATGTATATAATTTATTATTATGAACATTGTATTATACACTATACACATTATAAAATATTATATTACTATATGACATTGTTCTATAATTAAAATTACAAGATAATTTATAATTATCCAAAGTAAATCGATATACACGAAATAGTTTCGACACAAAGATAATTCAGCTTGCACTCCTGGATTTCCTAAGGAATGCCAATAAGTTCGCTGGATTTTTTGCCGGCATTCTTTCGCCTGCGCTTTCCCAGAGAAGTCGTTGGGAAAGGCCGATCGGAATGAAAATAGAAGCGCGGCCTTTAAGTACGTCGAAGGTAAAATACTACGGCCAGTTATTCCTGGACGAAACGATCAATTTCACGCTCTGCGAGTCTGAGTCGGCTCTCATTCAATAACTATGCCAGGTGTAAGTCTTCCTGTGCCATTAATTTAACCCTTTGAGAATAAACTTTTCTTATTGAAAATAGTTATCCGTTTTAATTAATTTCTTTCAAATATTATTATAATAATATTCCCATGAAGATGCAAAAAATGATTGGCAATTTAGTTATTTTTTTCTAAGGGACGAAATATATTTTTAATTTGTTATAATAGTTGCAATTTTTTGTAGCAAAAGGTAATTTATTTTTCCTCACGTGTCTTCAGCGTGAAAATAGATATATAAGATCATTTGTAATGTAAGAGTTATATCGCATTTTATTAAATTAGCAATTTTTTCGTGATTTTAATATTATATTAATTTTGCAAATGTTCATACTCAGATTTTCTGGCTTCAAAAATGTATCTTTTTGATGCACTTTTATTGCTCGCTGATCCTGCAATCATTTATTTATAGAAAATCGGCCAATTATTTTAGCAGAAAGTATTATTTTAAAAAATCGATTTTATAATCCTTTGTGTGTACGAAACCCTTTAAATTAATGACAAACGAATGTTTTCATCCAGCAAAGTGCACTGCAGTGCGATCATTAAAACAGCTCTCTGATTGGTTATTTCAAGCAAAATGGATCACTCGTAAATGTTACGGTTTATTTTTACTGACAATGATCGTCAGAACGATCGACAGATTGTCAGGGTTGTTCTCGTGGCTCTGACGCCTCCCTATTTATTCCGAGGGTCTTAATTAGCCTTAATTGGCCGGGGCTAATGATGCAGGCACATGTCAGCGTTTCCACTGATCGCTTAATTAGCTCATTAGCCCGCGGCGCACGATGATATTTATCGCGATGAATTTACTGATCGCTCGATGTTCACTTATCAATTTTTTGGTGGTTGTAACCATTCTTCTCAATTGTTTTATTTATTCCGATTAATTAAATATTCATTGTTCTTGTTATAATTAATAAACTTGCCTGAGTATGCATTATGTTGGGAATATTGTATTATTTGTTTGTTACGATGTTTTAAATAATTATATTTAAAATGTAATGTTTCCATTTTCTATTTTCTACTTTATTAATATTTTATTTTGCTTGGGCATCATAATTAATTTTCTAGATATTTTAGACCACTCTGATATGTTTTTCATGTTAAAAAATGTTCTGAAAGAAAAAAAGTCTTCTCTCGAAATAGAAATATATTTTCTTACAAAAGACAGTTTTCGTGTAACGACAATTTATTCTAAAAATACTAATTTTCTCACCCTTTTGAGGTTAGAACAGTGAGAAACAAGCGTACGAATTTTCCAATTGATTTAAAGCGCATCCAATGAGATAGTAGATGCGTGGCGCACTTAGCTTTTCCCGCTCTCACGTGGCGGGGAAAATGCGAAAATAATGGGCCGTTGCTCTGGACAGGCTGTCGAGTGCAACAGACCGACGCCGCAACCGACGTCGACGTCCAGGTCTACCCTGTCTGTCCGAGTGGCACTCTATTGTCGAGTTTCTCGCATTAGAACAAAACTGGAGCGTCGAAACAAAGCACCCGAGTACTGGAATAAAAATGAAGTACACGCTCGAGTCGAGGGAATACGTTACGTTTGAATTGGTACGCCGCCATTTAATGGCTGCGGGCTCCTCTGGGAATTTGTAACTTTGGAAATCCAGGACATAGATTTTTATGGCTGTATTCATAGATGCCTTTCTATTGAAATACTTTTTTTAGTCAAGAAATCCTTTTTTTTACGAAATGTGTCATTTAAAAGCGTTTAATAAATACTTTTAATGTTGGGAATTAACGACATAGATTTTTATAGTCGTTTTCATAGATGTTTCTCTATTGAAATACTTTTTTGAATGTGTTATTTATTTTATTAAAAATCAAAGTTTTAATAAAGTGTTTGGGATTTTACCAATTTCTAATTTTTGAAATCGAAGTTATAAATTTAACACAGTTGTCCTCATAGATGTCATTTTATTGAAATGCTTTTTTAATTGGAATACCTCTTTTTTAACAAAATATCATATTTCAAAATTAAACTTTTCGAGTAACTTGGAAATTTACCATTTTACAATTTTTAAAATCCAGAATATACATGTTTTACAACTATAATAATAGAAATTTTAATTTAGTAGAACTTTTAATTTTTACAGTATTTTATTTACTAAATATTTCATTTAGTAGCCAAACTTCTCTTAACAAAGCCTCTTCAATAAAGCCTTCCTTAAAGGACACATACGACTAAGGCTATTATTCTCTAGTCAAGCTAACTCCTAAAATACTGAATATATAGAAACATAATCTATATTCATCCCTGCTTGTCCTGCTACATAGTTTGCATTTCGTAATTTGTACAGGATGATACGTTTGCTTTGGAATCAGTAATGTCTATATTATCAAACGTATAACTAAGCCATACTATGTTACATATTGTTCTACCAAGTATAAAGGAAAGCGACGAGCCAAGCGAATAAAAGCTAATACCCAAATGGGACGCTAGATAGCGCAACACAGTCGCAATTAAGAGATAAAGTGCTTTTTTCCCGGCTCAATGTCGCTTTTATTCGCTTATTTTTAGCAAAATTTACTCGGAATATGCACATCGCATTTTTTCAGTATTTTCCTATTATTTCAGTGACGTGACTATCTTATTTTTCCTTCCTGTTCATTGTTTCCATGTTGCATTATTTTAAATTATAATAATATTTTTCTGTCTATTATTATCTTCTGTAATTCTGTGTAAGAAATTGTTGCATACATGATAAATCTATTAATTAAGTGTTCACATTTAATTTAATACTTCTGTTTCTATATTTCGTGTTTTTTGCTACACATTTATCTAAAAGAATAAATACAACACAAGTGGTTTGTGATTCTACTATTTTCCAACTTTCATATATTTCTTAACCTATTTCAAATAATATTCAGTAATAACTATGTCATAGTTATAAATATTTTGATTTCTAAAATTGCTCGTGAATAAAACTACATGCACAATAACTCAGAAATTCATTTTTCCGCAATTTGACACACTTGACACAACAAAATCTAAAGAAACACAGAAAGTATGGTACTCTAACCTCAAAACATACCAAAAACCCTTGATTTATTAAAATCTAGAAGTATGTAAATGACTTTCTGGGTCTCAAGTGAATCACCCTGTAGAAAAGTGTGTCTCTCCAACTTGCTCGCTATTTGCCCGAGTGTTTTTCATTCAAATTTCAGGAGCATGCTACGCGGAGTTTGGCGTACGAGTGCCACACACCACGGGCAGTGCTTATATGTACAGTTACGTGACAGTAGGCGAGTTCATAGCATTTATTATCGGATGGAATATGATGCTGGAGTACCTTATAGGTACGAGCGCGTGTGCCTGTGCCCTAAGCGCCTGCCTCGACTCCCTAACCGATGGTGCCATTTCCGGGGCGATCGGCGATGCCGTCGGTACCATTTTCGGTGAGTCCTTCTTTATAAATAAGTGTACGTGCATGTTAATGATAATAGATTGTCTAACAATATTTTCTCTTCTAAGAAAGTGTTTTCATTTTGAAACACCCTGTATAAATGAATTTTTCGACTTATGAAAGTCCATTGGATACCGAATAGGAGATATGTTTGTTTTGAAACAACCTGTATACATGAAAAATTACGATTTTATAGTTGGAACTGTGGGTAAACTTATAATAATATTTTACGACTAAAATATTTGAAGTATCAAATAATAAATAATAATAAATTTCTTTGAGAAATACAAGAATTTTGAACAAGAGATTTAAAAGAAAATTAGATATATAAGAAATAATGCTAAAAAATTATAGAGCACAATGATTAACTTGATAAGTTCGGCGAGTGACTCTCAGGCATGCATAATACGGTTTTGCCAAAAATGAGATGATGTAACATTTATGAGAACTTGGAAGCAGCTGCTTGAATAATTCGAAGCGGTGCCCCACTGGATTCAG
This sequence comes from Ectemnius lituratus, assembly GCA_910593735.2. Classification (NCBI taxonomy): domain Eukaryota; kingdom Metazoa; phylum Arthropoda; class Insecta; order Hymenoptera; family Crabronidae; genus Ectemnius; species Ectemnius lituratus. Next base: position 5,103,349 of record OU343045.1, read on the forward strand.
TGTTCCCTAGTAAAGGTGGACGTGACTTGAAAATTCTCTCGCTTAAAGATTAATTAAGTGCGAATTGGAGAGAAGCGGGGACGACCAGGTACGCCGGTGGCGCTTTAATCCCACCCGTCGTTTTCCTGATTCACTGCAAATTCGTGCAGCAGTCTGCTAGCGTTCAGGATAAGGTGGCAGCGAAAAGAAAGAGGGCTTTCGTTCTTAAGCGAATGCAGCCGACGGAGTCTTTTCGTTTTATCGCCTACAAATTCGAGCTTTATAACCAAGCACACGTTTCAGTTAAGCTCGTTTCACATTATATTGTTTCAACCAGAGCGGCAATATTAAAGCAGAATGTTATTCGAGTAATTGATGGATTGTCGAAACACATTAAACTTTAATAGAAACATGAAAATTCTTGATAAAGTGTCTATGGTTACCTGCAAACAAGATTTATTGTCGGTTTTGTACTGTAAACTATTTAAAACTTAAATAATATAGACTGTGTTCCTGATTTTATTTAAATTTAAATTTTAGAATTTAAATTTTTGTTCTTAATATTCATATTGCAATTTTCTATAGAAGAGTATATTTTTATCTGTGTCCTAAGATGCATTTAAATGCTAAAATTAAAAGTGTATATGTCTTTAACATTTTCAGTAATTCGTTATAAAAGTGGATTTTTCTGGTTCGATTCTCTTAATCCGACAACAACAAAAATTATACATATAGCTAAATATACTAATATTAATTTTAATAAATTTTATTTTAATAACGCTGATAGTTCACCTAAAAAAATCGAAAGGAACGTCTCTTTTAAGACATCCGAGTCAAAAAGGTGCATAACAGTAAAAAAATTGAACTAAATATACAAAAAAATGATTACATATATCTTAGTATATTAATAGTAATCTCATTAAATTTTATTTTATCAACTCTGATAGTTGACCAAAAAAAAATTCGAAAGAGAGACCTGTTTTCAAACGTCTCAGTCAGAAAGTCGCTTAATATTCCACGCAGTGTGAACGGAGCTTTACTCGGCTCGACACCGTCGTCTGCTAGGCCGAGACGCGCACGGTTCCGGCTTTCATAAAAGGAGGCCAACTGCGACAACAAATTTACGATCGAGCTCTCGAGGCCTTTATGACTCCACGTATCCTCATACACACATATTCCCAAATGCGAGGGATGCGCACATACCTTCCAAGGCGTTCCCGGCACCGACATTTCTCCCCTTGCGTTGGGGCCAAGATTCAATCCGAGTACATCGGTAGTTGCGACATTCCCAACGGCATTGAAATCCAAACAACATTTCACTTTTCGATGCGATGCACAAGCATTTCGAGGGGTTGGAAGGTAATGTCTTGTTGTTAAAGGACTCCAAATGGACACCTAAATGCTTGAAAAATTGATGCATTTTCGAGTTTTTTTCCAAAAATTCTGCGTGATTTGATGAATCGGTATTTTTTTTATTTTGAGAGTGCTACAACGAAAAATCATACGTTTTTGGATAGCGTATTGGATTACTTAGGAAGTTCTATGTAGAGTCAGATTTTCATTTAAGAATAATGTTATGATATATCAAATAATTACCTTTTAAATATTTTTTTATGATATTACACTGTTATATTTGTCATGATTGATGTCATTTTTATCTTAAATTGTGTGTCAGAGAATGATAAGGAAATTCACTCTTTTTAACCAATAATAATGATTAACATCAAACAAATTCAGATTTTTTTTTAATAAAATGATTAGTCATACTTCCTCTATAAAATGAAAACAATTATGCCGATCAGTCCATTTGTCACAAAGCTATCGCAGGACGAACATACAAAATAAAAAAACATAACACGGTTTAATTTTTTCATTATTAGGTTTTGTTATTTCAACATTTTGCGTAAGTGCATTTTATTTTATTTGTCAATTTTCTACCATTTTATGCGTCGCTCTTCGTTAAATGTCGCAGTTTTATAAATGATTGCGCATTTCAATTAAAACGGTTGTTCTTTTTCTCTTCCGCGGGATTGCATTCAATCTGTTACAAACTGCAAACTGGCGTGACTCGACTGTCCGGAACACACTGTTGGTTGACTCTGTGTTTGCTAAAAGGTTGAATACTTCCGCCCTTAAGTTCGGACAAAGATTATATTGGAGCCTTTGGTTCACAGAAGATTTCTAATAACAATTATTACAATAAAATAATATTTCATTTTTGGACGCAAGAAAAATAATTTTGCAAAATATTGAAGTATTGTTTCACATTTAAAATAAACGTTGTTGCATCAAAACTGATCTTACGATTTAAATAAAAAGCTATGTACAGAATTACAAAAATATGTGATACAAATATTGGAAAACATATTGAAAATTATTGATAGTATTTTCATGCAATAACAATGATTAATACGAAAGAAAATTCGAAAAAATTTGACAATAAAATCATTAGGTGCGTAAAAAATTACTAATCGATGAAAACACTTGCTGATTCCAATACGGACCAATATATTCGGCTTTCGACTAGTTAGTAGTACAATTGATTCCGGTCGGTGTAAAAAGTGGTGAGCAGAGCGAGCAGCAAAGGACAAATCAATAGTTCCGAAATTGATTAACGTTTCGCATTCGCTCCCATTGGCACGGCTGCCGGCTGCCCTTTCGAGTCAAGCTTTTTTTAATAGCCCTCGCGAGAACAATGGAGCAGTAGCAGCGAGGGTTGGGGGTGGCCGAGGGGGATGGCTTCCGATCAATGCTACGAGTAGAGTAGCAATGAATCGTGGCTTTGCTCGCCGGAGAAATGGAATTGCGCCTGCCGTTTGCCACGCGTTTTGCTTTAAGCTATCCGCACACCTCGCGCAACGTTCGCCCTCACAACCCTTTGTTTTCCCAGTATTGGATTTCGGGCAGTTGATCGTTGCACTAGGTGCGCCTGAAAGCACCGACCGAATTCTAGCAGCAGAACTAACGAAGAAAGAGTAGTTTCATCCCGAAGTGATATTTTTAGGTTAGCTTGTTTAATTGAGATTGAAAAAGAATTTTTTAAATATATGCTATTGTATTATACTAAAATATAGGGCAATAAGAAAATAAAATCCTCTCACAAACAGAAGTATGATGGACGAATAGAAATCGTGAGTTATTGTAAAAGAATATAAGTTCTTTTTAGGTTATTTTTAAAATAGAGATTGAAAAATGATTTTGTAAGCATATGGTTTTCTATCACACTAAAATATACGATACAAAGATGCTGAAAAATCTATCCGCAAGTAGCAAGTTTTTTTTCAATTGCCAAACAATATTTAATTTGTTTATTCGTATAAGAGATAACCTCGTAAAAATTGTACTGTGTATTCTAGAAACCTTCCCAAATATGCATGAAAAATTTCATATTCCAACGTTAAGTGGTTTTTTTTCTAGTTTTAATGGTAAAAATGACCTAAAAATTATGCTGATAAGAAAATAGAATTAGAGGAAAGAAAATAGAAAAACTAATTTCAGAGACTATGTGGAAGTGGATGGAGGCCAGTAGTAGAAAATAGCTCCTATTCGGCTCCACGTTTATAGAAATTCTGCTCGTTCAGTTGACGTCATAAACAGTATGACATAATCTATATAATTAAATCAGAACAACGGCACAGTAATTCATTAAAGACAAAAATAGTAAAGTAATTCTTTGACGACGGCATTGTTCCACCTATTTTAATACTAACTACAACATCAAAAATAAGATTTAACAAAATATTGCGATATTAATAATTAACTGAGCAAGTGAGGTTAGACTCGACATAAACTCTCGAACTCATTTCGAGAATCGACGCTAGTTCATCTCTGAAACAGATGAGGCGTGCTTCATCGCAGCGAATCAGTTGAAGAGCAGCCTCTCGAGTTCTAAGAAAGTTGAAGTACAATTCTCTTTCTCCGAGAAAAGAATCGTCGAGTTCTATGACAATGGTTGGACATTTTTAATACTTCGATCACCGCTGTCACGTAGATATTATTTCGCAGTGGTACTTTTAAATTATTAATATTAAATGATTCGATTTTTTTTTTGTTAATGCATTTCGATTGTTTTTTTACTACTGTTTTCCAATTTTTGAAAACATTGCTAGTGTTTATTAATTATTGGAGTAACTTGAAAGGGTCAAATATAATAGTCAGTTTGTATCTTCAAAAATAACTAATTTTTCAATATCATATATTCTACGCTACAAAAAAAATTCAGCCGAAGATACGTAAAGAAATAAAGCTGATTTATACAATTGACAGTTAAATATATTTCAATTAAATTCGTAAAAGATTATATGAATTAAAAGATTTTAAAAATAAGCAATAAGTATGAATAGATGTTAAACAAATCATTTCTTCTGTTAGCATTGCAACACTAGTCAAAATAACATTAGAATAATGATACAAAAATGATATACATGTTCTTTTAACTAGAACTAAATAAAAATATTTAAATTGATTTTAAAACGAATCGTTTAACCATTTACCAGTCCAACTCCTACATAAAATACGCGGCCATCAAAGTGTCTGATGTGAAAATACTACCACACAGCAAGGAGATAATATTTCTGGCGGATCTCAAAGGATGACTCGGGACAGGTTTACTTATTCTAACCCAATTCCAACCGCGATCAAATATTCTGCCCACGCCAGCCGCGTGATGATCCTGACAGTTAAATTCCTAAAGTATACAAGGAAACATACTCCCACGTTTCAGGCAAGAGAGAGAGAGAGAAAGAGGGGATCGCATTATCAGTGGAGTCAAGTATACTTCTCATCTCAGCAACGCCCCCTTGTTTTCCCTTCTAATTGCTTCCCGCCAACAAAAGAGGGCATTCGGCACAGCAGCCATAGCGAAAAGTAATAAAAAGAGTTTCTCAGTGTGAGGAGTCTTTTCAGAGTTATCTTTTATTAAAACAAACCCTGGGTGGTGTTTTAAATTTGGTGCACACTCAGCGTAATATTGCATTGTTAGTGATAATTTTAAAAATGGAATATATAATATATTAATCCAAACTTTTAGTTGTAACAATATTTTAGTTTTGAATGCAACGAAGATGAGTTGTAATAATATTCCAGAGTTAATAACATTGTCTGAAAAGAAATATATAATATATTAGTTGATACATTTAATTTCGCCCTGGTGGCAAATCTTGTCTACGCTAACCTATAATTCTATACTTATATCTAAATTTCTTACACTTTATACTTTACTAATACAACAATGTCTTCAGTATTTTCTGTAAACCTTTCTTTCTCCTTTGTCAATGCTAAAGTTGGTTTACATATTCTCTAACCTTTCACTGCTAACATACTATCTCACTTCGTCTGTATTTCTAACCTCAATCCTATGAACATCTACTATAGTTAAAAACATAAATTACTTTGTTTCTCTACAATAATTCTTGAGGTGTATCTGTCGCACAAATCGCAGGTTAACGATTATATAACGAAAACTCCCGCCAGTATTTGAAGGTTATGTGCGACGTTGTATATCGGTATCCTGGCATGCTGATGGAGATAGCCATGAAACGAAACGAATGCAACGGCTCCCAAGCGTCGTAAAAAGCGCCGTTATGCAGAATCGAACTGCCACGGTCGTTAATGTCTGGGGTAGTTAAAGTTAACATCTGTCGTGTCGCTAACACTGTCGTTAGTTCGTTGAATATCAACAAGTCGTTGTTTTGTAGAGAATGATGTTGTCCGTGTTGTATTTACCTCTCACACTAAAAACGTTTTTATAGTTTGCATTCAGTGTTCCTCTGATTGTTGCTGCAAACAACGGTAGTTGAATAAAAACTTATAAACAACACGGTAGTTGACCGTGCTATTGGCTTTGGTTTCACTGTTTTTGAGGTCTTGGAGTAAAAAATAACCGGAAACCCGAAGTTATATTTTATATTATTTATCATTACGTTCGATTTTGAAATATTTTTATCGTTTAATTACATCTCAATTAGTTGGGACCGGAAAAGCCACAACGATCTTGTATGTAACTATTTCTACTACTAACTAATACCACTTGACTATAATGTCAAGCGAACAGAAACAAAAACGCTCATCATAATTAAATATAAAAAAAAATATCACAACTATGTTTTCAGAGTAAATCTTTCTTCTGTAAAAAAAATAAGTTTTTTTGAGAGGAAATAAATTCTGGTATAAAAAAGACAATTCATTCAAAAAACATTATCGTTATATCTTTGATTCAACTATACTTTTAACCACTTTTTTATGTATTGTGCATTTTCAAAAATATTTCGAGTCACACCCGGTGTGTAGACGGCCTCGGCCGCCGAGGGTGTCTTTTATCGAAGGGTGGTGGTAGCGCGCGTGCGAACACAAGCTAAGTTGAGCTTTCTTCTCGGTGGTCTCGGCTTCTCCTTGTGGATCGAACCGTAGGAATAAGGAGGAATAGACTTGAAAAGCTGGAGAACAGTGGTGCAGTTTAGGAAGCGGCAGCCAAGGGGTTTGGGAAAAGGGGTTGAAGGAAGGCCGAAACTAGTAGGGCGCTTGCGCGTATCACTTCTAGCACCTGTGGACCCTCTCATCGATCGAATACCGGTTTACCAAGCGACCTGTACACTTTGTATCTTCTCTAATACTCTGACAAATACCCCCGATTTTTTTTCTCATCCCTCCAGAAATCAGTCAAATCCTAAGACACTGTTTCAGTAGAAAAGGTGTCAAGGTCGGACAGGGGAATTTAGTAATCCTGACTGAGTGATTTCTTCCTTATCTTACAAAAAGTAATAGTTTATCTTGCATTTATTCGTTTTAATATTAAATTAAGGCAAATATATAAGTTTGCCGAATTATATTTGGCATTTTTTAAAACGCATGTTTCAGTTAAATCAGTGACAATCACCCCTTAAAGAATCAGTGGAGACCGAAGACACTGTTTCAGTAGAAAAGGTCTCGAGGGCAGACAGACGAATTTAGTATTCCTGACATAGGGATTTGTTCCTCATGTTATGAAACATTATAGTTCGGTCTAAATTTATTGATTTTATTAAATTAAGAGTACATATGTATGGTATTATTTTTAACTGTAAGCAGTTGGTTTATCCAGGATTTATTACTTATTTATTTAAATACATCATTTGAAGAACGTGTTTTGTAAATATCATAATAACGAAATTATAAATACGAACAGGATCGCATGTTTTTCAAAAATGGAATTGCGGTGCCTATTGTTTTTGACAACCCTGTTTCCAGAAATGCGCATTTCAACTTTTCAGTAGAATGAGTTTCTGTCACAATCCCCATTTACCAAGTCCTGTAACTTCGTCAATTTTAAAACTATTACTACATTACACAAAACTACATTAAAACAAAACTATTTTGAAAAATCTGTTTATCTTTCTATACCAATATTCCCACAGTCCACCTTAAGTAGAATAAGTACCAAGAAGAGAAAAAGAGAAATTCAGAAAAAATCTATACTATTTCCAGGACAATAATTCATTTCGCACCTATCGAAAAATGATCGCCCTAATTTCGCCCTAAATTGATTGGTGCGAGTAGTAAATCAAGAGTTCGGTCAGAAGAAAAAATCACGGAAAGAGGTTAGGAAAGGGGAAGGGGGCGCACACACAGAAGAAATGGAATTCCCGGGGAGCGAAATTGGTTCTATTGGATCGGTTTTCGTTAGTTCTCGGGCACGTACACTCCATAAAGAGACATGTAAAGGAAACGATTTCGCATTAGGGACCGAAAACGTGCTGAAATCGGGGTCACCGTAATGCCTCTCTCGTCCGCTTTTACTCCTTTTTTTTTTTTGTTGCCCCGTCCCTTTGCGCTCTGACAGTGGAACTTGTCGGCATCCGGTGTAATTTGTCGCGCGCTCCTCCACGCACTGGCAATGACAAGATTAATCCTGTTAAACTGAAGCACAATTAATCTGTTGCCTGTTGGGTTCTCCCACTCTTTTTCCCTTCCCTTTTGGCAGCTTGAAGCCGAGTACACACCAGCGTACAATGGAATTATTATATGTATGTTTGTCTTGATGATTTAAATTATCGAGAATTATTAGTTGTACAATTTCTATTTAATGTAAATAATCAAGAAATTAAAAATCGACATCATGGATTGAATTTTTTTTTACTTGTGAAATTGCATTTATACTTTAACGAATATTTAACGAATCAATTATATTTTTTACAGTATGATTGGAATGACTGTTGAAAAAGTGTTCCATTCATGTCTGTCACTTCGTTAATTTATATGTATACGTTTCGCGGAATTTAACAAAATATTTTACAAAACATTTAACAGGTTGCGAATAAACCAAACTGTTGCATTTCAAAAAGCTGTCAAGTGCGTGTTGTTTTAGCTATTAAGGTAGGATTGCGTAGATTCGAATACAAAAAACTATGATTTTTATTCAAATTGTATCAAAAATAGTGAGCGTTGTAATTTTACTCGAAACCACTCACTGAACACTATTTTCACAAATGATTTCAGAATTTTCAACAAATGGATATAAAAATTAGAATTACAAATTCCCTAGCGAACTGCGGAGCACTAAAAATGGCAAAGATAACCTAGATTTTATGGATTCCAGGATTCTATGTTTGCCGTTCAGATGCACTCCGAGATCGACAAGACTTTTGTCGAGATCCCTAACCTCACTCTCTGCGTTGCCATTTCTAAATTTACAATCTCCACATCCGCACTCTCGTAATCATTTTGACCTTTGCCCTACATCAAATGGCAGGTGCTTACACTATCTTCATCAGTTTTCCCGGACTTCTTCCCACAGTTTTACTCCATTTAAACTTGGATTCACGCGCGAGATTGGAGCATGTCGATTCGTAGATTTCCACGGCTCGAGTTTCCGGTGGCAACGTTGAAGTGCCGATAAAAATCTGAATTTCCATTGGCGAAGGCGGAACCCACCGGCTTTGGAATATGATTTCCATGTATTTACAAGTTTTGGCCACGAAATTTACAGGAAACAGCTGGCTGTTGGCTGCCAGATGGCGCCATATTGTTGGAAAGTCCCTAAATAATTCTCTAGGACCTTTCTCAGTACATGTTGAATATTTTTTCTGAAATAGACCTTTCTCTCTATTTTTAACATCGTAAAAGTCCAAACGCTAAGCCATGAATTTAAAAATTAATTTTATTCAGGGGACAAATGCTTTTTCGTTCTTTTTTAAGTATCATTTGTACAGTCACAACGCAGAAAACTCTTTTCTTTTTCAAGAAAACTTATAACAATTAAAATCTTCAAACATGACAAATTCTTATTAATTACAAGTTACAGTCGATATTTAAATTTAGAACTTAAACACCAAATTACTCTTGATTTCGATACTTTTTTACGCTAGTTATTCTAAAAATGGTGAAATTTTGCAATGAACTGCCAGTTGACGCCATGTTGGTAGAAAGTTCCTATACAATTCCCTAGATAGTTGATCAATACACATTTGTGATTGTGTTAGGTCATCCACCCGACTTCCTAGCGTTCGTCATCACGATACTGATGATGCTGCTGATGGCTGCGGGTGTGAAGAAGTCTTTGGTGTTCAACAATGTCCTGAACGCGATCAACCTGGCTGTTTGGGTATTCGTAATGGCGGCGGGAATGTTCTACGTCGACAGTGACAATTGGCGCCTGCATCAGGGCTTCGTACCATACGGCTGGAGTGGTGTAAGTAAACTAACTAGTACCTCATTTGCTATTAATTTAATTTCTTGTTAATTTGAAATTTACACTAGAATTACAGTAAATTTATAGAGATATGTAGATTAAAGCAAAGACGCGAGGGAAATGCAAAGCAAATTTATAGAATTAAATATACATATGGAAAATTAAATCCTTGATAATGTAATACTTATAACAAAATATCGTCGTATAAATAAGTATATTTTGTTATAACGTTATGCTGCACAATTAATTAAATAACTGAGACATTGTATATTTCTTATATTTACGTTCTATAATTTTCTTTCGTTGCTGTTAAATCAATGTTAAAGTATATTATTTATAATATACGTGTTTATTATATAATGTGTGATAAGTATTTACCCTGAAACATGATAATTCTGTTTAAATAACGTGTTTTTAAAAACAAGTCATTTAGACTTCTTGCAGAAATAAATAATTATAACTTTACACAAAAGAATTAAACAAGCAACTCAAATACCAACTGGTAACATTTCCCAAATGTATAAAACAATGTATTACACATTTAAAAATTCATACTTTTTTCAGAAACAAATAATTCTAACCTCTCAACAGAAATACGTACACGTTACCATAACTTTACACTGCACAATTAGACAAACAACTCAAGTACCGAGCCATAACATTTCCCATGCAGTAGTACTGCACGAGTATTTTCATTACTCGCTGTATACACCTGGCAGTGTACATTTGGGAATGCGAGAGTTATGCTAGCACGTTCTCGGCGGCGACGAATATCTGTGTGTGTGTGTGTGTGTGTGTGTGCACGAAAGATTTTCCGCCGGCGGCGGCGGCGGTTTCCACGTATTCGGCGGAACAATGGCAAACTTGTTGCACCAGATGGGATTCGCCGAGCTCTCAATGCCGAGAGCGACGCTACTATCTTTCTACGTGTGGGAATACGTGTTGGAATGAATGAGAGAGAGTGAGTGTGGGGGGGGGGGAGGAAGAGGGGGAGGGGGGGAGAAGCCGGAAATCCATGCATTCCTGTTCTAGCAAAGCCGAGAGATGGATCGGGAAAATTACCAAGGGCCGAGTGTATCCTCTTTTCGCACGAAATCCGGCAACATCCGCTCTTACCATTTGTGCTTGCTTTTGTTGTCTACTTGCTGAGGGATCAAACTCTTTAGAATTCGGTCGTTCCTGAGACTAGGAGTCGCCAGTTCCGATTTTTTAAGGCAAATGTTCATTTGAAAGTGTTAAAAGGTGGATTTTATTTGGTATTTTTTCAATTTAATATTTTATAACTTTCAATGCAATATATAGTTACTTACGAAATTGAATGTACAGTTGTATGTTCTAATAAACAATTAATATGTTACATTTAAAAAATGTAATGTATTCCTAATTTTCTTTGCAAACGTTTAAAAATAGAGGTCTTTTATTGTTTTATACATTTATAGTGTTTTTTATTGTGTTTGCTTTTGTTGTCTACTTGCTGGGGGATCAAACTCTTTAGAATTCGGTCGTTCCTGAGACTAGGAGTCGCCAGTTCCGATTTTTTAAGGCAAATGTTCATTTGAAAGTGTTAAAAGGTGGATTTTATTTGGTATTTTTTCAATTTAATATTTTATAACTTTCAATGCAATATATAGTTACTTACGAAATTGAATGTACAGTTGTATGTTCTAATAAACAATTAATATATTACATTTAAAAAATGTAATGTATTCCTAATTTTCTTTGCAAACGTTTAAAAATAGAGGTCTTTTATTGTTTTATACATTTATAGTGTTTTTTATTGTGTTTGCTTTTGTTGTCTACTTGCTAGGGGATCAAACTCTCGGGAATTCGGTCGTTCCTGAGACTAGGAGTCGTCAGCTCCGATTTTTTAAAGCAAATGTTCATTTGAAAGTGTTAAAAGGTGGATTTTATTTGGTATTTTTTCAATTTAATATTTTATAACTTTCAATGCAATATATAGTTACTTACGAAATTGAATGTACAGTTGTATGTTCTAATAAATAATTAATATGTTACATTTAAAAAATATAATGTATTCCTAATTTTCTTTGCGAACATTTAAAAACAGAGGTCTTTTATTGTTTTATACATTTATAGCGTACATTCAAAAGGTGTGTTTTATTTGGCATTTTTGTTTAGGACGTTTTGAATCTTTATTTAAATATGTAATTTGTTGAACATATTTAATCAATTTCAGTGCAATAAACAGTTATTCACAAAATTAAATTCATAGTTGTATGTTCGTATGTTCCAATAAACAATTAATATATTACTTTAAAAAACCTTATACAGTAACCACAGTATCAGCTTTCAATTCTATCTTTTCATTTCTCTTTCCACGTTGTGTCGAAAAACGCGCAACCTTTGACTTTTTGTGCCAGAGATGATAACTTTTGCCCAATATTACATCATCCTTGGTGGACCCATTTCGTTTATTTAAGAGATAGATATGGCTACCGTTTTACATAACCGTTTTTTTCTGCATTTTTATTTTAGTCGAGGTTGTCACTGTTTATCAATCTAATGTTTTTTTAAAATTAAACACTCTTTATTATTTAAATCCTGTGAAAAAGATCTAATAAAAATTTGTGTCGAGTCGTGTAATATTCGTCATTAATAAGCTCATCAAGAGCTTTAAATTCTACCCTTTTCTTTCTTTTCACACCTTTTTCAACATTGCACAGGAAAGCGTGTAACCTTTGACTTTTGCCGATATCTATTGGCCAACATTATATCATCTCTGCAGGTTCCATTTTTCCTTCTCTTTCTCTTTCTCCGGCAAGCAGCAAATTTTCCCCGAGCGTGGGCGATCGTAGGCGAGAAGCAATGGGTGACCGCGCCTCGAAATCGCTGCCGGCACTCGAGCGCCCCCTTTGCGTGGGTGCAACTGAACTTTTAAGGTCATAGAGCAAGTGTTAATCATTGGAAATACGAGCGATTTTCCTCGTTTCCTACGACTGCTCCGACTTTTATAAATCAGCAGACAAGTTGAATTCCAATTTTTCAGGTAGTACTTAACATTTCTCATCGATTGGAGCTTCTTCACTGTTTCCTGGATTTGCTAAAGCTCAGTCGCTGAGATATGAATCGGAAAAATGAGATTTATTCCTGGAATATTCTCTTTTACGAGCTTTTTTTCCAAGGTTTAAGTTAATTTATTGTCAAATACCGTTAAATTAGATTTAGACCTGCAAAGTATTATATTTATATTTTTTTTTGGCATTTGAAATGTCAAAAATTATTAGTTTTGCAATGTTGTTATAAAATTAACGAAAGCTAGTCGATGCAGTTAAATATTTCGGCAAATTTAATTTTGAACTAATGGAAACTAGTGAATGCAATCAATAATAAAATATGTCACTTCGAATTTAAATTAAAAACTTAAACGTACATCGAATTACTTCTCAATTCAATTACATTATCCCGCGATTGAGGAAGAAGAGCTGATAAACTTAGCGCTCTCTTTTGATTTTTTAATGCCTTTTATATAAATCAGCAGACGAGTTGAATTGAGATTTTTCACGCAGTACTTAACATTTCATCTCAATCGGAGCTTCCACTCTGTTTTCTGCCTTTTCTAAAAGCCAGCCAGCGAGATATCAATCGAAAAATTCATTTCATCGTGAAGGAACACTCGCTCGCCGAGCCTCCAGAATAATTAGGTTTCGTCAAAGAGCCCAGAGAGGTTAGGAGAGGCACACGGAGTAATAGTGGGGGGGGGGGGGCGCCACCGTCAAAGTGGAAGTTAATTTCCTTCGAATAGCCCAACTCTTACTCGGAGCGAGTATTTCGATTTAGTTTGTGCTTTCACAGTTTCGCCGAGCAGTTTTTCGGAGTGCGCCACTGCAGTTCAGGAACATTCATTCGATTTTCCAACTCTGGCTTTTCCTCTCCCTTTTCTCTCGCGGCTTTCTTGGCCGCCGGTATTGGGAATTCATAAGCGAGGCTCTCGGCGGACGCCTGCTAAAAACTTAAATAGACACCGGCCTCACAAAGCCCGGCCACTCTTTACGATATTATATTCGCTTGGGGAGTGAATGGTGGGGGAAACCTCTGGTCGGCCATGTCGCTAGTGAATTTTTAGTTCGAACTAATTGTATCATAAATTTCGTTACTATGTTTGCAAGTACCACGTCGTAGGAATATTTCTGCAACACAGAACTCTGATATTGTTTAGGTAAAGCCAAAAAAATGATTTGTTATTATTTATGGGAAATATGGCTGCTGTTCTACGTAGCCGATTATACGAATTTTTATTCTAGCGGAAGATATCGCTTTTTCGAACTTATCGATCGTGCTTTTTACGCTCAACTTGGTACTATTTGTTATACAGATAAAAAACTAAGAGGAATATTGAAAGAACCTCTCGTAGTCTACTAAATAAACCTGCTAACAATATCTGGTACAAATTTTAACAGTATCGATTTATTGGTTGACAGGTTAAGGTACTGTTTCAATAACCATAGCTTTACCGACACTGCCATACTGTATTTATTATTTATACTAAATTAACCAAACAATTTGTATTATTTAAGACACAGATATGGCTGAATATATTTGTTATACAGAATAAAAATTGAAAGAAATTTTAAAAAACCTCGCGTAGTCTACTAAATAATCCTATTAACAATATCTGATACAAATTTTGAACTGAACTGATTCATTGGTTGAGAGGTTATGACAATGTTCCAATAACGATAGCTTCATCGAAATTAGTATACTGCCTTTAATATTGTGAATATCGAAATAGAATTTACAAGATAGTTAGTCTTAATTATATACTTCAATAAATATATAACCAGTGAACCATTCGGCAGGTGCTTGCTAAGAACTTAAATAGACATTCGCTGAGAGAGCCAGTAGTGGGGGAAGCTTACCTCGGCTCGATTATTTCAAAGTGAATTTTTAGCCCTAACTAATAATATCGTAAATTATATCGTAAATTAACAGCAACTTATATGGAGCTTAAATGAACCAAACAATTTGTATTATTTAAGAGATACACAAGACTATTTTGAAGGCAAAAAGTTGATTAAAAATATGCTATAAAAATTTCAACCGTATAAATTCATTAGTTGATAGGTTATGTTAGTATATCAACGATACAATCACTAAACTGGTTATTTCTAAAGAAATTAAATTTGCAGGACAATTAGCCTTAATTATCCACTCCACTAAATTAATAATGAACAAAACTCTTGGCCGATGCCTGCTAAAAACTTAAACAGACACCAGGATACAAAATCTACTTGCTCTTTACGGTATTAGATTGGCTGAGTGAGTCGGTGGTGGGGAAAGGAAACCTTGCCTCGGATCCCCTCGGCTATTTCTCACTGGATTTCATTGGGAAATTAGAAGCGGCAGTCTTACTCTTGCTTCCGTTCTTTTATTTGCCACGTCGCAACGCGGCGCTCTCTAATCTTTCCTTTCCACCTGCTGCGCGCAATTCCACCGGCGAAAAAGCTTTCTGAAATATTACACGGCCTGAAGAAAGCCTCCCACAAATCCTCCACCCATCCCCCCTTTCTGCTCGGAGGGCATTGGGGACGCATGTATGACTCTGTTTCCAGTACTTCCTTGCCTTTTTGCCCCTTTATGCCCTTTATGCTGGAGCGGGTGTAGATGAGGTCGATGAGTATGCTAGTATCGTGAGTGTTATATGATTCAGGGCACACATAACCTAGGAAGGGCGGGAAATCGATTTTTCAAAAGAGCATTGATTTGATTATACAGGAGCTATGCTAGTATTATACATGCTATATGATTCAGGGCAAACATAACCTAGGAAGGGCGGGAAATCGATTTTTCAAAAGAGGATTGATTTGATTATACAGGAGCTATGCAGTATCACACATGCTATATGATTCAGAGCAAACATAACCTAGGAAAGGGCGGGAAATCGATTTTTCAAAAGAGCATTGATTTGATTATACAGGAGCTATGCTAGTATTATACATGCTATATGATTCAGGGCAAACATAACCTAGGAAGGGCGGGAAATATATTTTTCAAACGAGCATTGATTTGATTATACAGGAGCTATGCTAGTATCATACGTGTTATATGATTCAGGGCAAACATAACCTAGGAAGGGCGGGAAATCGATGTTTCAAAAATGTTCTTATTTGCTTGTTCTATTCGGTTAAATAAATCAAAATTTGCCATCAAATAATTCCAGGCACATTTTCCGACCAACCTAACCTATCAGTCTCCGCTAGTGCAAATAATGCCGGACACAATTGACCCAGTTTCTTCAACGGACAAATGACATTAATGAGCAATTACAATCTAACGAACAGGTGTTTACCGGGGCAGCGACGTGTTTCTACGCGTTCATCGGTTTCGACATAATCGCTACCACTGGGGAGGAAGCGACCAATCCGAAGAGGAGCATTCCTCTGGCAATCGTGTCCTCGCTCATCATAATCCTGGTCGCCTATGTCACCAGCAGCATGGTGCTAACACTAATTGGTGAGTTCTCTCATTAGCAGACCGATATATCCTGTCAACTCCAGCCAAACTCACTCAGAGAACTTCTGCTAGAAGTTCGAGCCACTGCTATGTCAATACCGAATTGACAAACTTTGGTGCATACTTCGGTTTTTGGAAGTTCGGTGCAACTTCTCTCCCTCGAAGTTTCGGCTATTCGAAAATCGTCGTATATTATTTGCATAATTATCTTGAAGTATATGTATTATACAGTATTTAAGTATAACACATACCAATTACATATATTTTATATAATATCATACTATATGCTAGTTTTTTCTTAAGTTTTCATTTATTTCAAGATAAACCATACAAATAATATAATACACTCAGTGGGTAAAAAAAGAAAACTGTCTCCTCGAAAACATATTTATTTTTAGAAGGAAGAATTTTGTCTTTGATAAGAAAATATTTTCCAACATTTTTTCCTATTTATCCACTGTGTAAGAAATAAAATGACTCTTTCAGTTCCCTTCGACGAGGTCGATCAGGACTCGGCCCTGGTGGAGATGTTTGGACACGTGGGTGCTAACAAGTGCAAGTACATCGTGGCAGTTGGCGCTCTCGCCGGACTTACGGTCTCCATGTTCGGCAGCATGTTCCCCATGCCAAGAATAGTCTACGCTATGGCCCAGGATGGCCTGATATTTCGGTAATTCACAATCGAATATCAAGTGTTTCTTCCATTTTTGATTTATGTAATTACAACTACAATTATATAAGACAGAAAAATAAATAAGGTTAGTATATTAATTCAAATTGGAGGCATATTTATTCAATAAGTCTGGAATTTGAATTAACATATGAGGCTTTATTATATTTATTATATTTATAATTAATTCCTAAAAATTATCCTCTTTCACTTTACATTTTTTATTTACCACTTTCTGCTAAAGTATTAAATAAACACACAAAGCCTGACACATTTGCCCACCAATGAGATTTGAGAGGAAGATTCCTTGCCGTTTCCTGTGCGCAGGGGTCTGAGCCAAGTATGGCCGGCGACCGGCACGCCAGCATTGGCCACTTTGACTTCCGGCCTGTGCGCCGCGTTCGCTGCGCTCCTCATCCAACTGGAGGTTCTCGTGGAGATGATGTCGATTGGCACCTTACTCGCCTACACTCTTGTCTCCACCTGTGTCCTGATTCTGCGTTACCAACCGCACACCACCAATCTTGTGGAACTGCTGCCGCAAAGTCTTCGTACTCCCTGCCGATCGCCCACCAAGGAGACTCAGGGCAACGGTCAGGTCACCTATGGCAAAGAGCTCAGACCTGACCAACTCACCACTGCCCTCAACACTGTCCAGGCTTCTCAGGGTGGACTCTCAGTCTCCAATAATGGCCAGCATATTACAGTGAGTTGTATTAATTTATATTTTATATTTTATAATTTATGTATATCATTTAATTATACCGACTATTATAAATGCAAGATTTTTTAATGAATGTATAGTTGTCGAGAAAGAACTAATAATAATAATAACATTATATTATGCAGGGTAAATAAATGCATTTGACTCATTGTCAGGTTTTTATTTGAGTGATATTTCGTTGATGTTTCATTCCTTTTAATATTTTGACATTACTCTTTTAATAACCTGTATAAATAATAAGCATTGCAATATTTACAATATATTTGCCATTTGCCATTAACTAAAGATAATTGATAATCCAATACAAAAACTAATACACGAAATACTATTTACATAATAAATAAAATGTAGTATAGTTTCAATGTTATTTTCAAGATAATCGAAAAAAATGCGTAGTTTTAATGTTAATAAAATATAGAGGCGAATAATAAGATATATTGTTTCCAGGTGAGAAAAGTGAGGAGAGCCAATAGTTCCTCGCCTGACTCTGACGACACCTATGGCGGCGAAGAAGACGAAGTCGGTTTGGGTAAGGACGACCAGTACTTGGTCAGTGACAAAACCGAAAATAAGTTCTACGGCAGCGTACACGCTGCTGCCGCGGCATCCAGCTGCGGAAGTACGCATCAATATCCAGGAACCACTCCAATTATCGGCCCCCCCTTGAACTATCTTCAGCGCAAACTGCAGGTAAGATGGTGCGGATTAACTCTCGATTTCGCCGCTAGAGCTCGCGATCCGCGCTGCTCGGTTATTGGCTAGACGCTCACGGCAATCCTTTGGTGAACCTTCACGCTTCGGAGCGAAGCTTTGATAGGAAGAATCATTATTAGGGCAAACATACACCTGAATTAGTTAGACATTAAATTATATTTAAAAAAAGAGGATAAAAAAAGTATTAGCGCTGTTAGTATTTTTAGAATAAGTTTTCTTGTTTGAGAAAATGTATTCCTGTTTAGACAGACACAATTATACAAACTTAAAGTAAACAATTTCTTATTTCTATATGAAAATGTAAAAACAGCAGTATTTTACTATTTTATAAATGGGTTATTTTTTGTGATAACTGTAAGCTTAATTTTACGAGTAATAGTAAATATGAATATTTTATTTTCTTAGGACAAACAATGCTGCGTTATAACTACATTTTTAGTGATTCCAGGTGTATGTTCGCTCGGAAAATAGGTTAGAATTTATCGTTAGTATAAGACATTGTCACTAGGCGACGCAACCCGCAGACTCCTGTAGTCTCTCCTGGTAGCCTCCCCGTTTCTTGCTAGAGCACTCTAACTTTTAGACGGCACAGTTCTTGTGTCCTGCTATCTTTCCATGGGTCGACCGAGGTCCTGCTACCGAGGCATCCGGTCGTTACGTCATGAAGCTCGTCGGCATCCTGTACATCTTGATCCTGATCTTTGATCTGATTATCGTCTGCGGAATGGGTACGAAATCTACTTATAATTATTTATGTTACGTATACAAAGTAGTAACGTGCCCAAGGTTTTTGGAAAAAATTTTCTCATGGAAGGAAACTATTCTCTTTACATTGAAATAGATTTTTTTGAAAGTGTGTTTCAAGAAAGTGAAGTATTAACAAGTGTGTCCTTGTGGATTTCCTTTTTGAAAGAAATACATTTTCTTTGAAAAGATAGTTTTCATTTTAAGAAAATTTATTCTGAAAATAGTGGGTCTGTCATATTATTTTTAGTTTGTATAAATATCGTAAATGGACATAGCCATCAATTACCATAGCCAACAATTTCAAGTTGGTCAATAATAATTTATAATGTTAAATGAAGTCGATGATGGCTAAAAAAAGGATTGAAAATTAGCTATAGCTATACAGCACGAAAAACCGAGACAACTTATCCCTACGTGTAACGGTTTTCGATCGATATAAAACTTTCACCTCGATTTCCGAAAAAATTACAGCTTGCAGGCATAACTTATGAATTAAACACAGTCTAATTTATTTTTATGAATCCAATGAGCTAAAGAGCAAGGAAATTGGTCCATGCATTCAAGAGATATGAATTTCCTCCTGTTATTAAAATTCAGATTCAGACCAAAAATGTCCATCACATATTTTCCACGCTAGATGACAGAACGTTCACATGCTTTCCACGCTAGATGGCAGAACGTGATGAAAGAGACTAACTAACACAAGATGGGTGGATGTCTTTTTTCTTTGACGTTCGAGTACTTGGTTATGTAGGCTATTTTATGACAGCATCGTGCATGGATATCTCAAAAATTTAACAGTTTTATTCTCTTATTGGCACAGCTTTATGAAAATGATTCAACTAATCCCTCCTCAAATTCTAAGGCTGATAAGCAATATCCTCTTATTCAATACAATTATACACTAACAAAGTTGCGAAGTGCATATCCAGCAGCCACTCTAACCAAAAAGCTATAATTTATTAAGCAAGTGCTACTTTAGGTCTTTCGTGTAAATGATTTCTGAACTACGAATCTTACAAGTAATCAGTATTTGCTCGGAAAACTTTAGATCTTTCACTTTTGTAGTATTTGAATTATGTATTTCTTCAGCAAGTTTGAAATCCCTTGTCAAGTTTAACACTCAAATGTGTCGAATAAGGGAATTAATAGAACTTATTAAATGTTGATCCTAATCACAATATTATTAATTTAGGGGCATACTAGTCATGGAAAATCAGTATCTCCTCATCAAATTTCAAACCTTACCACAACCAATAAAATGAAAAAAAACGCCAAGTTGTCCTTCATTCATTATATTTTAAATTTAAATTAGTTTCACATTGATTGCTTACCTCGCAATGAAGCGCGCAAACGCCAAGCTTTTTTATTATTGTTAATTTTGTTGTTCTGAATTATAGCTCGGCTTTCGTTTACCAATAATATCTATTTCTATTTTTGATTATTCTTAAATGATTTTGGCGAGGGTTGTGGATTGGCGTTTCTTTTTCATCTTATTGGTTTTGGGGGGGTAATTTTGTTTCTAAAAGAGTTCTCGAATAAGAATTTTGAAGAGAGTCATTTTATTTCCTTTATAAAATGATTTTGATCACACACGACCTTTATAAGACACCCTCTAAGTTTAACACGTTTCGTGCCGAATTTCTACTTAGCTGCCGAATTGAGCTTAAGCTCAAGCCAAGCTTAAACCAATATATTTTGATTATACAAGCAATCCCGAAAATTATTATCAACGGTAGCATTCGGCAAAGTTTCTCTAAACAATTAGAAAAGGTTTACATCCCAAAAAACAAAAATAAACAAATAACTATACATCCCAAATTCATAACAGTCTTTTCTTTTGAAAATCAGTGAAATAGAAAGAAAATCAGGAAATATTTTCTGCTATAATCCGTCGATACAAAATTATTTGCAATATCGATTATGGGGTTTCATTTACTAATTTTCAACGCATAGAATCACATGTACATATTGCAACGTATTTCGAAACCTGCTGTACACTGCAACATTGATGACCTGGATGGCAAATCACATGAAATCGATGCGACACGGAACGTACTAATGACTATTCTCGGGTAACTAGCTGTCCTTCTAATTGGCGATATGTTTCCAGGAAATATGGGAACGTTCACGACACTCTTAATGTTCGCGTTCCTGTTCGCAATAATCGGAGTCCTCATGGCTATTAGCAGAAAGCCTCAGAACAGGTGGGTGTGCACGACAGATACAAATTAATGATTCTAGATACCAGTGGCGCATCCAAAATGTGGGTTTTGAAATAGATTTGGAAAACAATTAATTTAATTATACTGATTGTTAATTAGTAAATTAATTCAAGTTAGTAAAAAAAACACTTAATGCATCCCTAATTGATTCAGTCAATTTAGGATGCATACAAATTTAACATAAAATAAACAAAAGTAAAAATAAAAATAAAAACTAAATGAAAAAGTAGAAAAGATCAACATTTTCTGGATGCGCCACTCTTATATTCCCCGGCGGTGTTTAAATAAGTGCGACAGTGGTTCCTCGAGGTTTAATAGCAGTTTTCGGGAATGATTTACAGGAACAGCATGATGTTCATGACTCCGGGCCTCCCGTTTGTCCCAGCGATAGCAGTCACCGTGAATATTTATCTCATCTTCAAGCTGACCATCCTCACTCTCGTCAGATTCACCGTCTGGATGACACTTGGTAAGTTCTCTAATATTCTCCAAGTTTCTATTGTTGGGTATGTTTCAGTTTAAAAAGTTTGATAAAAGTATGAATGATTGTGTCCAAAGTAAGGTTAGGAAGCACTCGACCGATTTGTAGAATTATTTCTAATTGGAAAGTGTGTAATGTACAGGTTATGTTACTCGGAATGAAGTGTCTAAGCTTCAAAACACTGGTTTTAGGGTACAATATATTAAATTAACATTAACCTAGAAATACAGGTTAGGAATCCATTCAGTGCATATCTTCTAAAGTCCAGTTATTTGATTATATCACTTAAATTATGCTATTTTCTGCAAAGATGGCAGAGTTATTGTACTTCACAATTCCCCAGGTTTGATCATGTACTTCCGGTACGGAATAAAGCACAGCAGTCTGGAAGAGGGTAGCACGAGCGAGCGGGTGGAGGTGAGCGCGCCATCTGGCACAGCTGGGAACATCGAGCTGACAGTGACCGATCATCAAAGGCAGCAGAGTCATCCAGCAGCCTATGTAAACCCAGACCGCAGTATTTACGAGGGTCAGCAACTCGATGATTTCGGCCAGCCGGTCTTCGGCAGCACAAATTTCGGTGGCACGCCGAACCAAGCCACCCAGCAGCAACAACAGCAGAGGCCTGCTGGCCAGGCGACCGCTCTCTTCGTGGACGAGGCGAACTTCCCCACCTGGGACGATTGAAGCTAAGCAGCCTCGAGCCTCCGCTATACATATATAAATAAGATATATACAGATATATATACATATGATTAGTAAGCAAGCCGGGTTGGCATCGAACGTTCACCGATGATACCTGACCCCTGCCGAAGCCCCCGGGTACTTCCTAGTAGGAATCTTTTTCTTCAGAACCCAGTTGGACCATCGCGCCTGAAATCCTTTTATTTCTTCTTTATCTACCAAGATAGCACGATGATGTTTTAAAAACATTTTTAAAACGCCCGATAGAGATATTTGCATCGTCTTTGCCCACCAATGTCCTAAAAACGTGGAACAGTTTGATAGACGTCCAATGTTACGAAATGGAACATTTTAAAGACGTCAATAATATATAACTGATAGGGCTTTCAATATATATTACTATGCAACATTCCAAAAGCAATATTTTTAAATGTTAATTCAGTGAAATCGATGTTTGGTTTGGAGAACACAACCAATTTTAAGGTTATGCGTATATACTATTGAAACAATGTGCAATTATCAAATAACCGTATATTAAAGGGATTTTTAAAAAAGTCTTTAAGACTTTATGTGCTACTTGGGTAGATTACTCAATTTTTTCAATGACACAATGCAGCCTAGTTTTATTTGGCATGCCAAAATGGATGTTAACATGCAAATTTTGGATTGCGTAAATAATTGCATTCCCATAATAATCTGTAATTGAAATTAGAGCAATCGAAATGTTCTATTCTCTTAATACAGGAGTTTTGATCGACCGATGCTCTGCTGGGCCTGATTTAGATTACTCTTTCTTCCAATGATGGGTAGCCTTATAGGTTATGTGCAGGCAAGTATTTTTAATCTCCTAATTAAATAGCAAAATGATTAGCAACAAGTAGTTGTGTAT
Organism: Ectemnius lituratus; assembly: GCA_910593735.2. Classification (NCBI taxonomy): domain Eukaryota; kingdom Metazoa; phylum Arthropoda; class Insecta; order Hymenoptera; family Crabronidae; genus Ectemnius; species Ectemnius lituratus. The sequence continues at coordinate 5,126,597 of OU343045.1, forward strand.
CAACGCACCCTCGTAAGAATCGTGTGTTAATCACGCAGGCAACTATTTAGCGCAATCGAAACTTGGATGAAAACACTTAACTTAAAAGACCTAACCTAAAAAAGGGGCTCTGACGTACCCGGGGATTCGCCGGGGTGTCCGAACTTGTTGACTACTGTTTGGGACGAATGTAGCAAATAATTTTTGCGGCAATATTTATTATCCTAGTTGTACACTGCGTTCGTTAAGAGGACAGCTAAGAGGACGAACAGAAGGCTAAGGGCACGGCGAGACCATTATCATTCTTAGTATAAGAACGAAACTTGTGTTTTCCAAGCGAGCGTTTCAATTGGTCGGTTAGGTTCGAGCAAGAGAACGTTCAAAATAAGAGTATGATCGAATGGGAGTAAAGAAGCACGAGACAAGAAACTGTTCCTCACTGTGAGAATGTCGAGACAAGAGCGTGTCGCGTCACGTAGAGCTGCGAGAAAGATCGAGGGACGAAAGACATTGGTCGATCAGGAGGAAGAAAGATCAGTCATCTTGCCTAAAAAATCTAGTCTTTCCCGTAAGAGAAGTTCTAGTCTATGACATATTGTAATCCTACACCTAAGCTTACTATGGTAAAAGAAAGAAGAAAAGAAGAATGAAGAAGGGGAAGTCACGTGCGTCGAGGACCAATCCTAACCAAAGCCTGCTCGCGAGAGAATCATCAGCCAATTACAATCGGGAGTGAAAAAAGCATCAAAATAACCTTAGTACAATTAAAAACGACATTAATCAGATAAATGTTAGGTTTAGTTTTAATTAAAAATAATAGGCTTTCACTTTCTTAAAATCATTCCTCCAACAGCAATATTTAATTAACTGTTGATTTGCTTCCGAGCAGACCTTGGTTCGGTGGGTTCAAGACGATAACGGGGAGAGGAACTCGTTCGATTCTTTGATTTACACGTAACACAACACTTTGTATAAAATAACCTAGCCTGTAAGAGCGAGGGTGGGTGGTGCGGATCACCCCGAGACCGTCGGTACTTAAGCGACCCTTAAGGGTGGATGCCGAGGCAATTAGGGGCGGCGGGGGTCGGATCCGTCTTGGGGGTAGCAAGGGACGCAGAAAGGATTCCTTTCCATGTACATAAACACTTCTTGATGTTCCGAGATATTCGTTTTTCGCGTCAATATTCTCCTGTGCGAGAAAGGAGGAGGACGATGAGCAGGCGAAACTCTCTAATTCTCTATGCTTCACTCTACCCGTGTTAGTGTGTGTGTTCCACGCGATTGTTCGCACCGGTTTATCAGTGAAATCGAGAATATCCAAGCGATTGCTCGTCGGCGGGTACGACGATTTGCAACCCTTTCCTCTCGCGCTCTGTCTTTCCACCCCGAGGCCTTTCCGCCCAAGACTCGTCGTCGTACTCCACTGCTCTATTTCTACTATTCTTTCGTAGAAACTTCGACATTTCAATAACGAGGCGAATGCCGGATGTTCTTGGGCTGAGAGGTTAGGGATCACCCGATTACCCTGCTCTGTCTCACTAGGAAGTACCTCGAGTCGTCCGAAACTCCACATGCCCATCTCCGAAGTAGTCATTGACCAGACAGGCCAGAAAATCTCTGGCACGTTGAATCCAATAGCGCAGTAAGATTAGAAAACGTCTTCGGTTCTGCATACGAGAGATAGGTTATGTCGTCTAGTTAGTTTTCGGCCCTTTCCCTTTCACTTTCCGTTCGACTCTGTGCCTCGAGAAAAACAGCTCGACTAAAGATCCATGCTTGTATGGATCTGTGATCCGAGAGAGACGATCCATCAGATCGCTCCATCGTAGAGCAAAGACCTGTCTGTCTTCTTAGGAAGGCAACTGTCTATTCTGCCCAGACTGCGTTCGGATTGGATGCTTATGTCTTAATAAAAAAGTTCATTAAAGTTATCATTAAATTTGAGGTTACCGAATTTAGTGACTAATATTGACAATTCTCTCATATGGGAATGCTTAAATACTCTTTAACTTGTTTGAAACTACATTACAGGCAATTACAAGCCCATTATTAATAACTATAAAGAGCTACGTTGAATGAAAATCATTCACGAGGATTTCTAACCGTGAAAAATGACATTTTAATGGCGCTGTAACTACATTTGTGCGCGCTTTCATCGACGCCAATTAACGGACTGCTTATTGGCGCTTGATACGAATAAGCGTCCAATCCCAACGCGTCCTTGGCATGGAACGGTCAATTCGTACATGGCGAGTAGATTTCTAGTTAGAAAGAGACGTCTAGCATACTACATAGAACAGCAAGAACAAAGGCAAGAGGAAACTTAAGTCTCTCCGTTTAACTCGTAATTTCTCTCTCTCTCGATCGAGTCTTTACATATCTCTACGTATGGGTACGGTGATATCTTTTCACATATCAGTCTGTGCACGTTTGTCGCACACACAATATACCACAGATCAGCGCGGCCGACGCGAGCAAGGATGTTGATAGATTATATTTGATCACTATACATATACATATTATACATATATAAATATATATATATTATATATATATTTATCTTTAAGTATTACCGCGTCTGTTACAAGCGAAAGAAAGAAGTTTTCTAATATACACATATATATACCTGTATGTACAAGTATATGTATGATACATTATACATATATACATATACACACGTGCGAGAGGATACTTTTTAATGGGAGGACAAACGAGAGCAGATTTCCGAGGGAAGGAACAAATGTTGTTATTCGGAGCATCTGATTTATCCAACTATGTACTTACTACTAAAATCAGCATCGAGTATGTACATTGTTTTTTTTGTTATGACGTTTGCAGATATTGCAGTTTGTTACGAGCCCTTTTATTCCACTATATAATATTCTCAATGCAGAGAAGAGTTGTTGAACATTAGTAATTAGTTAAAACTAGTAGATGTATAGAGCAGTGTATACTTAAGCGATTTAAAGGTAGTAGATTGTTTAATTCCAGTACAATTACTAGAAGAAAGATCTACAAGTTAGTTCCTATTAATGAATTATTTTTTGTTGTACATATCGTAAACAATATTGTAATATTTTCTTTCGATGCTATTTTCAACATAGTCAGTAAAAACATTTCACGTAGATCACATAAAATAGTAGAAAGTAACTTCCAAGGAAAGTAAAACACAAAACGCTTTTTGACTCGGGAATTATTGGACGCCAGATGGCAGTAACTGTCGCCGAATAACCTCATTGGTTCCTATTCTTCGCGACAGTGAGATTCCGAGGCTGAGTGAGGAAAGAGAATGACGAGATGGAGTAGTGGGCATGCAGACAGACTAGTTGTACGTCGAAGCACGCACTGTCATTGCCAGAAAAGAAAAAAGCAATTTGGCAGTGAAAGTAAAGCTGCTCCACAGAATGCAACATCGTTGCGAGCATTTTACTTGTGTGAAAGATCCTTAGGTTGTCGTCGTGCTATAAATTATATAAAAGCTAAGTAATATAAGAAATGAACATTTCTTTCATGATCTCCCATATTTTTGATCTTACACATGTAAAACGATATTATTTTTGAGTCTACAACTTTTAAAAAAACAGTCAATAATTTAGAATATTTTTTTAGTACTCATATCATACGCTTCTATAAACTTGTAGGTTTTTATTTCAATTATAAGACCTATTTTGATGCAAAATTTGAAAGTCCGACATTCCCATTTTTCGGGAATAGTAAATGCCTACAAATAGTAAGAAATGTTTATACGCACGACACAACCTCAAAGGTAGAAACAATGAAAAGCCAGGAAAGAAAAAATACTCAAGAGGATTCTACTCTGTGAAAGTACAGTGCCTGTGTAACTGTGTAGAGCAGAGCTGTCCAAGGCATACTCGTAGATAGTCATCCAATCAAATTGATCCGCTCTCTTGGTATAGGACTTTTGATTGGTTGATGCTCCTTTCTAGAAGAAGGCCTGGACAGTCCTGGTGTAGAGCCCCACACTCGACGTAGAAGAGACTCCTCGGAGAGGACTAGGAAACACTGACATATATCTAACACTGGATAGAACCTTGACCTGCTAGGTTATGTTGAATAGCGGGAAAGTGGCAGCCATGTTTAATACATTGAGTGCCGAATTTTGGAATACTGGCAGCCATGTTTTCAAATTACTATGTTTAAAATGCTCGTAGACTCATAGTATTTTAATTTTCGTATATTTCAGACTACACAGAAATATTTTCCACGTTGGTATATATTTTTGTATCTTAATTTATATGTTATTAAGTGGCACGAAAATCCTTAAAACGACAACATTTGTCCTATCCAGTTGCAGATGTACTTACAATTACTCATAAAATTGAACGTACACTTGTACAAATAGAAAAAATCACAATATATATTATACTTATATGTCCTAATAAACAATTAACAAAATTACTTTAAAAATTGTCAAGCATTTATTAATTTCTGTGTGAAACTATAAAAACAAAAGTATTTTACTATTTCAAAAAAAAAACATACTTTTCGCAATACAAGTGTATGTTCAATTTTACGGATAACTGTATATCAGTGCGTAGAAGAGACTTCTTGAAAAGGACTAGGGAAGTAGGAATCCTCGGCGGCCGGCAGGGAGAACGAAGGCGAAAAGGGGGCGGTGCTTCGGTCTTTGCTTTTTTAGTTAGCCTTTCAAATTCTTAGATAGGAGGAAATGGCCTATTTACAATGGCCACGTGATCAGTACAGGTTAGCCCAGCCACGAAGAACAATCTCCAAGAGTCCTGGGACAGAGAAACTAGGCTTCTGCTTGAAACACCATCCAATTAGGGCTGGCTCGGTCTGACTACAACTCTCCAATCTACTTCCCTTCAACTGGGTCGACCTGTACCCGCGTGCACTTTGCAGATCTTTCCCGGATTAACACACTTCCCCGCCAAATTCTGCTGGTGCAAGATGGCGGACGAGGCGATTGCGGTTTCAGTGACGAGATGGCGCTCTGATTAGCACTTATTGTTACTAGTTAACAGTGTACAATTGAATGGTTGCATGATCTCTATCGTTATCATTGTAATCTCCGATATGGATAGAGGGTGAACTACCTCACTTTCATTTTCCAATTGCTCTCGGTTCCGGAATATCCCCCCACTCCTCTCTCTCCCTCTCTCGCTTTGTCTCTCTCTGTCTTTCTGTATCTCTCTCTCTCTCTCTCTCACACACACACACTTCCCGCTACGACTACCTCGAATTTAGCAAGCGAAAATCCATTGGGAAAAAATGAATGGGGAGCCTAGAGAGTGAATTGAAGTAATGTAATCATTAGTTTAACCTCTACGCTGCTAGATTCGACTGTAGTCGAATTTTTTATTCGCGAATATGTTGATAAAAGTTCAGAGGAACTCGAAATGATATGAGTACTTCCATAATTAACGTTATTGAAATTTAATTTTACGTTTTGACTATATTTATTTACGTATTGTATTAACTTTCAATTCCAATCCAAATCTCATTTCCAAAACCAGATTATAGCTAAACTTTTAAAGGACCCACGCAGCGTAGAGGTTAGGTCGATTGTGTTTAGGAAGGATGCGAGAGCCGTTGAATGGGGATCGCATGGAATCCCACCGGATGTTCCGAGAAAGCGAGAGAGAGAGAGAGAGAGAGAGAGAGAGAGAGAGAGAGAGAGGGAAAGGGCGAAAGAGAGGGTTGAGGGAGAAGCAACGGGGGTGAAACTGGACGTATGACTGAGCCTGATCGAGGAAGAGAGTGCGAATGAATGATAAATGTCCTTTTCTTTCCCACTCTCGCTCTCTCTTTCTCTCTCTCTCCCTCTGCCACAGGGGGGAAAGGGGGGAAGAAGAATCGGGTGGAGGACACTCGAGATATACGCGTGTATCTTGGGGAGGCACATTACGCGCACCAGGAGGACAGAATTTTCCATGTAATATATATACCCTTACGTAACTACGTTGTTTAATATTGATAAGGATCAAAAATAAAAATGATTATTCCGAAATCAATCAGCAAATCGTTGCAGTTTTCTTTTCACTTATCCCATTAATAATTTTGCAAGGCCCATTTTATTATTATTATTATAATAATATAATAAAAATAATATTGAATCAAATCATTCCGAGTCAACTTCTAAATATCTCTATAACAGTTAAAACTGATTTATTTATATGTTAGAGATAAACTTATTTATCTCCAACTCTTTATTTGCCTTACAATTTCCCAACAATCAATTAATGAATTCTTATATATGAAATAAATGTGTTTATTTGTAGTAATTTATTTCTCTAACAAGTTCCAACAGTGCATCCACGAATTCTCATATGAGAGCCACTGTTTTGGCAGGTGACAGTGACCTCAATACATACTTTTCAGACACACACACACACACACACACAGGCATGTGCTCGCATTCATTCTCACAGCGACTTGGCACTTTACATATGCAAGTGCCATTTTAAGAGTGCTGAGATATCTGAAAGGAGTGTAAGGTTCCCCTTCCACTTAGGATTCCGGAAGAGGAAGTTCGAATTTCTACAAGGTGATTTCTCCGAAATTATTCTTTCGGATCGTTTCATTTCGGAGGATTGGCAGTGAAAAATGGAATCTTGCTTGGTCAAGCGACTGTTTAAGATTTACAGTTTTGAATTTTAGTAAGTTTTTTTATTAGTACGATGTAAGTACAGTGTTGGGATTCAGGAATTCAGATGCCTATGAATTAATATTGTCCTGCAAGTATGTGTATTATTTATTCTAATCCGTATATTTATAATAGTATATTGCGGATAAAAAAGTATTCGTCCACCAGTTTTTAAATAAATTAATACAGTAAATTATTATTCATTGGTAATGAAATAAATTCAACCAATTTGGATAATTCTTTCACCCTTGGAAAATATATTTTCTTCAGACGAACATAACCTACAATTTATTACGTTTACTCCTCGGGGAACCGAGCAGTGAGCATAAATGCGCCACAGGATGTATTAAAGCAGCTTCTTACTCAGAGGAAACTTGATATAACCACGTGAACCATTGAATTTAATGCGCTTTTCTTTGCGATCTAGAGTTAATGTAATCCAGGTAAATTGAAGGTTATAAAATACTGTGATGTTTAGTACTTATACAGGGTGCTTCAAGAATAACCTAAAATTCAAAAGAAATTGCTGTTTAGTTACGCGTTGTTGGAAGATCTTGCAATAAGAATAACTACAGAAACGTATTATTCTTTTATTATACTATTATTAAAAAATAATAAGTTGTCTAAAAAAATCGATGGCAATGTAGAGTTCCACTTCTCATTCCCTTTGAAATTGTTAAGTCGCTTCCGTAATAGCCTATATAAATAATAAATATCGTGATATTTTATAACCTAGAGTTTAATGAAATAATAATCAATTCAAAAGGTTTATTAAAAATAATAAAATTGATTATACCATTTTCGAGTTTATCGGAAAGATTTTAACAGATGGGCAAACGTTCTTCTTTATTCGTAGAGATTGGTACTCTATAATTGGCACTCTAACCTAATACATTAATACTCGCTCGGGCGTATCTGCTTTTATCTCTTATGACAACCCACTTATACTTATAATGGCTCAATTATTACCTAACAGTAGGAATTAAGTGGAACAATTAGAGAAAGTCCCAGAACAAACAAGATTGCTGCTGATTGGCGCCGAGGTAATTCTATGTCATTTTGTACTTACAGCGAATTATGCGCCTTTTATAATTGCAAATCTAAGAGTGTTAACGAATACAAGCATGTTTTACAGGTAAAAAGAACAAATTATGTTTCTATATCCTTATAAACAATTAATAAGATTATTTAAAAAACGTGACGTATTTCTTAATTTTTTGTTTAAATACAGTTTATTAGTTTAGATGTTTAGAATTATTTGTATTAATACAGTTAAGCGTTTTCGTAAATTATTTATAAAAATATAACAGCGAAGCTATTTTACTATTTTAAAGGTATCATATTTTTAAGTATATGCTCGACTTTGTGAACAACTATATTTGTTCCACTCTCTCTAACCAACTTCAGAAAAAAAAGACTATAAGCTTCGCTCCGTTTATTTAACCGACTTTAGAAAAAGATAGAGGTTATAAATTTGACTCATACGCGTGGGCTTTGTTTGACCGCGCGGATCTTAAGAACTGCTGGATCAATTACCATGAAATAATTCGAGATTTCTTTAAGAAGGTTTTAAAGCGAAATTTAAGAAGAATTGTTCCTAAACCCATAATAATTTTATGGTTAGGTTACTATTATGTTCGAGTCGTCTCAAAGTCTCGTCATGCCTTCTTCTTGTTCAAATTCTCCATGTCTCCATCATCGTTCTTGTTTCTTCTTTTGTTGTTCCAATGATTTAATGTTTCTTATTCAAGTAACCTCTGCGAGGGCTTTTCTGTCACACGGCTGACTTATTCAGCTGTTTTTCCCTGGAACTTAAGGAATTTACGAGAGCAGATACGAAGAAAATTATGGCATCCCACCAAAGAATAACTGGAGACATTTTTCGTGCGAAAATGGTAAAATGCGATTAAATAAAACATATCAGTAAAAAGTGGGAAGCCAAAATTTTATTTAAAAATTTAAAACCGACTTCAAAATAATTGTTGTGTGCGACAAAATTTGTATGAATAGTTAGTATTATTTAACACTATAATTATCGAAAATTAATGCATATGTAATATTAATAAAATTAATTCTCAGTAGCTTATAAACAATTGCATGAGTAGAAAAATTGGTTGAAATATTTAAGAGTAGTGATTTCTGTTTAAAAATAAAAACAATATGGCTTTTGAACTATTCTGTTGCTTGTTTTAATTAGACTGTTAGACCTATTAAGTCTTAGTTAAATGATTCTGCTATTTTCTCTTGATTAAGAGTTCTGCTTACGTACAAAAATATTCTTTTGTACGTCAAATTGTTATATATTTATTAATATAAATTACAATATAATATTTTCTCTGTTTTAATTAAACTATGAGCCCTTCTAAATAATATTGTTATTTGTCTGAATTAAACAATTCTTATAGTAATTCTCAGTACGAGTACTGCGACGACTACGGTTTTGTTTACGCGTGAATGTCCAAAGACGCAGAAGAAGCGGAGAGGTTCGTGGAAAATGTCAAGGCTCTTCTGGGATACGATCTGCCTGAGGCATGCTTCATCTTGAATCGCGGAACTTTCGTCTCGCATTACGCAAACTAGTCGCACACTGATTTTTTTCACTGACTTATCATTGTTTTCCCGGCCGATAGAAAGCGTGCACATCGAGTGTCCGAAATTTCCCGGGACATTCCGCGTTCCCGCCAAAACAATCATGGGAAAATTCGGAATTCCTGAGATCCAAATATTTTTTTAATTGATATATGTTAGAAATGCTGAGATTTTTGAAGAGAGAAATAAAGAAGATTTGATTCCATGAAAGACAAGATTAAATTGCGAAATACTACGGTATTTTAGATGTTAGAAGCTTTCTTTTTGACGCCGTGTTAGCTTCCTTTACGTATTTGTAGTTAAAAGTCATTCATAATGAGCAGATTTGAGTTTTTCAATGTTTTCCTATTATTTCAAGATGAATGATACATTTTGTTTTTACTTTTGATTATTCATTGCGTGTGGTGTATTATTTCAGGTTATAGTTTTATTGTACTATTTACAATGAGCTTAACCGATTAACCGCAAGAAATTGTTGTGTTCTGTCGGTGATGATGATGATTAAGTACTAATTGGGAGTATCATTCACTTCATCACTTTGCCTAGAACAAGAATACTCTTTTTTTTTGCCTACATAAAAAATCATAATACTTATCAAATTCTATGTTTTGTATTTTCTTGCTACGTGATTAATTAAAAGACAGATAAAAGAAAAAGACATTCTGATATTGTACTATATTTTTTATATATTTTTCTATGAAATTTGTAAAGTTACTCTCCCACAGAGTACAATTAATTATAAAGGATTCCAAAAGTTTTATTCAGTTTTAGCAACTACAGATTTTAAAATGGCACTGGCTGCTAATATGTTAATATTTGCAATAATAAATCATGAGAGCGTAAAGAAAGCATCTAGTATATCAGCTTTTGGAGACTATTAACGTGATAAATACTTAAATCAGGAATACGTCACGTTTAACTTCGAAATGCGTTTATTTTATGTCATTTTTTCATAATTGGATAAAGTGATTTTAAAAAAAACAAATTCGAATATCAATACATTCAATTAAATTACATTTTGTTTTTATATCGTTTCTTTTCAAAGTAAAGAAATGATGCTTCTTCTTTTCGCATTTTTTTTAACGTAAAGAAAAAATACCTCCGACGGATTCGACCGGTTCGATTTGATTTAATAGCTTTCCAATTGAGTACTAACTGGAAACAAATTTTCGTTATAAAACGAAACACATTAGTCTATAAAAAGCATCATTTTTATTATATAAAACAAACTAATCGAACTGTTAAGACAATCCTATGTTATCAACTAAACAATTGTATTGAAAACAATTGCTGAAAATGTCAGTCGAATTAAGGCCATCTTGCAAAAGTTATATTTTAGTACCATTTGTGAACATGTTTCTAAAAAAACGTGTTTACAGTTTCAAATAAAAATTAATTCTTATAGAAAATTTCCGTTTATCGTAAACGGTAACATTGTCAATGTTAAACATTTCTAATACCATTTTTTGAGACCACAATTAAAGCATCGAACTGTTGAATAAAACTATTTTCGAAAAATCAATTTTCTTAACTTTATTTAGCTATTATTTCTACCTGTATGGTTTCCCTTAAGAAACAGAGCTAACAAATGTTATGTTAATAAACAAATATTATTATTATTTGCATTTTGTTATTTTAAATTTTACACAGCATCGATTCACCATAATCAAATGTTTAAATTGTCAAAAAATCACCAAAACTGGAAAATGGGACAATAATAGAAATTCAATATTATTCAGGATCCTGTAAATTCAAGAAATTAAAAATTAAATAATATTTATTCCTTTGTAATACATGCTACAAAATTTATTTTTGAACTGGCGGAACCAATCAAGCAACGTAAAGGTTAACTCATTGTTAAAATAACCAATCGAGTTGTTTAACTACTTCGTCCAAGATTCCAAGATAATTGCATACTCTGAATCTTACAATAGCGCGTAGAAAGGTGTTAAGTTCGCGTACACACATTTCTACGATCTATAAAAGTTGAGGAAAAAAGCCATGTATGCACACATTTGTGTGTTTTATTAAACTTCGGAGAAAGGTCGTGTGCCGTCATTCATGCCTTTTACCGCACTCAAGGCGACATATGTCTGCAAAAGGGCAAAATAAAGTGAATTCCACATTTCGAATTACCAGATTTATTTAGAGATTCTAGATTTTCAATCTATTATAACAGAATATTTGGAAGAAAAAGTGGAATGTGTTGTGTTAAGAAAGAAAATAAAATTGTAGGAGTTTATATTTAGAACAAACTAGAGTAATTTTTAAACTTTTTATTGACAAAGTTGTTTAAATAATTTGAATTTTCACAGTACTATAAAGGAATTCGTAAAGGAAAAAATATTGAAGCGTAGTGTGTTAAGAAAAAGTAGTACTTAGTTTAGATACAAAGCAAAATAAAGTAACATTCACATTTTGAATTTCAAAATTTGATTAAATAATTTGAATTCTATACCTACGATGAAACATTTTGTGGAACACAAAATACTAGAACAAAATACAGTTCTTCTCTAAAATTTGAGATTACAATTAACCGTGAAGGATTTTTTTGAATAAACATTACGAAACTGTATAATACATTAAAAAGGAAGGGAATTGATAAATCGAAATTAGTTTAGGTTTTGAATTTTTTCAAAAATCTAAACCTCGAACCAATCATAAAGGAACTTTTAGAATAAAATATCATAAAAATACATAAAAATGTAGGACAAATTGCCAAATAAAAATTAGTTTAAATTTACAAAAAAATACAGCAATACCCACATTCGGAATCAACAATTTTTTCAAAAATCTAAATCTGGAACCAATCATAAAGGAATGTTTAAAATAAAATATCGAAATAATACATTAAAAAGGAGGACAAATTGCTAGATAACAATTAGTTTAGATTTACAAAAAAATACAGCAATACTCACATTCGGAATCAACAATTTTTTCACAAATCTAAATCTCGAACCAATCATAAAGGAATGTTTAAAATAGAATATCGAAATAATACATTAAAAAGGAAGACAAATTGCTAGATAACAATTAGTTTAGATTGACTGGCTCTTGAATGGGATCCTAATTGGACACAATCGGAACAAGCAGTGCGTGAAAACGAAAGGGAGAGCGTCACGTGAGGTCCGTCGAAGATGATAAAACTGGCGATGAAGAGGCGCCTTTCGTAGTCTTTCTTCGGGTATTCATACAGGTGGGACGCGGTGATCAGTGTATTACCAAGATGAGTTTCACGATCGTTCATCTCCTTGTTGCCTCCGGCGTCATTGCCATATCATCATGTAAGTACATCACACATTAAATAAATTAATACACAGTGAGTGATAAAAGTATTCCCACAAAAAAATATTAATTTAACAAAGTTTTTTGGAGAACAAAATAATTTTATTCCATCCAAAAGAACTATAAATTATACAAATAGAATATTCGTAGCCTTTACGTTGCGACAATCGATCACAGTCAAATTTTACAGTAACAAATAATGAAGAAAAATATGAAGAAACTCGAAATAATAATGTAATACAACAAACATGAAAAAGTAAAAAACAGTTGTAAATTCTCTTGAACAATTAATTATTTTCATTTAAAAGGCGAGATTTCTAATTTTAGAAGATTCCTCTCAAAGCTGTGTATGCGGACGCTTTTTTTAGTAGCTGTATATTTTTCGAAAGTGTTCCTAAACCCCAATTATCTGAAAGGCCGACGCCTTATCGGATTCTCCAACCGGTTACGTCACCGGGATTTCGTGCACAGTGGTGTCCAATGATTTCATGTGCCCAATCGATGGGAGTAGTCAATTGCATTAAAATTCCGAGTGCATCGATCATCGAAGGCAACATCGGAATGTTTAAGAATGATAATAATGATTGCGTCAGTTTACTACTACTTTTTTTATGGGAAAATAAAGAAATAATCATTTTCCATGTAGACTGATTTACATCAGGACAAATGTAACCATCAATTGGTACTAATGCCTTTTTTCTCATAATTAATCACATAATTAATTATCAGATCATTGAATTGAAATAATAGACAAATGGAGAAATAATCATCTTCCACTTAGAATGGCTCGCATCAAGACAAGAAGAATGATTAATTCTAAAATCATTGAATCAAAGCCATAGACAAATAGAGAAATAATCATTTACGACATACAATCAATCATTAATTCCCAGATCATTGAAACAGAGTCATCGACAAATAAAAAGGAAATCATTATTCTCTTATACATAATCATTTTTCCAAAAGAATCATTAATTCCAAAATCATTGAAATAAAGTCATCGACAAATAAAAAAGAAATCATTACCACTGTAAAATGACTGGCAACTCACGCTAAGTGGAATCATTAACTCCAAAATCATTGAAGAACGAGTGATCCAGGAAAGAAAGATCGAATTCGGTGAGAAAAGTCGTTTCGTAACGAGGCCTAGAGATTCGAGTGATTTCGCAATCGGGCAATGTTAATGCACGTCGCGACGCCTCTCACGGAGGTCATCACGCATCCTCCGAACTTTCTCCGGCTTTTTCACTGGGCCGCCATCATCCACCGCCGAGACCGGTTCTCCTTGCTCGCGATTATTGCATTCAATTTACTGGCTCTTTCGAAGCTCCGAAGCACCTGTTCCTCCGCCGTCTACCGTCGTCTCTTCCCGCGGCGCTCGTGGGCGTTTCAAATGATGATAGACGACGATTGAGAGATCTCCCGGTTAAAGTCTCTGGTTATAGTTGCTTACGAAATTGAGCATACACTTGGAGATATGTTGATAGTGACAAATGTTATGCTATTACAAAATAGTACATACAAAATATAATAGTGCAAAGTAGCATAATATTTGTTGAATTTATATTAGTACACGGAAAATACTTATCAAATTGAGCATACGTTTGTTGGTACGTATGTTGGTGCTTACAAATATTATGCTATTATAAAATAGTATATAAAATATACTAAATATATAAAATGTATGTCATCATACATACAATAGTTACGAAATTGAGCATACGTTTGGGTACGTATATTGGTGCTTACAAATATTATGCTATTATAAAATAGTATATTAAATATACTAAATATATAAAATGTATGTCATCATACATACAATAGTTACGACATTGAGCATACACTTGGAGATATGTTGATAGTGACAAATGTTATGCTATTACAAAATAGTACATACAAAATATAATAGTGCAAAGTAGCATAATATTTGTTGAATTTATATTAGTACACGGAAAATACTTATCAAATTGAGCATACGTTTGTTGGTACGTATGTTGGTGCTTACAAATATTATGCTATTATAAAATAGTATATAAAATATACTAAATATATAAAATGTATGTCATCATACATACAATAGTTACGACATTGAGCATACACTTGTAGATATGGTGATAGTGACAAATGTTATGCTATTACAAAATAGTATATAAAACATACTATTATAAAGTAGTACAATATTTCGGTAGTTAGTACAAGTGTATATTCAATTTCGTTAGGATTATAAAATATAGTACTTTAATATTAAAAACTCGTAGTAATAATTGTTAACAAATGAAAAAATAATAGCTTGCTGCTTCCCAAATATCATCAAACATTTATCGCTCGACATTCCACTCCCTTTAAAGTTTTACTATTACTTCTATTATTTATTCACGCTCTATAAATAATAAATTGCGGTATTTTACAATACAGTAAAACCGAATAAAAATAACATTAATGTTGATTAAGTCATTTTTAAATTTATCTCGATAATACAATCAGCCAAACGTTGTCTGTACGTTACTAAAAAAAGAGAAACATTTCGTTTACATAACAGTAGGAATTAGGGAGAGCGATTAGAGAAATACCCACGGCAAACAAGACTCTGCTAACGACATGACAGCGCTCCTAGTATCACATTGCCAAAATTAACCTGATCAGAGTCCGATAAAACCTCTAATATCTTGTACTCGAAACTATCACTGGCCAATGTGTGAGCAGGTCTGACGCAGTATCAGAGGTTCCCCAATGTCGGCCAGGACAATCAATTGGCGCATGGCGCGCAGTTCGTAAGGCAAGCTGGCTTCTCTTGCCCGGAGAAGAACGGCAGATTCCCAGTGGCGGATCAGTGCGACGCTTACATCGAGTGCAGAGATGGCGTGCCTGAGGAGAAGCTTTGTCCCGAGGGATTACTCTTTAATCCTGAAGCGAGATTCAACTACCCCTGCGGTTATCCCATTGACATTAGCTGCGAAGGAAGACCCAATCGACGTGAGTCCTGAAATATTTTGATAGCCCTGTTGTGAAATTTTGAGTTTGTTGGTTTTATTAAAATGCTCTGAAAAGTCAACAATTATTTTTTTAATTACAGTGTTCTAATTAAAGTGTTACGAACGAAAATGTTGGTACAAGTAGAATAGCAAGGAAATATTGTACACAAAAACAAGCTTTATTTTTAATTTTTTTTAGATTTCCGAAATGCAAAATCAAAAGTTCCAAAAATAATCGATCAAAATTTTAAAACCGACACTTCATACATATATATAGTCAAATATTTATATCTGTCTTAAATTTACAAAATTACGTAATATAAAAACGTTTAATAAAATGTAAAAAAAATGTGTAATAAACGTTTTTAGAGCCGCCACAACCGAGCGAGGATTGTCCTCACCAATACGGTTACTTCAAAGTGGGCGATCATCAACACTGCGGTCAGTTCATGAACTGCGCTGACGGAAAAGGATACATTTTCGATTGTCCCGAAGGTTTGGCCTTCAATCCTGATAGTTATAGGTGCGACTGGCCGGATCAAGTACCTGATTGCGATGCTGAGGGTGAGTTGTATTCTTTTTATAAAATTTCCCTAATTTTTTAGATAATTAAATTCATAATTTTTTAATTAAATTAATTCTCTGGCCAATTAGTTGTCTGATTGTCTACTAATACGAGAGAAAGGTTCAATATTGTAAACGTAATAAGTAACGAAAAGAAGTAGTAGGTTAGATCTGACATAACCTCTAAATCACTGTGTTGTGTCATCGTACAACATTCGTAACTATGTTCAATTCTCACAGACTATACAATCACGTTCTATGCTAATGATTAAGGCAAATTAATTAAGCACTATAACCTCAAAATCTCAATATTATTTTATCATACAGCATTCGTAATTTTCCCAATTCTCTCAGACAACTAAACAAATTAATGAAACAAATGAATAATTTCTAGCTTTCCTTGGATTCCGCTGTCCCGAGGAACCGGACAATTCCTACTTCGCGAATTCGATCAAATTTTTCCGCAGTGAAACCGACTGCCAGCGATATTTCATCTGCGTAAATGGCAGACCCAGAATGCAGAACTGTGGCGAAGGAAATGCCTTCAACGATCTGATTGGAGCGTGCGATGCCGCTGAGAACGTGACAGGATGGTTTGTACTGATTTCATGTTTTATTTCTGGCT
The DNA here is from genome assembly GCA_910593735.2 of Ectemnius lituratus. Classification (NCBI taxonomy): domain Eukaryota; kingdom Metazoa; phylum Arthropoda; class Insecta; order Hymenoptera; family Crabronidae; genus Ectemnius; species Ectemnius lituratus. The sequence goes on from OU343045.1 coordinate 5,143,239, forward strand.
TGTCGAATCTACCCAGATTCGGCCGGCTGACAGTTTTATCAGATTGATCGTTGGATTATATATTTTTGTACACACTGATTCAAATCTACCGCGTTGTAAATCACATGGATATCGAGGTTTGGTCAATAGGGTCTGAAAAAATACGACAGACGTAACGTCGACGTAGCGAAGCATTTTTTAATTTAAAATTTTTTGAATGAATTTTTTTAAACAAGAAAACTGTCTAACAAAATGTATTTCTATTTAGGGAAGAAAATTTTCTCGTTTAAGACAATTTAATCTAAAAAAGCCTGCATAAGTAGTCAAAATTCCAATACTTTATAGTTTCTAGTTATAGTTTGCCTAAAATCAGCTTAACAATTTTCAAATTTATCGTGAATATACAGATTGGCAGATAAACATTATCATTTACATTAATAATAGATAATAAACAACGCACGTTGACAATATTATTTTTTTCACCATCAATTAGCCAACAGCAGTGTGAAAAAAATTCTCTATATCATAACCTCTTTCTATATTAAATACATATAAATACACATCTGCCATATTTGCGAATATACAAACAGACAGACAAAACTTTCCTGTATATGAGAAAAAATAATAATTTACCCAGCTGACATTCTATGCGCAAGTTAACAATATATATTATCAAGGAAAGTCTGAAAAAAAATCTCTTTATGTATTAAGTATAAATATACATTTAGATCGCTGTTAATTAATAAACGTCACCAATGCATATGTCTTTGAATTTCAGCGAGCCCCCAGTTGACCCGGAGCTTATTCGTAACAAGCCGACCAAGCTGTTCTAACCTGGAGTTTCAAGGTTAGAATTACAAGGAAGCTATCCAACCGGAGATGCTATTGTCCAGTCAGTAGATAAGGATGGATCGTCGATGCCATAAGCACTGTACATATGAACACGCCGCCCGGCACAGGCGCATGTGTGTGTCTCCAGTGAAAAATGCGCCCGTTAATGTTTAAGTAGGCCTGTCACGATAGCGGAGAAAGTGTCAACTAAAAGCGAGAATTAGAATAAAGTATGCATGATACACCAAGTGTTCGCTCGTTCCCGCCATTTAATGTCCCCCCCCAATCTCTGATCTGAAGATGTCACAGTTTGCCGCTAGAGGCGCTGTTTATCCTTTTCAGACACTGAGAAATGCTTGCATATAATCAGATGGAGTTAATTAATATTGAACGCTTTTGTATAAGCTGTATAATAATACACTATATTCTATTTATAAAGTAGGCTGTTCAGAAGAATATTCTCGTAAGTATCAACAATATCTTACTTTGCCACGATTTACTCTGAAGAAAATATTTTACTAGACACAATAGAATATTATATTTAATATTCAGGATGAAGGAAAAATAAGAAGACATTTGTGCATGATTAAAATTACAAGATCATTTATAATAATTATATCAAAGGCAATTTAATTAGCAAAATTATTAAACTGGCGAAGCTAAAATTAAGTAATTAATCACTTTCCACTCTAACAACCGGAAGTGAGTGTACTATATTCAAATTTCACGTTTTTCCACGGTTTATTTTTCAACGAGTTATTACATCGTATTAAATATCCGGGAATATGTTGAGTAGACAACTGTAACGAACATTCGTGCGTAATAAAATTACTTTATAAGTAATAATTATGCAGTATACATGACGTATCCAATTATCTTGATGTTCCAGCTACACGCTACTGTATGTAACATATTTATAAATTATCTAGTAATTTTAATCATCCCGAATATTCCCCAACTTGCATCTTATATATTAATTATAATGTTATATGATACTCTTGAAAATAGGATATAGAAAAAATGATCTATCAATTTCAATATAATATTAAATACAATATTATCTTTGCGTACTATTTACTATAATATAAAATACGGGGGATGAATTTCAATCGGCACTATTCCAGAATACCTTTGAAACACCTGCAATAGCACTTCGAGTCTCATAAACAAATGAGAAAAATTAATAAAAAAAGATAACAATGAGTCTGATAAAAAAGTGGGGATCACCGGTCATTGCAAGATAAGTGAATCAGCTTGTGACATCAAGATAATTGGATTAATCAAGGAGAGGCAGTCCTGAACTTCCGGGCAAGCCTTTCAAGAAGGGGTGGTTTTGGAGTGCCGAAAACTGAAGGGGGGGAAACGACCAGGGCTTGTTTTGCGGGATCGGCGCATTGATCGGCTGGCAAAAGACAAATAAGGCGATAGAATTGCTTTGGCAGCCGCTATCGAGCCAGCACATCGGACAGCGGAGAGATAGCCGTGATGATGATCGACGTTACCCTCTGTTTACCCAGCGTACTTATTTTCCTCGGCGGACAGCAGGACGAACCGACGACGGCCACCCTGCTGCCCAAGGGCTTCGATCGCCAGTCCTCATTCACCTCAGTGCCACTCACTTGAAATCTCTCGCGGCTACCGTGCAGTGATACCATAGCCGATTCCCGATCATCCCCTACGGATTTTTCCATCCCTCAGAGTGTTCTCTACAATCATTCTTCTAGTTCGTTTCTTAGGATCGAAGTACTACTGCAAGTGTTTTCGAAATTGTTCTCCAATTGTGCTCACTCAAAATCATTCACCTTGTGGTTTTACATCATCCCTTTGTTGCACTGTGTTACATTAATTTTTCGTTCGTTTGTAAGGGTTGAAGTTGTACTGCAAGAGTTTTTGAAATTATTCTGGAATTTTGTTCATGCAGAATTATCCCGTTTGGGCTTTTCTATTACTTTTTTGTTTTATTGTGCTCACTCAAAATCATCCCCCTTGTGCTTTTACATCATCCCTTTGTTTCAGTGTCTTATAATAATTTTTCTCGTTCGTTTGTAAGGGTTAAACTTGTACTGCAAGAGTGTTTGAAAATATTCTGGAATTTTGTTGATGTAAAATTATTCGTCTTCGGCTTTTCTATCATTTTTTTTGTTTTATTCTGCTGCATTAATTTTCCTTGCTCATTTGTAGTCGTCGAAGTGTTTTCGAAATTGTTCTTGAATTGTGCTCACTCAAAATCATCTCCCTTGTACTTTTCCATCATCCCTTTGTTTCACTGTATTATATTAATTTTTCCGGTTCGTTTGTAAGAGTCGAAGTCCTACTGCAAGAGTTTTTGAAATTATTCTGGAATTTTGTTGATGCAAAATCATCCCCTTTGGGTTTTTCTATTATTTTTTTGTTTCATTGTGCTGCATTAATTTTCCTCATTCATTTGTAATCGTCGAAGTGTTTTCGAAATTGTTCTTGAATTGTGCTTACCCAAAATCATCCCTCTTGTACTTTTCCATCATCCCTTTGTTTCACTGTGTTATAATAATTTTTCTGGTTCGTTTGTAAGAGTCGAAGTCCTACTGCAAGAGTTTTTGAAATTATTCTGGAATTTTGTTGATGCAAAATTATCCCCCTTGAGCTTTTCTATCATTTTTTTGTTTTATTGTGCTGCATTAATTTTCTTCGTTCAGTTGTAATCGTCGAAATGTTTTTGATATTATTCTCCATCATCTCTTTCTTTTCCTGCTCTAAATTAATTTTCCCCACTTCGAAGGATAGTCAGAGATTTTAATGCTGTCATTTTCAAAATTATCTTGGAAAACCATACCGATCTCCAAGCAACTCTTTCGAGCATTTCCGCACTTTACAGTGTTCTCCATTAATTGAGATTTATTTCGACAGATTGCGAAAGCGCTGCTTTTGCACGTGCTTTCTAAATCATTCTGAAACAGTGTGGATTTCAAATCATTTCAAATCATTGTACGTTAATTCTTCCCCATTTGTGCCCAAATCTTTTCAAAATTATCCATAAATATTGTGCTGATTTCAAATCATCCCCATTGCGCTTTCAAACTTTTTCAATGCTATCTATTAATATTTCTTGATTGTTTCAAGAAATCGTCACAATGCTGCTATTAATACCTGATTTTCAAAATTATTTTGGAGCTCCGTGTCGATTTCAAACAATCCTCTTCGTGCTTTTCCATCTTCTCCATTAATTTTTCTTAGTCATATTGCAAAAAATGATCAGTGCTGCTATTACGAGTGCTTTCAAAACAATCGTAAATTAATTCTTCTATCAATGACAGGCAGGAACGTGTCCACAGAGCTTCCGACGTTGAGCTTGCAGTGTCCTGATTCCTAGAAAACGATCTTACTTCAGTCCTGATTGAATTCGTGTCCAGTGCAATCGAAAGGACATTAGTCGACGAGCTTGCGGAGTGCTGAGCTTTCCTGGAAAAGACTAGCTCTTTCATCTTTCCTGATAGACTACGTGTCTAGTGCGCTTTAGGAAACTTTCCAGACTGAGCTTGCAAGTTTTTAGATTTCTAAAAACGAACTTAATTTATTCCTAATTAAATTCGTCTTCAGTGCGGTTGAAAGGACTTTATTTGACAAGCTCTCAAAGTGTTGAGCTTGCAAGTTTTCCGATTTCCAGAAAAACTAACGCAATTTATTCCCAATTAAATTTACTGTAAGTGCGATCGAAAGGACTTTAGTCGACGAGCTTGCACAGTGCTGAGCTTTCCTAGAAAAGACTGGCTCTTTCATCTTTCCTGATAGAATACGTGTCTAGTGCGCTTTAGGAAACTTTCCAGACTGAGCTTGCAAGTTTTCAGATTTCTAAAAAAACGAGCTTAATTTATTCCTAATTAAATTCGTGTTCAGTGCGGTTGGAAGGATTTTATTTGACAAGCTTTCGGAGTGCTGAGCTTGCAAGCTTTTTGATTTCCAGAAAAACTATCACAATTTATTCTTAATTAAATTCAGTTGAAGTGCGATCGAAATAATTTTAATCGACGTGCTTGCGGAACGCCGAGCTTTCCCGGAAAGCTTTCTCACATCATTTCCGATAGGATTTCTGTTATTCGAGTTGTAGGATACTTGTGTGCGCGTGCAAGCTATAATCAAACTCTTTACTTCCCATGCTTGTACGCGGCTGCGTCATTGATGTGCTTTCGAAGGATAAGAATCGTCAACAACAAGTGTTATCCTGCTGCGCGATCTGACGTGTGTGAATACAGAATTATTGCACTCTTGCTGTTGTTGCCGGTTAAGTGCGCACCTGTCAATCAGGCGCGCAACTCATTTCGCTCGAACATACTGTTTTTCCACGCAGAAATCTCCAGGTAATGTTTGCCCTGCGAAACTATTCAATAGTCAAGTATAAGAAATGATTATTTGTTCCATGTTCGTTGATTGAAACCTTGAAACCGTACTATTTATTAGTTTAATAAATTAAAGATTATTACATTTTTCTAATAGTAATTGAAATAACTAATAACTCCGAATGCAATATTATTTTTATTGTTTATTGTAGTACTATTATTATCTTTTCCAATATAACTCAACAAAATTCACAGTTAACAAGTCACCAGCGTGAAGGTTAACGAACAGAATTAATTTTTAAAAGATTCATTCTGCCTCGCAAGAAAACCTAGAAAATTTAGTAACAAAGGGACCTCGATCATTCGACAAAATTGTTTATAATAATATTCATAATAATATTTGGAATTAAAATGAACAATTTCAAGGTAACCTGGTCCGCAAAGAATATTATCTCTTTTATTAATTAATAACTCAAAATTCATAACTCACAATATTTAAATTTCCAAAAAATGATTCCGTTCGATACCATTTTTGGTCAACCAAAATATTTTCGGTCCGCCGAAATATTTCTTAACCCTTAATCTAAATCTAAAGGAAACTAATTCTACTTAACAATTTCATTTCACTCAGACTACACAATTCTACTGTACATTCCAGTTTTAAGGTCTTCGATCCCAAAGGACTCGTCACTGGGAAGCCTAGGGAATTTTGGCGACAACGTGGGTGTCATTGGCAAGAATGCCGGAGGAAGATTGATAAATCATCGTACGGATCGTGTCAGTGTCATTAGCAGATAAAGCTCGGGCATAAAAGATGCACGTGCGATGGGGCGATACCGACGAGCGGCGTTCGACGGTCGACTCGAGTAAACAAACGCCCAAGTACCGATCATTGCCGCCAGGGGCCAATTTCACGGAGATTTTGGCTCGAAATGACAATTAATAAGTGCATCTCATGAAGACTATCCTTTTTTGTTGCGTTTTACAGTTGTTTGTGTTATGATTATAATGTATGATAAATGTTATGATTATAACATTTTGAATTGTTGAACGTTATGAAATGTTACTTGATAAATTATCAGCTATGAATTATTGCAATATTTGTCACTTGTACAGGATGCTTGAAAAATATCTAAGCTTTCAAAAGGAATGTGCAAATTTAAATTAAGTTATTTCGTTAGTCTGCACACGGAACATCACGTGGATGAAATTTCATACAATTCTTATTTATAAAATCTAACATTTTTATTTGTATTATTTTTATATATATCGCCTGCGAATATTGAAATGTCGCAAAATTAAATTGACACAATTAAGACTCATAATCGTGGATTAATTTTAATTTAAATTCTATTATTTATAATTCTTTCGAAACACTTCTCAATTGTCAAAATCTTGTCAAAATCTTTTTGAAATAGTCCCCGAACGATTTGAGCAACAATTCCAACTCTCACAAAATAAACAGAAAGAACCAGGAACGTGCACGCTCGAGAAGTGAAGACCACCAGGAAGAGCGAACCCCCGGAAAGCACCGACCTCTACCAAGCGCTTTTCCCAATTTACCATCTATCGAAGCTCTGCGGATTGGTTCCAGTCCGACTAACGAAGTTGGAAAACGGCAAATATCAGGGTCACTTGACTGTCTCGGGCATCATTTACAGGTATGATTGATCCTTCCTTTATTATAAAGAATATATTGTTTTTTTTTGTGCAACAAACTAGTTCAATTGCAATGAATAAAAAATGTTGCTCATAATATCGTTATGTCTTTTATTGTCCATTACAGTCAGCATTTTTGAGTTTTACCTCTGCTTTCGCAGTCGATCGATATGTTTCTGGAAATAATTGTCAATTAAAATAGACAATTATGATTATAATTTAATTGCACAAAAATATATAGTTTTTGTACAATTATAACAGGAATTTAATTGTATAAGAAATACCATTAAAATAGACATTTACGATTACAATTCAATTACACTAAAAATGCAATTAAAATAGACAATTATAGTAATTATTTAATTACACAAAAGTACGATTGAAATGAATAATAATAATAATTATAATTCAATTCTCCAAAAGTACAATTGAACTAGACCATTTACAAATAAGAGTTGCGTTTGTTGGGTCAGTGTCTCCCTGCTGGTCCTATTGGTGGGCCTCGAATGCTGGGGTTTATGGAGGGACATGAGGGACGGCTTGGACAAAAGTACCAGACTCAAATCGAGGACATCGAGCATCGCCACTTGCAGCGATGTCTCTGCCATCATCGCTCTCACGGCAGTCGCTATTCTTGGCTCGCCGTTTCGTTGGAAGTATATGCAAGTCGTAATGGATAAACTGGTCGAGGTAAGAAACTAGCGGAAGAAACACGCGGTGGGTTCGAATACTGATGAAGCAGACATTGGCGCCAAATTCTTCAAATTTGAAAAATTATATTTATATATAATTCGGTGTAAAATGCATAATTAAATATATAAAGTTGTTATATATACATTATGCATATAGTAAAGTCTTAGTTTTATTGTTCAAAGTATATTATTCGGAGCAACTCCTGTTAAACTATTTTTGGTGATTTTTCTTTATGCTAATCTTCTCGCGCTTCAAGAAAAATCATGTAAATAATATAATAGAGACTTTGGATAGCAGAGAATTTAAATTAAAAAGATTCTACTCGATTTGTATTTTATTACATTATTATATTATATATTTTCGCACTTCAAAAAAGTGCTATTTCAAAACCTGTCCGATTTTGCCGACCTTCTCTTATATATTATATATATTTAATATATTATAATATATTAGTATATCAATACAAATACAAAAAATAATAACAGTCTCCACAAAATATTTAAAAACTTCCAAAATTATTTCAAAACTAAATTTGCTTCCCTTTTTATATTTTTAACCGACTTCGTTAAATTGAAAATCGGGACTAATTTACATGCCAGGTGGATGAAAAGGTCGGTCTAGTAACACCAGGGAAAACCAGGAGGTTCACCATCACTCTGGTCACCATAAGTCTGACTCTACTGATTCTAACTTCGTCCCTGGATATTTGCGCCTGGGACGCCGAGACCAAAGCGACGAAGAAGATGCGCGACAAAGGGCCCATCAATTATGCGCCCTTGTACCTGATGTACATAGTGATACTTCTCATGGAGATTCAATATGGCGTAACGGCGTACAACGTTGGTCAAAGATTCGCCAGGTTGAATAGGAGCCTGGAGAACATCTTGAAAGCTGGGAAATTCACGGATTACTTCAGAAGGGACTTGGGTTTAGGTAAAAATATTCCTTTTCAAATTCGTTCCTTTTTTAATTTAATTTTAATGTAATAATAGGATAATAAATAAACAGTTTTTGGTTCATGTCTTTTTAGTCAAATAATGAGCTTTTTCTTCATTGTTGTTGATATGAATTTTATTGCTTTAGATAAATGTGATGCAATTGTTGGTTCCTTTTTTAATTTAATTCTAATGAACTAAATAATAACACGATGTTTAGAAAATAATGGTTGACTTAATTAGAATAAGCCTTCATTGTTCTTTTTCTTATGTTTACTACTCTTATTGCTTTAAATAAAAGTCCAATTGATTTTTGAAAGGCTCAGGATAGATAAAAATCTTTTTGTATCTTTTTTATAACTGATTTTGTAACAGTTCTTTACATCGCAACATAATTGTATGTATAGATGCGTATGTTTCAAAATTATTTTTTTCGTTATCTATAAATCAAAGTTAACAAATGATTTTTTAAAAAGTGGTTTTGCCTAATTAGCGAGTGATTTTCGAGAAACCGGAACCATAACTTCGCTGACACAAGAGCCGACCCTTCGAATGTTTCGTAAAACGAAGATCCTGGATTTCTACCCTGCTGTAAACGGTGAGAGCTCAATCAAGTGTTGGTTCAATCATTTCTTATAAATACAGTGTAACGTAATATTGTGTAAATCATATGCATTGAATAAAAAAGGTATTCGTAGATCCAGTATGTTTGAAATAAATTGTCTTATGAAAGATATTTTCTTTAAGACTATTTAAAAAAAAGAGGAAATGTCAATTATAATAAATTAATGAGTAGCCCTTACAATTTTAATTATATTTGAATTAAAAAATTACTAAAATTTCAGGAATAGATCCCCCTTGAAATAAAAAAATATTGGGAGGATTAGGACGCCGATATTATTTTTTTTAAGCTATAAAAGAATACTAATGTCGAATTTGGTACGAATATGTTGAACGACATAGGAGCCTTTTAGAGGGGGTGTGTTTTAGGAAAAGTTGGGTTAGGAGATATTCATACTATTTTTTCTAAGGTATCAAAAAATACTTATGCCAAATATGGTGCGAATATGTTGAACGGTATTTTAACTTCTTTTACCTTTCTTTAAATCGCTATATATTAAAATAATATAGCAAGAAATATTAAGATAAACATCGCAAAAGGAAATAGCCATCTTGAAAAGAATGAAAGGAAATCTTCAATTTAAAATTATTCAATAATAAATTAGAGAATAAAATAAAGCCGGTTGTGGCTAAACAAAATTCATTCATAGTGTGACTAAGTTTAGTTTTCCATGCAGATGATCGCTCCTATGCTGATATCATTGCGGAGTTGGTTCCACTGCATTCTTCTCTCTGCGACGCCGTCGCCTGCATCAACAGCGCTTACGGCGTCGCTCTTTTAGTCATCACGCTGACTTGTCTTCTTCACCTGGTCATCACGCCGTACTTCTTGATCCTCGAAGCCGACGGAAACAAGGGGGAATTGTTTCTGTTAGTGCAACTCCTCTGGTGCATCCTACACATCGGCAGAATGATGATTATCGTCCAGCCGACCTATTCCACTGTGACCGAGGTAACGAAAAGACGAATTAATTGTTTCGAATTTTTAAACAAAAGAATTACAAAATTAGAGGGTAGCTATAATTGTTATAATTTTATTTACTAAATATTATTTTTATAAGTCAATTTACAATCATTGATTTATCGAATTAATATATTCATTTTTTTAAAGAGAGGGATTATAAAATTAAATAGAGTAATTATAATCGTTATCATTTTGATACTACTCACAGAATATTATTTTCATAAATTATTTCAGAATAGGTTTCTAGTAGAGCACGAAAAACTAATTGTATAAATAGTGTTTAATAAATACTTTCAAGTAAAATTATAACAGTCGCTGTAAAGCAATTAATTATGACAAAAATAAGAAAACCGATATTCAATTTGACAAAGTTCTACCTACAATGTTTTCCAAACAATTTCAATAAGAATTATTGCATCAGCTTAAAATGAATGGAAGTTGTTTATAATTCTAGGCAAAGAGGACAGCGATCGTAGTTAGCCAATTGTTGTACTCCAGCCCGGAACTAGAAGCTAGGAAACAATTGGAGATATTTTCCTTGCAATTGCTGCATCGTCCTTTGAACTTCTCAGCCTGCGGCCTTTTTTCCCTCGACAGGGCACTCGTTACATCGGTAAGATCATCAACGATCAATCATGTCGCACAATATCGCGTGTCGTACAGCATGATTAAACGTGAGTGGCGCTGATTATCATCCTGTACAGGGTGATTCATTTACTACAGAATCACCAGTGTTTAATGTATAGTGCTATTTATTATATGCTGTTATTTACAGCATATAAATTATATCGAAATTTTCATTATATTCGAATTCTTCTTAACTGTTCTGTGCATTTTGAATATTATAATAATATTATATTGAATGTACAGGGTAATTTATTTACCTTTAAATTATCACTGTTTCATATATGGTGTTATTTACAACCATTATTATAAATTATATCGAAATTTTCATTATTCAAGAATTTTTAAAAACTTTTCTCTGCATTTCGAATATTATAATAATATTATATTGAATGTACAGGGCGATTCATTTACTTTAGAATCATCAGTGTTTAATGTATGATAATCTATTTAATATATGCTGTTACTTACAGCATTATTATAAATTATATCGAAATTTTCATTATACACGAATTTTTCTCAACTTTTCTCTGCGTTCTGAATATTATAATAATATTATATTGAATGTACAGGGTGATTCATTTACTTTAGAATCACCAGTATTTAATGTATGATGCTATTTAATACATATATGGTGTTATTTACAGCATTATTATAAATTATATCGAAATTTTCATTATACAAGAATTTTTCTCAACTTTTCTCTGCGTTCTGAATATTATAATAATATTATATTGAATGTACAGGGTGATTCATTTACCTCTGGACGTTACTTTTGGAATACGTAGAAAACTTATAAATTATTCAGCAATATTAATTATTCAGCCAATTATTATTTTCAATATTATATTATTGATCGATATCAATTGATGAATTGTTATCAAATGTGTTATCACTTAGACTATCGAAATACAATTTTATTACTTCTGTTTAGATGGCTGGTGCAGTTACCACATATTTGGTAATCCTCATCCAGTTTCAAAAGGCGGACGACACCAAAGGCGATGCGGATGCCATCAGGAACGTCTCTCAGATACTCAAAAATGCATCCAATACCTTGCAGAACTTCACCGGCATCAAATTTGGATGACTTTGAATATGAATCTTGTTCGGGCATTTTAAATGCCTGCCTTGCGAAATTAATCGTTTTAGCTTCATTATAATTTTTGGAGAATAAAGATAATTCATAAACGAGTTGGGAAACATTCTGGAATTTATTATTTATTAATCCAAAATATACGAATTATTAATATTCGCAGTAGCTTTATTATAATTTTTGGAGAAGAAAGATAATTCATAAACGAATTAAAAAACATTATGAGCTAACTTTTTATTTTAGAAACCAATATTCCATCTGAAAGTACATTTATTACTCAAAACATACCAATTATTGATATTCAACATTTCAAACAAATACCAAAGTTATTAACTTTAATATAAAAAAACATTACGACAAATCGAAGGAATAATGAAGAACTCCAAAGGCGGTGTAGTATTGACATTTAATATTCCAATTCTCGTACACGGCAGCAATGTACAAATTACAGTTCCCTTGTTACTCGCGATCGAACTGCCGCTAAACTCAGCTCGTCCCCAACAAACTTGTCAGTGCCGAGCGTGTAAAGAGTTGCAGCCGATCGGTGCGATGTCTACAAACTAGACGTCAGTCACAGCCTATCCGAAAAGTGCCCGATAAATTCTTTCTCTCTTCTTGGTCTCTTCTCTTCCGAGTGTATCTCGAAAACCATCTAAAATCGGTAGGGGCGACTCGAAGAATTTCATCGTCTCTCTCTCTCTCTGTTTTTTTTTATCTCGTTCGAATGAAAGCCAGGAAAATGTAGGATCCGAGTTACTCCTAGGGTTATATACAATTCCTCTCGTATACTGACTCGTTTTCACCGTTGTCAGTTTTCACTCTGTCTCTCTCTCTCTCTCTCTCTCTCTCTCTCTCTCTCTCTCTCTCTTTCTTTCTTTCTCTTCCTCTAAACTCATTCGATATATCATTCATTCTATTTTCCTCTCGTTCTATTCTCTCTTTCAGACTGTTCTCTCTCGCTCACTCGCGCGCTCCCTGATGCCTATACACACTTGATCGTACAAATTATATTATTCTAGCAATAAATATTAGATTCGCTTAAAGAAAACTAGCGCATGGTGGATCTGGCCATGCGCGGCATATGGGTAGACGATACAAATGATGTATAAATCCTTTGAGACCGCTGGTCGAGCCACGCATCGGAGGTCTGCTTGTCTGATTACATCGGCGAGAGCGATTTCGACAAGCATCGTTAACAGGAGAAATCTAGGTTCTCCCAGCGAGTCTGTTGTGATTTTCTTTCTCGCGTTCTATCTCGCAGAAAGTCTATTTTCATTTTGTCTCTATCCGCCTCCTCTTTCGTTCTTTCCGCGACGTCATTCAATTAACAGTACCGGCTGTAACCGGCGCTTGGCCTTTCTGATGCGTCACCTGTAAGAGATTGTCGCAACAGCTGTCTTTTGTAGTAACAGTCAAACTCTTCGGCCTTTGGCACGTCATCAGTTGTTCCGGATTGGTTGGAAGTTCGCTATCATTCTCTAGATCATTGTTCTGATGACGGGCATTGCATTGGCAAGGGCTGATATGATGATGAAGCCTTGAAAAGCAATCGGTGCATACTCTCACTGGATTGTAGAGTTGCTCGCTCGGCAATGGTGTCGAATTCTCCGAACAGTCAGCGCAGAAGATCTTCCCGCAACATCTGCAACAACACTCTTGTTGTCTTATTCCACGCGAGTCTTCTCCTTCGTCTAGACCATTGTCAAACATCGCTCCGATAAAGTGGGAATGTTATCATCATCGGTGCGAAGATAAGCTCTGCTGGACCAACTCTGATAAAAAGGTCTACCTGCAATGATGCTTGCGCCTTCCAAGCCAAAACGCAGTGTCGCAACCCATACAACGTGTTACCGCGTGATCCGGTACCCAAAGAGTTGGCGCAGGACCCAATTCTTCGACAGCTTCCCAAGACATATCGGAGGGTAATGATTCACCATGTTCTCCAGCACTGCCCACTGAATCCGGCAAGGAACCCTAGAAACTCGAACGATTCTCCCTGTAGCCATTCAGCCGGTAGAGAAAGCCTAATCAACCTGCATGTCCGGTAGATAATTGAGATCGAAGACTTACGATATCATCGACACGTTCAGTCTCTGCATTATGATTCCCAACTTGTTTGATTAAAGCTAGTCTCGTAGTATGTAATTCCTTCCTCAGAGCATCTTCTTTCAACTAAAATCCATGAAATACACTCAATAAAAATGATTTCGTCAGGAAAGATCATGGAAGATCGATAAGCTTAATATCTCGAGTCTCTCATTTGTCCTTGATGATCCACGCACTTTCAGACTGGTGTTTACTTTTCTGATCTTATGTTATATATATATATATATTTGCAATGAAAAGGTTAGAATGTACGGATATCGAAATGACCTCGACATATCCGATACAGACCTTGTTCTCCATAATGATCTGTTGGACTCGACTCTGGACTTCACTGTGGATAACAGGGAGACCATCGATATCATCCAACCGGTCTGGATTATCAAGTATTATATCCTGATGATTGGGTGAAGCGGGACAAATGCTACTTGGTGTTCTAGATATTAAAGGAGCACTAGTCTCACTGGCGTCGCTGCCCTCATTGTGGTTTCGACAACAGGAACACGCTTGACGACCTGTCGTCCCGCTTTCTACCCATGGTGTAACGGACTCTTGCGGCGAGCACTTTTGTAAGCTGCTGCTTTTTTTTTTTTTTTTGACAAATAGAAACATTACCAGTCGATAAATAAGAATAAAAGGAATATTGAGGAATAATCAATGACTTACACTTCCTGTTGATCATTGTTAGGTATCAATGAAATGTCATTGTTAGGAATAAGAGTGTCCGTCGAACTATCCACCGAAGGATTCGCCGGGGACTCGCTGGAAGTCTGTGTAGATGGGAAAGGTTTTGCTTTGTCTTCTCCTTCGGGTATTATCTCATCCATACTTGATTCCCTCTCGTTCGTACTCTCGACGGAACCCTCAGCTTCCGTGTCCGGCTCGAGAGTCAGAGAGTCGAATTTCCTAGGAAACCACATATGACATAAAAAAAACAAAAAACGAGGAACTCGCGAGATTTATCGGAGATCTGTTGAAATGTTAGAATTACTTCTCGACAGAAATACTAGGATCGCTTAGCCTCCGATGAAGATAGGCCGCATGATCAGGTGGGTGAATAAGGTCACCGTATGACCTCGACTTGGTCATTTGTCCTTGAAGTTCCTCGCTCTCACCATCTTTCATATCTATCATCGTAACTCGCTGCTTGTCATCTTTAATACCAAGGGAAGTCTCCATCGATCCCGAATACACCTCCGACCAGAGCACAAGGTCGCGTACATTGCAACTCGGCCATAATACCTCAAGAAAAACCACCAACAACTTTATAATATTCGTATTATTTAAACATACCAAAGTAATTGTAAAAAAAAAGAGACTTACTTTGTTTTTTAACGGTGAATACAAGTGATTTACAAACGAATTATAGTTGAGAAAACGCCAGACGGAGAAAGTGCGTTCCCTGACACGCAACTGTAACCTTTCTTGCCTGGTATTGCAAAGGAACGTGCCGAACAATTGGGAATACGTATGTTGAGCTAATTTCACCTATAATCATAAATAATCCATATGACAATTTTATAGTAATAAATAAAGCAGAGTTTACTTACAAAATACGCGGGCGACATTTGAAAAGCACATTCAAATTGTCGACTTAATTGATGCACGCAATCGAGCCATTGTAGGAACACGGGACATCGTTCGTTCGGATCCTCGCAGCCGACAGTTTGGCCGCAACGGTCGGCGAACTTGTGCCCAAAGTCTAACCATTCTCTCTCACATAGTACTTGAAATCCCTGAAAAGTAATATAATATAATACAAATAAATATTCTAATAATTGCAATAAAAAGAATTAATTAATTAAGAAACATACCTCCATTGTTCTGTAGTAAGGATCCAATAGAATTTGCGCCAAAGCAACAATTTGTGGTGTTCTATCCCAACCATCGCTGCAATGGACCAAAACTGGTCGAGCATCTCTTTCGATGGCAGAAGCGACGGTAAAAGCTGCTCTTAATAAACCAGACATATGCTGCAACCATCGAGTACCCTCGAGCAAGCTCAGCCAACTGATAGAAAATCAAAGACAAAGCAGAAGTTATATTCTTTAATACATTTTTCTATCTAAATGATATTCTCTATCAATGATTGACAGGAAAGTAACACATTCTATTAATCACAGAGTTTTTCTTTTTTTTTTTATCGCTAAATCACTAGCAAAAGGAATGAAAAAGTCTGAAATAATCATGTAAATTAATACGAGTCAGAGATAACTGAGTTACGCGCGGCGAACGCACGAACAAAAGCTATTAAGGTAGTTATCGCGCTTTATTATATTTCGATGAAAAAAATACTCGAAATGATGAATTTCTACACGTAACACAAAATGTACGAACTTAGCTAAAAGTTTTATACTCGTCGAAGTAGTCTTACGTTCGATAGTTGGATAGTAGCGCGCGACAACTACCTTAAAGTCGGTCGCCGGTGACATAATCAACGGTAAGCACAAAAGAGAATTACTTGTGATCAGCGTCCGATGCGCAGAGTTGTCTTACTGCGTGGAAGCTCTTCCGTATCGAATGTATATTCGGTAGACTCATAAATTGAATGTCACAACTTTGATAATATTCTTGACACTCGCAACCACCGCCTCTCGCACGATTCGCAAGAGCTGTCGGATAAGATCTTGCATCGACAATTAAAACTTTCTGTAATTGAAATAATTCATATTTCATTCTTGTGTTCATAGAAATCTTGTGGAATTTTCTTCACTTACTTTGATAGTAT
This sequence comes from Ectemnius lituratus, assembly GCA_910593735.2. Taxonomy (NCBI): domain Eukaryota; kingdom Metazoa; phylum Arthropoda; class Insecta; order Hymenoptera; family Crabronidae; genus Ectemnius; species Ectemnius lituratus. The sequence goes on from OU343045.1 coordinate 5,159,785, forward strand.
CCGTCGAGTTTTGTTCACCATTTTTTACGGTGTTAGAAGAATCGACAGCGGTTTGCTCGGTATTGGCGTAAGGACAAATGTCGGAGAGAGCTTTAAGAAGAGCTTCATCCTCGGCACTTCTACTTCCAAACCAGCCGACTTCCGGCTGACTGCTTCTTGCTATTACCGCGCCATTGTTGACGTGCCTTCGAAACACAAAGTCAAATATTAAAGCGGTGTATTCGTTTAATATGTTCGTTGTTCGATAATTGTCGAGCCAATTTATAACTCCTTTTATAACTCTATTATTATATAATCAAATATAATTGCTATTAATATAAATATTTGTACCTCCAAACGACTGCTGGGATTCTTCGAGAGCTACGGAATTTAGCAGCTTCTTCGAGTAGTTTATCCGAAATGCAAGCAGGAACCAATAGCAAAGGTGGATACGAAGGACACAATCGATAGTCTTTGTTTATCTCGCTGATCCTCCAAATATTCGTTCTTTTATCCGATTCGTCTTTATTTAATTTAAATTTCAATCGTTCCACCTGAAGAAGAAAACGATTATTATTTGTTTAAAGTTGGATATAACGCGGAGTAAGATTTACCTCGAAATTGAACGTAGTCGTATAAGAACAGTTGTCTTTAGCGAGTCTAGGATAATCTTTGCCCTCTTCGATGGACCAAGCGTAATACGCGAACGCAAAGATGTCTTCTATATTCTTTTGAGGTCCGGTAGCTTTGTGTAACCGCTTGAACCATTCCAAGCAGTGCTCGTTGGTGGAGAATGCGCAACTAAAATGGCCAGGCCATCATCGTGGCGTAACAAACTGCCGCAGTGTGGCTTCGCCGTTACTCTAAACTCTACCAGAGGAATAAATACCTCAAAGAACGCGCGTCCTTACAACCGATGTGTAGGGAGAATATTTCCTTGACTTCGAGTTGTTCTATCAGGCCGAGCGGTATGTTGTAACAAGTCTGGCTGAGTTGTAAGTAAAGCCTGTAATTGGAGAGTGCAAGAACACCGTCGGATGTTTCTCCAAGCGCGAGTACAGACTCGCCGCTTAACGGCGTGAATGGGATGGTCAACGATTGGTCCTCGCATTCGAAGTGTGTATGCTTCGGGAAAAGATCCGACGCGTGCAGGTGGCAGATTGACTGCAGGCTCGTCGGCTCCTCGGAGCTTTCCATGTCTGATCTGTGAAATAGTATCAATCAGATATATGTTTCGATTTGTTTAGGTTGGTTTTGAAGTCGAAAGAGTTTAAGATCGTAATAATAATAGTATAATAATATGTGATTTATTTGGATATGCAAGTATTTTCAAGTCGAAATAGAGCGATTTATTTAACAAGAGTTAAGTCCCTGGTGACCGAAGTCGAGCGTAGCTGCGTATCAAAGCGTGGCGGTTTCTTGCGATACTTTCGGCGGAGAAACTCTGATATGACGATCCTGCAAGATTAGGACTTCCTCGATCGGAATCCCAAGAGAGAGAGAGGCTTGCATTCTCGATAAGAATCGGCCTTCGCATATTTACGAAGTCTGCCTTTGGATTTAGTAAGCAGAAACAGTCCGAGACTAATTCGAGCGGCAGATCCAATCGGAAGAGAGAGAGAAATAACACCGTCTGCTATTGCATCAAAGTCTCTCGGGTGTAACGAAGTTGTTACGGACAGAAGAAGTCTGTTGGGGATCATTGGGAGGTGCGAAAAAGTCTACTTTGGCTTTCTGGTGGCGCGACAGCCAGGCATTGGCTGTCGTAGTTGTCAATCTTACCTCGGATAGGTCTGCGAGCTTTTTCCACGATGGACGACGTCTGGCCGTCCAGATACCTCATGCGAAGCTCGTAAACACTCCTGCCCGAGTGAACAGAGCCACTGTCATTACTCCTTGCCGACGGACATCCTCCGCAAGGGATTCGGAGCGCCAGCGGGAGAAGAACTTTGGGAACAACACGCAGTTCCCAAAGAATAAAGAGTTTACACGGCCTCTACGGGAAAACGGCTCGCAAGAAGCTGGCAAAGCGATTAGTTTTCATCGCGTGTCCTTTCATGAGAATTGGCTGCATCGCACCAGCCTTAAAACCGACTGTCCGCACTCACTCCAATGATTTTCGAGGAGAATTCTCTCTGCCCGATACGGACCGAGCCGAGCCACGATCTGATTATACGCGATATTCCAGTGCTAATTAGTTTTCGCGAGACTCGTCAACCGATGCGAAGGCTACACTGACAGATATTCGTCTATAGACCTTCTCCGCTCTCCTAAGGACAGGTTTCTAGAGTCATGCATATTGTCTCTGTCCTCAAGCGACGAGATTCTTACTTTTGTTATCCAATCGCGTGTCGAAACACTGTGAACCTACCTTCAGGTCTTAGGCTCGGCGCACATTTATTCATTTCTCCTTCCTACGATGAAACAAAGGAATAAAAGAAACAGAATTCTGTTGTCACAAGTGTTCGTCATGCTATAAGAAAGTTGAGTTTATTTTTTTAACTATAAAATCACAAAATGTTTTCGAATATTTCGCTTCTTCTTCTTGTATGCTTTCTACATGTTTTTTGTAGTTAAACAGGGTTTTAAAACTCGTAGAAATTGAACAGGAAAACTTTATTACTTTATTTCGATATCCGTAAACATGGAAATGAAATAAATCCATGAAAAAGCAAGTTTAGCATATTTTGCTCACTTCAGTCGTTTCAAGATGGCTGCCGCTTGGAAGTGACGAAGCCGCGATGAAAAATGCGCGGCAAAATACTGTTGCCTCCTAAATTCTTCTTAGACGCATGATTGAAAGCTTGAAGTATAAATATTAGTTTTCTAACAAGTACGATTGGAATATAAATGATTTCATTCTATGAAACCATGAAAATTAAACCCATAATAAAAAAAATAAGTTAACACATTGTGCTGTTTTAGGTTGTTTCAAGATGGCTGCTAGCCGGCAGTGACAACCAGCATGGAGAATGCGCGGCAAAATATTGTCAATTACGATAATTCATAAAATTCGTTATACAAATTACTTGTACAACTTGTGCTTATATAACAAATACCTATTATCGTACAAGAGTAGTACAAATTGTGCAAAAGTGTTCTCGAACGCCAGGACGAAAGCATGTAAAAAATAAAGGAAATGCGTATCTCTCAAACTGAGAATCTCATACTTATTATTAGCATAATGGTTGTCTAGCAAGTACGGCTGGAGTATAAAAATGCATCGTAACACGCACTCAGCGTCCGCTGATTCTCAATGCTCGAATCGAGCAAGACAATAAGCGCTTTCCTCGCTCGGAAAGACAGGCGCACAACTCACACTGAGTCCGTTCCTGATTCATTGCTTCCAGAAATTAGGGTTTTGCGCTCGCCTTCTTTCGAAAGTCTCGTACCAGCCTTGCACGGTCGAAAGAGGGACAAAGTTCTCAGTTGGATTAGGTATCATTTGCGCCTGTGTCACGGAGAAGCTTGACACGTAATTTAAAAAGCTTGTCAACATCTTCTGAACGAACTCGACGAAGGAATTGGAATTCACCTCGGCGACTGTCGCCGCTTGTTGTTCTATGCTTGGCAATGCTTCCACCGAGACGCCGATTTGTGCGACATGGGAAATCTTTGCGCCGAAGATCCCCAAATTGCTATTCTCGAATTCATGATTCTTCTTTAGCGTCGAGATCTTGAAAATCGCCGAGGGCTTCGCGTTCGAAATGTAGCCTAGGAACTGCCAGTTCGGCGGGGCGCTCGAATCCGGCCAGCTAAAGTAGACTGTAATGAAAATTGTATAATTAATTGGCGTTTGTTGCTCGGAAGATTTCTTTGAAGATTTTTTTGAAAGATTGTCTTCGAATGTTTCAATCGGTTGCAACATATTATAAATACAATGTATTACATATAATACTTGTATAACTGCTGCTATAAATTAATTCGACTTCAAAACAAAATATTTTTAAGTTATACAAAATATCATCCACCATTTTATTTGATTTACTAAGAAAAAACTGAGTCGGCCATTTACACAACCAGAAATATACAAATATTTTTGTTACGCAGAAAATATGATACTTACCAGCACCACCGGCTCCTTCAGGGAATGGTATTGTCCCGGTGAGGAACACCACAATATGGTTTATATTGTCCGCATCAGGAACGGTGATTAAAAATTGGGTCTCCGCAATCTGCTGAAAATCTGTTTGCACCTGAAATTTGTACAAGAAGAATGAATATTTTGATGATTCTTCAAAAGAAATTTTAATGAATTTAAGTTTGTAAAGTATAAGTGTAAGATTTAATTTATTCTAAATAAAAAAAAAGAATGTGAGAGTAATACGAGTTTTTTTTAACGAAAACGAGTCGAATAACAAAAGTGATTCTAAAACAAACATTTTACAGTTAAAAGTCACAATTAAGTTATAGAAAAATTTTGAAAATGATACTTTTCTGTCGATTTCCAATATAAACTGTTTTAATGTAAATTTAGTTAATTATAAACGTTTCGATGCGTTACTTATTTAATCAAACTGAAACCGGTAGAAACGCCCAGAGAGTTCTAGCAACTTTCGACCAATGGCAACCAGATTGAATCGGAGACGAAAGAAAATATTAATTCAAACACCAATCATAGTAAAACCAATCAAATTAAGTGCATACAAGCCGCTTATAAACCGGCTTGATTAACTCGTAAAACTCGTAAAACACTTCACAAACAAGATAATTATTTCATTATTTTTTCTGGATTCGCTTGCCAACTTTCGAGCAACGGCAACGAAATCGAATAAAAAATAAAGCAAAATCTGAATTCAAGATTTAATCGTAGCAAGAACGATCAAATTAAGTGCATACAAGCCGTTCATAGGCCGGCTTGATCGACTCGTAAAATACTTCTCGAATAGAATCATTATTTCTAGAGCAATGACAGTTTAGAGTGAAGCTAAGCAAAGGGATGCCGGCTTCGTAGTTGATATTGATAGTCAAAGATACTCACAAGCCGACCAGACGCGATTATACCGAGCATCCTTCCGATGGCTCTAGATCATTCTATCGCGTGCTGCTTGTTGTGATACAAGAAAGCGCCGAATGCACAAGCGAGAGCAGAATATCCCTGACGCATTCGAGATCGTGGCGAAACGCGAAACTGAATGCTTCGCCATGAAATCGCTGTATTCTCGAAGAGAGTAAACTCAGGATTCCTTGGGAATCTTGTTATGAAGAGAAATTCGTGTTTAGGACGCTAGTTGGCAGCAGCATCGACTCGCGTGTTAAATGAAATTTAAAACAAAGCCAAGAAATGCCAAATAAATTTATTAGTAAGGTCGACAATATGTTACATATTATATTGTTGACAGAAAATAAATTTATATGAAATAAAATAAACCTCGGTTAATAAAAAATTGAATATATTTAAATTATTATAGCAACTATAATTGCTATAGCAACAATTTATTGATAAAATTCTTAGAAACGTGCAGTCGTCTTACAAATAACACTAACTTTTATTCTTGCAAAATCTTTTTGACTTTTATGCTATAAAATTTCGACTCGGTAATGCAGGATTTAGTATTATCCATCACATTCGTTGTATACGAGCGCCATCACCTCCTCTTTTCAGTACTTCAGTTCACTTCACTTTTCAGTATTCCTCGTTCGGTTTGTTTACTGTCGTGTCTGTCGTGTGTTCATAAGTGTTCTGTGGAATTTAATATCCTCGCAAATGTCTGCTGCACTTGCTTGTAAGTAATCAAAACTTCCTCGAAAGTAACTTTAATACAGAAATGAAATTTTCGTTGGACGTAAATCGACAATCAAGTTTTCATGCAATGAAAGTGGAGCTGTCGGACACTGCGATCATTGAGTGTGAATTGTTTCTGCGCACTGTTTCCTATTGTTTTTGCTATTTATCAATTGGATTTACACTTGCTTATTGTTTTGTCAATGCCGAACAAGTGTTAGTGTTGAAATAGAGAGTTTGTAGAGTTTTTCATTGAGATATTTAATGGTTAAGTGTAACACCGGCAATGGAAACATGGCCGTTCGAATTTGTTGGAATTTAACCTACACTCTTCGTAATTATTCTCTTAAATTAAATTGAAAAGTATACATTTTGGAATGAAAAGCAGAAATTTGTGATTTAGGTGAATGAAATTACAAAATTACAATACTGCATCACGATTTGCAAATCCAAATATATTCGAAATATTTATGTTCCAGACAATTCAAATGTTTCGAACATTTTTCATTTAAGTGTTTTATGGTTAAATAAATCAATACCCAACAATACAAATACGATTGTTTTTGAATATGTTTAAAATTCAAGTATTAAAAAGCGTAAATTTTACAAATGGAAAACACAAATTTTAAACTTTAAATAAATTACTTGATCACAATTTGCAAATTCGAAAACTTTCAACACACCTATTTTCTTAACAACTCAAAAGTTCCAAGTTCCTGCTCAGAATGAATTAAAATTTAAATCTGTTTCACCAATATTTCATATCTATTTTCTATCGTTAATCAAACATTTATAATTGTTGTGTTACAGAAGAAGCAAGGCTGAATATGTGGGCAGTTTCGATTTTATACAAAGAACTTAGTGAAGCTGGTTGAACCGGATAAGAATTGACGAAGCAACAGTGATATTTGTATTTTGTGAACAATGAAGGAGAACGTAGAAGACGATCAGGAGTCCATCGACTATGATACTCCAACCGATGGTAAGTCCTTGCGTTCTTATTTTCTTAAATTACTATTTGTACTACAAATTGTGTTATTCGATCCTACCATTTCAAGTAGGACACTAACAATTATTTGATTTAGAAAATAATACGTTGTTGCAAATGTCTTGTAACGATGTATAGTTTAAATTAATTGAAACGCATTGGAATTCTGTATATTCAAGTGGAACACATTGTAAGTTTAAAAGATCCAACTTAAAGGATTGGGACTTTAATATATTCACATAAACCATATTAGAACTTCTGTATACTTAATTAAAATAAATTGGAACTCTAATATGTTCAACTAAGACGGACTGGAAGTCCAATATATTGAACTTCAACACATCGTAACTCTGATATATTCACCTGAACTGTTTTGGAACTCCAATATATCCAATTGAAACATCTTGAAACTCTAATATATGCAAATGAAAGGATCAGAACTCCAGTAAATCCAACTGAAACACCTTGGAACTCTAATATATCCAACTGAAAGCATTGGAACTCCAATATATTCAGCTGAATCATATTGGAACTCTAATATATCCAACTGAAAGCATCGGAACTCCAATATGTTCAGCTGAATCACTTTAGAACTCCAATATATTCAACTGAATCACATTGGAGCTCTAATATATACAACTGAAACATATTGGAACTCCAATATATTCAGCTGAATCACTTTGGAACTCTAATATATCCAACTGAAACATCTTAGAACTCTAATATTATACATCCAACTGAAACACCTTGGAACTCTAATATACCCAACTGAAAGCAATGGAACTTCAATATATTCAGCTGAATCACTTTGGAACTCTAATATATCCAACTGAAAGCATTGGAACTCCAATAAATGCAACTGAAACATCTTGGAACTCTAATATATCCAACTGAAAGCAATGGAACTTCAATATATTCAGCTGAATCACTTTGGAACTCTAATATATCCAACTGAAAGCATTGGAACTCCAATAAATGCAACTGAAACATCTTGGAACTCTAATATATCCAACTGAAAGCAATGGAACTTCAATATATTCAGCTGAATCACTTTGGAACTCTAATATATCCAACTGAAAGCATTGGAACTCCAATAAATGCAACTGAAACATGTTGGAACTCTAATATATCCAACTGAAAGCATTGGAACCCCAACATATTCAGCTGGATCACATTGGAACTCCAATATGGTCAACTGAAACACTTTAGAACTGTAATATTATACATCCAACTGAAACACCTTGGAACTCTAATATATACAACTGAAAGCATTGGAACTCTAATTTATTCAGCTGAATCACTTTGAAACTCAAATATGCTCAACTGAAACACCTTAGAACTCTAATATTATACATCCAACTGAAACACCTTGGAACTCTAATATATCTAACTGAAAGCATTGGAACTCCAATATATTCAGCTGAATCACATTGGAACTCCAATATGTTCAACTGAAACACCTTAGAACTCTAATATTATATATCCAACTGAAACACCTTGGAACTCCAACGTATCTAACTGAAACACGTTGAAACTCCAATATATTCAACTGAAACACCTTGGAACACAAATAACTCTAGCAATGATTTAATTTAGAGAAAATAAGTTGTTGCAAGTATCTTGTAACAATGTATAGCTTGATGTTTCGTTCCTTTTGAAATTTTGATTATAACAGGAAACTTTGGCATAGAAAAAATGTATTTCCAATGAGAAATAATTATTTAAATCGGTTGATAGAAACTTTCTCTTTTTTATATACATTAACATTAATATCCATGAAGGAAGTGAGGATAATTTTGGAATAAGGAAACCTTTCTTTTCGTTACTCTTGAACGTTAATTCCTTAACGCAGTCATCTTTGCGTCATTATTCAGTCATTGTTTTCTAGATTCAAAGAAACAACTCACATATTGAAAAAAATACTTATTGTATTTCATCCACGGGATCACAATAGTACTTATTGTGCATTGGTGTCGTTTTACGCAGACAACAAATCCCATTGAAATAGGATTCAAAATCATTGAACTAACACTAGAATTACCAACGGAGTCAAAATGCCATGTTTAATATTTGTTACTTATTTCTAAAACTTTTTAAATTGTGCGATTTTTCCTGCATTTTATTAAAAGATGCAAATAGTTGATTGGATAAATTAGTTGTCTCTTTTGACGTATTCTTTTCGAAGATTTCAGTGCAGTATATTTAGATATATTGGATGATTTTGGGTTGTTTTGGTTATTTACAAAATGTAGATAAATCTTGATCATATTCATATTTCAAAAGTTTCTTGTAAATTTACAAGATGTAATGTTACTTGCTTTTGAGGAATGATTGGATTATAAGTCGCTAGAAACTAAAATATACATACATTTATTTATAGTTATGTTTACTTAGTAACGAAAATGTTACGTGCGAATTAATTTTTAATATAACTATCTATTTCGCATTTCTTCTAAATCGATCTAAAAATATACATGAATATATACATTTCTGCCCTGAACAGCATGTTTTTTTTCGGAATCAAGTCATTTCGACCCCGTCGGTAGTCATACAAGATGATTCACTTGCCTTCTAATTACGATTGTCGAGTTTACACGCTGTGTTGTATAAGATAATTGTATGTTTCCTAGTAATTTCAACGATACTGTTTCCCAACTAATTTCTGCATCCTGTTTTCTGTAACTATCTTTTAATACAGCTTGATGTATTATTCCTTTCGAAAATATTGGAGTTACTCTCAAAAGTCACTATTTAAATAATAAATATTGCGCATAATCGTATTAAAATCCTTTCAGTGGTTTTTGATATTATAGACATTTCTGTGCGTAGGAAATTATTTTAATTCGTCGTGCGGTACATTTATGCTCACTAATCGGTCAACAGACGAAGGAAATATACTTTTCAATGGTGAAAGAATTATTCAAATGGAATGAATAATTTATAAAAATAAAATACAAAATTTCTCTCTTCATATATTATTGTCGATTATATTATATGTGCAATGTGTTTTACTTAGAACAATACTGATTCAGCAGGTAGTGAATCATCCTGTACATACGTAATTAATTCTCGATAATTCTACTTCTAATGGAGTGTGAAGTGATGGAGATTGAAGGTCGATTTTCCCTGATTATGTATTTTACAATCCTCTCTATAAATTCTCTCAGCGAGACAGGAGAGAAACAAATACTTTGCAAAGGCTCTGCTCTGACTCGAGCGATTGCGCGTCCAAATTCTTAATACAAGTTCTCTCATAAATCTCGTAAATGACTACTTTATAGAGAAAGAAATGAGGATAAAGATGAGAGGATGAGAAGATGAGAATTTGGAAATAGCCATCTCTTTTTTTTTCCATTCCCTATAACGGACTGGCCGTGTCAGACGAAATATATTGGAACTCTAATATATTTAAATGACATGCATTGGAACTCTAATATATTCAAGTGAAACAGCTTGGAACTCTAATATATTCCTCTGTAATACCTTGCAACTCCAAAATATTTCATCGGAACATCTTGGAATTCCAATAAATTCGACTGAAACATCTTGGAACTCTAATATATTTAACTGGAATACACAGGAATTCGAGAAGATCCAATTAAAACCACGCAACTCCAATAAATCAAATTAAAGTGCATTAGACTCCAATATCAACCGGAATATAAATAAATTTATCCAGATTGCGATTCTAAGCGATTCTGACGTGACAGGTCTGACATGACCAATCCTTAAGACACTTATAATCACTCACGACAAGCATGAGACATCCTGTATAACTAACAGTAGCACAGAAAAAGTGCCAATTCCGAGGAGGCATTCCACCCCATACACAGTATCGGATTTGAATTCTGAATTCCGAATTCCCTTCGTTTTACGAGTTTATGATCTTTCTGTATAGCAAGAAAGTTTACTAGAAAGATTAAGAAGCTCGGTACGTGGCCCATTCGGGGAATTCGGTGAGATTGAAGACATAAGTGCCCCATGTGGAGAAAGCGACACTGGTAACGACCAGGGTGATTACGCTGGGTCCAATACCAGCTACGGCGAAGTCCCTAGTTTTTATGTGTCCAGCTGCGCTGGCGATTGCATTTGGTGGGGTCCCCACTGGCAGATGGAAGGAGAAAGAACAGCAGAGAGAAGCTGGCAGCATCAGGTACAATGGATGGATCTTCATTGCTACGCACTGGAAACAGAAATAAGATAGAAGATGAGTTATTGAGTGCGTAGGAGTTCCCTAAGTGCTTCGCGCATGGTGCTATGAGAAATGTTCCACCTTTGAGTCATGAGATAAATGGAAACATAGTGGATTTTTATTGCTGTAAAATGTTGTTAAGATATCTTTTTAATGTGTCATTGGAATTCCAATAAATCGAACTGAAACATCTTGGAACTCTAATATATCTAGTTGAAAGCATTGGAACTCCAATAAATCCAATTGAAGCACCGTGGAACTCTAATATCTTTAACCGAAAGCATCAGAACTCCAATAAATTCACCTGAAAAACCTTGGAACTCGAATATATCCAGCTATAAATATTGGAACTCTAATAAATTCAACTGAAACATTGTGGAACTCCAATATATCGAACTGAAACGCATTGGAACTTCAACATATTGAACCGAAACACGTCGGAACTCCAATATATCCAACTGAAACACATTGGAACTCCAATATATTTAACTAAAAACATCGGAACTTCAATATGTCCAACTGAAACACATTGGAACTCCAATATATTTAACTACAAACATCGGAACACTAATATATTCAACTGCAAGACCTTCGAACACTAATATATCTAGCTAAAGACATTGGAACTCCAATAAATTCAACTTAAACACTTTAGAACTCTAATAGATCCAACTGAAAACATAGGAACTTCAATATACATATTCAACTAAAACACATTGGAACTCCAATATATTCAACTAAAAACATTGGAACTCCGATATATTCAACTAAAAACATTGGAACTTTTGATCGTCTCTGGCATATCAATGGGATTTCACTCAGAATCTTACCATTTCCGCCAGAACCGGTAGAATAATGTTAGCCACCGCAACATTGGAAGTCAGCTCGGTGACGGTCTCGGCGAAGATACAAACAATTAGCAAGATTGCTAGAGGATTGATCGACTTGAGACCGGTGAGACTGTTTCCTAGGAGACTGGAAAGGTTGGAGGAAGTGCTACCAGCGGAAATGGCGAATCCACCGCCTAGCACGAAAATCAGACTCCAATGCATCTTCTCATGGATCATCTTCCACGTGATCATTCCTGGGGAAGGCTTGCTCGGCCTCTTCGACGGGTCTTTGTCGAAGGCGTGCAGGAAGTCCAACCTCGAAGGAAGTATAAAGAACAGCAAAGTAACGGCACTCGCTGCCGTTGAGTCCTTTACGTGTCTGTAATCAAGTGGCAAAAACAAATTGTATTTGTTTTTATTGTTGTTTTGCGACATTCGAGTGTGGTTGAATTTTTTAAATTGCGAATAAGTGAATAAAAGTGAAAATAAATTAATATGATATAGCGGAGTGCATAAAAATTCAGTTTAAAAAATTCATTTGGGTGTGTTATACTTGTTGATTTAATTTCTGTGAGAAAGATTCGATTTTCTATTCTGTCAATTGCAGATATTTTGTTGCAAGCTTTAATATGAGAGATTTCATTTTCCAAAATCTTTCTTACGTTTCTACTTCGTTTAACTTCAACATTTTGAAAAAATGTAACAAACATTTTTGTTTTAAACTTATAAAATATATATACAAGTCCTTCATAAAGATGTATTATAAATTAATTTAATTGATTTTTGGGTTTTTAGCTTTAAGTGTCCAATTTCTGGACAAAAAAACAGTTTCAACTGTTGATTTATACAAAATCGTACCATGACAACAATTTCATCATTATATCCGACAGATTAATGAAATGAATTTATATATACCTTATTTCTATTTTATAACCTCAAAACAAAAATGTTTTCCTTATTTTTTCAAATGTAGATCATAACCTTCAATTTTCGCGATCCAAGTGTATTATGTGCCCTCTTTAGGGATGGAAAAAGTGCGAGACTCTCCGTTACGGCTAATCTGTGAAACGTACAGGTCAGTGATAAAAGTGGGCCATCCAGGAATGAAACCAGGGCTCCTGAAGAACCAGAGGAGAACGACCGTGATGAAGAGTATGCCGACGACCGATTCGTGCCAGGTGATCGGGCCGAGTTCCTTATATTTCTTCTCGATCACAGCAGCCGCCACTTTTTCCCCTTGTTCCCCAATGTCGATTGCTCTGGCATCTTCGCTCTGAGGTCGAAACATGCCCATGTACATCACTTGGAGCCACATCCAAGTGAGCAGACCCATTAGTAGCATCGGAGGCACTGAATACAGCATCCAGGAGGTTAAGTCGATTCCAGAACTTGTCGGGAACCGTCTGGAATTGAGAAAAAAAAACAGTTTTAATTGGGATTAATTATTAGTGGCGGTTTTATTTTTTCTGTGAATTAATAATTATTTCATTTAAGGAATAGGTTATTGCAACTGTCTTTGATGAAAATGTTAGAATGATATAGTTCGATTTTATAATATTTGTTACAGTTTTAAGTCATTTTTGAAACACTCTGTATAATGGATAAATATTGCAATAATTTACAATCATTTTACCATTTTTTCTGCAAATTAATAATTATTTAATTAAAGAATATGTAGTTGGAACTATCTTTGGTAAAAATATTAATGATATACAGTTCGTCTATTTATTACTTCTAAAATTTTGAAGTCACTCTTGAAACATTCTATGCAAGTAATAAATATTGTAAAAAATTACAGTCTATAATTTGTCTGAATTATAGTTCTATGTGGGACAGAAAATTCCATTAAAATTGAGTTTATCGTGAATATAATAAATGAAATAATGAGTCATACTTCTCGAAAAAGCCCTTCAGAGTAAGATTGGTACCACTGCCGACCAGGGTGCCGATTCCACCCAGACTAGAAGCGTAGGCAGCCACCAAGTAGTACACCATTGTACTGTGCGTTGGTTTCTTCTTACTGAAAGTTAATGCATTAATTATTTTTCTATTCTACGATTGTGAAATATCTTAAATTAGTCTATTGACAGATGTAGAATATCAAATTAATTTAAGTTTTTGTATTCCAAAATGTACAATTGAATTAAGTTTTGTATATCCGAGGATTTTTAATGAAAACTAGAATTACCGAAAATTAACATACATGCAGTTCTACCAGAGAAATATAAATCTTTAAAAAAAAAGAAAGAAAATAATGAAAAACAAATTTATAAAATTGAAAACCAAGGATATTTTTTTAAAAAACAATAGTGAAACTTACGGTTCTACGCCTTCCTCCACCGAATCGCTATCGTCCCTTATAAACATACTGCCGAGACCTTGCTGTAAATCAATTTGGGACATTCTTACTTTACATCAACATTAAACTGCTGACATATGCTGATGACTTGACATCAATTTCGAAATGAATTTAGGACACTCTTTTCACTTTAGTGTAACTTTTAACTGCTGACACGCGGTGATGATTTACGAACAATTTCTATGATGAATATTGTTATATTTAATAACAGAAATAAAAAGGAAATAATTATTAGATAGTCTACTTTTATTTGGACTTCTCTAATATTACTAACAATCATTGCATTCGTATTGTTAGTAAAAAGAATTATGTTGAAGTTAATTTCTATGGGACTTTATTTATGGTGAATGTATCATAGAAATTGATTTCGAGTAATTTTATAGACACTGTTTGATTATTTCCTTTTTATTTCTAATCTTCCTATTTTCTATTTTATTATATTCTATTTTAGAATTGCCGAAAAATTATACCTTTTGCTATAAAAATTCTAATTATTATTATACAATTATTATACAAATAGACAATTAAAAAAGCAAATTCATGATAGTTTTCATAGAAATGTCATAATTACCGCTTCGAGCTCTTGGAGAACGGTTTCCATGATAGGAATCATCATCGCGGTGGCGGCGGTGTTTGATATCCACATCGAAATGAACATCGTGACGAAGAACAGGCCGAGCGTCAATCTGAAAATCATTTTGATTAAATCTGCTGATTTTAATTTTAGAATTACCGAAGAGGTAAAAAATGAATTTTTCCAAAACCAAGTAATAATATTAGATTATAAATGTGGCGAATTTTGAAATGGATAATTATCAAAATTTGTCTACAGTTTCTATTGCAGTACATTTCAACAAAAATTGCTTAAAAAAAATTGCTGGGAAAGAAAGTCTTTGATAAATTAGTACTCTATAATCCGCTATAAAAAAGTCATCAAAGAGACAAATGAAAAATAAACAAAAGCATAAGATTACGCAACGTAAACATTGCAATAACAGTGAAGTAAACTCTGAAAAACTAACATCTTCGAAAAATGAATCAGTGTACTTGAGAGAAAATATGACTCCAATCATTTGAATGGTTCACTAAATCGTGGAGGAAATAAAGGCCATTTGGCGCATGCCGCCGATTGGAAAAAGGGGGTCACCTGCGATGACTGCATCCGATCGTTTTGATGATGAGGAGCGCGACGCGCAAATGTAGGCCGGAGTTCTCAATGACGATCGCAATCACCATGCTACCGATAAACATCATCGTCGTGTCGTTCATATAGCAGAGGCAGGTCTCGGCGGTGCTCATTATGCCCATTAGTGGATAGAGGACTACCGGGATCAGCCCGGTGATTGGTAATGGCAGAACCTCGGTCATCCAGAACAGCGCCATCACAGCCACTACGTACAAGCAATTCATTGCCATCATCTGCAACGAAAGAGTCATTTTTATTTCAAATCTTTCAAAAGATTGCAATATATCTTTTTTTTAATAATAATTCATTTTCTCGGAATGATTTTTTAAGTCTAGGTTTTAACATTTTATTATTATAGTAATTATAGTATATTGTAGAAAAAAGAATAGAAAAACAGAAGACAAGTCTATAAAATTAAACATTATTACATGTAGCATAATGACACATTATTCGCTCTATCGTTCAAATATAAATTAGAGCAATATATGATGAAAATTGTAAACAAAGCAGTATAAAAGAAAAAATAAAATCATAACATATTATATGATATCAGTCACTTTACCATTGAAATTAGTCGAAAAAATTATACGAGGCGAACTAATATATGTCATAGAAAATGAAATAGAAAAACAGAAGACAAATCTATAAATTTAAATTATTCATCATAACATATAATATAATGACACATTATTCACTCCACCATGAAAATAAAAAAAAAAAAAAATATATACCGAACGAATTGATATAAACTCCTAAAACGAAATTGAAAAACAGAAAACAAATCTATAAATTTAAATTATCATCATCATAACATATAATATAAATATAATGACAAATCATTAGTTCTATTCTCACCTCTTGGGAGCCCAGGAGGACAGTCGGCAGCAGTATAATCGGCCATAGCACCACCACGAAGCTCCTCCAGTAAATCCCAAGGAAGTTCAGGAGTAGCCTGCCTGAACTGGGCCGGCCCTTCCTGAAATCGAAGTCCCGGTAAAGCATTCCACAACCGAGCACTGAACTCACTTTTCAACACGAACACAAAGCAATAGTAGGATTGACGAGATCGATTGACGATCTAACGAGTAATGCTCGATCTGAGATCTCGATTCGATCGTCCTAGAGCCGAGAGAGCCACTTGACTTTGATAACGCCGGCATCTCCTCTTGCTTTTGCCCTCGCGATTCCCGCGCCGTTTATTTACTTGGCTTACTTGCGTTGTTCACGCTGACCGCGCGATTTCGGCGTTGCTTGGAAGATTTCATAGATTGGCGACAACATTTGTAATACAAAACTATGATGAAACATTGTATATTTTATTTATATTCTTTTGTTTCAATGTTTGTTTTGTATGAACATCTTACTTTTTGGGGAAATACTAATATATTAATATACTATGATTTTATGATAAAAATAATAATATAATGATATATTAATACAATATGTTGACCTTATTTTCACATTCATACAACGAATGAGAAAATAAAAATTGCAATACTGCGGTTGTATTTTTGTTGTTGCATTTACTGCTATTAAATCTGCAAACTGTTAATAACAAATACTAGCATAATGCTATATAATGACTATTAAATACATGGTAATGTAATCCACGATAAAACAAGTGGCAATGTTTTTTATTGCAACGGTTTTACTGTATAAATACTTTTGATGTTGTATATTAGCATACTAGTATATTAGTATGTTAGCATATTAATATGTTAGTATGTTGTATAGTGGTATGTTGTATATTAGCATATTAGCATACTAGTATGTTAGTATGTTGTATACTGTTATATTAGCATATTAGCATACTAGTATGTTACTATACTAGTGTATTAATATCCTAGTTTATTAGCATATTAGCATACTAGTACATCAGTATAACATACAAGCCGAATCGTCCCAATTGCAAAACAATTGAACGATGGACTGTTCATATCAACCCAAATCGAAAATAATAGTCATTTAACAAAATTTGACTTCGTTTGTTTGATCTTTAGTGCCTCTTTATTAAAGTCTATTAAAGCTTCTATGCTTTAATTATTTCTCACTTGATCTGACTCACCTTGGATAATCATATGTCAGAGTATCATATGTATCGATTATTAGCATTGATTAGTAACAAAGAAATACTACGAGTATAGAAATACTGTGAGTGTCGCTGGCTCTTGGCTGAAGCTTAATATACTGTTAATGACTCCGATTGGATTAACAGTGAGAACTTGCGTACCCTTTGTCCGTGGAATCGGCCACTTCCGGGTATGGATCTTCGGGCCGCGTGGCCATTGCCCCCGACGCTCCTCGCTGTCCCAGTCGGGCCCGATAACGATTCCTCTCGATATCTATTGATTGACGTATACGGTGGATTAAAAAATATTGGCAGATTTAATATTTTTGGGATAATTTTCTTAGAAATAAAAGCTGTCTTTTGAAAGGATTTTTTTAACGACGGACATTGTTGTTTAAGGAAATGTATTTTTATTTAGAGGGTTTTCATTCCTACGGATATTTTTTTGAAAAATATCGATTGTATGAGTACTTTTTTTTAGCTAGTGTGGTAATATTTTCTTAAAAAAATAAGTTTCCCTTTTATAAAAAACTAAATATTTTCAAAACAGAATACTTTCTCCCTCAAGAAAATTTTTCTTCACAAAATCAGCGTACGAAATACTTTTTTTACCCAGGGTACATAATTAGTATATTAGCCGCGCGCCAGTCGAGAGTGGCTTTGCAAAAGTGGCCAGCGATCGATACGAGCCGATAACACAAGGACAAATCAAGACTTGAGTGGCCGATAACAATTCGGGAGCTCAGTTTCGAATGGTTCGAATTGCCACCAGTGGCACGAGACACACTTTAACGTTGTTATGATACAAATACAAAAGTAAATATGTACGAGAAATTAATATCTGTCTTGAGAGATTCTGATTGATGGTTTTCGATTGATCTCGACAGTTTTGAGTATTATACAGAAGCACCTCACATAGTATATGGATTTACACATACAATGTTTTCTATTTATAGAAACAACGTTTGTCTGTCTGTTTGTATGCTGACGATAAACTCGAAAACTAAACTATTTTCAATTGCAATTTATTCTTTTATATAAATTTACAATTTAATTGAACTATAGCCTGTAAAGTATAGCAATATTTATTACTTGTACAGAGTGTCTCAAGAATAACTTAAAAATTTAAGGGAATTTTCGCAACGGGCATAATTTCAACAAACTATTATCATTTAAATTGAATTAAAATAAAATAATTGTGTAATGTCAAAAGCTAGTGCAAAAACCGTAAAAACATAACTTGTTACCTTAAATAGTGTGTTCTAAAATGTTGCAAAATTTACTATTAGTTATACAAGGTGTCACAAGTATAACAACATTATATGCAACAACCTATTAATATTGAAATTAAATTAAACAAAAGTAATTGCATAAATCCAGATATTGCTAGTACAAACACTTAAAAAAAAACTACCTTAAACCGTAGAGTTCCGAGCAAAAACGGAGTGGCGATTACACGGAAATTCAAGGAGATCGAAAGAACCGACAAACTGGAGCGTGTCGCACTGCCGGGACAATAAGCTAGGGGCACCAAGGGCGAACTGCGCGCGATACACAATGACAATAGGATAGAAACTAGCTTCTGATTTTTTGACCCCATCCAACTCTCCTCCTATTTGAATTCGGTTATTTTCTTGTGCCCAAAAAAAATTCGACTAGACGTTGCGTAACAACCGTTCACGGAATTACTCGCTCGATTAATTTCCTCGGGGACGTCGCGGCGCGCGCACTGCTCGCTTGACCCGGTCCCACGCTTGACCGTTTAACCCTGCTCGTTACTCTCGCATTCATTATTCCACTCATTGTCTCTCCGTGATTATCAGCTGTGTACGATTATTACGCGGTGGATTATCATACTTCACTATTAGAGTTGCGATTGAATTAACTGTTGACTATAAGATGTTGTACATTGTAGATGTAGATATTTCTTTTTGTAAATATTGAAGTTATCTCTAGGATATTCTTTTATTTGTTCCACAAATTTAATTATTATTAACGTAGATACGATATGTTAGTATTTTGACTATATGCATTGACTATGACATATTGCTATATTTATTTCTTATACAAGGTGTTTCAAGAGTAACTCTAATTTAAATTGTATTTGTAGTCAAACTTGCAAGGAAGTTATTGTTGACTATAAGATATTGTACATTGTACATATTGTCGAAAACGTTGTACATATTTCTTTTTGCAAACACTGTAGTTATTTATAGAATATTCTTTCATTTGTTCTTCAAATTTAATTATTATTAACGTAGTTACGAAATGTTACTTATTGCGACTATATGCATTGACTATAACATATTGCTATATTTATTTCTTGTACAAGGTGTTTCAAGAGTAACTCTAATTTTAGTTTAAAATTTAATTTAATTTTACGAGTAGCTCCAATATTTGTAAATTAATAGTTCCATAAATTAAAATTGGCAAGGAAGTTATTGTTAGCTATAAGATATAGTAAATTGTACATATTTCTTTTTGCAAACACTGTAGTTATTTATAGGATATTCTTTTATTTGTTCTTTAAATTTAATTATTATTAACGTAGATACGAAATGTTACTTATTTTGACTATATGCATTGACTATAACATATTGCTATATTTATTTCTTATTCAAGGTGTTTCAAGAGTAACTCTAATTTAAATTTTATTTGTAGTCAAATTTGCAAGCAAGTTATTGTTTACAATAAGATATTGTACATTGTACATATTGTCGAAAACGTTGTACATATTTCTTTTTGCAAACACTGTAGTTATTTATAGAATATTCTTTCATTTGTTCTTCAAATTTAATTATTATTAACGTAGTTACGAAATGTTACTTATTGCGACTATATGCATTGACTATAACATATTGCTATATTTATTTCTTGTACAAGGTGTTTCAAGAGTAACTCTAATTTTAGTTTAAAATTTAATTTAATTTTACGAGTAGCTCCAATATTTGTAAATTAATAGTTCCATAAATTAAAATTGGCAAGGAAGTTATTGTTAGCTATAAGATATAGTAAATTGTACATATTTCTTTTTGCAAACACTGTAGTTATTTATAGGATATTCTTTTATTTGTTCTTTAAATTTAATTATTATTAACGTAGATACGAAATGTTACTTATTTTGACTATATGCATTGACTATAACATATTGCTATATTTATTTCTTATTCAAGGTGTTTCAAGAGTAACTCTAATTTAAATTTTATTTGTAGTCAAATTTGCAAGCAAGTTATTGTTTACAATAAGATATTGTACATTGTACATATTGTCGAAAACGTTGTACATATTTCTTTTTGCAAACACTGTAGTTATTTATAGAATATTCTTTCATTTGTTCTTCAAATTTAATTATTATTAACGTAGTTACGAAATGTTACTTATTGCGACTATATGCATTGACTATAACATATTGCTATATTTATTTCTTGTACAAGGTGTTTCAAGAGTAACTCTAATTTTAGTTTAAAATTTAATTTAATTTTACGAGTAGCTCCAATATTTGTAAATTAATAGTTCCATAAATTAAAATTGGCAAGGAAGTTATTGTTAGCTATAAGATATAGTAAATTGTACATATTTCTTTTTGCAAACACTGTAGTTATTTATAGGATATTCTTTTATTTGTTCTTTAAATTTAATTATTATTAACGTAGATACGAAATGTTACTTATTTTGACTATATGCATTGACTATAACATATTGCTATATTTATTTCTTATTCAAGGTGTTTCAAGAGTAACTCTAATTTAAATTTTATTTGTAGTCAAATTTGCAAGCAAGTTATTGTTTACAATAAGATATTGTACATTGTACATATTGTCGAAAACGTTGTACATATTTCTTTTTGCAAACACTGTAGTTATTTATAGAATATTCTTTCATTTGTTCTTCAAATTTAATTATTATTAACGTAGTTACGAAATGTTACTTATTGCGACTATATGCATTGACTATAACATATTGCTATATTTATTTCTTGTACAAGGTGTTTCAAGAGTAACTCTAATTTTAGTTTAAAATTTAATTTAATTTTACGAGTAGCTCCAATATTTGTAAATTAATAGTTCCATAAATTAAAATTGGCAAGGAAGTTATTGTTAGCTATAAGATATAGTAAATTGTACATATTTCTTTTTGCAAACACTGTAGTTATTTATAGGATATTCTTTTATTTGTTCTTTAAATTTAATTATTATTAACGTAGATACGAAATGTTACTTATTTTGACTATATGCATTGACTATAACATATTGCTATATTTATTTCTTATTCAAGGTGTTTCAAGAGTAACTCTAATTTAAATTTTATTTGTAGTCAAATTTGCAAGCAAGTTATTGTTTACAATAAGATATTGTACATTGTACATATTGTCGAAAACGTTGTACATATTTCTTTTTGCAAACACTGTAGTTATTTATAGAATATTCTTTCATTTGTTCTTCAAATTTAATTATTATTAACGTAGTTACGAAATGCTACTTATTGCGACTATATGCATTGACTATAACATATTGCTATATTTATTTTTTGTACAAGGTGTTTCAAGAGTAACTCTAATTTTAGTTTAAAATTTAATTTAATTTTACGAGTAGCTCCAATATTTGTAAATTATGAGTTCCATAAATTAAAATTGGCAAGGAAGTTATTGTTAGCTATAAGATATAGTAAATTGTACATATTTCTTTTTGCAAACACTGTAGTTATTTATAGGATATTCTTTTATTTGTTCTTTAAATTTAATTATTATTAATGTAGATATGATATGTTAGTATTTTGACTATATGCATTGACTATAACATATTGCTATATTTATTTCTTATACAAGGTGTTTCAAGAGTAACTCTAATTTCAATTTTTTTGTAGTCAAATTTGCAAGGAAGTTATTGTTGACTATAAGATATTGTAGATTGTACGTACATATTGTAGAAAACGTTGAACATATTTCTTTTTGCAAATACTGGAGTTATTTGTAGGATATTCTTTTATTTGTTGTTACTTATTTTGACTATATGCATTGACTATAACATATTGCCATGTTTGGTTCTTATACAGGCTGTTTTAAGAGTAACTCTAAGGTTCCTTTGTGCAACAATGTATTATTCTCGAGATTTAATTGTTATTAAGGTACACGCGACACTCATACAAGTAATAAATATTACCCGCTATTTTAAGAGTAGTTTCAATATTTCTAAATTAATAGGTTATTTTGTTTATAGTCAAATTTGCAAGGAAGAAATCAAGTTTTGCTGTTAGAGAATTATTACCTATTTATAAAATATTGTTGTTTACTCTTAAATTATTAATCAAATTTATTTTAGTTTATTCTTAAATCTGTCTATAAAATAT
Source organism: Ectemnius lituratus (assembly GCA_910593735.2). Taxonomy (NCBI): domain Eukaryota; kingdom Metazoa; phylum Arthropoda; class Insecta; order Hymenoptera; family Crabronidae; genus Ectemnius; species Ectemnius lituratus. Next base: position 5,182,458 of record OU343045.1, read on the forward strand.
TGTAGTTTATATAGTCATAACTATAACTTACGTCTAAATTCAATAAAAAGTAATGAATTAGTTAAGATAATTTTTCACGATAATAATTCCTTGAGTAGGAAGTCCGACTATTAATGCGAGTCACTGTAAATGCTCAACTTTGTGACTAACTGTACGGCAACGACCGGTACTGGATCCCGAAATAGTCGCCGAGAGTCTCCAGTGCGCTCGCCCTTTCTTTGGCGATCCCCCTTTTGCATTATTCTGCGTCTCACTGCCCACTCTCAGATCCCACTGATAACGTTCGATGCTTCTAACTCGGCTTGTTTAACTAGCTATTACAGTCTACAGGGTGATTCATTTGAGTTTCAATTAGTTTCAAGTTCAGTGCTAAAGAAGTGAAAAAAAACATTTTAGTTACTGACGTTAATATTTGAAAAAGACCAATTTATTTTGTTTTCTATTTTTAACGTCGGAATAGGAATGACTTATTTATTTTTATTAAAATCGTGTTGTTTAAGAAACGAGTGTGTAGATATATTTCTTATGCGTCTTTCCAGGAAGTACGAAATAAAATTTCTGTCCGGTGACGTAAATTGTATGATGGGTAACAAATATATTGGAAGTTCCAGTGTCTTGAAATAAATTTTCAAAAAGAAAAAACTGTCTTTTGTAAGGAAATTAATTTTTTTAAGAATACTTTCTGTATTTCTATTTACAAAGAAGAAGTTTCTTCTTTAAGAACAGTTTTTTGAAACACACGTAATGCGAATACTTTTCTGACCCACTTTATGCTATTATACAGGGTGTCTCATTTTAAATGCAAATGTATAAAATAGCAAACCGAAAGAAGTATTTAATTATATTATATTCTCATCAATTGTGCATACAATATAAAGTTAAAAAGTCGTGTATAACTAAAATCTCAATATAACAATCTGTACTACGCAATGGTGACAATTTAACAGCAAATGAATCACCTTGTACAACTTCTGAAACTTGAAACCTCAAATAAACCAACTGCAATCTCGGACAAACCGATAATATAAGTTTGAACGATGTGACTAATTATTTTCTTAGTTGACGAAAGGTCGTTGGCTGACTATTTACTTGTTTGCGGTGAAAAAAGTGAAAGTGTGAGAAAACGAAGGGCTGACAGCAGATAACCGAGGTAAAGATTGACGTGCACTATTACGAACTAAACAGATGAGATTCGGTGTAGGATTCCTCGACCAAAATTGCATTAAAAAATATTGAATATTATATATAATATAATTTAAACAATGTATAGTTGAATTTTCTTTGCTTTTCAAATTTCAGAGTTCGTTTTGGAACAGCCTGTATAAGTAATAAATGTGTTGGTTGTTAACCTATAAACAAACAAATAAATGATTTTTTTTATATTCGTACAAATAATCGAATTTTTCCTTTACGACAGAGTATTAAATATCAAATTAGAATCATTAAATAACGTTTGCGATTTTTGAAAATGTTATTTTCATTCAAAATAGTCGTCAACTTTATACTTTGCATTTTTGTTGAAGTAATTGAAAAGTACTTCGACCAAAGTGTGCAGTAATTCAAAGTAATAAGACAGTATTGATAAATAGAAAGCTGTATGCTGGTACTTGCTATCAGTATCAATTATGTAAAAGACATTGATGATTAAACTACGTTTTTCTCTCTATGATTGACATTTTCCTGGAATTTCCATGTGGGTGAAAATACTTGCGCAACGAAAAGGTTAAAGAGCTCGTCATCGTCCAACGCCACTCGCGCATTTTTACCTTTTTTTTTTAAAAATATAAAACTACCTACTCGGCGCCAGCCGTGCCACATTTCACGAGGACATTAACAATAATTTAACTCGAAGAATAATAATAGGTTCTTGCGAAAATCTCCGGGATTTCTCATTCCTTTCAGAATTTTGACGTTACTTTTGAAATAGCATGTATAAATAATAAGTATTGCAATATTGTATAGTTAACAGTTCGATTTAATCATTGTCGAGTTTTTCGCGTACATACAAACAGACAATTGTTGCCTTTTACCGTTAATAAAATTGAAATAACTAATTAGTTAACAACAAGTTAATAAAAGAATAATAAGTTGTTACAGTTGACTTTGTTGCAAATATTTTCTAACTTTATATTAGTAGCATAATAATAAAATACGTTAACAATAATCTAATTTAGAGAATAATATTTCTAATATTATTCATTAATTATAGCAATGTATGATTCGATCTCTCATTCCTTTTAAAATATTTGGATCACTTGTGAAACACCCTGTATAAGTAATAAACATTTTACAGCTTATAGTTTGCCAATTATCTTTGAAAGAAAAGCTCGACTGTCTTTTTTATTATATAGTTTTTATAGTGTCAAGGAGACAAGTGGGAAATCGATAAACTCTATATATTATTTAGAGCACGCTCAGGTTCGTCATAAATATATAAATTAACTTGTTGCAAACTTTATTACCCAAACACGTACTCTAGCTTTTATCACGCGTGAATATATTTGTATCATATTTTATGCTGGTTGCTCGGCTTCAGCTGTTGACATTTTGAGTGCATGTTAGCAATAATTTAACTTTGTATCTCGTTTCGTTTGAAATTCGTTGTTACTCTTGAAGCAGCCTGTATAAGTGATAAATTTTGCCGTATTTTACAGCGCTTAATTTACTCGAATGACAATTGTATACATTATGGAAAATTGCATTTCAAGGTTAAGTTCAACGTTTAGACAGATAACCATTGCTTTTTATGTTAGGAATAAATAACCAAGAGTCTGATAACCATCTTCTAACAATTCTAACAATCCGCAGCAATTTCTTTGCGACTTTAAAATTTTGCAATTATTTTTGTGGCACCTTATATAATTTAAATAAATCAAAGTTGTGTACAGAAAAGAAAACCACATTCGAATCAATTATAGCTACTTTCAATTAAGACAGAAATTAACAGTTTTGAAATTGTTTAATTACTTTCAAAACACCCTATAGAAATGATAAATAGTTACAGCTTATAATTCAATTGAATCGAAATTCTACACAGAAAAGAAAACCATATTAAAACCAGTTCCAGTTATTTTTAACTAATAATTTTTTAATATTTTAGTTACTCTCAAAACACCCTGTATAACTAATACACATTGCAATATTTTTTAACCTATAATTCAATGAAATGAAAATTCTATACAAGATAGAAAATCACATTAAAATCAATTATAGTAACTTTCAAGTCTATCGGCAACGTGTCGGCAAACAAACAAACGTTGCGCGTTGTATTATTAGAACAGTTCTTCAAAAAGGAAACATTGTATTTGAAAAAGTGGTCCTTCGAGAACGAAAAATACGACGTCCTTAACAGATAATCCAGTATCATAGCAGGTAGCATATATCTCGAGATGTTACAAAACACAGTTGAGAATCACATTCTTATCAGCAACGTAAACCTTAGTCGCTTTGTGAATCGATCTTAAAGTATCCCAAGATCGAATCGCAATGTTTGAACCGACACTCCGATTGGTATGCGTAGGCGCACGTACTTCCATGCCTTTCACGCCTTCGGTCGACACTGTCATTCACTGACACTGACACTGATTTATATCAAACAAGTTCTAAGCGATACTATTATTTGTTTGCTATTTAAAGTCAATTATTCGACTATAAGTCATGAGTATTCACACTCGGGAATGTCACATTGTCATTTCATGACTTGGATGCGTTCATAATAAAATAATAATACATCAAAGCAATTAACGCCTGAAATATAAAAATTATTCAAAAATAAAGTGCCGAATATGAAAATAAAAGATTGTCAAATTGACATTCGATGATTTGGATGTATTATAACACAAAAATCATTAAATGAAAATAATACACGACTCGTACAAAATTGGAAACTAAAGTCTGAAATATCAAAGTTGATAAAAAATAAAGTGCTGAATATTAAAATAGGCAAATATCACATTGATATTTATATAAAAAAAAAGTGAATGCGTTTGTAATAAAACAATCATCAAAGGAAAATATAGTAAATTTCATATTCAAATATATCACTTGTAAAGAACAGAATCGCATAGAACTGCACTGGAACTACGCTTTTCGATAAACTTGTTTATAATCCGATTCTGTTTTGACAGGTTTGATGGAAGTATTTACGTTACAGCTGATTAATTTGCGTAGTTAATCAACGTGACATTCACAAATCCCCACCACAAGTATCCCCTCCGATTCTGGGGATACTTGTTAGCAATAGTGCTTCTGATCTTTCGGAATAATTATTCATGTTGGAATAATAAATGTTAAAAATCCAGTCTTGTCCAAAAATAAATTATTTCCGATTAAATCGACGCATTCGTCGCCTATTTTCAGCGAAATAATTATTCAGTATAAATAATGCTTGCTATAAAATTCTCGAAACAATAAATTTAACAAATCTAAAAATACCTGTTAAAAAAGTATTCCTAATAATACCGGCACTATCACAACACATTAACAATCGAATAATTATTCAATAAAAATAACGGCGACTCCAACAGTCGAAATAATAAATTAAATTAACACTGTCACCAAATATTTTAAACATAACAATTATTCACTAACAACAATTCTACTTGCAACACTATCGAAATACTAAAATCGACAAAATCAAATAATACCAACAATATCACTTTTTCCCGATGAAGAACAAACTAGATCAAACTAGACCAAACTAGTATCACTATCGAAATACTAAAATCGACAAAATCAAATAATACCAACAATATCACTTTTTCCCGATGAAGAACAAACTAGATCAAACTAGACCAAACTAGCAGCACTATCGAAATACTAAAATCGACAAAACCAAATAATACCAACAATATCACTTTTTCCCGATGAAGAACAAACTAGATCAAACTAGACCAAAGCAGAGGGAGACTTACAATCGCGGCGATCCAAACTCTCGAGGACAGTTATCCCTCGTTTCTCAACACTCTCTCATCTCGGCAGTCTGAACTCTCAGTGGTTCTTCCAAGCGCGATCGACGATAATCAACGATAATCGACGATTAATCACACTGGCACAGAATACTTGTTTAAAGGAGTGCAAACAATGGAAACAATTGAAAGAGCGGTTAGTAAGGGGTTGCGCGATGTACTCGAGTGGAAGAAGAGTGTCTTTTCGGTTGGGTACACGCCGAGACTGGCGGTGGGATGCTAAGGCACGCGGAGAGTTCGAGTTGTTGCAATTGAGGCTCTATCGCGTGTGCCCCTTCCTCGAGAGCTCTTTCTCTCCTCGGCTTCCTTTCCCCGGCACCCCCGACGGTCTCCCCTCCGAGCGGAGCTTGTCACTTCCACCTTCGGCTCGCAGTTCGTCGCTCGGAGCCTCCTTCTCTGACCTACCTTGGCCTTGATCCCCCAATTCCACCTCTTCTACTAGCCGGCTTTTAGTTGCTCTTCTTGATTTTAGCAAAAGTCGACATAATAGTTACGTCTATTATTAATAAAGTTGACTATATTGTCAAATTTTATTATAAATTATGTTATAATTATATCTATATTTGACATGTGTATAGTCAAATTTGTTCCCCCAATTCCACCTCTTCTACTAGCCGGCTTTTAGTTGCTCTTCTTGGTTTTAGCAACAGCCGACATAATAGTTACGTCTATTATTAATAAAGTTGACTATAGTATAGTCAAATTTTATTATAAATTATGTTATAATTATATATATATTTGACATGTGTATAGTCAAATTTGTTCCCCCAATTCCATCTCTTCGACTAGCAGGTTTTTAGTTGCTCTTCTTGGTTTTAGCAAAAGCCGACATAATAGTTACGTCTATTATTAATAAAGTTGACTATATTGTCAAATTTTATTATAAATTATGTTACAATTATATATATATTTGACATGTGTATAGTCAAATTTGATCCCCCGATTCCATCTCTTGGATTAGTCGGGTTTTAGTTGCTCTTCTTGGTTTAGCGAAAGCCGACATAATAGTTACGTCTATTATTAATAATATGACTATATAGTCAAATTTTATTATAAATAGTATTATAAATGTATATATATTTGTATAGTCAAATTTGATCCCCCAATTCCATCTCTTCGACTAGTCAGTTTTTAGTTGCTCTTCTTGGTTTTAGCAAAAGCCAACATAATAGTTACGTCTATTATTAATAAAGTTGACTATATAGTCAAATTTTATTATAAATAGTATTATAAATGTATATATATTTGTATAGTCAAATTTGATCCCCCAATTCCATCTCTTCGACTAGTCAGTTTTTAGTTGCTCTTCTTGGTTTAGCAAAAGCCGACATAATAGTTACGTCTATTATTAATAATATGACTATATAGTCAAATTTTATTATAAATAGTATTATAGATATATATATATTTGTATAGTCAAATTTGATCCCCCAATTTCATCTCTTCTACTAGCCAGCTTTTAGTTGCTCTTCTTGGTTTAGCAAAAGCCGACATAATAGTTACGTCTATTATTAATATTTTGAGTTATAGTCAAATTTTATTTTAAATTATGTTATAATTATATACATATTTGATTATATATATTTGTATAGTCAAAGTTGATCCCCCAATTCCATCTCTTCGACTAGTCGGTTTTTAGTTGCTCTTCTTGGTTTTAGCAAAAACCGACATAATAGTTACGTCTATTATTAATAAAGTTCACTATATTGTCAAATTTTATTATAAATTATATTATAATTATATACATATTTGACATGTATATAGTCAAAGTTGATCCCCTAATTTCATATCTTCTATTAGCCGGGGGTTAATTGCTTTTTTTTCAGCAAACGCCAACATAATCATTTTATATATTATTTCTGATTTGTAAAAAAGAATTCTGTAATTATGACCAATAGATTACTGAAATTAATTTATACTTAAACCATGTACTTGCACGTATATTTTATAAGTTTAGAACAAAAATATTTGTTCTATTTTTTCAAAATGTCGGAATTAACCCTCAATCCTTTCGCGCCAAAAATACCTGCAGTCAATCATGGCCGCCGAATTTTAGAAGTATTCCATATTGGTTTACGAAATTATAATAAAAAAATGAGCAGGTTTCGACGACGAAATGACGAAGATAAAAGAAAGTCCCAAAGATTTATACGGTCCATTTCTCGCACGGATCAAAGTAGCAATGAGCGGGAGGAACAAGCGGAATGTGGTGCAGCGAGCGCCTCTTGCGGAATTCCGCATTCCCGCCAATGTTGATCGCCCTCTCCCCTTTTCCATTGCGTCACGCGGCGTGGAAAATGTTTATCGACCTCGGAAAATCATTGAGTAATCGGTTTGGTAGCGATTTTGAAGCAACAATGCTCTTCGAATGTGGTATTAAACGACAAAAGTGATGTTTATGCAATAACAATAGTGAACTTCGATAAAATTTAATGGTTTTTATTTCGATATTATTGAGCGTAATAAATAAATATTAAACATAATAAATAAGTATTAATATTTTCTCATACAAAAAGTTCTTGTTGTTCAATATTAATACCGAATATTAACTAAATTAGAAAAAAATGATTCCAACACTATTAAATCGACTACCTCTTCAAAACAAAAAAGTCTCACTCCAATCAATTAATTTAATTCATAATTATCGTTCAAGAAACATGAAAAATAACATCCACTCGAGCGAACGAATTATTCCCATTTGAGAATGACGGGAAACCTATATTCTGCGACTCCGGCGCAACTGGGACGATTGCCGTCAAGAACAACGGTAGCACGGGTTAAGAAAGGCACGCGGCGGTTAGTTGACACGAGCGCGACGCGCCAATTAATCCATGATCGCCTAATGAAATTAATCCACACGGCCGACAATCAACGCTGCCGGATGACTCCTCGCCGAGTATAGTACAGAATTCGCAATGCGACAAGATTTACGAGCTACGCATGGGCAAACTAGAGCAAGTTTATCGGAGTCGTTTCAATATTATGATACTTCATTATTATTGTTAAATATTGTTAATTAATAATTATAGTATTTATATTTGTAGTATTATAATTATTAACTAATAAATCTATGTAGCGCAAAGATACATAAGGAATAAATTATGACAAAGGTTTACTTGAATAATATTATTGTTATACATTTTTATTTTATTTTGTATATTTATTTTACATAAATTGGCAGTAATTGTAATAAAGCGAGTCAACACCAGGTACTAATGTTTAATTATTTAATATTTAAAATAATGATTGTCTGTATTTCGTATGCAATAATTTATCCTTAACCTACGTAATTGATAATTATAATTATTAACTAATAAATCTGTGTAGCGCAAAGATACGTAAGAAATAAAATTTAAGTCTATAACAACAATAGTATTCGGCATAAAACTTTATAATTATCCATTTACTTTTCTCCCAAACTGTACGCAATATAAAAGAGTAAGTTAACAAGGGAAGTTTGGCAGGTGTATCTTGCCAATTTTAATGAGCAAGATCTCAAATTGAAGCACTCAAAAAATAGTTTGAAGTATTATATTTTTTAACCGCCTATTTCGACCCTGAAGGGTTCGAAAAGGGGTCAAAGTTGGGGGTGCAAAGTACAGTTTCCTAAATATCTCCGAAACTATAGCAGTTAGAGCAAAAGTGTAAAGTGCAATATTTCATATTTTGATGGAAAGAATACAAGTACGTGAACAATTTTTTTTGACACTTTTTTGAAGTAATTTAAAATTTTTTAAATTATATTGATTCAATTTTCTAATCATTTTGTAGTAGATCAGATTAAATTTACAAAAATTTGATCACTTTGTTAATTTAGTATTATATATTTATAAAGATAGAAAATAAAAAAACAATTATAGTAGATAACAATAGTATGATTTAAGCAAACCTTTGTTCTTTGCTGTATTCATTAAGATTAGAAAAACAGTTAAACGCGGTTGATTAAATGCACGCTGGCCGCGTGCCACGATTGCGTTGGCGCGCATGATTTACTGCGCAAACATGATTGATCGCCGATGGGAAGAAGAATGGAATGATAACGAGCTATCTTGATTTACTAACTCGATTTGTTTCTTCAGGGGAAGGAATTTCGTATTGTTTGTTGGCATTTTGCGGTGCAAGATTCTTCCGAACAGAACTTTTCGTGGTGCAAGATTTTTCCGAATTAACGTTTAATTAATTTCTGAAATTGTTATAGAAATTTTCAAAGTGGTTTTCAATGTAAAAATATTTTATAATTTTAAACTTTTCTGTTTAATGAATTTTCCCTATTGTATAAATGTTTAATATACCATTTTTTAAAGAAAAGACATTCTGTAACCTTCAACTTTAATTAATTAATTTCTTCTATTCTTGTATAAATGTTTAAAGTACCAATTTCGGAGCAAACAAAACATTTCTTATTTTTCAACTTTTCTGCAATATTTCTGTAATTTTATTCTGCAATTCTCCACTTTTCAACCACGTATTAATTATTTTAAAAATGAGAGTGTCATCAAGCGTAATGCAACAAAGTTGCAACCAAGGTTTCTTTAAACAGAACAGGTCGCAGCAAAGCCGAATCCGCAGTTTCGGAAGAAGCGACAAGGCTGCTAGGCGAGAACGCTCGTGGTGTCGCATTGCCAATTGTGTGGCGCGCTGCTTGCACAATAATGTAACCCAAGAACATTAAAATGTAAAAACAACGCCAAGTAGTAGTTTAGTATCACGTAAAACATAGCTTTCCTAGTATTAGGTTTTCCAAAAAAATAATATTAGTATTATACAATAAAGTTAAGTTGTTGTTCAATAATACTTAGATTTAACTTGCAATTCTAACATTACAAAAAAAAAAACTTGGCGTCTGCGCGCTTCCTTGCGTGGTAAGAAACAGGGAAATTACTTTGAATTTAATACTAGCTTTACTATGTAACGGCCTTGATTTAGAATTTTTCCTTCCTTCACAATACCCAAGCTTTCACGAGTATTATCCAGTACCACGTAATTGACTAGGACGCCATTGTTTTTAGCAATATTAACATAGGCAAGTGCTAATAATAAATCGGGCACGCATCAGGCTTTTTAAAAGTTAAATCTAAGTATCATTGAAAAAAAACTTGTTTTTGTTGTATGATAAATATATATTTTTTTGGAAAATCTAATACCAGAAAATAAACTACGGCGCTCTTTTTACATGTCAATATCTTTTATATTTAAGAATATTCGTTACCAGTATGAAAAGTTATAAAAAAGCTCCACACTATTCAAATGCAAAACACTGAATGGGGAAAACAATTTTTGGTGTTATTTTCACCCCTCATTATTTAACAATAGAGTGAACATTATAAGGAATAATAGTAAAACATTGTTTTAAAAAATTGTTGCTTAGAACAAACACGGTCTGATTGCACAATAATGTAACCTAAGACGTAACTGCGATTACGTTTACGACTTGCACGGAGAACCAGCTGGATTCGTGCATCACGCACGAATTCGCCGCGAGCATCCTGTTTACACCTCTCACTTTTTCCACTTGTATCATCGGCGACAATTATTAATATCCTCGCCGGCTAGACGGGCAGCGTTGCTTTGAATTATTTATGGCTTAAAGCTCTCTTCTCGGTCCATTCCCTCTCCCTCTCTCTTTCTTTGGCATCATTGCGGTATGATGAAGAGAGAATCATTGCGAAATATGTTGGGGACTTTGACGGTATAATTAATAATTAAGAAATAATTTGTTTAAATTATCTTTTTGTATTAATAGTAAAATATGGCAGATGAACAAAAAACATGTAATAATTGTATGCATAAAAATAATTGTTTAAGAATATGATTTTATATCATACAAAACAGGAGCGTAACTGATGGACAGAAAACAGGAGTTAATAATAAAAAAAAACAATATAACATATAATTAATAATTTAAAAATAATTGTTTAAAAATGTGCTTTTATATCATACAAAAATATAGCGTACTAAAATGTCTAAAAATCTCAACACAGTGTAACAGACACACAGAAAACACGAGTTAATAGTAAAGAAAATATATGCAAAAGCATATAGAAACAAATAAAAAAAAGAGACGAGTCTTTGGATGAACGAGAACTCACCTGTTGCATGCAGTAGGAATACGCGTGGGTGTCTGAGAATATCTCGTTACGAGCCGCGTGGTTTCCAGCTGATCTATCTCGCACTCTTCCGGCTGATCCGAGCCTATCAAATGTCTCAGGGGCGAGCATGTTAAGATCACATTAATTAAGCGCTTGATGCTTCCAACACGTGCATCCTATTATTGTGTAATCACTGTTTGGGGTGCGTGGGAATTGTAAATATAGTGGATGAAGGAAAAAGTACACCCACACACAGTGTTTTTGGAAAATGTTTGGAAATGGTTATTTAAAAACGAACACTGTTTTTGGGAAAGATGTTCTTTAAAGAAGAAAAAAGTTTTCTTTTGCTTCTTAAGAAGAATAAATTCCTTTAGAAACAGCTTTCTTTTTTTGGGAAATTTTATTCTAAAAATACTGAGTGCGACAATACTTTTTCAGCCGTTGTGTGTAAACTGAAGAACGGGGATTTCGCGAATATGTAACCTGAATCAATAATTTATTGTTAATCAATCACAAACACTTTGGTTTTTAAAAACGTGGTTGACAGGTGGAAGTTTATCCTTAAACTGAGAGCTGCAGTGTGCGGTGCATGATGTGGCAAGAACCACCTTGGCGCTTGGACTTGCATCAATTTTGGCACGAAGGACGTTCAGTGCTCGATAGAAGCGTCTGTCAGTAGATTTCGTTGTCGCTGTCGTGTTATACCACTTTTTGGGCAATTGCGGGAAATTTGTCTAATCTGTTCACGAGGTTATTAGGCAAACATTAATAAAGTCTGAATTGGATCGTTTATTTACACATTTGTACGTGCATTTGTACGTGCTTTGTATACAATCGGCAACTGCAAATGTTACTGTTTTAATTGTAGCATCGAAATGGATGTTCAAATTTGGATAAAAAAATTCAGGCTTATGGAAGAGTATGATATGAATACTACAAAAAATATTCAAAATTATTATGGCTTTAGGTAAAAAGACACAACTTCAAAACGAATGTTGTTTCTGCATGAAACTAAAGTTGTATATGTGAGACTTCTATGTTTAAAGATTCGAAATGTACAAATCCATCAAAAAGTTTAACATTAGAATACATAATATACAATGCAACAACAGCAAAAGACAGATTTTTAATTTTAGCATTAAAGTGGACGTTTTGATTTCGATACAAATTTACAAGCTTACAGAAGAGTATAATATAATTACAAGAAAAAAATGCAACATTATAGACCGTTTCCTTAATAACATACAGCGACAAAAAGAATGTTGTTTTCTTGACCTGAAATTGTAGCATTGTAAAACCTATCAAAACGTTTTAAATCGGAGACCATAACCTAATTCCTAATTTCTTATATCGATCACTTGATTAATATACAACCCAACAACCTTAAACTTAAAAAGCACCCACGCAATGATAGCAATTGTTGATAGCAGATTTCTTCGTGTTTTCCAGAGAAGTATCGGATATACGCAGAAAAACAATGTTTTCTTAACCTGAAGTTGTAGCATTGCTATCATTACAACTCAACATACATACTGTACGAACCTATCAAAACGTCTTAAATCACAAAGCATAACCTAATTCCTAATTTCTCATATCGGTCACTTGAATAACATACAACCCAACAACCTTAAACTTCAACAGCAGTAATACAATGATAGCCATTGTTGATAGCAGATTTCTTCCGGTTTTGCAAAGAAATATCGGATATATACACAAAAACAATGTTGTTTTCTTAATCCGAAGTTGTAGCATTGTTATCATCACAACTCAACATACGAACTGTACGAACCTATCACAACATCTTAAATCAGAAAGCATAACCTAATTCGTAATTTCGCATATCGGTCACTCGAATGATATACAACCCAACAACCTTAAACTTGAAAAGCACCCACGCAATGATAGCAATTGTTGATAACAGATTTCTTCCTGTTTTGCAAAGAAATATCGGATATATACACAAAAACAATATTGTTTTCTTAATCCGAAGTTGTAGCATTGCTATCATCACAACTCAACATACGAACTGTACGAGCCTATCAGAACATCTTAAATCAGAAAGCATAACCTAATTCGTAATTTCTCATATCGGTCACTCGAATAATATACAACCCAACAACCTTAAACTTGAAAAGCACCCACGCAATGATAGCAATTGTTGATAACAGATTTCTTCGTGTTTTGCAGAGAAATATCGGATATACGCGAGTATATCGTTCGCAGTATTCCTGTTGGGGATTGGCGTGCCTCTCTGGTGGCATACCACCGCTGTACCACGGGTGGCAGTGCCCTACTCCGGGATCGACGACCTATCCAATTTAGAGATTAAAATCCGATCGAGAGTCGTCGTTGCCGCGCTCCAGAAGAGCAGGGCCGAGTCCCTCGTTCAAGAGATCGATGCAGCCTTTTCCAATGCTGGTGAGTAACTTTTAATATTTATAATAGCTAAAAAGTATTGGCAGAGACAGTAAATTTAAAAAAAGCTTTAACATATAATAATAAATAATGTAATAAAATTTTCTTAGAAAGAAAACAATCTCTAAGCAAAATTTATTTAAGAATATCTTTTTCAAAAAAAGATTGTATACTTGAATTACAGAATAACCTGAACAAAAATTTCAGAAATCTACGAGGTGTTCGCGGTACCCTTTTACCATCAAGATTTGGAAAAAGCTGTCGAAAGTATTGTCGAAAGTAATCTTGCGACCGGCGATCTTCTACTTTTGGAATCACCCAATCTACATAATACGATTTTCGTCGGCTCGAAAAGGACCGTGATGTTCTCGAAAGAGACCAGTAAGACTTAACAACAGTTTAATTCTCAAGGTTCAATGACCTAGTAAATAATAACAATTTAATAATTACAGGTGGAAGCAAGTTAATCGAAGTCCTATCAAAATGGATCTTACAAGACGCGTCTGTCGCACTCACAAAGAATGCACTCGCTGATCCAACACTTTATAGTTTGGACGAAGAAAATAGAAGAAGGTTCCCAGCAAGTCCAGCTTACGACATACTCATCACCGCGGTGAATCCTGATCCCGAGAAACTCAGGGTCAATTGGGACCTACGTGCGATGGCTAATGGTAACTCGGGTTTAACCTCAACTCCCTTTTATTACTAATGAAAATCATTTAAAATACTTAATAACAATTTTCATATCACAGATTACGTTCAACCCTTCCTCAACGAAGTCTCGATGCTTAGTAATTTCTCTGTCAAATCCCAATGGTTATACTTATTACCTTTGGATGTGAACCCAAAGAGAGTTCCTGACAGTAGTCCTCTTGGCAGACACTTTGCTCTACCGGAGGATGTTCTACCCCAGTTAATCACTCCACTCGAGAAGAAACTAGGTAAAAACATGACCCAAGTCTATTTCCGTATATTAAACTCTACTTTTTAATAACCTGAAACTAAGAATCATAAATTACAGCTTCGCAGGTGGGTCTTCATCCGACGATAAACTTCGTGGCGTATATGGTTCCTTGCGACAGTGCTCCATTGCACATTTATTCCCGACGGGGTTTCCGGTCGAAGATGACTAACAACGTCGAAGCTTTTCTTTCGCCGAGGTAACATAAGAATCTTTCTTAAAATAAAAAACAAATCTGACGAATGATAATTGGCACAGATGGGGTGGCGTTGTCCTGATTAATACACCAGCGGAGGCTTGTATGAATGCGACATCGAATGAAGCAGTGAGCATCGTCCCTGAAGAAACAACCGTGATGGGTACCTTCCTCGCACAACTTCGTCTTCTTCTAGGCATTCCAGAACCGGTAAAGAGAAAGAAAGAGAGAGAGAGAGAAAGAGGCCGATTACGCGCGTGATTCCTTCTGAATCTCAACGAGGAGGGTCACGGAACGCGCGCGTCTTCGAAGGCTATTACGATACATGAATGTGAAATGATGGTACGTGAGTTCATTTCAGAGATTCATTAGCGGTGTGAGCGAAGCACCCCTGACCCATTTGAAATCACGGGATTGGGAGGTGGATGCACTCTTGCGTATAAGGAGTATGGAACAATTGGCATCCGCTAAATTGACCCTTCAATCACTGTCGCGACTCCTCAAGGCGATCAGTAGTATTGTCATTACGGATGTCGTTGGGAACAGGATCAAGAGTGCTTTGGATCTTGTTGAGAGATCTGCCGAGCAGCTGCGCGAGGGTAATCTCTTGGAAGGTTTCTCATTGAGCAAAGAAGCCTTTGTCACTGCTGAAGCTGCCTTCTCCGATCCGACGCTTCTTGCTTTGCTTTACTTCCCGGAAGATCAAAAGTCCGTAGCTTTTTTTTTATATAATGATTCAAATTGTTCTAGATTTAATCTGATTGAAGGTTTTTTCATTCACAGATACGCCGTTTATATTCCCCTTTTCTTACCAGCGATGTTACCGGTGTTATTATCCTTAAGGAATATTCAGCGGTATTTCTTCCCTAGTAAAAAAAAGGGGGTGAAAAAGAATACATCGAAAGAGTGTGAAAGCACTGCTGAGAAACAGGAGTCTTCATGAGCGGTGAGGATGTTTTTCTGTTATCGAATAAATACCAAAGTGATGGTTGTCAAGCGTTGAAAGCGCGGCGGGGAAAGTCGAAATAAAGAAAGATGACGGGAACGGTAATGTTTTTCAATTTTATTTTAAAAAGAAGATGTTCGTGTGTAATCATTGGAAAAAAGAAAGAAAGAAAGAAAGAAAGAGAAGGAAAGGAAAAGAAATATAATAATCGATTTTTTACATTTGTTGAGCCATTTCGAAAAGAAATTGTTCGTTACCGAACGATGAGGTCTTCGAGCGTCCATTAAAAAACTGCTCTCTCATAATTATATATCTCTGTGTGTTTGCGTCTCTTTTCGAGCGTAAAAATGTAAATCCCTAAAATCTGCATCTCGCTATCATTCGACACAACATACAGCCACACGACTTACCACTCAACCGCGAACATTTTCTCTCGCACGCGCGAAACAAACAAGCGTTCTCGGCGCATTCGGCGCGCGATAACCATATACACTACTACTCTCTACACGGTCGAAAGAGGAAGAAAAAAAAAAAAGGAGTCGAAATTATCATTAGAAGGTCGTTAGAAACAACTAGTATTCTATATACAGTACACGTATATCAAATCAATCCTCAACCAGTTACCAAAAAGTGGTTACAAAAAAAGTTGCGAAGTTAAGTTGCTATAAAAAAAAGGGTATGTCCATCTACCATGAAAGATCAGGTGTTTTCCCTTTGAATTACCTTACAGCTTTCCAATTTTCATCACCCGATAATTCCTCGAGGTAATTATTATCCAGGAAACGGAAGGAGAATTCAAAGTAAACCTACTCAATGTGCTAGTAGAAGCACAATCTCTCTGTCTCTCTTTGTTTCCCGACTCGTAACTTTGTACGCAAGAGATAAGAGGACTTATCGTAACGACGAATTAAACGTAACTATTCGCGTGCGCGCATCAATTGGCAAACAGTTTCTCATATCTCCTCGAAAGCCCAGATATCACCGATCAGAGTTGTTCCGCATATCGCCTTCGTAATTGCTACATTCATCCCACTACATACATCATCTCTCTATCTGTGTCTGCCTCTGTGCCTGTACGTTCTAAGTGCGTGTCATTGAGAGCGGTGAAAAATCGAACTAGGAAAAAAAAAACTATGGTGTGTTTATGACGTGAATACCTTAAGAATAATAGTCGTCAGTGAAGCATATATCAGCAGCACGACGCACAGAGAGTGCCATTGCCACTCGGAGATTACGTCTTTTCTTTCTTACTCCATTCGCGAATTGCGTAATCGTTACGCGCGTCCCTATCGTTACTCTCTTATTAACGCGCGATCCCTCTCGGTTAGCTGGACACATCATTAACAGTACAAATAAATTAGTCGTCGAATTTCGAGGTTTTACGCGTATGAAAAATAGAAAAGGGATAAGGAATAAGGAAGATGGGAGAAGGGGGAAGGGAAAAATAAAGGAAGAAGAGTCAATGGGGACTTTGAACTAGCTGTATCGCGTGCTCAAGAGCATCAGCGACATTCGGGAAAACAGGTACACCTTCGCGCGTCGCATAGTCCGACAGGTACATCCTCCCCCGATTATAGTCTTTCGTCGCTTGCTCTGTGAGCTATAAAAAAAAAAAAAAGTACAATTCATTAATCATTGATTTAGTTTAAAGGAACATTCTCTTAGGTGGAAAAAACTACCTTCTCGCCGGAGACCATGCAGCTTTGGGGGAGTGTTTGAACGCAGAGGACTAACTTTGCGCGCAGTCCTATCAAGTGAGCTGCCAATGCCATAATGGCTATGCCACGCGAATGTTGCGGCACTATTAGAAGGATGAGTCGGGAATTCTTCATCCTTTGTAATTCCTGCGACAATACCCTCACATTGTACTCATTCAGGCTTGGTCGGTGCATTGATAGACCTCTGGATCTGACCGAGAACAAGAATGAGAGGATGTCAGTCGATGGATTTCCGAGAATGATGAAATGTGTCGAAGATTGTTTTTCATCGATGACATACTCGATCGTAGGAGCCGCGGTTGACTCCAACCAGAACAGATCTTTCCCTATTACTCCGACGTACAAGTCCTTCTTCTCGGACTCCGTCACCAATGAACTCGTCCATTCTGTAATATCGAGGATAGGATGAATAGTTTGGTAATTAGGAGATACCGGAACATAGGTGAAGGAGTGCGTGTGCTTCCGGTGTGTCTAGCGAACTGCCAAGTATTTCGAAAAAAAAGGAGGCTTTTTGAGAGAGAGCGCGCACTGTGCGTTATCGATTTTGGAATGTAGAGAAATACCTAGGAAACGATTAAAAGGATGTACGATAGCTCTGTGAAGGAATTTCGAAGTCTTCCTACATAATATACTCCAAACGGAAGGAACCTCACTTTCACAGGAGACGCCGTTACTCTTCACTCGCCAGGATGTCTCATTCGCTAAGGTACAGAACTGCTCGAAGTTTATCCGCAGCTCCGACGGTTCTCCTTTCATCGGCAACTTTTCTATCGCTGTCCTATACGTCTCTATGAATATATCAAATCTTTATTAATACGAATTTCATCATCATTCTTACGAACAATATGTAAAAAAAAAAAAAGAAGGATTTACCCGATTTGTTCGTTGCGTTGAGCAGTTCCGAAAGCGATATGTTAGATCGGGCGTTTGATTGTAGCGTCAGCCATGCCTGGAATGAAATGTTGAAAGTGAGAGGAAATAATAGAGATAGAGAGAGAGAGAGAGAGAGAGAAAAAACTAGTTAGAGTTTTATGATTTATGTAGTACTAACTTCCGCTAGACTGACAGTCCCACTATCGTTAATATCCATGGATTTGAATATCTCCCTTAACGTTCTACAAAACGACACAAATTTAAGTTGCACTGTGGCTTTGCCAATGTGGTGTACTATGTTTCTTTATACGAAGATATTCTCGAGACAATGGGCTTACACTAAGTCCGTGCCATTCTGACCGAGTGAGATTCTAATGGGTCTAATTCCATCCTCAGAATGTAGGTCCTGCACGTTTATCTCTTCGCGTAGAACCTAAGGGAAAAAAGAAGAATGTAAGAATATTGTAAAAGGAATTAGTGCGACCCTACCGTCAGCAAGTTCGATGATCTACCTTGGACGTACAATTAAGAGCGACCGACACACTCTCGAATATCGGTATTCTCTGCCTTTCCATAAGGTACTGAAGTACTAGCAGCCCGTTCATCAAGTCGTAGTATTCTCTGAAAGATAGAATTCATTGATCGATCCTAGAATTATTAATATCGTGAAAATTTTGAACTATTCCAAATCTTACAAGGTTTCAAGAAAAACTTGTTGAAAAAACCCGATAAATCATATCTGATAGGAAAAACTCGTCAATACTGTTTCTCTTCTAAGAACTGACATTCATGTTCTATTCATCAGTTTGATGTTTAAGTTAATAATCTATAATTATACTGTTTTTTTTTCTACCAAAGAAATTCTATGATTTCGTCCAAGAAACAAGGATAAATCTAGTATTAAAAGACTTACTGAGTGGATACAGTTTCCCCGAGGATGCTTTGTCCCTGGCGGTACGGATAAATCACCAAGATGAGGGACTCCCGCCGCGTAGCTGCCAATTGAGCTGCCTCGATCATACCCGCAGTGTTACGCGTCTGATTATCGATCACAAATAGTAATACTTTGGCCGTCTGCTTCGCCTCGTACTCTTGAGCTATCAGTTCCGGTCCCCATTGCGAAACTTGCTGGAATATAAAAGTTTTTCATATAGTATTTCGCAGGGTTTCAACGGGTATTATTATTTAGGGACACATACGGGATTGTAGTAAGTGATACCGAGCCTCTGAAGAGTTGGTATCGCTATGTCTGACCTCCAAGTGGTAGGATTACAGGATCCGCCCAGAAATACTTCATATGCCATCCTCTCTGTAAAATAAATCTCATATGATTTAGTATTTTAATTAGAATACATTATTTATTGTTTTACGTACTTGAACCAAGTTTGCGATCTCTGTTTCCATCACAGTTCAACGAACGGGACGTGCTCATAGGAACGGCTGTTCTGAAGTTGAAATGAAAGATTGATTTATATAATTAGTTAGTAGAATCACTCGGCATTATCACACTCGAACCAGAACAGGACGTACTTGCAATAGGATTCGATATTTGGCGAGTCATTTGATAAAATATCATGTTTCGTTAGAGTGTGGTAATGCAAATCGAAGAAAAAGACAGAGTGAAAAAGCTACGTACTTCCGAATATCAAATCCTTTTGCAACGACAAAAAGCACGGCGCGCTTCATCGTCGGTGAAGAACCATCCAACGATCACGCGCGAGACTCGATGCTCGAAGTTAAGGGCGCTCGTGTTGCCCGTTTCCAACATATAAGGTAAGAGCCATGAGCCGTTTACCCTCGCTCGCAGAGACGTGCCAGTTCACTGCTGGCGAAAAGGCAGAACTCCTCGAGCATTCTACAGCGATTGAAGGGAATCTCGGATGGATCCTCAGCGTTTGGCGGCTGGTCGCACAGCTGCCTCGAGCTCGCGATCGCCAGCATCACGTACGTCCTTCCGATCTGGAATTTCATCGTGTAGCGGGTTTCTGTACCTCGTCTGATGTACTTGAAGAAGGAGCCACAAGACCGTGGCGCAGCCTGCTCCCCACATCCTACTTACACGCTTCGCACCCACTAAGAACGAGGTACCAACTAGCTCCGGGGGAATGCAGGCCCGTCCGCATGGTAGAGCAACACGCTCATAGGGAGCTCTCAGGGAAGATCCCGCGGCTTCTAGCCGAGTCCCAACGTCTTCAGGTCCTGCGGAGAAGATTGGGGATCAGTTTCTATTATGCTAAAAAGCCATCGCGGAGGTTCCCACGCGTTTCTTCGCCCGAGTGAAAGATCGAAGCGGGCGCCGCGAGGGTGGGGGAAGGCTTGCGTGCGAGAGAGAGAGGCGGATTGGTCGGCAAGGTGGCATGGAAGGGAGAACGGAATAGCAGGTGATATCAGCGACGAGGATGACTTTTTGGAGCAGCACGCGCCTGTAAATAAAGAGGTGTAACAAAGGCGGGGGAGTGGAGTGGGGGGCGGAGCGGCGTGAATGATAAATCTGTGTCTTCCAAGAGAAACGTGCTCGAGGCGCTCTCGGGTTATACCGAGCGACAACATCGGTTCTACGTCCAGCGGAAGAGAGAGAGAGAGAAAGAGAGGGGAAGCGTGCGCGCGGTAGGCGAGCGAGCGAGAGCAGGACTGTCAGACGACACTAACCTTGATGGCGTTTCCGTGGTGCATACCCACGCACAAAGGAACATATGCAGCCGAGCCCCGAAAACGCAGGGTCGACGACTGCATTTCACGCCCCCCCCCCCCCCTCGTTTTGAGCACCCCCGGAAACCCGGATAATGAGGCGGCGCTCGAACCGCGGGGAATCTCTCAGAAAAATCGACGGTGGGAGCACCGCGCTCTCCCGCTATTGCTCATACTTATTTATACACCGTTATATTTAAAATGAAGGAGCGTCGTCGTCGTCGTCGTCGTCGTCGTCGTCGTCGTCGTCGTCGTCGTCGTCGTCGTCGTTGCCGTCGTCGTCGATCCGAGCGAGCGGCACACCAGCGAATCAATTACATTTTCGGGCGAAACCCCCGTGCGATAGCGCAACTGTGGTCGACGGCGGTCCTTCGAGAATTAACTAGTTTAGGGATGGTTTTCAACCCTGGTGCGAGTCAGGAGTCCGCTCAAAGAAATCCCGTGTGAGTTGCGAGGTGATCAGCGGTCGAAAACACTTTCCTGGTGCGTCCGTTTATTTGTCATCCCTCGTCGACACTTGTTCCGGGCAGTTCGGGCTCCGGCGGTTGTTGGGGCGGATGTTAGTAGGCAGTAGTACGGTCCGCAGGAGCGTTTCACGCGCACGATTTCGATCGATCGAGCGGGGCTACTCTCGGGCACGCTCGTTCCTCGGCTCTCAGCGCGACGATGCGCCCGACATTTTTCGCGCATTCGCCGCAGCCTGATCTCCTCGTCGCTTGCCGCTCTCCTCTCCTCGCCGACCTCGCCACCGACGCCCCCCTCCCGTCGCCGCGAGTCAAGACCAGACTCAAGAATGACGTAAACCTCCAACAATGAGGCGTGATGTCACTGATGCCGAGCTGAACTTCGCTACCGCTTCTCCTTCCACCGACCGACTCCTGGATCCTCTCTTCGCATACGAACGCTCTTTCTCTCTCCCCGTCGAGCTTTATCGCACAGAAGCGCGCATGCGAACTTTCCCCGCCGCTTCTTCCACCTTTCGTCCTGGGCTTACTTGCGATTCCGGCTCCTAGACCCAACTTGTTTCGAACCCCCTCGAACTGCTAGCACTTGTAACCACTGGAGAAGTAATGCAAGCGGTTGTAGCAGTTTATGGAATGCTTCCGCGATTTTCTCCGACAAGATCATCGGCGGATCCGCAGGGCTAACGCGCTCTTCGGGCCGGAGAGCGTCATTAGAGACTTGCCGCGAAGGTCCATGATGTCAGGGCTTTTCTTGGTCGCACTCCTTCCTCCCGGCGCTCGGCCTTTCGAATCTCCTCGCTTCGATATGCCTGCCTACTTCGGTCGCACGCCTACTCGCTTGCTACCTGCGCGAGTAAAAGGCGAGCGCGCGCTGACCACCCGCTTTTGATCAAATATGGTATGCGAGTTCGAGCCGTGTTGCGATATCCAGTTCTCTTTTTCGCTCGGGGAGGTCGTCGGGAAATGATTCCTAGGATGGAAGGAAGGGTTTAGGCGCTGTTACTTATAAGGAGAAGTATCCTTGTACGCGGCAAAATCTAGTTGGGACCGACACGATTCTATCGCGGCTTTCTGGTGGACCTTCTAACAAGAAAAGGCGCAACAGGTGGCGGAACGTTTCGACATGCTCGATTGTAGGCGGTTCTGCCCACCTGCCTATATTCCTGCCTACGCGTTGCTTGGTTCTCCGAGTAGACCGCGTGTTGGTAGCTTATTTTCATCGGTAACGAATTCGCAGCTTTTTAAATCGGAGAGCGGACACGCTAGTGCCGCCGCAGGCTGTTTTTAGTTCGCTTATGGACCGTTGCCTGGAAATGAGGCGCTGCTGGTGCGAGAAAAGGGTTGGGAGAATGAAGTTGGTTTGTTATGGTTACATTTATAACCTGTGAATGGGGCTTCACATTTTCTGCTTTACATCGCCGAGTTTGAAAGTAGCTTTATATACAAACTTCACAGTTTGTGCTGGAAGTATAATAATCGTTTTATTTACAATGCTGTGTTTTAATTAGTAAATACAAATCTATTTATTGAATATGTCTAAATCAAACCAGCGCAGTAGCATAAAATTTCTTGAAAATACCTTATAAACAAAACACATTTATTAATTATCATGTCAACCAATATCTACAACTTTAAACTTGATATAATAACGAAACAAACACGACAAAGGCCATTGACTTCAGAATACCCTGACATTTCACGCAATCGGTAATATCGCTTTCTTTTTATCCAAGACGGCCATATTAATTTTCAATACAAAAACAAGCCACCAGGTGGCGAATAACCACACGGTCGATACTAGCGCCGCCAGAATCGTGTTGTTCGTGTTGTTTTGTGTGCGAAGCGTCAAATTCGAAGGATTTTCCCGAATAAAGGAGACTTAGGACGTAGAAAGCAGGTGAGATATTGTTTAAATCGACTCTCTCGCATTTATTTAATGACGCAATGATGCGCGGCCTCTCGAAATAAAACTCACGTGTTTCCCAGCCGCGCACAGTAGTTGTCATGGTTAGCTTGTCAAAGGGAATATTGTTATTTAATTAACAAACATGGTTTCATTTGCATCTCGCGTTAACATATTACAATCTGTTTCATCGTACTTCTGCGCTCTAATAAACCACGAACAATGATATCGTGTACAGATTGATTCACTTGTTGAATTAGTAGTGTCAGGTATTCCCTGCTGTTGATGAAATAACTGTAAATTACCTGGCGATTTTAATTAAATATTAATGTTTCTAAACATTCTCTGGAATTTTTTATATTATATTTAATATTATGTTGCATTTGTAGTGCGTATAATCGTTGATATGAATGGCAAAGTTTATCTGTTTTGTGCTCGCGATAAACTCGAAAATGGCACGATCGATTTTAATGCGATTTTCGATCTTGTATAGAATTATAATACAGATGAATTATTAACTATAAAATATTGCAATATTTGTCAGTTATACAGAATGTTTCAAAAGTAATTGGAAAATTTCGAAAGGACTAAGAAATCGAGTTATACATTTTTAAAAGATATTTGCAATAAAGATAATGGCAAAAATCGATTATTCTTTAAATTAAGTTATCGTTAACGCACTCGTATGAAATCTTACCTGCGCGAAGTTGTTAGGAAAGTTACACGCATCTGTAAAAATCAGAAATCGATAAACCAGATTTACAGACGAGTGAATCAACCTGTACGTATTTGTACGTTCTAGTAAACTTGAATCGAAGATACTAAATGGAAGATAACATATTTGTGATTTGTGATCGAGCGAAATAAGATAATTCGTGTTTTACTGATTAGAAGCAGAGAAATTCTTAGCAAACTAAATACCAGACTGTAATATGTTAATAAAACATTTGAAACATTTTTTATACGAATATTAAAGTAAAATAAAATGTCCTTCGAAGTGTAAAAATCCCAAAGATTTGCAGAATTTAAGTTAATTTCGAGAATTGCAAAGTCAGGATTCCAAAGTTTCCACCGGTAAAACATAACAGGGATTGTCCGCGGATGTCGGACTACTTGTGGGAACATTTATAGCTTGCAAATGCAAGGAAATCTGTTTGAAATTAGGTCGATCCTCCGATTCGGTTGCCCAACATTGTTCCATTAGCTGGTAAACATCGGCAGAGATAGTTTCCGGCCGCTCTAAACGACCACCTTCGCGAACAATGTAACTCAAAAGTCGATCATCCGGAACACTCGGATAAGGAAACGATCCTAAAGTGGCAATTTCCCATAAGACGATTGCGAAAGACCAAACATCACTTTTTGTTGAGAAAGCACGATCCCTTATTGCTTCTGGAGACATCCACCTTATCGGAAGATGTCTCGCTTTGCTCCCTTTCGTTCTTATCACGTATACACCGTTTCTTGATAAGCCGAAATCGGAAATCTAAAGGGAATATTATAAAATTGAGTTTGATCTAAGTAAATCTATGCAAGATTTATGATAATATATAAAAGTTAAAATATGTATCGTCTGCAAATTCGGCATGAATATTTTTCGATACTTTACAACTACTAAGACAACTAATTTGCAATAAACTCTGCATAGAATTATCATCCAGGCAAATAATAAACTATAAAATATTACAATATTTATTGCTTATATGGACTGTTTTAAGAGGAACTGAAAAATTATTTATTAAGGCTAGGTTTCCGGGACGTACATATATCGATATGAATTTTTTTCAAAACCTAATTTTGAAATTCGGATACGCGTTAGGATTAATGTTAGTAATAGATTTAAATATAATAAAAGAGTGAAATCTTCAAAAAAGTAATCGAAAGTAAAATACAGAATATGACGAACGACGATACTTTGAAAAAATAGTATGATTTTGTCCGTGCATCAAATCAATGCATATCTTCCGTAAATAAAACGTCCCAAAATCTGTTAAATTCAATTATTGCCTATATTAACTATTTTACTATTCCAAATTTACCTTGAGTGTAAAATCCGAAGACACAAGTATATTCCTAGCAGCCAAATCCCTATGAGTGATTCCTTTGGCTTCCAAATGTTTCATTCCACTAGCAATGCCCATGGCGAACTGTAGAAACTGTTTTCTTCCAATCGATCCATCTTCAAACTCTTCTGTGTTCTCTTGTTCGTTGGTAGTAAATGCTTCGGACACATTTATATACTTCTTTGCTTGTGGAATTGAACTGTACGTAGGATTTCCTTGAGAAATTGTCTCCGACACGTAGCTCAAAGTAGTATAAAGAGCTGTGAAAATGTTTTGTTAAGTATTTACTATTAAATTTTAAAAATGTTATCTTTACAAACTTTATATATAATAATAATTTAAATATAGTTTATAATTTTAGTTACAAATTATATATATAGTTATAATTTTAAAGTAAACTTTGCAAAGTCATAATTTTTAAAATTAATAAATTTAAATTATTCATTTTTAAAATTATTTAATAGAAGTATAGATTAATATAGATTGATTGTTCTAGTCTAAACTCTCATCCAAAATCCCTAAGTCACATTATTCTTTGCACAAACAACAATATCAGTGAAAAAGTTGAACAGAACCTATAAATGACGATGAAATAACTTCTAAAGCGCATTAAAAATGCATTAAGATTGTTCTGTGATTTATCACAACTAAAATCCGGTCGATTGAAACTATTATTGTTCACTATATTTCATCGTCGTCAAAAGATTAAATTATTATCAAAATCCACGCGAAGTATTTTCCCGCCAAAACCGACTATGATATTTAAAATCTTTACATATACAAACTTGCACGTGTTTTTCTGTATGTTTGTTTGTTCCGACTCTTCGAAAGCAGAAGGAATTAGTAACAAATAAAATATTTTGATATAATTAATACATAATTACTTTCTGAAATACTCGGCCTCGATGATCGTCCAGATGTACTTTGACTTTCATTCTGCGATCTGCTCCGCTTGATTTTTCTTCTCGAATGCAAATAAGCAAGTAAATCACCGCCTTGCATATATTCCAAGATAATGCAAATAGGTTTATCAGGTTGCGAACAATATCCGATGAGTTTGACTAAATTCGGATGAGTGCCAGCTTGTCGCATGATATCTATTTCTTCCATAAATTGTTTTCTCGATTCGATTTCATCGAGTTCGTCGAATGACTGTGATGTTTTCACTGCTACCAGTGTTTCTTCACCGTCATCGAGTCTTCCGAGATATACTTTGCCGAATTGTCCTCTTCCCAATTCATGGACGAGATTTAGATTTTTATAGGAAACTTCGAGTTGATCGCTTTCCGATGCGTATTCCGCCTGTAATATTTATTATTTTTACAGAATCTTTCGAAAGTAATTTTTATTAATTAAATTTAGTCATTGTTAAAAAGTAAAGAATCACCTGCGGATCATATCGTACATAAAGAATATTCTGTTTATTCAGCATGGATTCAGCCCACTGCGATTTGCACTTCGGTAACGCGTGAATTCTAAAAATTAAAATAGCAATGATTAGAAATTAATATTTTAAATTTTAGATAGTTTAACTCACCTTGGAATCGATCTGGAGCCCCAGAAAATTTTATACTTGTGCTTTGTTTTAAATAATAACAGAATACTGACTGTCATGCAGACTGCGATCGCTCCGACAAGTATAAACCACTATAAGAATGGAAAAATAATTATATGATACAAAGATGTTAATATTTTCGAAATATTACTCAAAACTTACACTAATTTCGATGGAACTTTCCAACGGCGAAGAAGGAATGATGAAAATACCTTCATCGCCGACGCATCCTTGAAAATCGACTGATGATACCGCAATTTTAAAACCTGACTCGATATTTATATTTTCCCATTGATTTAAGTGGAATACAGTTTTCGGAGCATACACATCATCGATTTTTGTCATATTATAAACGGCTAAACCGTTTCTCGAAGTTAAAATTGGATGGCCGATGCTGCAATAATTAGAAATGATTTATAAAATATAAATTTATGACTTGTAACTTTGCTTTCATACTTTATGGTGTAGAAATAAATGTTGGAATCATTATTGACGTTCCATTCAATGGACAAGTCATCGTCACTTTGAAGTACATTTACTTTCGGAACAGGCAAAGTAGATTTGGCGGAAAGACAATTGCATTTGCCGGAAACACAATTTGGGACTTTGTAAATGATCTGAAAAACAATGAATAATTTCAAGACAAATTTTCATTTTTTAAATGATAAAATAAAATTTCAAATTACCTGAGGTGTTTCGATCGAAGGTCTCAATCTTGGATTAGCATGCACTTGTATTTTATAAGAGCATCCAGGAAAAATATGCATCTCTGACATATCAATAATTCCATTCGTCTGTGGTAAAAGAACACTCAGTTCTTTATTATCCTTGGAAGTATAAAAAATAGATCCATCGGAACACTCAGTCGAATTTTCATCGAAAACACTCGTAACTATAACACTATCGCATTGAAACTTAATTCACCAAGAATTTCAAACAAATCTCCAAATCCTTCTTGAATAATACCTGTAAGACGATGGCACTCGATTTCCTTCCGGTTCACCCCACGAAATATTGAATTTCAACGATTTATACACTTCCGATTTCTCCATCGTCGCATCTTGATGCAACTGTACTTTAAGATCGCGTACAATGCCAAGAAATTCTGTCGATTTTATAGCCCATATTTCCCCGAAGAGAAACAACGTGATCAATGCAAAGATCGAGAAACGAATGATCGATAACATTTCATTTTAAAAAAACGATCTTAACACAGGGACAAAAAAAGTCCGCGGTCGTTCGATTAACAATCATGTTCCTTCATTGGTTAACATACCGCGATTTACTGTGGCACTCGACGAAATCGTATATAGAAGAGAGAGAGGCTCCTGCGAAACTTTAATAGAGCGTGTGTACTCTCGCCATAATATTGTAACTGGATAAAACCTTATCAGATAATCTCAAACGGTCACGAGAGAATCTCAGAGTGCACGATAAGATTATAAACACATAGAGAAGCTTTCGAGCCTTTTTCCGTTAGCACCGATCATACCATTTTTCGATCAAGTTTCGTAGCAGCGATTGGCGAGAGAAAGAGAGAGAGAGAGAGAGAGAGAGAGAGAGAGAGAGAGAGAGAGAGAGAGAGAGAGAGAGAGAGAGAGAGAGAGAGAGAGAGAGAGAGAGAGAGAGAGAAGACGGTACAAGGTACGGAGAAAACAATAATCTTTGTTTGTACAGAAGATGGCATCGGCCGCGATCTCGCCAGCCGAGGATGATGAGTTGACTCTACCAAGAGCTTCTATCAACAAGATGATCAAGGAGATTCTACCTCATGTTAGAGTCGCTAACGAATCAAGAGAATTAATCCTCAACTGTTGCACCGAGTTCATCCACCTTCTTTCATCAGAAGCGAATGAGATTTGTAACCAACAACAGAAGAAGACTATCAATGCGGAACATGTCCTTCAAGCATTGGATAAACTTGGTTTCGGCGATTATAGTGCGGAAGCGGAAGCAGTATTAAGGGACTGCAAAGCAGTAGCAGCGAAACGTCGACGACAAAGTACTAGATTAGAGAATTTAGGTATTCCTGAAGAAGAACTTCTCAGGCAACAACAAGAACTCTTCGCTAAAGCGAGAGAAGAACAAGCTGTCGCGGAACAACAACAATGGCAACAATTACAAGCTGTCGCGCAAATGGCTTCGATGCAACAAGTTGATTCTGAACAAGATGATTATTCATAAAGGCGAATCTAAAGAATTAGAATTCTACGAAATTTCATGTTTTCTCACTTATCGAGGCGTCTGACAGTCTTCAGTTTTCCTCACGTTTATTACACGAAACCACAATACAAAGGTGGAACTTTAAAGCGAAGGCGAATTCTTTGTTGAATTGTTTCACTCATGGCATTAATCTGCCATATTCCGATGACAAATGACTCTTCTTTATCGCCTCCATTACTTTGGAAACATAATGATACCTAGGAGAAATAAAATGTCCAATTTAGTTTCGATTCTTTGCGATTAATACGTTTGATATTTATTTACAGAGACTTACAATCGATTTCAATGATTTTTATATATGTTTTAGAGCGATTTGAGCTGAGTATTTTCACATACGTATATATGTGGAGGAAACTTATAGGAAAAAAGTTAGACACATTCCTAACCCATTGTTTTTTTTTATTGTTTCCCATTTGATGACCACGGTTTTTTTTGTCGACTTTAGTTTATAATTCTGTAACATAAGTAATACCCACGCGAAAAATATGATTCTTGTACAGTTTTCGCTCAAAACATCGAAATTCATTGGGTCCGCCATTTTGAATGTTTGAAAAATACAAATTTGCTAAAAAAAAAGTATAGTTTCATAAGAAAATTGTACAAGAATCATATTTTTCGCGTGGATATTACTTGTGGTACAGAATTACGAACTAAAGTCTTTTTACGAAACTGGCAGTATTTTTTTTTAATTATTTCGAACAAATATAGGAGCTGCACTTATCAAAATTCAAAAGTCGCCTAAATAAGTGTCATCCTACGTAACACAGACTCAAAAGTCAGACCTAACCAAGCCAGACTGCGGCAAATATATAGAATTTCTTCTAATTCCAATGAGTGTGCGTTGGTTAGGTTTGGATTTTAAATCGCTCTAATGACGTATTTAAAAATCATTGAAATCGATTGTAAGTGCGTTCATAAATAATTACTTTACATTTCTTTGCTTACCAGTTTTTTTCCGTAAGTGTCGACGGAGTCATAGGATTCCTAGTAACGCCATGGATCTTCGTCTTCAGCTTTTCCATTAGTTTCTTCTCGTCCCGATGCATCGTCGGTTCTTCTGTAACATAAATGTAGTTACAACGAATTAGATTAAGTTAGTAAAACTAAACGCACAGAGGAAGAGACAAAACCGTTGGTAATAAAAACGATTTTATCTCAACTAGTTTAATTGTTGCCTAAGTTGTATTCGATGTAAAAAAAAATGTGTTCTCGTACCTTCCGAACCAACACGCGGTACTAAGAACAAATTAAGACCGCCTTCGGATGATTGATCGCTCATATCAAGTCCACTGTGCGTCTGAAGCCGCGAATTCGAGAAGAGCTTGTTGTAAAACTCCTAAAAATAAGATCCTTGTACATTTACCGATATATAATAATAAATCAATTCGATCGGAAAGATTACCTTCATCCTTTCGATACTCGTAGGCATGAAATCTTGTAATTCCGATTTGTTATGCAGAAAAACTATATGCGGATAATATTCAACATATTCCTGATCCATATTAGCCGTGGATGATGGTTTCAACATCTCCGCAGTTTGAAGGAACCTGAAAAGCATTCGATTTGCTTGTTTCCACGCGACAAAAGCATAGAACCACCTACCGAACTAAATTTGGATCAAGGAACCAATCTTGCACGAAGATAATCACATGGCAGACGGAG
Source organism: Ectemnius lituratus (assembly GCA_910593735.2). NCBI lineage: Eukaryota > Metazoa > Arthropoda > Insecta > Hymenoptera > Crabronidae > Ectemnius > Ectemnius lituratus. The sequence goes on from OU343045.1 coordinate 5,213,181, forward strand.
AAAAGAAATGCCGCGAATTGAAGAGATTGTAATTCCAAATTACTTTCGGAATTAACAAAATCCGTAGTGTTTTTCTTCTGCTCGTAAGTAGCTGTGTAATCAATGGCGGACGCGGAAAGTATCGGCTGAGTATCTAAGAAGATGACGCGATTCCTTGTGACGAAGAGATCGATTCCTGTGGTACAATTGACGCCGCTTTCGTGATGAGACACATCTTGGGCAGCGAAAGTATCAGAACTGAAAGAAAAAAGGGAAGATTGAAGTTTGAGGTTTATTTGATGAATGATTGGAAGGAGAAGAAATGCTAACGCGTGGTTTTGTGTGAGAAGAGACATTATTGTCGACTTCCCAACACCCTGGGCACCGAGACAACCGACTACTAAGAAATCCTGTTGGTCACTGAGATACTCCAATGGACTCTCGCACAATTGCATGTTCTCGTCCATGAACTTGACGCAGTTGGTCATCTCCACGCATTGGGGAATGGAGATGCGGACAGCTGGAATAATAATATTGTCAGAGGAATCTAAAACCGTTTTAAATATACTTACGATCTTGCATTTTCGATGGGGCGGCTGAAGATTCATTTTCTTTCCTAAAATGAAAATTAAGATTTCAGTAAAAAAAAACTGAATTTTTAATATTTTATATTGTTAAGTGTTGAAGAATTGTTTTTTTAGTATTAGTTTATAATCTTACTTGTTGCCATTTCTCTGACTAGGCGAGACAGCCCTACTGTCGCCTTCCCGTGTTTTTAATATAAAAGTTGGTCGATCTGCAGCTTTGAACAAGGATCGTCCTTCGTTCTCTTTCGCGTCGGAATCCTTACTTGTTATTGGCATCATTTTCTGTACGTTCATATCGTCTATTTCTCACAATTCTCGTTTATAACGATTCGCGGAACTTATAACTAATATTTATTGTTAATATCATACCGGAAGAACATTGTGAAATGCACTATCGAATTATTTTGCACATATTTTCGTAAGGACTGGCAATTCGACAGATTGAAGGGGTTAATGAGTTTTATTAAGAATTGATTGAGAATTACAGTATTATAAATAAATTCAATAAAATAGTACAAGTTAAAATCTAAACTTAATATGAGAGTATTCGTTTCCACTGGGAAGGTCGGTTTGTTTACGACAACATAACCTATTTTGTCACGCGTGAGAATTGTGGTGGGAAGTGCGCCAATACGCATGCGCTACGTCATCATGTTTATTTCTGCTGGCCAATGAACAGCATTGCGCAGTACCGGCAAAATTTCTTATATTTCGAATCTATTTAGTAACTTTGATCGAATTCTCTCAATTATTTTTGCTGGGTGACAAGTTTTTGTTTGTTAATGTTGAATCGATAATAGGAACAATTGGCCTGTATGCTTATTTATTGAACAATTCAAACAGAAGTGCAAGAATTCTGTATCTAATAACAAATATAAGTAGAATTATGAAAATTATATGTATAAAATTCGTAAATTTAACGTTCTTGAACAATATGCGAAGCTTATCTTCAATAAAATGAAGACAAGAATAGGAAACGATGCGTTTTCGCAAGATAAGAAGCATTGGTCGGTAACATTGTTTCCTGTTTGTCCCAACGTTGCGCCAACCAATCATCCGTCGCTCAAGATGATTGCGCTATCTATTGCTGATACAGGCGTATCAACGCTCGATTATTTGTATCTCTGTTTTATTTTATTAAAGCCTCGTGTTCTTGCTTGTGAATTTATTAAATACAATTCGGTGAGAAAAGAAATACTGAAGTATTGTTGTTTAATTATTTTTTACTAGATATACAACTGTTATTGCCTAATAAAAATATTGAATACCAGCTCCTCATGTAGGTGAGGATATATTGAAACTTCTTTCCGATTTTCCTACTAACATAACACTATTATGTTCGCGGCTTTTCTTGAAATACGTAAAAACTTGCATTAAGAAAATCTATAAAAATATAGTATAACAAAGACTGTTGAAAAAGTAGAAAAGGCGGATAAGGTAATTTGGATAACAGATCTTCTACTTCACGTTGGAGTAGGTGATCCTGAGAGCAAATAGATATCCTTTGTTATCACGTTCCCCTGTTCTCATCTTATCTGGCACCCATTTTAGAGGACGATCGATCGCCTTGACAATAGATATCGTGTAACGCGGCCCAGTTTTACCCTTCCCAATAACGATCCCGCTCGAGATATTGCCGAGACACCTGCCACCCTTACTTTGTCATGGCTTTTTTCCCACCTTTATGGCCGGGATCAATTGATACCGTGTTGTACCGGCTGTTCGGTATTGTTGAACATTACCACAAACCAGGGACAGAATAGACTGGACAAGCTAAGCATTCCAGTGACCCCGGCGATGGGGTCCTATATTATAGTAACCCATTACCATTTCAGTGTCACGCTCCGTCTTACCGGCATCTCGATCTTAGTACGGATGGAGTATAGAATTCCAAATTCTACACCATGTTCGTACTATAATATTGATGTCAACAAAAGTTGAATCATACTTCATAATTCGCGGACATGGATTTCATATTATTGGACAAGATTTTGTTTTGTATGGAACTACAATAACTTATTCATTCAATAAGTTATAATAACAAGCAGTATGGAAATATAAATATATATATATAGTTTCTTTGCACAAATAAAATGCACGAAAGTTTAGTATTGGAAAAATTATAGCTTCTACTTTTCACTATCAAATACTGCCTTTTTGATGAGGGAGACATGAGTTTAATTGTTAGGATAAAGGTACGAAACAGGAAAAATAGATAGTTAAATCAAAAATCGGGCGGAGTGCCATGGACTTTGCGGGGGACCCCGTTAGTTGCCTCGGCAGATTAAACATACTTTTGTTTATTAAATATACACAATTAAATATGTATCAAGATTTTTGATCTAGTTATATTGCGTTCTAAGTTTTCGAAGTTGTTTTTGTTGGTTAGAATTGTTTTTAAATGGAAGGTATGTTGTATTGGTTTCTTTGTTCTTTGTAGCATAAAACAAACCCTTAAATACAACTCTCACTAAGCTTTTTATTGTATATGCAACAATTGTTGTTTACTCTCGCAATATCGAATCTGACTACTTCTTGAGCGTCCGGACAGGTTGAAGACTCAACAGTCTCAGATAACTCAGTTCTCGTTCTCTTGCTTGTTCCTCCATGCTGATTTGATTCAACAGCATTGGTCCTGTGATGTTTATTGCCATGGAACCCAAAGGAGCTAGAAGGACTATCGCTATCACCGATATTCTCACCAAATCTAGCGCCAGTTCGACCTTCTCCAGGTCCTCTTCGTCCTTTGCACGCTCCAACGCTATTGGTGCCAGTGCTGCCTAACGTTGGAATAATTTTGTAGAAATTATATTGAGAAAAATACTTTTTCAAAATATGGGAACTATGAAAAATGTGTAGAAATGTCTTATTTACACTTAATATCTTTATTTGCTAGATCAAAAGTCAGAAATTATACATTAAACATAATATACAATGGGTAAACCAAACAAAATTCTACGTTCACATTTATTTTCCTTTGAAAATGAAACTTTCTTGTATATCAAAATGTATTCCAACAAATGGTGTGTGTATCGAATACTTTTTTAACCCACTGTAAAATCGGGCTATGATTGAAAAGATAAGAGAAGGACGACGTACCTGCATTGTCCCTTTGGGCAGCCAAGCAATAATAACGAAGAGCCTCTCCTTCCAAGTGAAGGGCGCTGCGAGCGTGACGCCCAATGCGGAGATGCTGCGCATCTATTGGCATTCAGATCGAATTCGGTGTGTCATCAGTTGGGCTCGTTAGCACAAGAATTAGTCTGCTTGCTAAGCAACGCCACCACAACCCACCGTCAATCCAATGGTGATGCAGACCATGTGCAGCCGAAACCTCTTCGCGGACCAGGTGCGGAAGTCGATGTCTGCGCCGATAACACCCACCAGGATTGGTTGCACCAGGTGCCAGATGACGTACGCCGCCCGTCGCAGAGGTGCTGTCTACGATCGGCCCGAGCCAATCTCATTGTCAGTTAATAGGACCACAAATATTTCCATCGAATCGTGTGAAGATATGTAGAAGCCCACAGAGAGCGAGTGAATAGGTTAAGGAAATGTCGAAAATAATAATAAAATATTAGTATTGCGAATTTTCTTGTATTTTGATTATATGTAGGTTATAAAATATTACTATACAAGAGTAAGAAAAACTTGAAGGGAACGAATAGGTTAAGGAAATGTAGAAAATAATAATGAAATATATAGGTTATAAAACATTGCAATATTTATTATCTATACAGGCTGTTTCAAGAGTGATTACTAATTTTAAATGCAATGAGACTTCAGAGGAGATTTCTAACAAAGTTAATTGCAAGAACTTCTTGGAATCCAATTTAACTTCATCAATTGTTATTACACAATATAGATAATATTTTAAATAAATTGTATACCTTCATCCAGTATTTTAAATTATGATCGATTAAATGTTTATGTGATTTAAAATAATACCAACATTGAAGGAAGGCGATTGGATACTCCATCCTTTTATGGCGATGAATGCCGCGACTAAGGTCCCTAGATATCCACCACCAGTCATGACAATCCTTGAAGCGGTGGTACACATAAGCGAGGCGAGGATCAGACCAATCATGCGATACCAAATGGCATATTTCTTTTGAAGAAAATCAGAGGATGGTCAAGTAACCCTGGGCGATGATAGGACGACAAAAAAAAGGGAGAAATAAATTTATCTACGTCATTACGGTGAGGGAAGAAGGTTAAGCAAAGGCCGAGCAACGCTCCCACCACTAATCCAAGAACGACATCACGCAACCCACCAAGAAAGTAGGACCACCACTCGTGTCTGCTGGCATCTGCGAAGATTAATCGTCCCTCTCATCGGATACCAACCTTGCTACTTAGAAATAAATTAAGGGCAAATGTACACCCGGAATCGCTGAATTATAGGTTTTAATTGGTAATTTGTAAATGTTGCCGGTTGATTTAGTCAGGATTTATTAAATGTTAGTAAAATGGGTTATCTGAAGAATATATTTTGTAAATTACATTGAATTAAAATATATATGTAATATAATTACTTTTATTTTGTCAAAATAATTGTAAAAATGACAGCAGAATTAATGCGCTATTGCAAAAGTTACAATATCATTTCCAAGAACGTTGTTTTCAGAAGAATGCGTTCAAATTTTGATATAAAAATTACTTTCAGTTTAAAGTTTTCATGATATCTTAAAAACATTATATTCAAATAAAAATATTTCAATAATCGATTTTTAGCCTTCGAACGTGTGTGTTTGCCCTTAAGTAATATTTTACCAGTTCTGAAGACAATGGAGTAGAGGGCAGAGAAGAGACAGAGGATGTGAACGTCGTCGATGGTGGCGGCAGTCGAGAGAAAAGTCATCAGACCTTTATCTTCACCATAACCACGTTCGGCAAGTGATAACATGGAGTTTACAACGACGGAAGGAGACATAGCACTGATGACGGTACTGTTGAAGAAGCAAAATATGTTGTCTCATTTGTTGTTAAAAAATTCATCAACTTTAAAAGGGCGTATTTCCACTCAACATGTAAATAAACAAAGATGAGTTTCCAACATTGAAACAGAAAAAGATAATTTCATTGTTTTTAAAATTTAGAAGTCCGTAAATAATTTCGTGAATCTCTATTAGATAATGCATGATTGATCAACGAATCGAAGATGCGGTACGCAGCCATGTTCGAGGAGGAAATATTCAAGCCCAATATGCTTGAAGATTTATGCCGCGCTATTTCAAAAAGTGACAGATATACATAGAGTTATTTGTAAATTTAAACATAACCAGAGAAATGCATACATGTTTAAAAATAAAACACAATATATATTATATTCGTGTCTCTTAATAAACAATTAATAAAATCACTTTAAAATTATACAGTAAATATTTTACTGTTTTATAAAAGTGTAATAGTTGTCACTAACTAATGAGTAAGTATTTTCACCCACTTCTAATTTTGTAAAATAACACATTTTATGTTACTATTTGCCTAAACTGTAATAACAATTACATTATTGATTTAAAAAAAAATGTATCACCCTGTACAAGTATATCTTCAATTATGTGTGTAATTGAATTTTAGATAATGTATGTTCCTTTATAACTCGATTAAATACGACATAAAAATTAACCTATACTAACCCGGCCATAAAGGACCAATCCCAAGGATAGCCCAGCAGGAACTTGCAGCAAATGGAAAAAGTCAGGACTTCAACGGAGGAAGGAACAATCGCCAAAATAATGATGAAGACACCATGAGTCTTCAGGGCAGTTGTAGTGACTTGAAAACCAGCCAGGATCATCACAAAAGTCAGACACAAGGTCCTAATCTTCGAGGTAGTCACAATGCCAAGTTCTTCGTAAATGTTATAAAACTGAGTATTCCTCATAATGATTCCAGCAAGCAGCATTCCAAAAATGGGTGGGAGATTCAGGTAAGGAATGCAGGTTAGTAGCCAGCCAAGGGTATAAGCAAAGACCACTAAGAGAAAGAGTCCGAAACTAGGACCCCCGGGAAGCATGGTGTCCCCTAGGAGGAAGAAAAGAATTGCCCAGCCCAGGAGTACCAACATCAGGATCGTCACCAGCCAGAACACCATTGCCCAGGTGACTTTATGCCCAAAAAGATCGAAGACAGGATCCGTGACAGGAATATCCCTGATTCTAGGGTTGCAGACTGTGATCCTGTGACAACATGTAACCTCATCCTCATTCTCCATTGCGTCAACTGGTATTTGCAGAGTTACCATCTTCTGCCTGTATTTTAAAACCGTTGGTCAGGTATCCATTTAGGTTAGCCCCTAGGAGAGTGTCTTACTTTGCTCTCTTCTGGTTATCAGGAAGCTTTGACTCCGACCGTGAGGAACTAGCTGCAGCCTCATTTCTCCGACTTCTTATTTACCGGCTCGACCCGCAGGCAACGAATGGATGTTTCTGCGAACAGAAAAGGTTACTCCCAGCGTTTGGCACGAGCATGCCTGGCATGTCCCGTCAACTGTTTCCAAGGGTCGACAGGGGGGGGGGGAAAAATGGGAAGTGGAATATCTCGGGATAAGCGAGGCCCGGATTTGCGTAAGCTTCAGCTTCAAGGGGGTTCGGGTTGGCTTGGCTGCACATCTCTGCGGAGGCTGCGTTCGTCGACGAGATATCTCTTGCGGAAATGCAAATAGAAGCCATCGGGCACTCTCCCCGTTGGCCCTCTTAATTTATTCCATAATCGCGTCTCCGACGTCGACCCAGACGATGCCATGGGCTCTTCCTCCTTCTGGACCGGGTCCGGATGATTCCGTCATCGAGATGATGGGCGAGAGCTCTAAGAGGTTATGTTCCAGGAGAGGGAATAGGTAAGCTTTGAAGGGGATCACTCGATCGAGCCAGCATCAAAGGATTCCGTCGGTGGGAGATTGAATAATTCCTCGGCAAGAGGAGCCAGGCGTTTTATGAAATATTTTCGGTTAAGGCGACCGAGAGAAGCGGATGATGCTGGTACGCCATCCGACCGGATTGCCTCCTTGAAACACAGAGGGCGTCCTGGTGAGTCTAACCGATAGCGTGGAAGGATCGTTTCAGGCTGTGGAAGGTGCCGAATCGACTAGCGGAGCATCCAGTAGCCGAGATATCGCTCGTGCAGAATCTCAAGAATCTCTCTCTCCTCAAAGTTTATTGCCGATGCCGCGGTTTTCCTAGTCCTCCTGCCTCCCAGAAAGCCCTTCTTCCTCCCCTCAACCTACCTTCTCTTCGGGATCCCGGAGGAGGAAAGTTTCCCCGGTGGCCGAGCGGCCGGGCAGCACGTCAAGTTTCGCCAGGCAGGACTCTATCGGATTCTAGGGAGCCGGGATCCGATAAAACGAAAGTTTTAATTGGCCCGGCGAGTGACGCCAGTGATCTCGTCGGATAAACGACTCCAGCGACTTCCAAGGACCCTGCCCACTAGCTTCAAGATCTTCTTCTCATGCTGCCGCTTCGGCAATTAGCAATCTAGCAGTGACTCCAAAGGATACTTAAATTCAAGCGGCTTCTGGTACACCTGACCTTGGCTAAGCTGGTAAACCGACAACGACAAAGATAGATTAATAAAATATAGGAAAAGACAGAGTGAAAGATTGGAATAATGAAATAGGTTTGTTATATTCTTGCTTATTAAATAGTTATTCACTAATGATAGTAAAAAATGTAAGATAATGCCTGTTATAAACTTTGACGAAGCATCTGGGTAAAGTTGGTAATTCAAGAAGTTAGTATTTAATCCTCTTATTGATCATTGTTAAAGTACAACGAGGTCTTATACACAGTTAGGGAAGCTAATAGTAGATAGTATAATAGTATTACAAGCTAAATTGAGACCTTCATTTTGTTGGAATAACAGGAAAACATTAAAAAATCGACTTTAGTTATTATAACCAAGTATGTCCTGCCAATACTAAAGAAAAAATGACGGTATTGGCAAGAAGGCTCTAAACATTTAAAATAACACTAGAACCTGCCGTCTAAACTCTTATTTCACTAATACTAGATAATACAATTGTATTTCCAGTTAAATTAATGCAACTTAGAATTAGTGAACAACAAGTAAACATAAATCGTGATATTCACCTAGTTGCAATAAAAGTCAAACACTAAAAAAAATCGAATTCGATTATGACGATACTCTAAAATCAGTCCTCATTCAATTTGCCGGAATTCGAGAAAATCCGTGGCACTCGAGACTTTTCGATTTTCCAAGAGCAAGACAAGGAGAATGCAGGCACTGCCGGAGGGGGTGAAATATTTGGGAGATGATCTCTGCCGGTGGCAACATCATATTCCCACAGTGTTTCCAAGTGGGTAGCGCCCCCTCTCGCAACCCCTTCGTTTCCGCGCGCATCCTCTTGGCCTCTCCGGTGCACCCTCTTGGCCCCTCTTGCCCCATTTACCCTCACCAGCCTCGGCGTCGAATCCGAGGCAGCTCGGCGCGACGCGCCGCGCCGGAATACTCAGTCCGCGAGCGACGCTCGCCGCGTTCGTCACGAGAGACACTCCGACAGCCAAAATCCACACGCCGCACGTCTACAGATTGTGCTACCGGAATCCTCGCGCGCTCTTCGAGCCCTCCGCATCAGGAGTGCCAGACCTAACCCAGACCGGACATTCCACCAGGCTAAGTAGTCCCCGCCAGCCGGGGTCAGCCGGGACCACTCGTTCCCTCGTGATTGTTTCTGTGCCAATTGTGACTGCCTCGAGTTGGAATACAGTGAAGCTCGGATTAGATCGAGAGAGGTGAGTCCCTTTTCATTCATTCAATAGTTGGATGTGTAAGCGAGGTGCGATTGGACGAGGCGATGATTCTGAGTGGGTACCGTCCCCAGTCCCCTAGGGGAAAGTGGCTGTATTCAATGCTTGGCTTTCTGATTGCTTTGTCCGAGATGTACAAGACAGAAATGCGGAAAGACCTTGAAAGTCCTTCGATAAACATCCTCGGGGTAGTTTGCCTTGGAGGAGTCATGATAGACCCTGGAGAATCAATGACACTTGTCCTTGGCAAGTCATGATGCGTCGAGGGCCAAATGGACTAGCTAGTGGTAAACGGCTCCGGCGGAAACGTATATGCTCTCTGCGGTAGCTTTGCGGAGGGATGTTGCCGGTTATCGACCAATGGTAGGAAACACGAGGAATTCCCCCGGAACACGAAGCACATTCCCACTTGGAAAGATCGTCGACACATCCTCTGTGTTTCCCCCTCGAATTGATAGAATCGCCGATGTGGATCTCCTCGCGGAATGTAAATGTAGCATCAGTAAGACGTGTCGAGGGATGAAGTATCGACTGAGGGGATGAGATAGAGGATGTGTTTGTTTACGAGTCGATTCCGGGGTTGCGTAACGTGCTCGCTGAGGGATGGAATTCTCGGTAGAGTCCATCTTCCGGCGCCTCTGATGGAAATGATCCCGGATAAACCTTGCAATCTCACCGACCCCCAAGATTTAGTCAATCAACCCTAGGAAAATTGGTCGGAGGACTTTTATAGTCAGGAATTCCTTCAAAGTGATCCTCTCTTTGGGGACAGAGAGAATGTTGGTGGCGGATGTGGAGGGATTTATTAGCAAGGGATGATGCTGGATTCACGCAGGGCCAGCACAGAGGTACAAGAGAAGGTCTTTGACCTTAGCGCGAGCGCCCGCGCGCGGCACTTAAATCAGCGCGCTATTGGATTTGTGTCTGGCAAACGGGGAAAAAAGCATCACTCTCTCGCAAAATGAATATCTATTTTCGTCCGGGGGTGAGAGAAAGGCCGAGAGAGAAAGAGAGCGAGAGAGCGAGAGAGAGAGAAAGAGAGAGAAAGAGAAAGAGAGGAAGAGGGAGAAAGAGGGATGCAGTCATTCGTGGCACGATAGGTAGTCGAACACGTCAAGTGGATTTCAGGTTATTGAACCTGTGTTCCATTGATCCTTCCCGATGCACCGCGCGTCGGTGCATCCGACAACGTCGTCGTCGCCGGCTTCGTCGGGGTAGCTGCACTTTCCCGCTACCCTCTTTACACTTGCACCCACCTCTCACCCTTCGAGCGCCGCCCCTCGCCACCCTCTAAATTTCCATCTCACCTGCAATATTCTCTCCAGGCTTCCCTCGTACTCGAGATCCCGTTAATTCTCCCCAATGTCGAGCTACTTATTCCAGACCTTTATTACAGTTGTACCAGCCGAAGCATTGGCCGAGGTATGGCAGCCAGTAATGGACCAGTAGTTTCGCTTCTATTACTGGGCCAGTATTGGCAGATTCCTGGCTGTCCAATGTTATACATAAGAAACGGAATTATGATGCCTTTTAGGTATTATAATTAAGTTTACAAGTTGTTAGTCACCGGGAAATTGTTAGTGTACTATTTGTACGTGGTTTCATTTTATTTAAAATACAAGTACACGTAACGAAATGAGCCCAGGTATTGGCTGATGTCCGGCACTCAGTAATGGACCAGTCATTTGGTGTCTATTACTGGGCTAGTACTGGCAAATTATTGGGTATCGAATGTTATACGTAAAAGTAGAAAAATGTTATCTTCTCTTATATGATAATTAGACTTAAAAATAGTTTATGCCTACCGTTATTGTGGCCATTAGAAAATTGTTAGTTTCTTACTTACTTATATTTACTTAACATACATCCAGAAAAGGTTTATTAGTAGCCGCTAGTTTGCCAATAAAAAGCCACTCAATAATTGGGCCAATTTCTGCTTGCTTTCATTTTATGAAAAACATTCCTCCATTTATCGAATAACACGATTTACTAAAATAACAAATATATCACGCAAGGGGGCAGTGTAGTTGTAGAAAAAGAGGGTGCCTCGCTTTTTTAAGGTCCACTCGAGAAACTGGGCTAAAATCACTAGACATACCGAGCGGATTGAACGAAGGGTACTTAGGCCAGGTCAGGAAAACGTGTCAATGGGTGAGCGCCTTCTACACTTCTCTCAGCTAAATCGAGAGCCAAGTGCTGCTCTGAAAAAATTCACCAGATTCCCTAGCTGCTCGGATGGGGTTGGATGGAACGTACGAATTGAATCTGCAGAGACAGTGACAGGTACTCGATAGCGAAGTCTGAGAGCGTAATGGCCATGGCGTGCTCCAAAAGGCTGCAATGTCTTCGGAGATTGACACCGACAGGCATACTTTCCACCAGGGTGCTCCACTATCTTCTCTCCTTCGGAAAACCTGTTCCTTTTCAGCTCTTGGCAGATACATTTCCAGCTACGTTTCCATTCCGGAAGCAAGGAAAACTGTCGAGGATCGGTAAATATTAAAATGGTACTATTCGAATGTCTGCCGCTAGATTTAGAGTGATCTTATTGGTCTAAGATGGCGTTCTGTACTGGCTTTATTTCCTTTGTTTTAGTATTACAGATTTAGCACCGGATTTGTATTAAATATTAAGCATTATATATAAAAGAAATAATTAAACTAAAATTAACACAAGTAACTTAGAATGAGAAGAGATGAACCAATAAATTTCTATCAATTAACTAGGTTAGGAATTTGTTAGTTCAATGCAAGAAACAAGGACACACAAATGTTGCAACGCATAGAAATTAGTATGTGTCACAGGTGCAAGGTTTCGAAGTTTCACGGCGCTCATACAAATGTTTGACCTTTGAATAGTATTCAGAGCGGCAACTGTTGTAACACAAAGGCATCCGGCGAAGTAGTTTTACGTCATTTCAAAACCCTTTGCTAGTTGACGTTGACGTAATTCTACGTAAGTTTAAAGTTCCTAGTTGCTTTTCGTCAACGTAGTTCTACGTTATTTTATACTCAGAGTGAATTGGGTTAATTTTATTACAAGAAGCACTTTAAAATTTTAAAATGAAGTAATATTAATTTTACTTGTTGCAGTAAAAATGTAAATTGAAATAGAATATTGTAGAAACCTGTAATAAATATAAACAAATGTTAAACAAGATCAAAAAATACCGGTGAATAAAAACTTTTATGGAATATAATTATTATTATTCAAGAAATGAATTTTATTTACAGATCCCAATATACACTTTCTGCGTAATATTTTCATTATTCAACCAGTATATTATTCACAATTCTACATAATTAATGTTGCCAAAACTCTGAGGGGAACATGCATCGAAAGTGCGAGCCAATGCTGCATGAATCGGAGAAACGCCATGAGTGGACGCGTTTACAGGCAATTGCGAATTTATTTCTGCGGGCTGCGTGAGCGGCCAGTGCGGCGATTCAATGGGGCTAGCAATGGCGAGACGGGGGTCAAATAATGACAGTGGGCAAACAGCAGTACGCTAAACTATTTTCCCTGGCTAACTAAGCGAGCATTTAATTATAAATTCGCAGTCGTCGCGCATACCCATCATCGTTTTTATTTTTTGTTCCACCTTTATTTCCCATCTCATTTTTTATGTCTCATTTCAGTTCGAACTGGAATCTGGCGGTATGCATTTTTCGAGGCCAATATCGAGCGTATTGAGGCACGCTTGTTCGACCATGGTAATCGACTGCCGAGCTTTATTATTGCGCGAAGGCGCGCTGAATTTTGTGTACAGGCTCATGCGTTTCCCTTTCCACCAAGTGTTTTTATTTACTGTTAATTTTGTGTGTTATATTTAGTTATATTTAGTATTGAGTGGTGTTTATGTTATTGTTTGGGAGAATTGTTGGAGTATTTTTTATGGTTCATGTCCTAGTTTTATTGTTATATTGTATATTTTTTCTAATATTTACTCATCGTCGCTGTCAAATATATGTGAAGTTAATCAATGTTGAATGAATTCCAATTCTTTTTATTTTTATGTTTTTACCGTTCAACATATGTATAGAAAGTGAAACAAAGAAAATGAAGTTTGAGGTTAGAAATCTTGACAAATGAGTATTAAAATCATGATGCATCTTAAGAAACAAAGGTCTAATACAAATAGAAAATCTCTTTAACAAAACAATCAATAATTTCGACATTATTTCCACTATTTATACCATTTTTGTAACCTTGCAACTTTTTATCTCAATCTTGACATCCATTTTGATTTCAGCTACAAGAAAAGCGTGCAAAAGACATTCTTTCGGGTTGAACCAAACATGAATGCTTAGATAACATCTGGTTTATACTTCATAAAAGTTTCCTACAATCTCAGCTCTTTTTACGATCGCGTTCTTACCGGGCTACTACTTTTGAAGCGCGCTGTATGCGAATCGCCGGCTTCGCCATTGGGAAATCCCTGCAGTTCCCGAGAAATGTGGAGGACGTCTCTCACTCTCCGCGGGAGGCAATAAACGGTGTGATTCGATAGGAATTGCATGAGATCTCGGAGATGAGTGTGTCGGCGCTGACTGGCTGCATATTGCCGGATGAATCCGATATGCCAGCCGATCCGATCGGCAATATTACGCTTTTGCAACCGAAATCTTCCGCCACTGTCATTAGGCGATGAGTTTTCTTTATTGCTTGCGATAGATGGCTCTCTCGCAACTCCTTGTTGTTAAAGAAGATCGGGTAAAGAGGTTAGGTTATGTATGAAAAACACTGTAATATCGGCTAGGTTAGGTTGTCGGAATGTACAAAAAAACATCGTAAAACGATGTATATTTACTGCGTAAATAATCATATGAGTAATACAACATGTAGAAAGGAAAAGGTTAATATTTATTGTTCAGGCAAAAACTTAGTCATTACTCAGCTCATTCATCAATGAATGAATTTGGTTACAACAATTATGTATTTCCCGCCAATACTTGAAGAAAAGTGACATGGCGTCCGAGAGATAGTTCTTAACTTCTAAAATACCACAGCCTACCATTATCCAATCTCGTATCCCGCTAAAAGAACACAGTATAATAACATTACTGCATAAAATAATGTAACTTGAAATTAGTAAACAATAAATAAATAACTCGAGACATTCCCCTGATTAAAAAAGCAGTAAAACACCAAAAAATGCTACTTTTTCCAAACAAATGCTCGAGAATGAAAGTGACACATCATCGGGAAGAAAGCTCTTTGTTCGTAAAACGCCAACGCGTCGCATTATCTAAGGTCGTGTTGTCGAATTAGCTCTCATTCACCCCTAATTCTGCGGTGCGAAGGTGCACACAATGCAAGTGCGAACTTCCGGAAAAGGAAGGTGCTTTCAGGCCGACGGGCATTGGGTTGCGTTCGTTCACCCTGGGAGCGCGGTGGTGTGTCAAAGCTTTAAAGCCTGGCTGGCTGGTGGATATTTCAGCAAGTACACTCGCTGCAGTGTCACCGCTAATTAGCCGTCAGTGAGCGCATTAATTATCGATTTACGTCGATAGAAGCTGCCGCCGGGGGGCGAAAGAGAGCTCGAGCCCGAAACGACCAGCTTGCAAAAATGTCTGGCAAAGTAAGGGAACCTTTAATGCTGGGTATACAGTTACACGCAAAATAGAGCATATATTTGTCCATGTAAATATGAGAAAATAGATAGCTTTAGAAAATGGTAAAATCCGAGAAATAAGCTAAAAATAAATATTTTGTATTTTTTAACGTGAGTTATCCTTGTTTATTAGTATATTTGAATATGATAAATATTGTATCTTTTAATTTGGATAATTGTGTATTAAGTTCTTCAAAAATTTTATTTTCGCAGAAAATTACATTTATTACGTTTTTAATTAAATTACTTAAAATTAATTTCCCCGATAATTCTCATTATACACACAGGTCTATGTTGAATTTTACGAATAACTGTAGACGGTAAAAAAAACCTTTACAAAATAGTAAAACTTCAATAGTAAAAAAAGCTTTGCATGTCTCAAATTGACTTTATTAATTATTAATTAATTCATTATGTAAATATGTATGGCTACATTCATTTAGCCGATAATTTTCCCTTTACAGTCAAGTGTACATTGAATTTTCTGAGTGACTGTAAGTGAATGTAGACTCGATACAGAACGACACGTTGAAGTGTTGAAGGGGCCTTGGCGGGCGAACTTTTTGATTCGGTCCGGAATCGATGGCGGCGAGTCCTCGCTTTTCGCAGGGCGCGCGGCGCAGTCCCTTTCAGTCTGAGCTGGAAAAGTTGGAACTCCTCGTTAGAGGGCTGCCTTCCGCGTGGCTAGCTCGGCCGCGTCTCGAGCGTTAAAGCGGGCGGGCTTCCTAACCTCTCTTTCTCTTGGCCAGGTAGACATCCTTAAATTTTCGGATAAAACGTCGTCGCGCAACCGACAGAAAAAAAAGGGCGACGGACCGCCGCCGACTGAGAAATCTGCCTTTTTTTCGTGGCTGGACCAACGCCAAAGCCCCGCCGGCTCTTTCTCTTAGGCCTGTCTTCTTTCTCCCGCGCTTACGAGTGGAGTCGAAAGGCCTCGTGCGATCATTTCTCCGGGATCGTGTCGGGAAGCGTCACTTAAAAGCGTGAAATTCCTGCACCCCTCTCGCTTTACACTTGTCTAATAGCTTGTCCGGAAAATCGAGCATCCATCATGTAAGACAAAGAGATGAGAGTTTTGTTTTGTCTTCTTGTCAACAGTTCGTTTGAACATTGAATATTATATATTAATAGTAAAAAGAAAAGTGATAAAAGCCAAATTTAATAATGATTAATGACACTAAAGCTTTTTGCAACTTTTCAACAGTTCGCTCTGACAATCAAACTTTCAACTAACCATAACTACTAACAACAAAACATTTTTCATCATCTCTCGCCTCTCAACAAAAAATCTGTGGAAGCGAAAGAGTTTGTCGTACAATTGCGCATCGCTGCTAATTAAATCCGTTTTGCCGCATGGATTTGGCAAGTGGTGGTTCAACAACCTTCACCCTCACCAGGCGGAAGACAGTGTGTGTATTTGTCTGGCGGCAATCCCGCGTAGTTCCGCGATGTCTACGCACTGCTTGCTCGTTTCGCCTCTGCCAACCACCCCCTTCCAACCCCTGCCGACCATCCTCTGTCTGGCCAGTGTCTCCAGTTATCCCTTTGTACCGGGTGCTCAGAGAATACCGTGCGCGTACCTTCTGCACTCTCCGCGACCGACCAGACACAGCATCGTTTACCCTAATTATGCTATTCACTCTGTGCCCACCCACACTCTACCCTTAAATCCTCTCCCTCCGTGGACCAATACTGCCTTTCCACTCAACTGTCTGCTTCTACGAATTCCCATTACACTCGAGCACGACACTGATTTAATATGGGACGAATTTAAATCATTTAATTTGCTAAACAGTTTAATAAAATGGGCTCTGGAATTTCGTGTACATTTTCTATATTTGCTGGAGAAAAATAACTGTAATTGCATTTTATTTTCTATGTTAACGTTCTCTTTGTTTATTCTGTGTTATACCATCGGAATTTATTTCTCGTTGATAATTTGAAATTGTTAGGTAAATTGTGGTTAGCAGTGGTGATTGAAAGGTCAATGAATTAACTGTAGACAGTGAATATTGTCCCTCATTTTCTATATTAATTTTCTTTTAAAGTTTCATAGTTTTCTAAGGTTAACCGGTTACATTCAACCTTAGTAATTATCCAATTAAATTGTTGCATGGCAAGAATAAAAAATACATATTTCAATTAAAATACCAATACTTTTTTCTGCTATTTTATTCCTTGCAAACCGCAGCCAACTCTATCACAATCAAATCATCAAACAGTCTCAAACATGAGCAAACACACTTTCTACCCAAGATCTCAAAATTTTATCGAGCAACTCAGCTCAGTGGTTGAAACTTAGGGCGTTTGGGATGGTTGTAGCATGCTCGTTTAGGTTTCCCGGCTGAATTGGCGTTGGCGACAGAATGAGAGAGCAAACAAGAGCGAGCAAAAGAGAGAGAGAGAGAGAGAGAGAGAGAGAGAGAGAGAGAGAGAGAGAGAGAGAGAGAGAGAGAGAGAGAGAGAGAGAGAGAGAGAAAGGGAGGACATTCTAGCAGCTTGTTAAGAAGGGTGTCGGGAGGCTGGTTCGGGCGACTTCTTTCTTCTTTTGATGTGCCTACTTAGCCGTTAGACGGTCGGGGTTTGCGTGCGTGGAAGGAGTCCACTCGAAACTGGCCGTAACGACTGGAAACCCCATCCAGAGCGGTAGTAGCACTAGCAGTGGAAGCCTTAAGCCTTAAAGAGGGAAGAACAGGGGTGGGGGCAGGGCAGGGTAACCGTGTAACAAGAGGCCACGCCACGAAGGGGTTGAAGAGTCGAGAAACCGTGAAGGGAAGAACACAGTCGAAAGAGAAAGAGAGAGAGAGAGAGAGAGAGAGAGAGAGAGAGAGAAGCCTGTAACGTGGCCCCCGCCACCTATTGTAGGCCTCAAGACTCGAGAGTCACCCTGAGCACGAGCACTGTGCCTACCCGCACTTACAAAACAACCGTGCTACGATATCCAGTCCTGATCTCACCTTCCTACGACTTTAACACGCCTTTTACACCGATTCCTTACAAGATTTCACCTTTCCGCCCTTCGTTCAGGTATACGCGACGCTCGCGCCACCTAGCTAATATGGCGGCCGGCGCACGTGTGCACTTGTGGACACTGGGAGCTTGGAAATCAAATATTAGCAGTAGTCTAGGGTGGAAGGGTTTGGACGTTGGAGTTCTCTTGATTTTTTAGGTTGACTTGAACCAGTTTATGGCTGACTCTTTCTAAGAGTGAAACCTATGACGAGGTTCAAGCACTTCGTTAAGGCATAAGCGACGGTGGCGCCACCTAGCTAATATGGCGACCGGTGCACGTGTGCACATGTGGACACTAAGAGCTTGAGAATCAAATATTAGCAGTAGTCTAGAATGGAAGAGTCCGAATGTCGGAAGTCTCTTGATTCTTTTTTTCGTTGACTTGAACCAGTTTACGTCTGACTGACCCTTTCTACTTTCTCGGACAGACGCCCGAGGGACCTTAACCTAATTCTCAGACTTTTCTCCGGGGTATGGAACGAGCATTCATTCCAGTCGATCGGGAATCGGAGGGTTTGTCTTGGCAGAGAGCTAGCGGAATAAGCATAGTCGTGAATGCACGGCTTTCCTGTGAATACTCTTAAGTTACCGTTTACGCGGAGGAAGATTTATGGCGTGAGGTTAGGCAGCAAGGTGGTAGGTGGCCTCGATAAATCTCGTTGGGTGGCTCTGGCAAGCGTAGGGAGGGGGTGGTGAGCCGACAAGAAAGGAGTGGGTTTCACCTCGATCTCGCCCAGTTATTGCTTCGCCCAGTATGCCCAGACTTTTCTGCTGAAATCGCCAATACCGATACTTCTTCTCCGGTAATTCTTCGAAGATGGCTACACTCCACCCCCCACTTTCTCCGACCCCCTTGCTCAGCGTTTTTCTCCGGACACCTATCTACTTCTCTCGTTCTTGCTGCCCCGAGGGTTAGCCACCCCAATTCGACACGACCCGAGCAAATTTCTCGTATAGAACTCCTACGATCTGTGTTACTATTTTTGGTGTATTTATAGATACTAAGAAACACAGGACAGGAACAATAATAAAGGAAGATTCCTAAATCCCACCTTTTGATATTTTTAAGTAGATAAAGCCCTTGCAATTTAAAGTTAATTCTACTAGAAAATCGTGACATTATTAACGTCGTACCTTGCACATAAGTAAATAAATTAGTTGCACACAAGTAAATATAAAACAGAAACAATAATAACATTTAAACTTGATTTCAGTAGAAAACCATGACGTATATTTAATATATATAATAAGATCCTATATTATATTTATGTTGCAGCTTATTGAAGGAAATATTTTACTATTTTCCCATCAAATATGCATAATTTTCTACTTTCTACGCCCAACTTTACTTTCAATTCATGACTAACTATAAATACCAAATACTCAACAATGGCGATCTTTAAAACAAGATTACCTCTACAAATCGTTCCCAGAATATTTCCCTCAAACCTAGTACGAGCATCCCATAAAAATGTCTCCCCTGAAGTGGAAAGATGATTTCTCCGTTCCACTTCGAGGAAGCTCGTCGAATTTTAATATCAATTTCGTTAGAGATCAAATTTTACGTTCGGCTTTGACACGTATGAGAGCGGGAACGTCCGCTGCCAGCCGATGGAGCATACTTCAACCTTTTCCCCGAAAGATTATCGATACTGGGAAGGGAGCGGCTCGGCGGGGGGGGGTGGAGGGGGGTGGTCGAGCATAAGGGTGGCGAATGACTTGCGGTGTAGCTGACATTGGAAGCGAGTTATGATATTGGGGCTGAGCATCGAGGAATTTCGGGGAGTTTAAGATAGCTCGCACAATGGAGCGGACCCCTCCCAACAGGATAGGGGATCGTCGCCTGGCGCTGGGGTGCTCCAACTTGGGGGGCACCTTGTCGACCAGTACTGCCTACAGGCTGATTCAATTCCCTTTGATTCAGTACTTTCAGTACATATAATTATATTGTATGTATAATATAATATTAACATATTATATGTAATATAAAATTAACACTGCTATATTCTACTTTTTATTTCTGTATATTATATTATATGCAGTGTACAAAAGTGTTTATATGTATATAATTAAAAATAATAGTTAATTTATAGGACAATGAGACATAATAATATTTAGATAAACATCAATGTATTAATTTAAAATTATATTAATTAAAATTGAATTAATTAAAATATTAAAATTATATTAATATCGAAAGACGAGTGAATCACCCTGTAAGTCTTCAAGGGTGATTCCTGTTCCCGGCGTCGTTCTCGCTACGATTACGAATCCGTTCTGTTATTTACTGCATCGAGTTGCCCGCGATTCGCTCTCCCCTTTACCAGATACCGGCGATAAATCTTTTTTGCCACCGTCAGACTAGCCTCCCTCGCAGCGATAATAGCGATCTATCGAATAGGGATGTGCCGGCAGTCCGTGGGAGGCCTCGGGAAATTGCTCGGAATAATCCTGGCTCGAGTCGGGGTTGGCAACGAATGGAATATCCTCGTTTTTCGACTTTTCGAGTTAAGGCGGTTACTGCAGGAATCAAGTCTTCTTGCGAATTTTTTTGATATTCTTGTCACGCGTGAGAAAGATATTTAATTAATTATTTGAATTGAATTAATAACTGTAGGTTGTTCAGTTTTTTTAATTTTAGCATTAAAATAGGTCTCCTAGGAAGAATATGATACGAGTGTTAGAAAAAATATTCAACATTATTGTCGGTTTCATATATTTCAAAATATCCCAAACTATAAAAAAATGTTCGATTGCAGTATACACAACAGAAATACTCATTTATTACATTTAATTTTCGTCCAGTTTATAGCACGCCCGCTACAATTGAGGTTAGGAATCCCCGGCACGCTATCGGTTACCCGTTAAAAGTCACGCGACACCACATGACCATTTTCACAATTAAATAATCGCATACGGCCACGTAACCTAAGCCGATCAATTACTGTACTAACGCTGTTAAAAAATGTAGGCATTTTCCCGCCAACTGGACAATCATGGCGTCACTAATTTGGCAAAGCGGTAGCGACAGTGAGAATTTATTATCAGCAGCCGGTTAATCCAGGCAATCCCGTTGCCGGTAGTGGGAAGCTGATTTCGAAAATATTGGCAGGCTTGGCTGGCCATTTCTGTGCCCAGGGAAACAATCAGTGTATGGGAGCGGTGCGCGCGCGCGCGCATGCACTCCGGCACGGCGACTGTGTTTACGTGTACAGGAACATCGCCAGGGACAATGCCAGCCACCGGGGGCTTGGAACATTGTTGTCTCGTTTCCCCGGAACCCTCTGTCTCTCCAGTTGGTGGCGCAGACAGGCGGGGGTGGTTCTCCCCCCCCCAACCCCCAACCTCCAACCAGGGTGGCCACACTCTCCCTTAGCCGCACAGTGAAAATGGAAACGTGCCAAGTTGCACCCGAAAAAAATGCAATTTAGCTGCCATTCGAAAGTGCCAATTACGACTTCGAGAAAAACCCACCCCTTCGACCCCTGGCAAACCCCCTCTTCGCGTCTCGTTCCAGGCTGGTCCAGGTGGGCGGACATTTGAGGATGCATTAAAAGTCCCTGGTCAGGTTAAAAGTTCACTCTTTTCTCTTTCTGTGTAAGTGTACAAGTGCGTGTGAGTGCAAAATACGAAGTGCAGTAGGAAACGATCTTGTTTTCCCGGGGACCCCTTATACTTTGTATAGCAATATTTTGAATTATTTATTAAGCCACATTATTGTATCGGGCAGATCATATTCATTATCCAAGAATACCCTCACAAAATAATTATTTTAGATTTAACATTTACCCAATTATGTTATTACCCTCGAATATACATAATTGTATTCATTTGCCAGGCAATATTCACTATCCAAGAGGCCATGAATTTTGTATATCATCATAAATAATGATAAGCATAATATAATCATAAAATAGTAACCATAAATTTAACATTTATATCTAATTATTTATTAAACCACCCAATTTTATTATTACCCTCAAATATACATAATTGTATTCACTTGCCAGGCAATATTCACTATCCAAGAGACCATGAATTTTGTAAATCATCATAAATAATGATAAGCATAATATAATCATAAAATAGTTACCATAGATTTAACATTTATTTCTAATCATTTATTAAACCACCCAATTTTATTATTACCCTCAAATATACATAATTGTATTCACTTACCAAGATCATATTCACTATCCAAGAGTACCATCACAAAATAATTATTTTAGATTTAACATTTACCCAATTATGTTATTACCCTCAAATATACATAATTGTATTCATTTGCCAGGCAATATTCACTATCCAAGAGACCATGAATTTTGTAAATCATCATAAATAATGATAAGCATAATATAATCATAAAATAGTTACCATAGATTTAATATTTATTTCTAATCATTTATTAAACCACCCAATTTTATTATTACCCTCAAATATACATAATTGTATTCGCTTGCCAAGATCATATTCATTATTCAAGAGTACCCTCCCAAAATAATTATTTTAGATTTAACATTTACCCAATTATGTTATTACCCTCAAATATACATAATTGTATTCATTTGCCAGGCAATATTGACTATCCAAGAGGCCATGAATTTTGTAAATCATCATAAATAATGATAAGCATAATATAATCATAAAATAGTTACCATAGATTTAATATTTATTTCTAATCACTTATTAAACCACCCAACTTTATTATTACCCTCAAATATACATAATTGTATTCATTTGCCAGGCAATGTTCACTATCCAAGAGGCCATGAATTTTGTAAATCATCATAAATAATGATAAGCATAATATAATCATAAAATAGTAACTATAAATTTAACATTTATTTATAATCACTTATTAAACCACCCAATTTTATTATTACCCTCAAATATACATGATTGTCTTCACTTGCCAGGCAATATTCACTATCCAAAGGTACCATCAATTTTGCGAGCAACTAGTACACGTGTATGTGTGTGTGTGTGTGTGTGTGTGTGCCGGAGAGAAGTCTCAAGCAGTTCATTGCTCTCGTTGCGGAGGAGAAACAACAACGAGCCGGCCGCACTCTTCTAGTCGCGCTCCGACTGCAGGAATGGAGAGTTGTGTCTGGCAGGGAGCTTACGCATCACATTCGACAGGTATCCCTGGTAAACGATGACGAAAGGGAAGGGAAGGGAACGGGGTAGGGGGGTGGGGTGGGGGGGGGGGGGGAGCGGTGATCTGTCGGCAGGTGAATCGTGGCCTGGTGTTGGTATCTGCTTGTTGGCTTATTGCTTCCGCGTGTGCATCCCCACCCTCTTTCTTCCCAGGCATTGAAAGCCACCCACCACTCGATGGGGGTCTACATCATTACTCGTGCTTTTGTTTGCCGCTGCTGCGAAAAGATCCCGCGGTGGCGCGCGCGTCGCCGTTCCCTCAGCGGGAATTGGAAGGAGATAGAATGCGGCAGGGACTATGTTGTACGTCGAGAGGAGCTCTGATCTCTCGCCCGGCCATCCACTAGCCTCCTCACTGGCTCTTGTTTCCATGGTAAACCCATGGCATCATAAGAGTACTTGGTTTTTGCGGAGATCAAGTCGAAGAATTCCATTTTCACTGTGGTAATGCAAATAGGTTATAAAGTTGTCTTGGTTATTATTTTTAATAATAACTAATTGGATCTTGTTAACAAAGGTTTATAATTCATTATGTAATACTATTTAATTAAATAAATATTCCCTTATTTTTGGGGGATCATTATATTCGTCTTGATTGTTATTTCTAATAATTCATTTAAAATTGCGGACTCATTCTTTACTAGTATCTGATAGTTTAAGACTATGATACTTTGTTATTATTTCATAAGCTCTCTTAACCTATATTTGCACATAACCAATTATAAAATTAAATTTCACCAAAATATTAAGTCTTGATTACTTTGTTGGGGCACGATCATTGCATAAGTAATAAATAAACAATCTTCCTACCTAGATTCTCTTAACCTATCCACTTTTGCGGAGACTCCGACATCCACTCAGCCGAATGAGAATCGAGTCTCCGCGAGAAGGCAGGTAGGTGCTAGCTCGCTGTAGAACGAAAACAGTTTCTCTGTGCGAGTGTGTTTACACGATGTCGGCAGGCCTGGTTTCGAGGAGAGGAGCGTCCCGAGTAATATCGTGCTCTCAGAGCCAGGAGGAATATCCGGGAGACTACTCTCCCACCTCCTCCTCCTCCTCCTCCTCCTCCTCCTTCTCTGGCACCTTTTTTCATGCAGCTTTCCCTGAGTGGATTCCCGGAATCGGAATCGGGCGCTCCATCAAAGAGAAGCAGGAGCAGGAGAAAGATAAAAGTGGATGAAGAGGTTAGGTTCGCCGGGGATATCGGGAATCTTGACGAGCTGCGAGACTGGAAATTGATGGAGCCAGGTTAGCTGGGCCTAAATCCTTCCCTTGACCTTGGCATCCAGCATCCAGCATCCCGTGCACGATCGCACAGTCTTCCTGATTCACTGTGCTCTCCACTCGCCCGGAAGTATCTGCCCGTCGATCTGCCAACTTCGCTCTACCCTTGCCAGATTCTTCCCTCGACTGCTTTCGAGTCGTTCGCTAAATATGTACAGGCTGATTCACTTACCTTGATCGTTAATGTTGAGAATAAATTGTTATGTCTTGGATAATTAAAAATTGTTTAGTAATTTTTACTGTAGGTGAGTGCTTCACAATTGTTTTTAAATTTAAAGAATAGTAGGTTGTTACAATAATTTATTAATGATATGCGACACGACCTATTATTGTTTTTGAAATTTTAATATTATTTCTCTCCAGGAGAATTTCTCTAAATTCTACACAATGTAATACATAAAAAGTAGGTCCAAAAGTTCAGGCTCGAAGGTAAATGAATCACCCTGTACATTGAAAGGAATTTGGTAATAATAAAATCAGAGATATTGAAAAATAAGGTATTCTTGTGTAGGTAATACTTCGAGGAATGCTGGATGCCAGTCCTTCTTAGAATTCAGTCTCTCCTTCCACTTGGGAGAGCTTCCCCCGAATTGCCGTCTGGCGGCGCTTGCCTCGGCAATTGCGGCAATCTGCGAAAACTCGATACATATTTTCCAGCCTGCCGCCAGGATTCGGTGGGGGTTTGCGGGGGAGTGTAAACGCGCTTGTAAATTTAATATAGAGCACTTTTACCGGCGAACGCTCGCACATCGAACGGTGAAAATATTCGACGTTTCCGTCAATCTCAATTTCCACGTTGGCCGAGCCGATCCCGCGCCCGATATCCAATTTCACAGCCGCCCCCTTTTCCGGCACACCGGAAACGAGATCTGCATCCTCCCGCAATTCCTACGCATCACGCGAAATGTCTCGGATTCCACCTACCACTCTCCGCCATTACTAGAAGTATTAATTTTCACCTGCCAGACATTTTTTAGTATTACAGAAATTGGGTTATATTTTGGATTATTTCTAAGTGGTAGATTTTTTAGAAAAAGGCACTTAGTTTGCTGATAAATTGCTTCGTCATTGTGAAGTAAGAGGGTCTAGGATTTCCTTGGATATTACGTTATTAGGAGAAGTATTCATTTTCACCTTCCAGACAAGCTGCAGTATTACAAGAGCTGGCTTTTACTTGAGACTATTTCCAGACTGGTTTCATGGTAGATTCTCGGGAAAGAGCGCTTAATTTCTTGATAGATGACTCTGCCACCGTGCAGCTCGAGTATCAGGGCAATTCCTCCAGCTACTTCGTTGTTAAGCGAAGAATTAATCTTTTAGGGTTGAGAAGGCGTTTAAATGTAATCTAATAGTGTTTAACTTTCGAAGAATTTGATTTAAACGCGTATTTGTGTTCCGTAAACCTTAAATGCAAATCACTTTCTGCAGTGCGGAAAGTGAGAGAAAGAAAGAGGTTAGGAAAAAAAGCGGGAAAGTGTTTTCGTTTCTTTGTCTGCTTTCTTCTTCTTTAGACAAAGAAAACTCAGTACCACAAGGACTAGTTGGTACTTCAGACTATTTCCAGACTGGTTTGAAGTAGATTTAGAGAAAAAGCCGCTTAGTTCTATGATAGATGGCTCTGCCATCACCCAACACAAATGTCTCGCATTCCCCCGGCATCATCGCGATAAGAAATATCAATTATCGTCATCCAGCCAATCGTCAGTGCCACAAAGCACGCATTTACTCGAGACTATTTCTAGACCAGAGATTTTGAGGTAGATTTTGAGAAAAAGGAGCTTAGTTTGATGATAGATGGCTCTGCTTTCAGGAAAATCATGGGAGAGCCTGGGTAACGAGTCTGCCCATGGCTGGCAGGCTTAATGACTCGGCTTCTCCCTGTTACTCTGTCATCAGCAGACGCGATCCAGTTATTGTTAACGCGAGCCAGCTTCATCGACATTGTCATCCACGTCATCACTAAGTCCTGTCTCGATCACCTTCTTTGTCCTCCTCGTGCCTGCTTTCCCAGCTCACTGATTCCCCAAGTGCAGACAATCATCCCTCCTGTCTGGCCTCGTGCAGAGACTGCTGCATCCTCCGAAAGTACAGTAAACCTCAACGGACGCTGCTTTAACCTTTACGGTGCGGCACTCGACTGTCGTTGAATTTTTAAATCATGTGTGAGGTTACATGGTTAGGTTAGGTTAATAAGTTATGGGGTTAGGTACTGCGATATTTGTACTAGCAACATGACAACTGCAAAAGAAGTATAAAAAATAAAAAGACAGCACTTTTTCGACTACACTGTATAAAAATACAATATTTTTCAATGATGAATAAGCAATTAGCACATTCAAAAAATTGTCAAACATGAAACTAATTAAGCAACCCAAAGGTTACGGGTGTTTTCCAAGTGATTCTTTTTTACAATAGAGAATCCTGCGTTAATTAGTAGCGAAGGGGTGGTAAGGGGTGTTGAGTTCCATTAAATAAGATACTCGAAGATGAGCACGGAGAGTGCGAGGAGGGTTGGCGATGCCCGAAGGGTTGATCAGTTTAGGGTGCACAAAGGTATCCATGGATATCTAGCTAGCCCGACTAGCTCTCTCCCAGCCGAGAGAATCGAAGGCAGCCTCGGCACGGAGGGTTCGCAGCAAGTTTTCGCAAGGGGTTTCAGCCACCGTGGGCTTCGAGAGGAACTCAAGAGGGTGACGTCGTTACGCTCCCTGACAAAGGACAGTAAAACGCAGGCCCTGAATCCTTGCAGTGGATGTGCCGGTGTAGGCCATCGAGCGCGGGTGTCAACTCTCCAAGTTTCAGATCAGATCCCTCCAAGATTAATGGGTGTGTTCATGCATGACCTTTAAGGAACGAGGGGGCAATATTAATTAATGAATGCATTTTGATAAGGACGATTTTAAAAGTATTTTAGTAAGGAGAAATGTCTATAACAAAGAAAAGATTTTTGTATTAACTCCTTTTATTATCGTTTTATACGTGCATGCTCGTTAAGGAGTAAGGGAACAATATTAATTAACAAATACCTTTTAATAAAGACAATTTTAAAAGTATTTTAATAATGATACTTCGAATAGTATTTTAGTAGGGAGGAATGTAACAAAGAAAAGACTTTTATAGTAAGTCCTTTCATTATGGTTTTATGTATGCATATCCTTTGAGGAATAAAGGATTCATATTAACTAATAAATTCATTTCAATAAAGAGAAATTTAATAGTATTTCAATAAGAAGAAATGGAACAAAGAAAAGATTGTTATACGAGATTCTTTTATTACGGCTGCATTTACAGATGTTTTTAAAATGTATAAAGTGTCTTTGTTAATTAACATATTTCAGTAAGCAAAATTTATTCCTTAAAGAGCACTCACAGAAAACTTTCATTTACTCCACCAATTCTATGGTGCACGAGCGCATCCATACGACGTTCCTTGAGAGAAATTCGACGAGGGTCCACAGTGGACAGAGCCCATTTCCTAGATTCGACTTTCGTATACTTTCCAGCCGGACAACTACCTTAGGAAACTAGTTGGGACGCCAGGCCAGTTGTCGTTTAAGCCGGAGCGCCAACAGGCCGGATGAAAACGTCGGGGGTGGCGGACTTTTCGGCACATTCGCTTTATCAAGGATTGAAGGAGGGTGCGAGGGCGAGGAGAGGTCGAATGTAAGGGCAATCGGGACCGGACGGAAGGAGAAAAGGAGCAGGGTAGGCAGGCAGGGATCCAAGCAGGCTGCCAGGCAGGCAGGCAGGCGTCCATGGGGTAGTCTAGAGTAGCGTCGGGTTGCCAGGGTCGACTGGGCTCGGGGGTTGAAGGGGGTTCGGTGGATGGTGGGTGGGTGCGTTTTACTGCGTCGGGGATATCTCGAGCCAGCGGAGCAGAGGAAAGCTGAGCATAACCGAGCAGAGCATAGCACTGATGGAAGCAGGAGCGTCGGCGGCGTCGGGCAGGGGTGGCTGGTTAGAGAGCGTAGGGGGGGGGGGGGGTTGCAAGCCCGAGAGAACGAGGCTCCGTCGGGTGCGTGGGATCGCGTCGAGACTCAGAGAGTCGGCAGGAACACACGGAGAGAGAGTAAGCAACGAGTGGAGAGAAGGTTTGAGTCGAGCCGGGTCGTGTCGAGTCGAGTTGAGTCGGTCCCCGGTCGATATTCCTGGCTACGCGTCTTCAAGGCGACCTGCTGACGTACCAGCGCCAACTAACGCGTCGCCTCTTTCCTTTTTCCAACCCCGAATTCACCATTCTCCACCCACTCCTCGTCGAAGTCTGCCAGACAGCCGAATACCATCGCCAATCGTCCCCAACTCGGATCAGCCAGTGTGTCGCCTGGACCGTATCTCCAGAGTAAAGGGGAAATCCCGGAAATACATTCTGCACACACCGAATGATCAGAACCGATCAAGTTTTTACGCCGCCGACGCGATGGCGTTCGCTTCCAGTCGGCATACCGTCGGGTAATCTCCTTGGGGGTAGTTTGGGGGCCTCTGCCGGCTGGTGTATTGCGATTACCGGGCAATCGATATCTCAAGGGGGTACTCTCTCTCTCGTGGTTATTACGACTCGATAAGTCGTAAGTCCTCCCTGACTTGATCGTCGCCGGCGACGACGACGGCGCCGCGACGCTCTCTCTTACCAAGGTCGTAAACAGCCAACGGATCGAATCTACAACGCGCTCACTCCCGTCGACATTGACCGTGCCTCCTGCCACCAGACGCCAACTTCTCTCCTCTTCTCTACTCTTCTCTTCTCCACGCTCTTTCTCTCTTTCTCTCTATCCTCCTCCGTCCCTTCCGTTCCCTTCATCGCCGCTCGGCTCTGCAACTAGTATTTCAATAGTCTCGAGCAGCGTGCAACAATGGCCACTGCGCTGATATTCGTATTTCATCCCGAGCAATTACGTGCTTCGGAGGAAAGTGTGCATTTTCATCTCCCGGCGTCATTACCAGCGCGCGACTGGATACTTCAGGGGCTAGGCCCTTAAAAAAGGAGGGGGGGGGGGGAACGCCACGCATTATCCTCCAATTTCACGTGGGTTCCCCTTCAAGGCAGACTTCGCCAAACATTTGCAGCCCCGAACGAGCTTCGGCTCCCAACCTAGAGAGATTAGGAGCTCGGGATCTGACGTGTACGGAGGGTCAGTATAAATTTGTCGCCAGTTATCCCGCGTCTGGCTGTCCGCCGCCTCAGAACGAAATCCGTTCTTGTCGCGGTAATCCCGACAGGGTGAGCAAAAGCTTACAAATCGCTCTGTCAGACTAGTCGGATATCGTTAGGGTGGGAGACATAACCTGTGCCTTAGCAGGTCTTAGTACGCGGCTTCCTTCGCTTTGAATTGGTCCTTTGTCATGTGAGTCAAGGAGCACCTGGCCCTCCTGCCTCAGTCGTTTTGTGGGATAGGACCGGTTAGAGCCACTGAGACGCACACGCTAAGGGTCAGTCGTGGCTAGGTCAGTTCTTTAAGGGTTAGGTCCTGAAATGACAGGGGTCCAGTTAGAAGTCCCGAGATTGACGTATATGCTGATGTGGTTTGATCAATTCCTCGAGAGTTAGGTTCTGGAGCGACAGATATCTGGTTAAGGGTTCTAAGATAGACGTATATGCTGGTATGGCTAGGTAAGACCCCAAGAGTTAGGTCTGGCCCAACATACAAGCTGAGACTGACATGCACGTTGATTATTTATCATAAACCTTGACCAGTTCTACAAGGGTTAAGTTCTGAAGCCACCAAAGATCCAATTGGGGTTTCTAAGACTAATATATATATATATTGATATGGTTAGGTCAGACCCCAAAAGTTAGGTTCCAGACCAAAAAAGGTCCGGTTAGGGGTTCTTAGATATTCGTTGAAGGTTAGGTTCTGGACCAACAGAGGTCTTATTTGCTATTGGGGGTCAGCCATAGGGCTAGGTCAGTCCTGCAAGGGTTAGGTCCTGGACCGTCAGCGGTGCTCATCCAGCATCCTTCTGATTTTCCTCTTACATAAGTCGACGGAGACGAGACAAAGGATAGTGCAGGGTGCTCGGTTATGGTGTAGACTAAAGTGCGACTTAATGCGAGAGCACGTATAAGAGAGAAGGCAGGTGGCAAGCGATCATCGACTGGCTCTCTTCCTGGGCGATCGTCGACGTCCTCCTCCAACGGAGAAGCGCCAGCCTCACCGCAGCAGCATAGACAGCGTCACAGCACGATCCTCGAGAAATTGCCGAAGTGTGCAGCGCACACAGGTGCTTCTCCACCACCGGCACTCGAGCGTCATCTCGTGCATGCTTAAAAATTGCCATGCCATGCCATGCGACGCCTGTCGATCGCAGCAAGAGATCTGGAAGCAACCCCCGTGCGGGGACCAATTGCTTCCCCATAGGTGGTTTTGATTTGTTTTAAAGTTGATTGGGGGAACGGTTGGACTGGGATTGCTGGTGTCCTTTAATGCGCAGGTGAATGCGTGGCTGGTGGTCTCCTTTTGGGATGCTGCGGCGGCTGCGGCTGCGGGGGCGGTGCAGGTACAGGGCAACACAATCGCCGGCAGGGTGGCGAGGGGCACCAGACAATAACTCTTTTGTCCCTGGCCGAAGGCGCGTGGCGCAGGAAAATTACTACGCCGACTGGTTGCTGCCGGTGGTGCAGCTGCCGCTGGTTTATTGTAAACATTGTCTGGCAAATAAACTCACGGGACCGAGATGATCCTGCGATTTTTACCTCCTACCATCCTCCTTTCTGCCCTGGAGTCCTTCCTGTTTTCCCTCCGACCATGCACGTACACATGCACAGAAGCTCGGAGTTCTGCTATTCTCTCCTAGCATCATCTCGAATGGAGACTGTTCTAGCTGTCGATATTGCTTCTGTCTTCTCCCGAGGACACTCGCTCCTCGAGAATCTGCCCGAGACTTTCTCGATGGGGACTTCTATTCTTCAGAGACGTCGTCCCTGCAATGTTTACTTGTGACATCGAACCCCACCTCGTAGCTTTCCATCAGCCGGTGCTTTAAGAAATCGTAGTTTTAGATACTCGTCCCCCTTATTACCGTCTTGCTGGAGAGGTCGTTGCACTTTTCCGTAATGAGGGTGCACCGACATAGAATCAACGCTGCTAGGGAAAAGGTGTTTCGCGTGGGGTTGCAGGGTGCGTATCAAAATTAGAGTCACGTATATGTCCTCGAGACGGCTGCCGGTCGAGTCGAATCCCGTGGGGAATCCCGATTAAACCTCGATACAGTCCGTTTCCGCTCATTGTCCTTGAAGGGTGGCACCGATGAAGGGCGCGCTTCGAGAGCTCCTGTCAGAGGGTGAGACCGCCACTTCCGTCTCCACTCTTGAAATCGAAGTCACGCGTGCCTCTTTCATCCTCCTCTCGAACTGTCTCTTCTTCAACATAACCTAATATTAATCAATCGTGTTGTAAGAACAAAGAGAGTGCATTCGACTTTACCCAGATTTATTTTTGAATTATACATTCTTGTATGTATTAAATCAATTCTAATGCGTTCTAAATCGCATAGATATTGAGGTTAAGTTAGTAGCGTATAAAGAAATACGACAAATGCGACATCTACCTCGGCAGTGTTGGAAAAATACTGCTAGTGTGAGATAAATGATTAAAGCAATGCATCACATGGAGCTGAAGTTCACGACTTGCTTTATATTTTCGCTCACTCTTTATCTTGCTTCGTCATAACACAATAGTGTGTAGGTTATGTTACAAAGGAAAAAGTACGTTTCCACTTCTTCATCTTTATACGCTAATATTATGTAGTCATATTACAAGTTTTGTTAAACTTTCCACTGATATTGTTACTTGTGCAAAGGATATGTGACTTTGGGATTATCTTGAATGAAAGTCTGAAGTAGAATAAGTATTTTATACTAATCTATACTTGTTACACTTTATACTTGATTAATAACGATATCATGTATAGGTTATGTTACTCAGGAAGGAACCAACATCTACACAGCGCAAGATTTTTTCAAATCGATTTAGTAATTTTAGAGATCCTTTAGATTCATTATTTCATGAACAAAAATCATGAATAAATAAACAAAAGAGTGAAAGACAATGTAACGTTTAGCCTGTTCAAAGACCTTTCACCCTGACTTTCGAATATTACCTTTCATGATAGAGTGTCGGCGTGTTGCTGTGTATAATTAGTCATCTAACCAGGAAAACTGCTCTCGCCCTTTTTCAACCTTCCAGACGGCCACACACTGGTGTGTGCAGCCAGAGATAGAGAGTCCTGGGGTCGGTGACCCTTTGCTGGCAGCGGGCAGAGTTGTTTAACTCGATTAGGGAAGTTATGACTAGTCGAGCGTAGGTAGACCCAGGATGCGCCTGCCTGGACCGCGTCCACTTCGTGATAGCTGGTTGACTAATGCCCTGATTAACTCTTCCCTCTTTTTTCTCCACTTTTTCTTTGTGTATCCTTCGATAGCTACTTCCGCAAGCGGTATTCTCCGAAAGAATGTGACAAGTGAATCTGAGAAACTAGTTCTTTGGAATTTTGTAATATTGTAATAATTAGATTGGATTATCAAAAGTTTGAATAGTTTTAATGATTTCTTATGTTACAGTGAAATAGAATTTTCTCAGTAGAATAGGTCTGACCCGAATTCTATGAATACTATTCGTGTTAAAAATACCTTCATAAAATAGAAAAACAATTTTATTCAACCCTCCCGACAAACATAATAAAATTCCCGGACAATATTTATCATCCTGCCAAGTTTAAATTCATATTCTATAAATAACCGAACAAACTAGAAATTCCTTGATGCAAAGTTCTGCGCACCCTTCGAAAATGTCGGGCCACTCGATTTCGGGAAAGTCCGTGGTAGTTGTCGAGTGGGTAATAGTCGGGCGGAAGGCCAAGTTCCTCGAGGATTGTTTATCGTCGAGAAGGAAACTTTAATCGGGTTCGCGATGCCGGCCCAACTTTCCTTTCTTCTTTCCCATGACGTTGGAAAGGGGTTAGGTTGGGGAGTAGTGGGTTGGGGTTTGAAGTTGTTGGAGGTTGGAGAAGCCGAGGAAGATAGAAAGGTATTAGCAACAGATGTCTGTCGACTGGACTGATATACTTCCTGCTGAATTCACGAGTCCCTCTCCTCGCATCTCAGAGCTTGCTTGCATCAGCGAGAGAGCTCTCTTCCGTTGTATCGTGATCGGTTCCCGGCAGCACCCGGCTCCAGCTATTTGCTCTCGGCGCTCGTAATTACGCGTCAGTGTCAAGTGCACCGGGCATCCACTATCTGGGAACACTCGGAATCGCTCCGACGACACTGCGGATGTCAGCCGGATCGTTACTTTGTACTCGGCTGACTTGGAGTGTCCCTACGCTTGCCGCGCGATTCTTGGTTATGTTCTTCGTATCTCGAGTTTTCAATTGGAATGAAACATTTTTTATTTTGTGGAGGAACTTGCCCTAATAGTTTAAATACCTTACGTCTTTATAAATTGTTATAAGTATCACCAGTTATTATTATTAAATCAACAAAAAAAACTCTATAAACAGTAAAAAAAATCGTACTACAGTAAATGTCATACTTAACTTAATTCATAATTTATTAGCAATGATCTTGAGTGAATCTTACCATAGCAGTGATTCACATTCGACCCTGACACTTACATTTCGAGATAGTGTGAGTCAGGCGCGGAGATTCTTGATTGTTCATGCGAATGCCGATGTTAGTCATCGCGGTGCTTGGATCGCCGGAAGTATCTTGTGTGTGAGTTAGGCTGCCGCGGCCGGAAAACTTGGCTAATAACTCGGCTTGAAAGCCAAGAGGCCGTTTAAAGGGCCACGCTGACCATCAGGGTAGGCCGCACACTTGCGGCTTGTGGTCCAGCAGCCTTCCAGCTAGCTCAACTCTCGAGATTCCCGGAGGCTGTGCGTCCTGGACCAAAACTTCACCTATCCCTTAATTACACGGCATCTCGCCGCTGGATTCATGGAGATTCGCTCGCCGACCGAAAAAGAACTTCTTTCCAAAAGACTATTTTAAGTATTGTTTCTAATGTTGGTACTATTCTGGTCAGACCTATTCTACTGATGCGGAATTAATACAAAAATATTCTTATATATGGGGATTAAAGAGAAAGATTAAATTATTAAGTAGACTAATATTTTTTTACAATATTTCAAGTTTCGATAATGCTTAATACTGTTTCCAAGATTCATACAATTCTGGTCAGACTTATTCTACTGGAGCAATACTGATCAATTTTTCTATAATTATTATACTATAAAGAGCAAGTTTTAATTATTAAGTGGACCAACAAATACTTCAAGTTTCAATAATACTTAATATTGTTTCTAACATTCATACAATCCTGGTCAGACCTATTCTACGGAAACAGAATTTAACTAATTCTCCTTGGATTATAATATATAACAATGTGAAAGTTTCAATCATTAACTACACTAACAAATTCCAATTGATACTTATTGTTGTACTCCAAAAAAATATATATTATTGTAGAGAGACAGTTTAAATCATTAAGTGGACTAAGTTTGAATAATATTCAATATTGTTTATAATATTCATACAATTCTGGTCAGACCTATTCTACTGAAACAGACCTAACCAATTCTCCCGTGAGTCTTATACTACTTATATACTGTTGCAACTTCTCTAACATTCGTGCAATCCTAAAAAAATTCGAAACATCTATCTTTATTCTTACCAAGATCGAAAGAAACAGGTGCATCGTAGATTCGACGTTGAGAACCGGTCGTCGGTACGCTCAGTGTTAAACCGAACAAATTTGTGAGTCACCGCTAACGAAGTCGATGCTCACTCGTTCACTCGTCACATCCGCGATTATCTTAATGGGTAATTGCTAGCCATGTGAAAATCGGCGCTAATTGATTGCCGAGCCGGAGCCAAGTAATTAATTATCGGGCCCGCGCGCTTCGGCCATCCACCGCTCGTGCGTTTAAATCGTTTTGTTTTGCAATAAATCCTGGGAGTGCGATCGCCAGGGAATACACTGGCGTAGGTGTATTCTCGCTCTCTCTCTATCTCTCGTTTCCTTTTCCCACCCCCCTCTCTTCTGTATTTACTGGCCTCAGACGCCAGAGTAAACGGGGTATTCCGGTAGATTCGGTAAATAGTCCGTAATTATTGTGCTTGTCCCCAGTTCATCATAGCTCGAAGCTGTTTGGAGTACAACAATAAGTATCAATTGGAACTTGTTAGTATAGTTAATGATTGAAACTTTGGCGTTGTTATATATTATAATACAAAGAGAATTAGTTCATTCTGTTCCAGTAGAATAGGTCTGACCAGAATTGTATGAATATCAGAAACTATATTAAGTATTATTGAAAGTTGAAATATTATTGAAACTTATTTATTCACTTAGTGATTTAAACTTTCTTTTAACAATCGCAGGAGAATTGGATAGTTTCGCTCCAGTAGAATAGGCCTGACCAGAATTATATGAATATTATAAACAATATTGAATATTATTCAAACTTAGTCCACTTAATGATTTAAACTGTCTCTCTATAAAAATACATTTTTTTTAGTACAACAATAAGTATCAATTGGAACTTGTTAGTATAGTTAATGATTGAAACTTTCGCGTTGATATATATTATAATCCAATGAGAATTAATTAATTCTGTTCCAGTAGAATAGGTCTGACCAGAATTGTATGAATATCAGAAACTATATTAACTATTATTGAAACTTATTTATTCACTTAATGATTTAAACTTTCTTTTAACAATCGCAGGAGATTTGGTTAGTTTCGCTCCAGTAGAATAGGCCTGACCAGAATTATATGAATATTATAAACAATATTGAATATTATTCAAACTTAGTCCACTTAATGATTTAAACTGTCTCTCTACAAAAATATATTTTTTTATACAAGTACTATAATAATCGCAGGAGAACAACTTAGTTCCATGCCAAAAGAATAAGTCTGACCACCAGTAGATTGTGACAGGTGTCATCCCTCGAATTCTCGGATCTCTCTATTTTTCCAAGAACCCTTCGATGGTAAACCGAGCGGAAATACTAAATTAATATTTATACAGTAAAGGATTCCTGTTAAGGGTTAAAGGAGAAGTGGAGGGGGTGGGGGG
This sequence comes from Ectemnius lituratus, assembly GCA_910593735.2. Lineage (NCBI taxonomy): Eukaryota > Metazoa > Arthropoda > Insecta > Hymenoptera > Crabronidae > Ectemnius > Ectemnius lituratus. The sequence goes on from OU343045.1 coordinate 5,249,663, forward strand.
GTGGGGGCTGTGCTTTCTGGGAAGGACAGAAGGGAGCAGAGTTTGCGGTGATAGAAGCGAAGGGCAGAAAAGGCTCGTGATTGTCAAGGATCTCCGCTGTTGCTGGTGACGGTGGCGGCGCATTCGAAAGGGGATTAATTGATACTAGAAAATAACGAGAAAAATTCAAGGACGCTTCGTCCTGCCCGGCTAGGATCGATCCGCGGTCCCGATTTGTATTCGATACGAAATGGTCTCGTCCTTTCTCTCTCTCTCTCTCTCTCTCTCTCTCTCTCTCTCTCTCTCTCTCTCTCTCTCTCTCTCTCTCTCTCTTTCTCTTTCTTTCTCGCCGGTAATAATTGCTCTCTCCGCTGTCGCAAATTGCTTCTCATTTCTCCCACGAAATTTCAACCGGTTTCGCCACTTTCGTTGCGAGACATTAGCTGCAGGGTTGGATGCTTCCACGCTCCCACTCCTGCTGAAGGAGAAAAGTGCTCGCGCGGCAAGAATGTGAGAAACAAAAATTAACGCTGCATTGCTGTATTTCTTATTATATATAACATAAATATAACATCAAATAGACAAGCATAAGTGTATTTATTATTAATAATCCACGATGCATGAACATCAATATATACAATATACAAATAACTGTACTTATTATTGTTAAGTATTGTAAATAACAATACTTAACGCTGCATTGTTGTATTTGTTATTATATATAACATAAATATAATATCAAATAGACAAGCATAAGTGTATTTATTATTAATAATCCATGATACATGAACATTAATATATACAATATACAAATAATTACATAATATCTGTTTTATACTTTACATCATTCAATTATGAAAAAAATATATTACACAATAAAAATAGCTTATAAATAAGCTGCTAATTCGAACGCACACATTGTTTCCCTTATATTTGTTGGCTAAGTAAGGGATTCCTTGGGGGGGAGAAGAGTGAAGATAGTTAGGGGAGCCCGGTAAGTGAATCCCCGGGGTGTCGTGAACTAGCACAATGCGATGAACTTTTTAATTGGCCGGCCGTGTTAGCTCTTCCTTCCAAGATTCCTTGTATTTTTGTTGGAGGGCGCGCAGGGAATTTGTGCTTGCATAGCTTATTACGTCATGGGAGTCTTACACCCACCCCCACCCCTCCCCTGATATGCTAATGAGGCACAGTTTGCCTTGTGTTTCTTGAGCTGGTTGTGTACAAACTCAGTTTTGCATTACTTGTGAATTGGCTGTTTTCGAATTAGTAAACTGGAAGAGTTGGTTTTCATATTTAATATATGTAGTATTGTATATTGTTTTGCTATAGAATTTTATAGAGTAATCGCGTGTAAATTATGGGTCTGTGTATGTGTATTTGTTATAATAAATATGTACAGTGAGATATCTATGGTTAATTCATTAGTTGTGATTATTAGTTATTAATTATTATAAGTGGTAATATGGAAGCACTTTATTTGTTGTTAATGTTCGATAGTAATAACTCGTATAACTATTGAACATTATTATAAGAAAATTCGTATTCAGTGCACCCTGACATTAATCGATGTAATGGGAGCAGTTTTCACACTCGAAGTAACCTTGCATTTTCCCATTCAGTTTCATATTCAGCGAGAGGAGAATTGATATATCTCGGCAACTGTGAATCCGACGGCTGAGTGACTTTTACGATTATCACCGGTGGGCCGGGCGATCGATTTTCCTCCATAAAAAATTACCGTCCTACACATTCTCGCGGCGACGAGGCATTAAGTGGCGTGGCCCATATTCCCTGGCACCGCGTCTCGTCAAAGGACGCCTGCCACCCTCCTAGACGCCTCTATTATTCCCACCCTGGCCGAAATTCGTCGCCCCGGGCCGCTAAAAGCCCTCCTGAATTTCTCATTTCTCCAACCCCGGCCGATGACACTTGTGAATTGTGAAGAGTGTCGAAATAGTTTTGAGGTTAGGAATTGTATAAAAGTTTTAAGCGAGATGTAAGAAATAATTTCTTAGTTAAAAGGAATTTTTCTTGGGACTCTTTTTATTATTGTTAATAATTGTATTAGTAGGGAATGGGTGCTCCATGATTTTAGTTTTAGCCATATTTTAGAAAGAATATTGTGATGCAGCTAAACAAATTATTTTTCACTTTATCATGCATGTTACTAACACAGTGCAACTTATAAATCTAATATAAGAAATGGCTATTTCTTTGGTTGATATTTATAAATTATCTAGTAAGTTCAACTAATATTTCTCAACTCTTCGTCAAATCGAAGATATTATTTATAATATTGTATTATTGTATTACGTAAAAGTCATTTTGACCTTTTGAATAGAAACAGATAAAGGTTAATCAAGAATAGTACTCTATTAAGTAAAGTGTACTAATAGCGCAGGTGGTAAAGCGATCGACTGTCGAATGTCACCATGGTGAAAGTGTTCCAGTTCGATTCTGAGTGAAAACACAATAATAATATACAATATTAGTGAAAGTTTTCGTGACTTATTGAAAAAAGATATGTTGTATATGATGAAATACATAAGTATATAAGTATGTATGTTATTAATAATGCATATATGATATTATAAATAAAGAGAGAGAGATGATATACATTCGTTTCTGAAGTTACCGTACTTTCCCGAACACCAAGTAATTGCAGAAAAATAAGTTTCATAAAACAACAGCAGAGAGTGCATTGCAGAAACGGGGATAAATTAGAGATGTGAGTAGTGGTAGTTGCGGTGGGGGTGGATGATGATCCAATATCTCCATTATTAAAAGTTTATAACAATATAGATGTAGTATATATAAATATATATGCATGTTATTTCCTTGACATAATCCTTACCTTTGGGCTTAAGATAACTTCCATATATTATTTCTTTATAAATAATCAAATGAAAAATGATTAAAAAAGATACATATAAACATGAATATACCATATATATTCGTTTCTTGAATACCATATTTGTTCGCAAACGAGTCACTCCACCTCCTCCAAATGAAATAGGTACTATGACTTAATGATGACTAGTAGTGTGCGTGTGTGTGTAATTGAATCGGAGTATATGAAGTGCGCGCGCAGTGTGCAAGCGGGCATGCGCGGGTCAGAGCGGCGGAGCGGCAGAGTGGTGAGTGGCGCGCGGCCAGTCTACGACTGGCCGGACTCCGGTGCGCATCGAACCGTCTCAACAGCACTCTCTTTTTCGTTCGAAGAAAGTGGAGGAGGCTTTTCTATCATCGATCATCCGTGAATCTTGGCCAGCGTTCTATCGAGTAGTCGTCGGGCGTGAGTCGGTAGGTGCGCGTTACAGCCGCGGGTGTGCGTGACGTCGCCGTGCGATCACTTCCCGGCACCTTTGGTGATTTGTTTTGACATGTGTGTGAACTGCCATATTGGATTACCGCGTCACCCTGCCAGGACCCGGCGCGCGCCGCTTTCGATCTGAGCACGGTCCGTATTTTTTTGTGGTCGCTCTGTTGCCATTGCCTGATTTTGCACTTCTAATATTTGGCACTGCGTTTGGTAGAGTAGAACATAAAAATCATATTTGTATTTGTTACGAACTATAACTGGATTCGATGTCGATTATTTGATGTTACACTTCCTTTTAGGTTTACTAATACTTAGGAGACTCTGAGCGCCTTGTATTTGCTTGTAGTAATACACGAACCGTTATCGAACGATTATTGAATTGAATCGAATTCGCATTTCTTACGAAATCCAATTGGATTTGATGTGTACTGTTTGGAGTATTACACTTCTCTTTAGGTTTGGAGTATTATATTATCTGTTTTTACACTTTTAATATTAGTCGTCCTGCATTTGCTAGCAGCAATTAATTATTAAACGGTTGTTGTATTTAATGGAACTTGTATTTATTTTGGAGTAATGACTGTTCTATAAATGTTGTACTTTTTGGCCTTTACAGTGTTGCAGTACCTTTTATGCTTGGAGTGTTACACTTCACTATCTTGTTATCTCTTAGTTCCCGTTGTATTAATTAATAATAGTAACATTTGAATGGTTATTGAATTTAATCAAACTTGTATTTGATGTGCACTGTTGGCCATTTGGAAGTGTTACACTTCTTTTTTTAAACTTTTAACAATTTAATCGAACTTTGAATAGTAATTCCTGATGTTTACATAGATTTGATCTTCAGTGATCTTTAACGGGTTATCGATTCATACATTTTTAATCGAAAATGCTAATACAAAGATTGTAACTAAATACTAGTATTGCAGACATAACATTTGCGCTTGTAGTAATTAATTTCTTTTTGCATTTAGCTTATCTATTTTTTACTCTACTTTATTTTAGCAATAAAAAATACAAGATGTTTGAGTTTTAACTGCTGACATTTCATAAATTCGATCTCCAGTGATCTCTAACGGGTTATCAATTTGTCCATTTTTAATTGCATCGCAATGTTATACTCAAATTTACAAATCTCCCGGTATATTTCAACATGCATTCCCAACAATTTTAGTTTACTAGAGCAAAACATCGAACACGAGTTTGCCAACAGCGTCAATTGCGTATTACAATAATTGACCTTATCATGAATGACTTTAAAGCTTCGTTCACACATACAACACCATGCATAACCATCGCAGAGACAAACAGATGATTCGTAACTGTTATTAGGCTGCTGTTGTTATCTAATTATATTCAATTATAATATAAACAAATAATATAATTAACAAAATTTCTATTGCTTATTCATCCACTTTTATCGTGACTTTATGTCAACTAAATCTCGATGAATTTTTTAAGAAAACTGAAAATAAAATCTCGAAATAAAAATGAATTTTTGCGCATGGCAAGAGTGGAAAATTATACAATTGGCGCGCTTTAGGATTTAAAGGATCGTTCACACAAACAACACCAGGCGCGCGACTGTATCGCGAAGACAAACAACAGATGATGCGTAGCTGTTATTAGGCGGGTTACAGAATAAGAAAAGAGTTTGACCTAGGGAAAGGTCGACGTTTCATACTCGAGTTACGCGCCACCCACGCGATCGCTCAAGGTGAGCGCGAGCGCCGAGTCAGCCAACCAGCGAAGAGTTGCGCGGACGACGCGTTCGTACGTGTTCATTCGGGCAGATACCGACGCTGAGCGAGAAAAGCCGGCCTTTTTCCTTTCTCCCGCTCGCTTTGCCGGGATTTAGCGCCCGGTGAGTTTGTTCGCGATCAGCGGCGATAGAGTAATTAAAGGAAAACGTGAGAATCGCGTCTGGCCGGCTTACGGCGCTGTTGAATGCGAGTCACAGACGCGGGAAGGAAGGAAGGAAGGAAGGAAGGAAGGATGGATGGATGGAGGGTGAGTCATTAGCGAGAGAAGCCAACTACTACGCCAAGTCGTTCTTTGCCTCTGACTCCGTTCGTTAGCTTTGGTATTAGAGAACGCCGATAATAACTCACTCCCGTTTTTTGTATGCGTACAGTTTCATTTGTAACTCGTCTCTCGGAATTAAATCTATTTTATAAGTATACTGTCGGCGGTGAAGTTTTAATATAATTAATAATAAATAATATGTTACTTCGTCGAATTGTTATTTACTGCGAGTAGCAAAATTATTAATAAAATTAATACTAAGTATATTGTACAGCGATATAAATAAATATACTTTTGGCTCTTAAATACTATATTTCTTTTAAAACCAGTCATTTTGGCATAAATGAGTCGAAAGAATTACAAGTTCATAACAATACAAATATTAGCATACTGTGCACCGTTTTTAATCCACCGTGTACAAATAAGAATGTCTTTCTCAATTAATAACCCACTGCTGTTTTAACTGGTACATATTTCTGTCCGCACGTGTGCGTGTAGCAGGCTGAATTGCATAACGCAAGAGTGGTCCGAGATCTGATTGCACTCTCGCTTCGCCCGTGAGTGCGCATCCTGTTGATCCACTCTCGGAGCCGCGTTCCGTGTTCCTCGTTCCAGACATAGGTAGCATTATAATTCGTCGTCCCCCCCCTCCGGCGCTGCTCCGCCGCACTTGAGCGCACACTGCCTCTTTATTCGACAGTGGCTCCGCTGTTTACACTCGCCCGGCTATCTTCTGCTTCATTTAACAATTAATCCTCTCGCGCACTCGTGGATTTGAACTCGGCTCTTTCTGCATCCTAACCTCGCTTGGCCGATATTTTTCTTATGTACTCGAATTTGGCAAAGTTTTTTTTTTCCGTTAATTGCGGATCCAAAGTTCGTTAACTAACTATTGTTTTTTCTCTATTGCAATTACGCATTTGCTATAGCTAAATTTTAATATTACTGTAATACCGTTGTGCATGGCGATTTCTCTAATTTTTCAAAAGATAACCTATCTTATATACAACAGTTGCATACTTAATTATTATATTCATTAATCTCATATACGTATAGCAACTAATATGACATACCCAATAATTGCAATATCGCAGTTATTCTTGAAGTAACTTGAAGGCATTAGCGCGCAGAGTATACTTTAGAAGTTGGCTGGCTTCGATGGGCTCTCGAGGCAGCAGTCTGAGCCCGAGTCTGAGTCGATGCTTGATTAGGAAGCGTCCTTTAGCCCGGTGGCTGAGGGCCACGGTGCGCACCGCGCCGCACCAGCTTTTCCCTGGAACAAAGCCTGCTCACCGAGAAAGGAAGTGAACGCACTCTCCCCTTCTCGCTCGCTCTCTCCACGCCAATGTGTGTGCTTGCGTCTTCCTCTCTCTCTCTCTCTCTCTCTCTCTCTCTCTCTCTCTCTCTCTCTCTCTCTCTCTCTCTCTCTCTCTCTCTCTCTCTCTCTCTCTCTCTCTCTCTCTCTCTCGCTCTCGCTTCTTCTGCTGGCTCGGCCTGACTCCTCGCGGTAGAAGAGGCCAGCCAGTGGACGACGTAATCGAAGGGTGCTGCTAGGTGCCGGGTGGCGCAAACTTTCGCATCTGATACTAAAGGGTCCACTGAACTCCGTGCGAGAACTCTCCTCGTCGCAGCTCTAGTCTCTATTCTCCCGCATGGGCTCCCTTCCAGAATGCAGCCGGGGGTCAAAAGTTGTCGTGGACTTGCAGTCTACTGATCAATATTATAGCACTATAGTTATACTCTATTATAGCAGCGTAGTCATACTTTATTATAGCAGCATAGCTACACTCTATTATAGCAGCATAGCTACACTCTATTATAGCAGCATAGCTACACTCTATTATAGCAGCATAGTTGTACTCAATTATAGCAGCATAGTTATACTCTATTATAGCAGTAAACTTTGCTTAATATTAATTGTTATACTTTGTTAGGAATTGTACAGTATTGGTACAGAATAGCATAGGACAACTATAGCTGTATCATTTTGTAGTATATAGCATACTGTAGTATACTACGTACGCTGACTGTATAGAAATCCAAGTTCTTTTGCTTCAGCAGCCCTAAATAGCGCTTCCACTTCCCACAGACTACGCAGTTAACTCTATGCTAGGTTATAGTCAGGAAGAAAGAGAGAGAGCCAGCATAAACGCTGGATAAATATCCCTAGGCTGAACTAACTAGCGGGCGCATGAGAGCCTGTGGCAGACGAGCGGCTGACTGTAGAGTAGAGAGAGCGGGAAAGGAAGAGAGTGGGAGCGAGGGACGAGTTAAGCAGTGCGTTACGCATAATCCCGTAATCACGTGGCTGCTATAAAAGGTTGGGCAGGCGGCCTGGGATAGCGGGAGCCAGCCGTGCAAGATGAAAGCATCGAATGGAATCAAAGGGCCACCACTTCGCCTCTCGCTCCCACTCTCCTGTCTATCTATCCTTCTCTCTCTTTCTCGTTCTCTTGCTTGCGCTCTCACTGCTTCGCTCTCGCTCGCTCGGAGACGGCGGCGGTGATTTCGAAAAGTGCCGTGTCTCTCTACTCGAGAGCGGATCCTTTGATTCTACGTCACGAATCTTGTTTCCTCCCCACCAACCTGGCTTTTCCGGTTTAACCTTTGACTCCCCGGCGGTCGACATCGATTTTTGCACCGCTCGCACTTGCACTTGCCGCGAGCCGCGTGTTACGATGTAACGTCGCGCGCAACATGTGAGGTTGTAAGTTATTCGGGCAAGCCATGTGTCGGTTAAGTTGATAAAAGAAGATAATATTGTTTTGGGAATGTTTTTATTTTGTTAGTTTAATTTCGAATCTTTTAGCTCTCTGTTTACAAGCTCATGTAACACCTTTCGGTATTTGTGCAGGCTAAACAATTCAAAATAAATTCAGTACATAAAACTAACATAGCTCCAATCACTTTTAATATAATTAATTTAACTTCGAAGATTTCCTATCCAGACAAGCACATGTTTACAGTATGTAACATGGAACGTAATCGACGGAATAAACTTGATTCCACGCTGGAAAAAATACATGTCGAATTTATGCGTAGGAGTGTCGGAAAAAGGGGGAAGGAGGAAAATGGCGCCGGTGATTTTCCGCTTGCCGTGAGACGGGCGCGTGTGTGAGTCTACAAAAGCATTGAACGTGGCCTGATTTGCGCTCGGGTTATTCATAGCATCGCACGCGTCCACAAAAGTCGTTCTCTGGCTTATGTTGCCTGTCTGTTATGTTGGCTGGTGTTCTCGACTCCCGTGGCGTTCGGCACACGCTCACCCGTCAGATTGAGCGTCCGCTGTTACAGACACTGACGATTGTGCTATTTATTATTAACAAATTGATTAAAAGGTGATGTTAATAATAATAATTATTATTAACTAAATATGTAAAACTCTTTGGCCACCTTTGGTTTTTCTAATATAAACAAGTCATTTTAATTACCTTATTAACACCACTAATTAATAGATCCAATTCTAAATGTTAGGGACTTCAAGAAAACGATTGGAAAGCTTCAGTACCACTCTAATAGAGTTCAACAGCGAGTGATCGATCGATTCCCCAAACCCAATTCGATGAGACACAAGCGCCTTGCCGAGACTAAAAGCGTTAAAGAGTAGTGCCAATTGACGAAAGGGGGCTCAGAGCACCTTAGCCCTTAGAGGCGCCTTAGCCCTTCGAAAGCAAACTCACTCGTCCTCGCTCGGATCAATGGATCCTCCCCGCCGGAAACGCCGATAGAGAACTCCGCTCTCCGCTTTACATCTCGCTGCTGCTCGCCCCGACAGCGAAAGGGTTTCTTCTTAATTAATGTCGTCGAGAGTGCCACCCGTGGAGAAAGCGGGAGCGTTCGTCGCCGGAGCACACTTCACGGATTAGAGATCGCGCCGTCCTATTCTTTCGCTGGTACGAAGCAGCTTTCAATTGGGCTAATTAAGTCTTCTGACAAAGTCGAGATTAAAACCAGTGGGAACCTTCGTTCTGGAAGATTTAAAGAATTGCAGGATTTTTCTTTGGAATGAAATGCTTTTTGTTGGTCATTGTTGTAAAAGTGGGGTAGTATCAGAATTGATATTTTGTTTATTTAATTTTATATTTTATAATGAGGGTGGGTGGTGAATTAATGTTAACAATTATTTAATAACAAATAACCTTTATGCAGTCTTATAGTACGTTTGAAACAATTTTATTTATCATTTAACTTTTTTGCAATAGCTCTTACAGTTTCAGAGATAAACGCTGTAGTAGTATTGTCTTTTTAAGGGATGATTCGATCTCTGAACCATTTGAAGGAGCAACAAACAATTATTCTATATTTCGGATGACTTAGTGTACATTTTCACGATATTTATAAATAATTGGATAATTTCAAATTCTTTTTATTAAAAACAAATCTACACTCAACAATTCTACTTAAAAAATAAGAGAATCACCCAGTAAATTAGGCATTTCACATTATTACATACCAATTACATAATTATATTTATAATTATCTGTAAATTACTGCATAATAAATACACAATCCGGCAATAAATCTGCTATTACTGTGACTCGGGTGGGGCCGAGTAGATTCGAGTATACGTCCAGTAAATAATATACGAGAAGCACCATGTGGTGGACAGCTGATGATCCTGCGTCTATCGATTCGGCAATTATTCCTCCCGGCCGGCATCCGGTCTGAGTAATACCGGCGGCCTTACGCCCATCGGCCATTACGTAAACGTTAATTACACCTGGGCGCAGCTATATCCGAGCGCGATCTTAATTCGAGCGACAAACATAGGCCTCGAGAGATAAGATTCCATTGAAGGCAGAGCGAGATTGTTCGCGCGTGAGAACGAATCCGACACCAGCTGGGGATTAACTATTAAAAGGCTGCCGGCGATGCTGGGTTAGCTGTGAGTAGTATTATCTGCGTGTGTGGAATACTCGCGCGATTACGAAATTACATTTACAGTTGTTCCAGATATTAATGTAACGGTACAAATAAAATACATTAAATATAAAGTTGATTAAATTGAAATTAAATATGCTGTTGTGTCGGATATTAATATAACCATGCATAATTAAAACTGGAATATAATATTGTGCGATATTCTTGTGCCATAATAAATAATGAAGGAACGTAAAATATTTCTTAATATTATATATTATAAACTTTAATTATATATTTTTGTACTAATTTCCCTGATCATTCGGACCATTCACATAACTGTGAATAAAAAACCAGCAAAAGAAGCAGATTCTCTACAACATGAACAAACCGATCTGGTCAGATGTGACTCTGGCCCGGCTTTTATTCAACAGCAGGACTTCCCGGCGACCGACGGTTAACTTCAGTTGGCGCCTTTATTGTATTCGGCTGATATTACGAGCAGGAATAAAAGCCCGGCGAACACATTCCGGGGACAAAGAGCGCGCGTTTGGTACGCGTGCCGTTTAACCGGAGACAAATGGGCGACCCTCGTGTCCGACGAAATATTCCTGTCGTATGACCGTCAACAAAAACCACCCCTCATTCTTGTCACCAGTGCCCATATGTTTAAGTTACTGGCACAGTAAAAGGCTATTCATACTTTTTCTATGACACCCAGTGACGCGTCACCTAATTGTTAATGGTATTGCGTTGTGTAATGTCGACAGTCATCGAACTCACATTAAGGGCTAACACCATTAAGGGGGCGCAGACATCTCTAGCGAAAAAATTGAGGCTTAACTTGAAAATGATCTAAAAGTATGAAGAAAATTATTTTAAGCTTATAAAATATATGTACAAATACATGATTTTTATCAGTTATGTAGTATGTAAATATATACTTACATGTCTGATTTAAAAGGAGAAAATTATTAAGTATTCGTATTACGTTGAAAAAAGAATCTTTATATATTTATTAAAAATAATGAAGTTAACCCTCAATAAGAGTGCATTGGTGACTTTTCTCACCAGTAGTATTGTGGATGTTAAACAAAAGTTGGCTGACTAATTATTATTTAGTGCTTATCTCTACCATTACTCTTATTCGTAGTTGAAGTGATTAAAAGTATAAGTTACTAAGATCGCTATGTTTATTAATATTTCTAAGCTGGCTTATGTTAGAGCATAGTGTTTTATCGTCTGTCTTTTTTGTTGTAGAGGGACCCGTCGTGCCGATGATGGATCACCTGAGATTGGCAGTTGCGTGGACCAGTTAAGGTAAAGAGGTTATGTTGTTAGATCATTATAACTGTACTAGATGACTCTGGCTCTAGATAGAGTCACACATAACTGTGTGAATGTTGCATCGACAAAGACAATATTAAATAAAAAGGTTATTGAAAGATCGAAAATATAGATTTTGGTATAGTTCGACCATAACCTACAATCTGCTGGGGTTCTTTCTGTTTCAAGACATCTGTCGATTTAAACTAAAAAACTAGTCCTTTTTTATTAATACAATGAATACAAAAACTACTCGAACACTTCGTATTATTTGAAAAAAAATTGAAAAAACTTTAATCTTTCAATAAAAATATTCCAATAATAGTGGATGTGCCAATACTGTTTTACTGCATAATAGTCGTGTATAGCCGCACGGTATATTTTACACTCAACATTAAAAAAACTGCGAGTAAAAAGGAACAACGATTGACAGTTCAAGTTACAAACTGTAATTAAGAGCGCCAAGCGGAAAGAAGGTTTGAAGTCGTAACTACAGCCTAATAATAACCGATACACTCAAAGGATCGACTTCCCCTCGCCGCTCTCTAAATCTAGAGCGAGTGTTAGGAAATCGTAGCTTGGCGTGTGCTGCAACGTGACTCCCATTAAGTTGACCCAATGACCCGCAATCCACACGCACGAGAGCTGGCGTCACGGAGTCTCGGGTGTCATCCTGACTCTTCCGTTAGATTTAGATCGTTGGTATACAGGCTGATTCAGTTCCCTTTGGTCGAAGACTGTTGCATCCCATTTTTTATTAGACATGTATGTAATTATGCACTTACGTGTCTGATATAAAAAGGAGAAAGTAAATAAACGAAATAAAATACACTAACAACATGTTTGTGGAAAACTAATTAATAATAGTATCCTGATTTACAGGGTGATTCATTTTTTTATGGGTGACGTTTGTAAATATATGCTTGCATGTTTGATACATATTAATGTTCATATTATTTACTATGTTAGATATATAATGCATGTGATGTATAATTGGAAATCATTCGTGCATAATTAATATCACTAAATAATTTATGATTATCCTGTAAAGAATATTATACACTTGACAGTGTTAATTCGACAGGAAATGAATTACACTGTACAATTAAGCAAGACAACATTGTGAATAATTTATGTTGGACTTGACTGGGTTTTTACAATCAAAGTTTGTATTATAAACATTCAACGTGTTATTAATATTCTAATTATTAAGAGTAGTATTTACTTTAACAATAACTTTACAGCAGTGGACTTGATTTGCGTACGAATTGTTTAATATTATATTTGTATCATTATTAATGTTTCTTCCAAGAAAGAAAATTGACAAAGAACCAACTCTAAGCCATGCAACTGATAAGCATGTTAGACAAAGGAGGAAGCTCCTTGACTGCACGAAAGCCCTAAAAAAATGGGCGCAATTGAATTATTTTATTATCTGAATCGATCTTGATTATATTAACAAATTCCTCAGGTTCACTTCCTGCTATTTTTACTCGCATTATTCATTCGTATTTATCCAACAGACTAGAGAAACTAACCTTTTATTTAACATTTGCTGGAATATCCATCGAGCCTTCAATAACACGGCCGAGCGGAGTTGTATAAACTGACTTATCACTTATCCGCAACAGGAAAATTTTCGCACGATCGCCCGCCGGATATTATATTATCCGGGTTGCGCGCCGATTTAATTAAACATTTTCCCCCGATAGACTTTATTCAATTTAGCCGGGAGAGGAAAATGCCGGACTCGCCGACCATTCACCGCTGAATTCCCAATGAAGTACTCCATGGCTTTAGCCTGAAGTACCCCAGGGAAAAAATAGCCCTCGGATTACGACTCCTGATTGGCTCCGCGGCCTAGCAACCGGCGCTCGCGGAAATCCCCGGCGCCGCCATGTTGAAGTGTGAAATAGGCGGGAATAATCTTCGTAGGTTATGTTGAAGACCCCGGTCGAAAATTTATCGTCCTGAATAAATTAGCAAGATCGTTTAGGAACTCTTTGAGCTTTATTATCACTTAATGGTCGAAAATGATATGGAACAATGAACGGATGAAATTTTGTACAGGGTGTTTCAGTTGCCTTTAAATCTATATTTGAACTATAATATACAGGATCTAGGAAGTCTAGTATTTAAATATAAGCATATATATTTAAAGGTAAAATACTTTAAAAAACATGAAGTATTTCTTAAATTGATTGTTTAATTAAATACTATTATTTTATTACGTTTTATTATGTATAACATTTTAGACTATCCATGTGTACAAGTATATACTCAAATTTAGTAGTAACAGTGTATCTAACATAGCCAAGAAATTAGCGGAGCCGAACAAAGGCAGTCAGTCGAGAAATCCGACTACCTCCAACGTAGAATTATTCAGCATGTGGTAGTTCGACAGTTGGAGCTGATTGAATTAGCGCGAGCTTTCGCACTTGGATCGGAGCTTCCCATACGTTTGGTTCACCGGCACACCTGCATCGTGTTTAGCACGAATTCGGAGAGAAGTTAGAGTATATTCCAGGCTCCATGCCAGCCGAGACTTCGAGGTTAGTTTGTCCTTCCATTATAGTGTGACGTCTCGCGGAAGTTCCACGCCTGGAACTTTACTCTGGCGCTCCAAAGTTGCCCGGTGGAGAGTTGCTGAAATGGGACACAGGGCATATCGGGAAAAAGAGACTAGTTAATTCTAGAAGAGGATATTAAATTATATAATGGAGCACCATTTTGGTGGTTAGGTGGCTTATTCTAGGCGCTGTGTTACTTTTGTCTATTTATTGTCTCTCGTTTCACAACTATTAACAAAATATGGTATTAAATAGTAGTATTTTGGAGGTTATGTCATTCCCTTTCGACGCCATGTTACTTTCAGTAAAAACTTATCCATAATAAATCTGCTATAATGGGATACAGGGCATATCAGGGAGACTTATCAATTCTGCAAGAGGATATCAAATACTAAAATGGAGTAGTATTTTAGAGATTATGTCATCTCTTTTCAACGCCATATTACTTTCATTCATCTATTTCTAGTAAAAACTTATCCATAATATATTAATTTCAATTTTTCAATGTGTTAGTATTATTCCAACAAGGTAAATATTTTTATTTGTTGTTCACTAATCCAAAGTTACATTATTTCAGATGATAATAGTATTCTATTATAATGTTATTAGCTTCTCTAATTACGTATAAGAAATTGTTGAGCTCTGTCAATGATGAATGCGGTGATTAAGTATAAGTTAACTGTTGGAACAATTTATTACACTATTTCTCGTATTTTTTATGCCAATAGTAAAAATACAACAAAAATGGTATTCTAATATACTTCGATCTTAAAGAAAATTTCTTTATTAATTCATGATTAATTAATTTTAGTTCACTGAAATTTATTATTACAAATGAAGAAACTTTTGACAGTAGAAATCCTTACTTTTCTTTGCCCACTGTGTGTATTGAATAAATACGATTTCGACTAGACTCGATGACGACAGACACGGAAGAGTCGCTCCTCGATCCAAATTTGGCGATAGAGAGTCGATCTTAGCGGACACGCGTACTCGTAAAACACCTACGCGTATATATGCTCTCGCCACTTAATTCAGCGGGGACATCGATAATTTCATGCATCGACTTTCGACAGTCGACTCGCCTGATAGAACGAATGACAGTACCGCTCAGAACTCGGACAGTGAGAATAGACCGAATTTCGAGCGATGAAAAATGCAGGCTTTGTTTGACGCGAACCGACGGCGCGACGCCAGTCAATCAGTGACGCGTTGAAATAATCAGAAAATCGTCCAGCTTTTTATTCGCGGGAGAGGAGCGGGGGAACCACCAAGCGGATTGGTTAATAGAGTGTGTGGAAAAAGTAATAAAATATTGGTCAAAAATCGATTTTGTTGCGTTTTTTGTTCTTGAATTATTGCGCACGAATGAAAAATATGAAAAATGGAAATGGAAATATCAGGATTCATTGTTCCATTATTCGGAGTATAGTGAAGTATTAGTGACATATCGCTTTTGTTGTATTTTTTATTCTTAGTACATTTTGTAATATTTAGGCAAAACGTAAGACGATACTTGTTATACTTATTGATCACATTCATCATTGACAACTCGACAATTTCTTACTCAAAATTAGGGTAATTATAGAATCTACAATATTATTATCATCTGAAATAATGTAAGTTGGAATTAGTGCACAAGTGAAAACCAATATCAACATTTACCAAGTTTCTTCTACAAAATCCTACATGAAACAAACATAACCCTAAAATAGAAGTTTTTAACCTAGAAAATTCAATGCTCCATAATACAATCAAGTTTCTCCAATTATTTATTACGAATTTCTCCCACAAATACCTGTACAAACCAACAAAACATTAACAGAAAGCTTTCTAACCTATAAAATTCCACTCTATTCCGCCATCCAAATAGTTTCTACGATTAATCCCATTTTCCCGCGCTTTTTTCATCATCGGCAAACTGCAATGACTGCAGCAGGGAGTAATGAAGGTGGCAGCCTACATAGATACTCGCATTACAGATCGACGTCGGTGCGGAGAAGTGTGCCCAATGCAAACCGCAAGTTAAATTACAATCTCGATAACTTCCGTGATGAGCATTCAGAATTGCGCATCATGGATTCCCCATCGACCAGAGGGGAGTGCTCCATTCCCACGTTCCCGCGTTCAATGACCGCGCCACCCGGATCCGATCACTTCGCCCTCTATGTACACAGTTATTCTGAAAATTGAGCATACATTTGTACGAGTAGATAAAATATAATATACGATATTTTATTATTTAGTATTTTTATTAAATAATAAAGTATCTTTAGAAAACGGAAAATTATTTTATTGTTTTATAAAAAAACTATTTAGACGTACTCAACTATCCTCAAAAGTAACATAAAGTATTTACAGTTACTTAGAAAATTGAGGATGAATATTTATGTAGATAGTGAAAAATATAATATCTTTATAAAATAGAAATATTTATATTAACTGTGTGTTCTTTAAAGTGATCCTATTAATTATTTATTTTACAATAATTCGTACTGTGATGATACGATATGTATGATAAAATAATTAAATAATTAAATAATTGATCTCTCCAATTGAATCCAAAAATTGAGGGATGATTTACGTTTTTTAAAATCGATTTTATTCACTGTTTATTAAGGCACATAATAATAATTTTGTATTAATTTCCCCGATAATTTATACAATCTGTACAGTTTTTCTTTCGACTTTACAAATAACTATGTATGTGTGTGTGTATTGCCAGTTAAAGCGAGTGTATACCGAACTTCTCAATGACAACTGAAGTGCACGGTCATTGAATGCCGGAGATGTTTAGGGATTTCTCTTGGCCGGCCGAGAGAGAAACGGAAAGTTCTTGGACCACTTCCAAGGACTCCGCGCAGCATCTTCGCAGCGAAGCCACGCTACAGTCGAAGCAAGCTCGGACTAAATTTATTGATTCTCGTCTCAAGTAAATAGGAAGCTTCCTCGAGCTGCCCGGCTTCCCAATGGCTCGGCCAAGTGAAGAGAAATGTCAGCGGAAAAGTCCACTGAAATGATTTCCAAGACTCCTTCTTTTCATGTAGTTTTTATTGATTTATGTTCCGGGTAAACAGGCATTTGCATTACGCCGATGAAAATTTATAGATAGGAAAAACTCAATGGAAAAGTCCAGTGAAATGATTTTGTGGAATATTCGCTCTTTTCAAGTAGTTTTCTATAAACACGATTTTCCTTAGCATTACCGATAATTTGTAAATGGAAAACAATTATTAGAAAAGAGCTGTCCAATGATTTTCTAAAGAGTTCGCACCTTCGAAGTACTTTGGATTCTCATGTGCAGCAAATAGGAATAAATGGAACTTTTCCCAGCGTTGACAGGTTCAGCCTAGTTAGGAACAAATCAGCGGAAAACTACGGTCGTCTGATTTTCCGGAGCCTGCATTTTCAAAACAGGTTTTATTGATTCTCATCTCAAGCAAATGGGAATAAGTAGAACATTCTACTCGCGCCGCCGTGCTCAGCCTAGTTAGAAGAAAAAGCAGTAGAAAAGTCTAGGGAAATGTTTTTCAGGACGTTCCTTCGAAGCAGTTCTCTTTTTTAGTAATGCTCATTGAAGTAAATAAGAAATTACCATGCGTCGTAGAAATCTAGCTGACTACAAGAAAATCAGTAGAAAAGTCTAGTCGAACGATTTCCTAGAAAGATTGCATCCTCGAACCATTTTTTATTGATTCTCATTTAAAGTAACTAAGAATTTCCCTCGTAAAAATTGGTAGAAAAATCTAACATTTTCTTACAGATTCCCATCTCGAGGAAACGGACATTTTTCTCACAAAAATTATCAGAAAAGTCTAATCGAATCATTTCCCAGGCAACCATCCCCTTTGAGGCATTTTTTTATCGATCGCATCTCAAGCAAATAGGAACTTTCCAAGCCCGCGCCAGTTCCCGTCTAAACCGTGCACGGGCAAAAAAAAAAAGAGAGAGAATCAGCAGAGAAGTGGAATGAGCGATTTGGCGAGATGGTTCGCTCTACCGAGGCATTTTCGTCGGAGGCTCGAGCGCTCTTTTTCAAGGATTGGCCGCTGCCAAAATGCGCGCTCTTTCGCGCAAGTGCTCTACGAAATTCCTCGATGAAGCCAACCGCAGCATCCGCGCGCACATCTACGCGTCTACGTTCTTCCTCTCTGTTTCTCCTGCTTAATGAATAGTGTCTCGCGTTGGCCGACGATCCTAATGTTTAACCAGATCTTTTCAACAGAGATGAGAATTTCACCTATGTAAATGTGTTCGTGGACCACATTGCTCCAATTTTGTGTTTGTTTATACTCCAATTGATAGAAAACATTTCTCTTTATTATTATTATTGTATTTATATAATTATGTAGATTGATTATATTAATATACATAAATCATATAGAATGATTATATTACTATTACAAATATAATAACTGAAACTGCAACAGCTAATCGCTAACCACAGTTGCGACAATTGTCTGGAGCTGTGGAAATTACCCTTAGGCAATGAGCTTCTTAGGCTTCATTACTTCATTAGGCTTTTGAAGTAATCTTAGTAATTAATTCTTTATTAACTCATAAAAATATAATATATTTATATTCGCCTTAAGTATGATTGCATGAATTTACCATAGAATATTTATCAGGAGGCTGCGTTCAATTTTGCGACTAACAGCATTTCACAGCGAAACACGAACATTGAGATGGCTTCGTTTCTAAATCCAAGCCTTTCATACCCGCGAAAAGAAAGTACGGCGCCTCGCGGCTGGTAATAACCATTGTTGCCGGCAAAACATTTCGCCGCTCTTTTGCCTCCAACTTCCGCTCCCTCGGCGTTACACTTCCGCCATTCTGTCACGACCACGTTTTTTCGGGCGAAGAAAAATCCCAAGGATTTTATGTCACTTTTAGGGGATTTGAAACTTCAAGTGTTCGATAAAAGTAAAATAGACATAGATGATAAATTAACATTTTTTTTAGTGGATACATTATTCGTTGACATAAACTATGTTTAAGTTTAATTACATAGAATACAGCAGTATGCAGCTTTTGTAAATATATATAATATTGGCCACCCTGCAAACCGCCAATAGTGGCCCAATTGTAAACTGGCTGATTATTGGCCGACTACTGGCAGCCAATAAACGCCTATTTCCAAAGCATTTTAATAAATCCTGCTATGCTACAAACAGTAAAAAGTTTGTTATACGAAGAATCAAAGTATAAATCATAAATTAACCATTTTTCAATAGTAATGTTATTTGTTAGTGTAAACTATTCGTAACTGAAATTGACAGTATGGATAGTAGCTAGTAAGGAGCGTAATTCTATTCATTACGCCTAATATTGGGCATTCAGCGATACGACAACAGTGGCCCAATTGTACACTGGCGATTATTGGCTGATATTGGTCCAATACTGGCAACCACACATTAGCCAACACTCAAACCTATTGTGGTGTCTGGCATTTCCTATTAGTTAATGTAACTACTTTTGAGTCAAATTAGAACTATTTTTTGCCTTATAATCAAAACTGCACCCAGCAATTCGCCAATATTGGCTCAATAATAAATCCACTGATTACTGGTTGATTATTGGCCCGTTATTGGCGACCATATATTCGCCAACATTCGAGGCCGTTCTGATGTTTCTCTCATTTCCTATTTCTTTCCTTTTTCATGAAAGGTGTTCCACTTGCGACCATTGTCTCGCGACCACATTTTTTCGGGCGTGTGGTGTCGCCGGCCGGCTTGGTACAAGTACCCACTGTTTAGAGTTGCTGTGGGATTTCGGGGTGAGGAGCTGGCTGCTCTCGTCATTTGTAGGGGTGGTTTCGGTGGCGCGTTGTTCCATCCGAATCTCTCTCGGGGTTAGAAAGGGGCTTAGTGGACGGACGAATGCCGGAAGCCACTCTCTGTTTGCGAAACGTCGATTTTCCCGCTGTAAACCGGGCTGACGCTTCTACTGTACGTGTACGATGACACTAACATTTCTTTACTTTATTCGTTTGATACGACCGAACCTTGGATATATTTGCAATATAATCTCATTATACTTATTAGCCACAAACTATATTATTTAACTTTAGTCTTTATTATAAAAAAAGGCTAGAAAGCAATGCAATATTTATTATTCACACAGGTTGTTTCAAGAGAAACAATGAATTGTCATAAGGCTTTATATTTGTAATTATTTATTACCAATATAAAATCCCTTACAGAATTATGGTCCAGACAAACTATATGCCATAAACTATTACAATACTTATTACTCATACAGGGTGTTTCAAAACCGATCAAACATTTCAAAGCTAATTATTAAGCTATACATCGTTACAAGTTCCTTTGGAGCAAACACAATTAGATTGCTAATTATTATTTAAATTAAATTACTGCCAACGCCCAGGAGAAATATTACCCGGGTGAAACATGATAGGACAGCTAGTAAACTATATCTATGTATATGTAGACATATATCTATCTCTCTCACTTAGCCAGTGGCTCGGCAGGTGTTTGGCCACTCGATTCTCGCCCGTCGCGGAAATGGCTTTCAATCGATTTCCATGGCCTGCATACACAGAGGGCCTTATTGCATCCCCTCGACGAATAAGATACGCCCTTCGCTTGTAGCCCGCTCTCATTAGAGCCTGTCGAACCAGCCGAACCTTAGCCGCTCGAAGCCAAACACTCGCCATATTGAAGCCCCTTCCGCCATATTCATCTTTCACACCTAACCTCACACCCGCCTATTTGAAGGCGTACTTGACTCCAGCAGGCAAGTCAGTGAAATATTTGGGGCGGAAATCGAAGTTTTCGTAGCGGAGAATTGATTTGCTAAAATGGGACATATGAAAATATGAGATTAAATAGTATAATTCGATATTTTGGTTATTTATAAAGCAACGGTCTTGATTATTTAACATTAATAAAATAAATACGCACGAATGATAAACAATCCTTTTTCACCTCTTCGATAATTCTATTATTAACTAAATAATTTTAATTATTTTATTAATTCCAAACTCAAATATTAGTCACTCTAGAAAAGATACGAAAATCTGTCAAAATCTCATAAGCAACCCTTAAATAGATTTCCACATCGAATCGTCGAGGAATTCCCGTCTAAGGGTTACTCGGAGCGAGCGATGAACGAAATATGGAAATGCCAACTGTGAGGACTGAATATCCCCAAAGCGGTAGAAAATTGCTGCTTCGCCAAGGAATAGAGGACACGTCGTTCCCACATTCGAACCTCCTCACTGCGAGCTGACGGCCAGGGTTTACATCCGCGTTTCACCGTTTTCTTCGTCCCTCCCCCCACCGCTGCCACCCAAGCCTTCTTTATTCTTACCGTTTTTTCGCCAGTTTCCCAGGAATACCCGGGAATACCTCCATTCATGGATGGAAAAATTCGATTTTCGCCTGAAAAGGTCGTACTTGCTTCCATGCTCGAGTCAAGTTCGCCTTTAAATGGAGAAAAAGTGTGAGGTTAGGTGCGAAAAGTGCATATGGCGGGAGGGACTTCAATATGGCGAGTGTTAGGATTTCAGAGGTTATGGCTGAGTCAGGAGATTTTAATGAAAATAATATATCACAATCATAATAACTGTATTATCCAAAACTAATGTTATTTTCAATTATTCAACGGACAAAAATAATTTACAATATTATTTTTGTTGAAATGATAAGAGGAGTTCCAATATGTCGAATATTTGGAATTAAGCAGTTAAAATGTCAGCAGACTTTAATGAAAACGACAAACATTAGTAATACAATAGTCTTATCAACTGAAATAATCTAACTTAAAATGATCCATTAAACAAAAATAAACGAAGATATTCATGTTGTTGAAATAATAAGAAAATACTGCAAAATTCAAGTTGCTTACTACGAGCGAGTTTTTGCTCGAAATACGAGGATAAGAGTGACATAGCGTCGGGAAGAAAGCTCTTAACCTCTAAAGTGGCGCTGCAACATGTAGACATTGGTACGAGTTGCACTGTCTGGAAATCTAGGTGGGCCGGAACGGGTAATTTTGACCTCTTACAAAATGTACAAGTAGAAGATGTAAAAAGGTTCTTACGAACTTTTAGCATTCTTTCAGAGTTGAAATTCTTAGATATAATACATGAAAATTTTAGGTGAAATAATAAATCAAGTGTGAAATTATATTGCTTTTTAAAAACAAGTGAATCATTCATAAAGTGAATAACAAAATATTCGAAAAGTTGTATGTCATTAAAGCTATAACTTAATATTTTAATTATTTGTAAAGTCTTGATTATTTTTCTAATAATGCATGAAACTCATAAATTACATTCTACACCTATTTCTTAAACGTCATATTTTTATATAATTAAAATTCTCAAACAAATATTTATAAACATTGCATTGCTATTACAATTTTCTTTCCACTTTCATTGACTTATCCATGGGAAAAAGTGCGACTGTAACAACGCAAAGGTTAATCTTGGGTGGTTGTAGTACCAGGCCTCTAAAGTTCAGTGAGTTGTCTGTGAGATTATCGAGCAGCAAAGGCCCAGTTCGACGTTCGCTTCGGGCGGAGATACACATTGGTCCGCCGGTACGCTCAGAGACTTTCTCTGGCGATGGCTCTTGCGCAACTTTGTGCCCGAGTCATCGCGATCCCACCGTCGACTATCCAGGACGAGGGGCGGAGGAGTAGCATTATCCTCTTCGACTCGCTCGCAACGCAACAGTAAAGTCAATTAGCTTGCGGAAGTTCCCGCAAAGCGGAGCGTCCTTATTGCTTTAACAATCGAGTATCGGCGACCTGAGGAAGTTAATTTGTAGTGTCTATAAATGTTTGAACCACATTGTAGCTTTTTTATGTTGCTATTATTGTTGGTTGGGAATTTTAGTATAAGAATAAAAAATGGTTGCAAGGGTGTAATTAATTTTTTTTGGTTTAATATAATTTTCTATTGTTCATATAAAAAGAAATATCATTGATTCAACTGACACAATAATTACCTCTAAAAAACAGTCGTTACACGTATGACAATTATGTCAAACAGTGAATACTGGAACACTGGTTATCCGACTAGAAAACAAGTTCTTATGAAATTGGCAGTGATTCACCGCGTCGCGTGGATAATAGTTGGCATGGCCGGCGGCGATCGGTGAAGATCGTTCAATATTTTGACGCGAGCGTCAGCAGTCATTGCGAATGACGTGGCGGCGGCCTGGCCTCGAACCGCCTGACGTAACTGTCTCCTGTTCGAAATTAATGCGCCGCTCGTGATTTCCATGAGGCTCACGTTTATGAGTTTATTGGCTGCGAACTCGACACCGGTTCCCGCTTGCGCCGTCTTGCATTCGCTAGCAGCGACGCTCCGCCGACTATTCAATCCATTCCAGCTTCTATTTGTCACCATGTTCAATTGGGCGTCGATGATTGAATTCGATACAGTCTATAGAAAAACGTATTGGCATACCCAATATTTTTGGAGTCAATTTTGTTAAAGAAGAAAATTCTATTTCATTAGTCAAATTTAAGCAATAGTAATAGTGATAGTAATAATAATAGAAATAGCAATGGTAGTAACAATAGCAACAGCAACAGCAACAACTGTATTGAAAAGAAACTGTACTTTTAAAGAAAATTCAAGCAATAGTAGTAGTAATAGAAATAAAAGACAGCAATAGTGATAACGACAGCAATAGCAACAGTAACAGCAAGACTGATAACAATATTTATAGCAATAGTAATAGCAACATCAACAGCTGTACTGAAAAAGAACACTATTTTCTGTAAGCAAATATAAGCAAGCAATAACAATACTGGTGGCAAAATAATAGCAACAGCAACAGCTGTAATAAAAAAGAAAACTGTTTTCTTTAAGGAAATATGAATAGCAACAGCAATAGCAACAGCAACAGCAATAGGAAGCAACAGAAACAGGAATAGTAAGTAACAGCAACAGCAATAGGAACAGCAATAGTAAGCAACAGAAATAGCAACAGTAACAACATCAGCAGCAGCAACGTCAGCAGCAACAGCAATAGCAATAAGCAATACTGAAAGCAATAGCAACAGCTGTATTAAAAAAGAAAACTTTCTGCTTTAAAAACATGTTCTTCACTTGAAAATTTATTACAAAAATACTGGGACGCTTTTTTATTCACTGAAAATGTCGATTTATTTGAGCAAATGTAATTTTATTGGTTATATATCTGCTGATTGGCACTTGGAGTGTTGCAGTTCGGTAAATCCATCAGGTCACCAAGCAATAATCCAGACAAAATACGGGCTATAAAGTATTGCAAATTTATTGCATATAGAAGCTGTTCGAAAAATAATTGTACTATATCAAAAGCAATGGCAGTTTAAATATACATTGCTAGAACATATTTGCAACAAAAACAGATACTACAATCTATTATTATTTAAAATAAATTATTGACTTATGTATGTACATGACTTGTATACACCTACAGCACTGTTAATTGCAACAATTCATTATTATTTAAATGAAATTCTTGGTAACCAGTACTGAAAATGTCAGTGGTTATCTAAATGAAAGTGAATCCACTCGATTGATTAAGCACCCAAAATAAAAGAGTACAAAAATGTTTATAAGCGAGGAATCGAGTGGCAGGAACTATTTGCAGTGCTATCAAGATCAGTGTTGCCAGTGGGAGAAAAGCTCGGCCTCTTCAGAGTTCCTCTTGACACCTCTCGAAACTAGGGGAAGCGTCGTGTTCCACTTGGCCTGTCATCGATAAAACCAATTCTCGACGCGATATACATATATTCGTTGGAGAGGACTCCTCTCTTACTCTCTGTCTCTCCCCTTTCATGGCCCATATCGATTTCCAAGCTCTCTCTCTCTCTCTCTCTCTCTCTCTCTCTCTCTCGGGTCAGAGCTCGATTCACTGCCGCTTCTCTTTTATTCGGAGAGCCGGCCGCTTTTGCATCTGAAACGCTTCTCGCAGCATCGCCTGGACCGCCGCCAAATATAGGACGATCACAGTCTATGCCTTTCCGCGTTGATGAGCTCGCCCCGCCCGCCATTCCGGAAGAGCGGCGCATCAAGAATTCAGTAGCTAATATTTCCCCGGAAAACTAATGGCGCTGCTAACCTTTTTCCTCGCTTTCCGGCTCGCTCGCTTCG
Organism: Ectemnius lituratus; assembly: GCA_910593735.2. Taxonomy (NCBI): domain Eukaryota; kingdom Metazoa; phylum Arthropoda; class Insecta; order Hymenoptera; family Crabronidae; genus Ectemnius; species Ectemnius lituratus. The sequence goes on from OU343045.1 coordinate 5,274,870, forward strand.
ACATCAGCCATTATTTGGTCGAGCGAATCAGACCTAATTCTGGAATATGGGATTGGATGGCAATATTACGCTGGTTTTCAGGTTAAGAGACTTTTTCTTGACGCCATGACAGTTTTAGACTAGCGGAAGATTTATTTGTCTGAAAACTAGGTTATAATAAGTAAATTTGAATCAATGCTAATTATGGAATACAAGATCGGATGGGAATATTGCGCTGGTTTTGAGGTTAAGAGACTTTTTCTTGATGCCATTGCAGTTTCATACCAGCAAAAAATGTATTTGTTGGAAAACTAGGTTATAATAAATAAATCTGAATCAGTGCTAATTATGGAATACAATATTAGATGGAAATATAGCAGCGGTTTTGAGGTTAAGAGATGTTTTTTTCACGCCATAGCCATTTCATACCAGCGGACAATTTATTTGTCTGAAAACTAGGTCGTAGTAAGTAAATATTTGCATTTCTATACTCAATATTTGTTTTTTTTATTGAGACATACAATTTTTTCCTTTACATTTCTTATTTACTATCTTTCGCCGGGTTTTGCCCCACGCGAAATACTATTAGCGCACATACCGCCCGCTCGATTTTCAACGCGCTCGCTTATCTCAGCGTTAGTGGTGGCTTAGGGAAGCTGCTAAATCGAGCGAACACTTCCTGCTAGGGGATGTTTCTTTGCCTGGAGCGCCCTCACGACAGAGAAAAGGGAGTCGTGTCGTAAGGAATAATACGGATGTAGCTGTTCCGGGCGAGAGAATGACTCTGGATTAAACGGCAGTAGCAGAGCGATAAGCGTGCAATGACTATCGAAAGGGCGCTTCAGACTGCTCCTACTATCCGCCAAGAAACTAACAGTCCGTTCGCACGATACGCTTCTTCCGCCGATTCCCTATCTTCAGAGATTTGGTGAAGCGCAATGGCGCATACATTTTATATGAGCTCTGGTCGAACCCACCCGGCTTTGCCTGGGTCGAAGTCATATCAGATTTATCGTCCGACTGTATATTTTTCTATGCAGTAAGCCAAATTTACTGTGTTCTAAATCACATACATTTTTTGAGGTTAGGTTAGCTGCTCTATAAAGAAAAATAGTAGATGTGGCATCTGGCATGGCAAGGTTGGGAAAATATTGTCAGTCTAAAGTAAATTATCAGTACTTGCTGTTGTTATAACATAATAATGTATAGGTTATGTTACTCAAGAAGAAGTGAGCTTCGACATTGTGAAAGAACTTTTCAAATTTATACAGTAATTCCAGAGATTGTTCCTTTGGTCTAAATAAACATATCATGACTTTATGTATTAATATAGATTAATGATTACTAAATACTAATTTCTATTGGTATTTCTATTGCTGTTGCTGTTGCTATTACTATTGTTATTGCTATTACTATCACCACAAAATAATGAACGCATAAAACCTCGAATCAACGAAGAGAGACCGTTCCGTGTGAAGCGTGCTTAAGGGCACGGCGGCTTCTCTCTCCCTTTGTGCTCTGGCAATCGCAATCGTGTGTTTCGCCAGGCTTTTGTCTAGGTTGGCGGCGTAATGACGAGGAGATTCGACCGAGTCGGATAAAGCTCTCGCAGGATTTGGAGGTCCGGGCTGTGTCCAGGATTCGGCTGGACCCCATTTCTTCCAAGCACAGCTTTTCTTGGGAAAGAGAAGGAAAGAGAGAGAGAGAGAGAGGTGCTCGATGAAGACAAAAGGAGGACGGTTGGGGGACACTGAATGGGCCGGTGGACGCCATACTGGAAGCACGAGAGACAAAGCGCCATCTAGCGCGGTGGGGAATACAGTTTCGGATGAAATTGGCGCGATAACGGGGAAAGTGTGACGGAATTCAGCCGGGTCCCCCAGTGAAATCGAGTATTGTACCCTCCTGCTGGCGCAACAGTGGAGATCACTGCTTCGATAGCTGCTGATTCTTCCCTGCCAACCCCCACTTAGAAAATCCATGGTTGTTGTTTTAGGAATAAGCGTTTAAATTGTGAGTGCGCTTTAAGTTGTTTATTTGTTAACTGGTTTTGGAATTGTTGTTTTTTTTAGTTTATTTTGGAACAGCTTGTATAAAGGTTATTACTTATTATTCAATAGCATAGTAGCAATAGCAATAGCAATAAGAATAGCAACAGTAAAAGCAATAACAATGGTAATAGAAAAAGAATAGTAAGAGTAAAGCAATGGCAATAGGAAGCAACAGAAACAGCAATAGCAATAGCAACAGCAATAGGAATAGTAAGAAACAGAATTGGGAATTGGAATAAGTATATGAATACCTATTTAATAGCAATAGCAACGGAAATAGAAAAGGAATAACAGTAATAATAAGAATAGCAACAGTAAAAGCAATAACAATGGCAGTAGAAAAAGAATAGTAAGAGTAAAGCGATGGCAATGGCAATAGTAAGTAATGGAAACCTATTAGATATTTCACATTGATTTAATAAATATTTTATAATGACTTATAACCTATAACCTACTGTTTTGCCAGAATTATAACTTTATATAATTATATAACGAACAGAGGGGATTATTAGTTAACTATTCATAAATCGTAACATCAATAACGATTACATGGTTATGTTCGAATAACCGGTGTCATTTAAACATAACTGAATGATTTTGCACCACAACCCCTCCGATCCTCCCGGATTCCTCTCACAGCGTGCCGGTTTGTTTACGAAGTGCCACGTGCTCGCTCCTCTCCCCCAAGGTCTATTATGAGAAAAGTTTACCGTGTCGCGCGCGCGCGCGCGCGCGCTCTCACTCTCTCGTCCTACGTGTCCCACTCAGTGCAGTTCGAAAATAGAGTGTGTAAATGGGCCAAGAGACCTGCCGCTGGAGAGTGCCTGGACAGCGAAACACAGCCCGCCACAAAACTGGTGCGTCTATCTCGCAAGCGACGATGACGACGACGGTGACAACGACGACGCGTATCTTGCCTGGCTATTGCCGGTGACAGAAGCTAACGCAATTGACTTCAACGAGGGCCGCGCGTGTGCGTCGCTTTGTCGAGCGAAGGCCACTCGCAGTCTTGATCAGCCTGATTCCTTCGCGACAAACAGCCAAGGACATTTTATTACCGGCGATCGTGAACTGACTGGATTACCTAACGCCCGGACCACACGGAGTGTTCGATCTACGCTGCACAGGGTGATTCACTTGCCTTTCAATCTCCACCGTTGTGTATATACGCTGTCGTAAAGGGTGGGCGGAAACCATGACACGATTTAACTTCGATGCTGCTTGAATATCGTAATAGCAATAGTAATAGTAATAGCAATAAGAACAGGAATAGAAAAGCAATAGCAATAAGAATAGCAACAGTAAAAGCAATAACAATGGCAATAGAAAAAGAATAGTAAGAGTAAAGCAATGGCAATAGCAACAGCAACAGCAACAGCAATAGCAATAGGAATAGTAAGAAACATAATTGGGAATTGGAATAACTATATGAATAGCAATAGCAATAGCAACGGAAATAGAAAAAGAATATCAGTAATAATAAGAGTAGCAACAGTAAAAGCAATAACAATGGCAGTAGAAAAAGAATAGTAAGAGTAAAGCGATGGCAATGGCAATAGTACGTAATAGAAACGGCAAAATTAATAGCAGCAGCAATAGGAACGGCAATAGCAACATCACCAGCAACAGCATTAGCAACAGCAATATGGGTAGTAAGAAACAGAAGTGGGAATTGAAATAATTATATTAATAGCAATAGCAATAGCAATAGCAACGGAAATAGAAAAAGAATAGCAGTAGCAATAATTACAGCAAGGGTAAAAGTAATAACAGCGGCAATAGAAAAAGAATAGCAAGAGTAAAGCAATGGCAATAGCAACAGCAATAGCAATAGCAAGCAACAGCAATATGAGTAGTAAGAAACAGAAGTGGGAATTGAAATAATTATATTAATAGCAATAGCAATAGCAATAGCAACGGAAATAGAAAAAGAATAGCAGTAGCAATAATTACAGCAACAGTAAAAGCAATAACAATGGTAATAGAAAAAGAATAGTAAGAGTAAAGCAATGGCAATAGCAACAGCAACAGCAATAGCAATAGCAATAGCAATAGCAATAGCAATAGCAATAGCTATAGCTATAGCTATAGCAAGCAACAGCAACAGCAGTAGCAATAGGAACAGCAATATGAGTAGGAAGAAACAGAAGTGGGAATTGGAATAATTATATGAATAGCAATAGCAATAGCAATAGCAATAGCAATAGCAATAGCAATAGCAATAGCAATAGCAATAGCAATAGCAACGGAAATAGATAAAGAATAGCAGTAGCAATAATTACAGCAACGGTAAAAGTAATAACAGCGGCAATAGGAAAAGAATAGCAAGAGTAAAGCAATAGCAATAGGAACAGCAATAGCAATAGCAATGCCAAGCCACAGAAACAGCAATAACAAGCAACAGCAGTAGCAACAGTAACAGCAGTAGCAATAGGAACAGCAATATGAACACCAATATCAACAGCAATACGAACATCAATAGCAACAGCAATAGCAGAAACAACAAGTTGCAAAGCTTGGGACGAAACGAACGATTTAAACACGATGCTACTCAAAAGCATGTTGTTGTTTCCGGCCTATTCAGCACGTAGGATAATTATTCGGTATACGTATATCATTGAACAGCCGACAGTGGTGATTCAAAGGCAAGTGAATCAGGCTTACAATGGCATTCCCACTCGCATAACGCCATCTGGCAAGCACAGAATCTCGTCTGCTAAGTTTGCAGGACAATACACGGGCGGAAGGGTGGGGTGGGGGCGGTTATGGCGGGTGCTTTAAAAGCGGATATCGGAAGGCAGCGCGCGCGCCGAGGGAGGAAAGTTCGGCCGACGAAAGTCTGGGCGAGAGTTCCTCGGTGGAGAATGGATGCCGGGATGACATAAATAGAGCAGTAGCCAACTTACAGGAGTAGTTGGAGATTAAAGTCGTCGGGCGTGGGACGTAACGTCGTTAAACCCTGGGGCGCTCTCGCGCCCCGCTTGTTTACAGCCCGACTACCACCACTGAACTACATCCCCCTTGTCGTCTTCTAACTCGATGCACTTTCATCCAATAGAATTGCATTCTCCGCCCAGACTGCCAACGGCTCTCTCCGATATCTCTCGACTCTACTCGTTACAGACGCTCGCTCAAGCTTCGTAAATGTGGGACGAGATGTTTAAAGGCTCGAGAGCCATCGAGAATGCCTTCTTATTGAGCATCGCTTAACTCTTGTCCTACGTAATTATTCTTCCTTATTACTGTGTTATTTTTAGAAAAACAGCTGTGTTTAATCTTCAATACTGCCCTTGTGTTACTTCGCAGTGAAAAGAACTGCGGTTTCTTCGGTATTAATTGGATTAACGTATATTTGACAGGGGTGTACTATTTTTTATATTCTTTCTACTTCTTTTATTCTATTATTTTATTCTTTAATTACAATTCACAGCCTATTGCATGAAACTTCGAAATTAAATACTCCAACAATTACACCTGCCAAGAAGGAACACCCGGTGAGTGTGGCTCGAAAATGATGGGAAAATAGGGCGCCTATACGAAGAGGGTTGAAGAGCAGAGGGGGTTGCAATGTCCGAAGAGCGTGGAATTAAACAGGGTGACAAGAGAGGGGCTAACGCGATGCCGTTAGGTGCCAGTAGCTATTCGTTGGCAGGGATCCGTTGTTGCTGTTGCAGAGGGTTGGGGGGGCGTACTGAAATTGGGACGATGGTGTGTGTTGCCATCGGGTTTGCCCCAGCCTCGACTCTGCATACCTGTATATGTGTGACGTTGCACAAGTCTCCATAGTGACGCCCTGCTATACGACTCTCCTCTCTCCTCTTGCTCCTTTTACTCTCACTTCCGCCTTGGGAAGCAGCGCAGTTCTCCCTCTTGTTTCTCTTCCTCCTCGCTCCAGTTACCTCGGGTTTTGACACCCAACGTTTCAATGGGACCCTCGCGCGCACCACCGTGGCCCACCAGTTTTTCCCAACCCTCTGTAATCCGTAACTCTCCGCCCGGAATAATGCTGGCCTCTCCTCGGCTGTTATCATTTTCCAAGCTTTAGCGAGCTTTCGGATGTTAATTTCGTTGGCACACTATTGAACACCCTCGGGAAACTTGATGAGGAAGTCGGTTTTGTTGGGAATACTTGTCTTAGTCGGATTGTTATTTATTGTTTTGTGAGTTTCTTTCTGTATTGTGGATTTTGAATTTTTCTTTTATATCCTTTTCTAGAACTTTATTTCATATTTTTCTCTCTCACTATTATACAATATGTATAATGCAGAAGACTGTGGCAAAACTTTTAAAATATCCATGTATAATTATTGCATGCAAATTGTACTATTTAGGGGAGCGAAGAATTCGGGGGTGGTTGGGTTGGGTTGGCTGCGAGGGAAATAGCGGGTCTTAAGCATATTCCCAACGGGATATAAATTTGGCGGGCATGGTGAGCCTCTTTCGCCTCTCTCTCCCCCCCCCCCCCCCCCCTCTTCTTCTCGCTCCCGTCGTCCATTCGTATTCCGGCGAGGCCCATAATTCTATATTCGCCATGGCGCGCGCGTCGAGTAACGGCAATCGTGCTCGACTGGATTTTCTCCATCGATCCACCAGCCCAGTCGACCACCGGCGTCCTATTAACGGCCAGATGCTTTTATTTCGGGTTTTATGAAGCCGCTTAAAACATAAGCCGATGCTCAATCGCGATTTACGATCGCATTCTCCACCGCTTGTATTGTGAAACCCTTGGGCACACGTGTACAGTACTTTTTTTTCTGGGTTTTTTTTTTTGGAAGTGTGGTTTGATAGGCTGGCAGGAAAAAGGTCTATCATCGAGATGGGTTAGATTAAATAAATGATACTAAAGTTGTGAATTGGTCGATTGAATTCGTATTAAATACAGTGTAAATTAGGATGTGTAATAAAAACAATAGTTTTAATTTACCTAGTATTTTTCTGTAAGGCAATTTATTTTTTCTTTTAAAAACTATACTTTCTTATTGAAGAAAATACATTTCTATTTAGAAAAAAGAATCTTCTTCTTTCAGAACACTTTTCCCAAAACGCTAGGTGTGTCAGTATTTTTTTTATTATATTATACGAATTGCAATACTAATAAAATGTATACAATCATGTATGACATTTGAAAATGGTTCAAAGGCGAGTGAATCACCCTATAGACAGTAAAATATTCCGGGAATATGTTTAAGACCGTCATTCCCCTCGCAACACCCAACGAACAACCCCCGAATTCTTCGCTCTGCCGGATACAGCGTGAAATTAGATGCGAACCGCATTAATGCCTTGATTGGCGCCACCGGCACTTTCCTTCATGCCTGGTGGCTTCGACCTCGTCATCGTTTCGATTGAATTCATTTAACTCCGCGCGACCTTAGGCGAGGTGGAAATAAACAAAAATCGTGTGGGCAGAATTCAGTAATTTGAAACAAGAAAAAAAACATCTTGTTCAAGCTTGGTCGAAAATATGTCCGTAGAATCTAGTTAAATTGAAAACGGTTTTTTTTAATTTTTGGAAGTAGTTCCTATACATTATTTCACAAATTATTTCGGGTTTTTAAATATAAGGATTACAAAATTACAATTTTCAATTCAGTTTTTTTCTTTAAAGAATTTCAACAATACTAAATTGGTATTACTATATGTATTTATTCCAAACATCTTCTGACAATTTATAGGATAACCTTCAACTCCTTCAGAAATGTCAAGTCACTTCAGAAAGATCCTATACAAGCGATAAATATTGCAATCTCTCATAACCCACAATTTGTCTCTATCACAGTGTAAAGTAAGCGTAAAATTAGAGCATCGTTTTTCACCAGCTTAATTTCAGTCATGGCGGAGTATGCCTTTCTGAATTTATGGCGCGTTACTCTCAATGGAGTGGAAGATAACCTCTCTAACTTGAAGGCGAAATAGGTGAAGTAAAAAAGATGGGATGGGATCCCATAACCTACACTTTAACCTTTCCTTTCCTTTCCCAGTGCTGGAAAGACGTTTGTGTGTAATCAAGTGCAGTTTGGCTGTTCGGAAAGCCCGTTTTAACACATATAATGTGTCCAAATGGGGATTCGTGGTCTTTGAATACAATTCTCACTCTCCGTGGCGTAGAAAGTGACGGAACGAAAGAGGTTAGGGAAAGCAGCGAGTGTGAGTGGAATCGTAAAAGACACAGACATATTCTGTCTGACGACAGTCTGATTTTACAGCATTTCTTTATTTAGTCTTCTGTCTCTTTTTGTTTTTAAGAGAATAAAAATAAATGTTGGACATTTATTACATTTATTACAGTTTTATTATTCAATTTTCGTGATGTAAACTCTCAAGTAAATCATAATTCAATAATTTCTCAAAGCGAAGTTAATAACATCATACCTTTCATATATAATATTTCCAATATTATTTACTAAACATACTTTACACACACCTACGTAATTAATATTTATAATTACTAACTAATAAATGTATATAATGCAAAGAAACAAGAAATAAAATTTCGATTTATAACAATAATATTATTATGTGCAAATTTTTATCGCAACCATTTCTACTAATTGTCCACTTACTTTTCTCGCCGACTGTGTATGAATATGTGAATTTATGTATATGGAAACTGAAGAGAAGTTGGAAGGTATACGCGGTGGATATTCCAAGCGGGTGGATCCTCAGGGCTGTTCTTTAGCAGGGGAGTTTGGAACTCGGCGAGGATTGCTGCTTGGAATAGGGAACTCGTAAGAAAGAGTTTGGTTGAGGAGTGGGAGGCGGTGTAGTAAGCGGCGAAGTTGGACTAAGGTCGTTGCAAGGAAAATGCGAGGTTTCTTATGCCGGGAGCCAAGTATCGAGTCGCTTCTGTATGGCCCGAGAGCGATTCCGACGAGCTACTCTCCTCAACTCTTCCTCGAGCAACGACTTCCCTTCCTCTTTCTTCCCTTTTCTTTCCTTTTCATCCTTTTCTTACTCGTAATCCACAAATACTCCTCCTTTTCTGCTTTTCAAGCCCTTATTTTTTTCGATTTTTAATATGGATTTGGAATTTTTCGTTCTTTTTGTTATATTAATTTTAAATTTGTTATGTTAGTACAAAAGTTCTCTTCCTCGAGCAAGTATTTTCTTTCCACTTTCTTCTCTTTCCTTCATTTTCTTATCTCATTTTTAGAAATGTTACTAGAATTTGGAATGCATATCAACAAGATAATACATTTTTGCAAATAGCCATTTCGTTTGAAATTTTTGTATTACTTTTGGAACGCCCTGTGTAAGTAATAATAACTCTATAATATTCTCCTTTACAGAAATGTCCACTCTTGTAAACAGAATAGCTGATGAGCAAGTAATTCGATTTTGGCGCCATTCTGAACCAGTTGCAAATATTTAAAGCAGGGTCTGTATTAATTATAAAAGATTTTTCATAAAATTTAAGGAAATTGGGAATACAAAATCATTTATTAGATAAACTATAGTATCAAAGTTACCACAAAATCAAACAAAATTTTCTTTTCACTTACCTACCATAACCTCAAAATCACTATGTCCAATCCACTGAAAGAACCACTAAGTACAAAAGGAAATCATGATAAGCCAAGCACGATTCGATTTAACAATCTCCTTGATGTATCAAACAAATTTCAGGCAGTGAAAAGAGGGTAAATTTGCTTGAACAACTTCCGGAACAAGTGTTTGGCAAGCAGCGCAGGTTAGATTACTGACATTTAACCTGCGCACCGAGCGAGGCCGGTTTCGCTCGAGTGGCACCGGTTACTGGGTCACTCACTCACGTGTCCCAGTGTGCATCGGTGTCCGTGTTTGTATTTGCATTCGCATAGGCCGTGCGTGTACTGCATTTGCATTTCCGCGTCCGCACGTCCGCCTGCAGCTAATGGCAGCGTTTAACGCGGCAGCGCACTTCACTCGGCCAGGGCCCATTTGCTCTCAACTACACCCTCGAAATCCACGCCACTCTGTCACCGAGCACAATAATCCTTTTTGAAATGTTGAAGTTACTCTTGAAACAGCCTGTACAAGTAGTAATATTGCTAATAGTATAAATTATAGTATATAATATATCTACAAAGATAGGTTCATTCAAGAATAAAAGTATATAATAGATTTTGTTTCCTTTAACATAGTTATTAAGTAAAATAGTTAATAATGCAAAATTTTAGAGTTCATAGTTTGTCTGGACGGCTTATTACGGTATTACATTATTATATGAAGGAGTTTCTTTTGATATAGCCTGTATAAGTAATAATATAGCATTTATAGACTAATAGTTATAACTATATTCATTGAAACAATCTTCAAACGATGTATATTACTTAAATAATTCACTTTGGAATTTCATTCTTACTTTTGGAATAGCCTGTATCAGTGCTAAATATTGTACTTCAAATATTATAATAGTTTATAGGTTATAATCTGCCTGGATATGATATAATAAAATCCGTATACAAATATTCTGCTTTTTTTGTTTTTACATTCTTATTATAATACTTTTGTCTCTCACTATTATATGTACAAAAAAACAGATAAAATGTGTAGATTTAAGGTGGTCGTATTTTGGTCCGCTAATGCGTATGTGGAGACAGAGTGGCAAGTGTGGCAAGTCGCGACACCATGAACTATTCGGTAGAAGGAAGAGCGGTTGGTATGCGGAGGATGCAAGGGATATGCGGAGGAGCCTGGCGCGCTTACGCCGCCGGTCCGAGCTCATTCACGCTCCCTCTTATTACTCCCACGGGAGACGAAGCACTCCGTTAATTTCGTGTCTGCTCCTCGCTACACTCCTTCTCCTTTGCATTGCTTCTACTTCGCCTTGTCCTCCTCCTGGCTTTTACTCTCCGACCATATCCTTCGTGCACCCGCTACGCTGGCTGCGTCGCCGGCTCACTACTAGCGGTACACACTCTCCTTGATTCCAAGAGTCTGAAAGAGGCGCCACTGTCGCGCCGACATATGCATTGCTTCGCAATGCAAATTCGCTTTGCTCTAGAATAATAGACTCTCGTTCTTTCAGAAGAAAAATTATTGTTGGAGGAAAATGTCAGTGTGAATTTGTGTGTTATTGTACAGCAGATTAATTTTTAAAAGCTGTTTTAGTTGTCATAACCTATAAATCAATATGTTACTATGTTTCAGTGCGATTTCTTTCCTGTATAGAGTTATGATCCAGTAAATTATAGGTTACAAACTATTAAAATATTTATCACTTATATAGAGACTTTTAAGAGTAGCTCTAGAAATCATAACTATCATAACTCCAAAATCACTATATCCGTTCGTCACAGAAAATCATTCTATAATCAAAAACCATAACAGGAAAAGTAAAAACTCTAAACACGAACTATCCAACACAAATTTTTAAAAATCCACCATAGTACTCCAACTACAAAACTCTATTTTTTACTTCATCCACGCTAAATAGCGCTTTCACTTCCCTCAGACTTCACAGTCCCGCTCTATGCTAGTTTCTCCTCCTTCCATCCTCATTTTATATTTTCCTCTGCGCACAGGTTTTTGTTGTTGTACTTTGGCGAGAGAGCGAGACAATGGGGCGGCGTGGGCGATCAAACGTGAAAGATATAAATCGTAGGAATGCTCGCGCTTTGATGCGTAAGTGTGTGCGCGTGCAGGAGAAAGAGAGGCGAGTAGAGGGAAAAGCAGAGGTTTTATCGAGGGATCTGGGCTTTGTCGAGGAGAGCGCTCCTGAATTAGAGTGGGAGAGAGAGAGAGAAAGAATCGTATGCCGAGGAAGAGAGAGAAAGGGATTCGAGAGACGAGCGTGGCAGGTGCGCGCGTGGTAGATATCGGTGTGCGGGGGTGTGTAACTTTGATCCGATAGCATTGGAAGATGAAGATATCGTGTATCACTGGAAAAAGGGTGAACGAACCATCCCGCGCAGCCTCCATTTACATGTGACTCTTCTGCGAAGCCCTGTTAACGCTAGAATTGCCAACACTGTGGAAACGACTTCTTTAACATTTGTTCATATTTATTACTATATCTTAAAATATTGTAGTTTATGAAACTTTGCTTTATTTTTATTAAATTTATAATACATGGTTAATTGTATAAATCGGGTGCCCTTTGTTACAGGGCAAAAATTGTACTTACAAATGGAAGGTCGAACTGAACATTATTGGGAAATATTTGTTACAACCTACTATTCATGTATATTTATGTATATACAGTATTTCTTTATGATAAACTCGTAAAGGGTTAAATAAATTTTAAGTCCAATTTTAATATTGCTATAACCTATAAAATGTTATATTATTTATGATTTGTATAGGGCGTTCCCAAAGTTTGTGAAAGTATTTACAACAACCCGTTACTCTTTAAACTAAATTATTGCTAACGTCCGTCGTAAATGTCAGCCGAGTTCGTTCAGGTAAAACAACTGCCAACTAATAACTACAAACAATGTTAAACAACTCATTACGAGGCCGTCGGAACTTGCGGTGTTAACAACCCCATTTGCTCCAGCAGCGAACAGCTTTTCCGATATTTCGCCTTCAAGCCCATTGGAATTCCGGCGGGAGTAGAATCTCGCGGGTCATTCGACTGTCCGTGAGCGAAGGGGAAAATGAAGTTGTTTGCAAAGAAGCCTTATTTGCAGCGGCTGTCAATCACTCCGATTGAATTTCCCGCCAACTAACATGGCGGCTGTGCAATTGCTTCTGACTTCAAGGATTCATTTAGTCTGTAACGACTGCCAATCGTGATTTCCCCTCGGTGAAGCACTCTCTCGTTCTCTCTCTTCTCTCTCTAGGAACGTGTTTTGCGTCAGGATACATCGATCCTTTGGGAATTCCTCGCGCAGCACACGGAAATCCTGCCAAACACCATGGTCAGGTTTTCGGGAACATACTCGAAATAGGTTATGTTGGTCTTGACGGGCAGCGACTCGTATTAGTATTCGAACATCATCTTTGGAAAGTTATTACTTATGTGTATTGCTTATACTATATTCAGATTGTTATTGTGTTTGTAGAGATATTATTTATTTACTTAAATCATTAACATTAACCATTTTTGATCTATCTAGTATTTAGACAGAGCATCCAAAAATATAAATACAACCCTTCACAATTCTTTTATTAAAGAACAAACAAAATTCCCGCCAAAATCTCTCACGGGACATCCAACGAATATAAATTCCAAGTTCAATGGATAATAAAACGATTCTAGTAAGAGGACTGGCGGACAAGTCAGACAGAAAAAGAAGTGGAAATTAGAATGCAGAGAAGAGCGAGCTTCGGCAGTGGGTACGAGTTGGAAAGAGGGGTAAGAGTCTTGGCAGAGGGGGCGGCTCGAAAGTGCAAGGTTAGGCTGGACCCGGGGATCCATCACGGATGGATGGACGGATAGATGGGCGCGCGAGGTTGGCGGTTGCTCTCGTGAAATATGCAGGCTGCAATCACGTCTCTTGAATAGAAAGGGGTAGTGCCGACCGCGGTGGGGGTGGGTTAGGCTCGATAAAGAGCAGAATCTGGCAGGTAGAGCGGAGGGGGGTGGTGGTGGCAGTACTGCCAAAAGAAAGCGAGTGTGGAGAGGAAAGCGACAAGCTGTAGATGGTAGTCGGAGAATTCATGTACTTGATAGGCATTATACAGCAATATTTGTAATACTTATTCATTAAAATTGTCCTAAGTATATTTTTGTTTCTATTATTGTATTATTATTACTGTGCTTTCTTTAAAAAACAGGTTTCCTTATTATAGACATTTGATACACATTATACAGCAATATTTATCATATTTATTCATTGCAATTGTCCCAGCAGTATTATTGTATTATTATTGCTGTTTTCTTTAAAAAAAATTCTCCTTATTTTGCATCGCATCTCCTGAATAGAAAGGGGCGGCAGAGGACGCGGAGGGGGTGGGTTAGGCTCGATAAAGAGGAGGTGGGGGGTGGCAATGGCAGTGCTGCCAAAAGAAGGCGAGCGACAAGCTGCAGGTGGTAGTCGCAGAATGGTAGAATCAGAGCGAGAAGCAGGAACCTCTGCCAAAAGGGGGTGGGAAAGAGGCAGGGCGCTCCTCCACGCATTCCGCAATCCCAGTGCGCGAGAGAGGTTGGCAATACTGCTGAAACTGCGAGTCCCAGTCGGCTTGCTGCGCTCGCAAAAAATCTTCATAACTAACCGATCCCTCTGTCACGGGTCTCCGGCTCAGCCGCCTCGAGTGTACAGGTCGATGCAATTCCCTTTGTGTTGCCACTGTTACGTATACCATTGTGTGTGTGTGTAGGACAATTAGGAGTTTTCTGACGATTTCGATTGGACAAAAGTTTCCGATTGTTTCTTCTATTCTGTATATTATATTTTATATGAAATTGTATGAACAGGGTGATTACTTTTTATTTGAGGTTATATTATGTATAATTATTTTGTGAATATATTGTTATGTACGATTGAGTGTATGATTATCGAAGTACACGGAAGTGCATGTCAAACAGTGGCGATTCAGAAGCAAGTGAATCACTCTATACACTGTGTAGGGTGAGTCTAACTATAGACAGAATCCTTAGAATCGTGTGAATGCCGCATGGCCAACGGCAATGTTTGAAAGTCAGGGTGAAAATGCCCTTGAAAGGCACTATACATTCTGCTATAATCCGACTACTCTCTAAGAGCCAGTTCCGTTGCAAATGAACATTGAAATAGCAAAAGCACTTTCAAATAAATTGCTATGATTAACATAATCCCGCATTACTCAGAGTGCACCACAAGAATACCAGGATTATTCGTGGAAATCCAAGAAACTAGTTTTAACCTCAAAAATCCTTGAATTATTTTTGGAAATCCAACATAAAGACTAATTCTAATAACCATATTAACTCTCAGTGAACCATTCGACATTAATTTCCCCTTTACAAATACACATTTAACAAAAAAAAGCCCTTCAAAATACACTGTTATAGCTAACATAGCCTCACATCTCTCAGAGTTAACCTGAAAAATACCAGAATCATTCCTGGAAGTCCAACAAGCGTACTACTACGAGATGAAGACATAAGCAGGCATTCAGAGAGTGGGGCGAGGGGGGGGGGGGTGGAGCGAGAAAGAGAGGGAATGGCAATAGGGCATTGTTTGAAGGCAGTGTGGAAGAAGAGTGGGGGGACACGGTTTTACGAGGCGAAAAAGGGGGATCTCGAGCATCGAGGAAGTGCAGGTGAAGGGATTCAGCCGGGAAAACGTGGGCAGGTCTGAAGTGGCACCACTTTCCTGAGATATGCATGAGCCGGCCGGCCAGCTGTGTATTCTATCCTTCTGTCTCTCTCTCTCGCTTGCTTGCTCTCTTGGTCTCTGTTCGCTTACATAATATAAAGCGTCCAAGTTGAGAGAGGGTCATCCACGAACCGGGTAATAGGAACACCTTGTCGACTGCGCCACCTGCAGCCAGTTTGCCAACTCGATGAATTAAATAGGGACACCTTATCGGCATCCATAATTCCCTCAGCTCTTGTCTTACATCCTACTTCGGTGGATGATGATGCAAGGTGGATAAAGTGAATAACAGGCATTATCGTGGTTTTTGGTTTAGTAGATTGTCGTAAGGTTTCCCTTTCTGTGTTTTATATTTTATAGAAGAAAAAGTAACGCTTGGTTATAAGATTTTGCTGTTATTTTATGTGTTTCTAACCTATGACAGTCTTAACCTATAACAGGCAAAGAATGCTGAAAATGTATTAATCGTATTAATATTCGGATATTAACGTTTACAGGATTATCTTATTTGCAAATAACATTTCATTTATTTCCATCACAGATTTTCGATGAGAACCTAGCTGAAATTCCAGCGTATAAAGTGCTACTCTAGGCGGATACGTCTTCGTAGAAATATTCCACATGTGGAGGATGTTCCGGAATTTAACTGACAGGCATTCCATTCTGTTGCAGGTCAGGCGGTTGATGCTTGATGGCGTGGGCTGGAACGCAACGCTGGAGGAACCCCGCTCCAGAGTAAGTCAGTCCAGACTCTGCCACTAGATTTCTCCCATTTTTACCCTAGTTACTTTAAAGAGGGGCGAGGGTCGGGTAGACGGGGAGAGTTAGGTCAGAAAACATCGCTTTCGGTCGGCAAAAAAAGTTCTCGTTATTTTGTGTAATTTTTACAAATATTTGATAAGCATTATATTTATTATATTATTATTAGATATTTATCAAATTATTTACATACCTTGAATATCAATAATTGGAAAGCATAAATAATTTCGCATTAATAAAAAGATTTCCTCACTAATATTACAATAAATGGCAATTTTACGCTCCCTGCAAAAAGCGAGATTTTATATTTACAAAAACAATACATAGATAATTCTGCACGCTTTAGCACAGTTTTCGAACTATGCTCGCACACTTCGTCGCACTCTTACTTTCGATGTTATCTTGGGCGCCAACGTCGGCATCCTGTAGTACGTGACCGTTCCCGCCTGGCGAGCGCCTCTCGCGGTGCGCGCCGGAAGCGCCGAGGTATCTGCGATCAAAGAGGGTCTCGATTGGACGGCCGCCGTGATTCCGACGATGAATAATTGAGGGCCGCGTCTGAGAGAAGTTCCGCGCGATAAGCAGTACTCCTTTTTATCTGGAATCGATCGATATCGATTGTCAAGCTTTTTCTACAGCGGCCGTCCTTTCACTCGTTCTACGTCTCTCTTTCTCTCTCTCTTTCTCTTTCTGTCTCTGCCTTCGCCCAATTATTTCTCTCCCATTCCGATCTACTCGTCCTTCAACCGTCGGCAGATCGACCCTTTATTTCCCGTAGAATACGCCCTTGGTTACACTTGTCGGAACCGATCGGCCAAGCCCGACAAATGCCCGGTGTTCCTCGGTAGAAAAGAGGCTGCATGCGACTGTCTGTTTCCACTGGGACCGCCGGAATAGGTAGAATGTTCTTTAGGGTCCTTTCAGTGTGATAGACTGTGGCGTTTTGTGTGTCAATTTTTATTGTTAAATGCTGTATTTAATAGACAAAGCACCAGCGCCTTGTTAACATTAGAATTGTTAACAGGATCGAAATTACTTGTTTGAATTTGTATTGAAATTTAGAGATAGTTAATCGAATAACTCTTTTTAAGTTCTTTTCTTAGATTGTTGTGTAGTAAGTAAAATATTCAGGAATATATATATAATAAATGGACATTCCATTGTAAAATATTATGTAACTTAATATTCATATACAGTATTATACACATTTTTTATTATTCAATTCTATAATTCAATAACAATTAAAATATATTTTGCAGCCACAACATTTTATAATCAAATAATCTTTACTGATTTTGTTGGAACGTATACATTCCAAGATACTGTAGAATTAATCAATTATTTCCACTGCTAACTATAAATAAACAATTACAGATTAATTTCAACTATCATCATGAATCATTCACTTGCGCGATCGGGAATCGCATGTCACTGGCTAACCTAAGGTTTCAATGAAACAAAGACGATAGCATGTTGATAACGTCGATAACATCGAGGCTAAGGATGGCTTAACCGATTTTAGCGACGCGGAAGGAATCCTCGCTTAATATTAGCCCGAATCGAAGGGAATCGAGGACAATGGGAGCGATGCACCTATAAAACAACCAGGCGGAAGAGACATTTCGGCTGGTGAACTCATTAGCCGGTGTCTATGCTGAGAATTGGTTCGGTTTAGTTGGGGTAGGTTAGGTGGGTAAGAGAATAGAGCGGTAAATAATTTTTTTAATTTATTTGTTGTCAATACGATAATAAATAAAGAAAGAATAAATCCTGTTAAACGCACTGACTGTGCGATGTCCCCCCACTTTAAATCATTGTACAGGTTATGTTTCACACAAATCCTTAAGAAAATTCATGAAAGAAATCAACCGACTGGATTCTTGTCGTGCAAGGAGCGGATGCAACGGAAGAAGCAGCGTGCTCCCTGGCGGCTTCCGGCATTTCATTAATACGAGGCACGTCAGATTAATTATCAGTTATTGGCAGTGGCTGGGTGAAAGGGAGGAGAAGGCGGAGGGGATAGCTGCGTGGGGCCGCAGACCAATTAACTACTTAGGGCCGCTTTCAGCGACTCGACAATTGGCCAGATCGATCGCCGGGGTGAATAACTTTTCTATCTCTATGAGCTGCGTGCGTCTGCACGCGCCAGCTTTTCATGCTCGGCCGGCCGGCGACCTAACCCGGCCTAACCCGACCTAACCCAGACCTAACTCGGCTCGCACGGCGGAGCGAGCTGACTGATTGCAAAAAGTCATCGCGCCTGGCTGCGGTCGGCTTGCTTTTTAATGCAAGGACTGCTAGTTTATTGGTCGACTTCTCCAAGGCAGTCGCGCTGTCTCCCTCTGTGTTCCCCTTGGCGCCGCACGTAGGAACATATCTACCTTTTTCCCTTTGTCGATGGAGTCCTCGCGTCTGACGGTGCGGTAATCAATCTCCTTCGCGTTTCGATGGACAGAGTAAGGAAATGAAGAATAAGTCCAAACAAATATTTATATATAAAAATGTCAAAGACATTATTATATTATATAAAAATATATATTTAACTTTTTAAAAAAATTAAAATTTATACAAAAAAAGTGTGGTATACGATCTTTATGTAAAACAAAAAAATGGGTATAAACACATAGATTCATACAATCAAAAAGTGATTTCGACAGAGGAGTGTGACCCGATAAATGAACAATTATCGTACAGGGAGGCAGCGGTGGCACAGGAGGTGGCAATTAACCATTTGGAGGGTTAAATCCTCATTACATTCCTGGCGAACTGCGGAAGCCATCTCGCTTTTGTCTTGCACGTGTCATCGGCCCCGGCAAGGTTCGGGCTTCCCTCCCTTAATAAAATTGCGCCACTAGCATCACCCTGCTCCACCCCAATGCCATTCTCCTGATCGTGCCGGCTAAGCTCCGATGACCGCAATTAAAACTTGGAAAAAGTATCCTGTTAGCACGGCGCAAATTGGTTCCTGTACGCACTTTTATTGTCAGGGTTTTATGTGGTTGGATGATTGTTAAAGTTGTTTATTGTTGTATGTTAGTTAAACTGATTAGTGTCTCTAATTTATTTTAATTAAATATGGTTAACAGATGTATAAATATTTAATGTTACTTTTACTGTCAGGCTTTCGTATGATTTGTGATTATTAAAATTGTTTAAGCCTGCATTTTTTTAAATACAAGACTGTAAAAGTTGAAAAACATTTTAACATAAATAAGACATAATTTATATTACACAGGATTATTATAAATTATTATTTAACTAACAATACAAAATCAACTGAAATCACCCTGTACACTGACCTAGCGTTAATTATTCAGAAACAATTGGCTTCCCTGCAGCACTTCTCATTCATCCCTAAAACTCATCAAGGTTCCATGGCCGATAAAATTTCCGTTGATTAGACATCTCGGCGCGATTGCGAGTTCGCCCGGTTGAATTCGCAAGGGCTTTCGCTCCCAAGTGGATGAAGTATTTCTCGTGGTGTAATGATGTAAGTTGACGTAACGATCTCTCGTAGGATGCATCGCCGAGCCAACGATGATAACTAACGCCGTCTATGTGTGTGTGTGTGTGTGCGTTGCGTGCCGAGCGCCAGTAATTTCACGGCTGCTGCACTGCACGTCCGCCTATCCCGGCAACGATTTGTTGCAGGCGATATCGAAGTAGGATGAAACAGGATCGGAGTATCCTTTGAACTCGAATTTGAAAATTGGTTATGATTTTCTTTAGAGAATAATATTAGAAGATTGTTATAACTATAATATTATAGTGTTATAATGTTATGATTATTATAAGTTAATTTAAAAGTTAATGGGTTGTTGCAACTCTCTTTGTTGCAAAAATGTGCACACCTTTTGAAATTTCGAAGTAACTTCTGGAACTTTTGGAACACCCTGTATAATATATACATAGGAATATTTATATTAATATATATTGTCATAATTTATTTTTGCACTAACTAACAATTCAATTATTAGAAACTTGAGTCTCGATTATTTTTTCCAACGAACATATACAGATTATTTATAAACAATACTTTCTAGTAAAAAAAAAAAGTGTTGGAACAATACAAAGGAGTTTCACAAGGTAAAAAGACGTGCGAGTAAAGCCACGACGAGTCATTCCAAGCATCCTTTCTCCGATTGTTCCGTCCAGGGGACAATGGCTTTTGCAGTGTTCCCGACAATCCGCTAATAACAACCGTTTAGTCACGCTTTTCTTGTTGGGATAATTAGCGTGGCGAAGTTAGCTGCGCTCACTGCTCCAGTGACCCAACTGCTCGACTGGCCAGGATGCAAATCAATGTCCCGCGATGGGAAAGCCCACAGCTTTTCGAACGATTTCACTCTCCGCCGGCAGAGATAAAGGCCCGATAACTCCTGGCTATAAAGCGTCCTCTGTCACGGACCGGCTGCAGCCGATCGATAGAGATAAGGACACCGCGCGCGTGCAAACACTCTGCCAGCAAGTTTCAGGATAAGTTGCCGGAGTAGTTGGAATCGTGTGATGATTCTGTGTTGAATAAATATTACTTTCTTATTACAATTTAGATAAAAATTAAAACAATAATTATTGTGTTGGAATTTTTACAAAAATATATAATTTTATTCTATATAAAATTAAT
The DNA here is from genome assembly GCA_910593735.2 of Ectemnius lituratus. Classification (NCBI taxonomy): domain Eukaryota; kingdom Metazoa; phylum Arthropoda; class Insecta; order Hymenoptera; family Crabronidae; genus Ectemnius; species Ectemnius lituratus. The sequence continues at coordinate 5,295,509 of OU343045.1, forward strand.
CATATAGAAAGGAAAATATTAAGATTTAAAACATAGCAGTTTCTTACAAGTAATTCAAAGAGCTAATAATAATAGTATAATAATATTATCAACTTAAATAAAATGTTATAGCTTTATTGGAGTAATTAAATACTAAAAAATGATATTTCATCTTTGTATAACTTATTTTTTACTACAAAAGTGACATGGCGTCGAATGCTCTTAACCTTCAAAAGACCACTTGGCTCTGCCATCTAACGCCATGTTTCAGAATTAACCTAGGCTCACTTTAATCGGAGTTTCCCTTCAGGAAACTACTGTATTAACATTAATATAACCTTCTCCACTATCACAAATCCAACATAACTTGATCCTCTTTCTTCCCAGGACTCGTTTACAAACGCTCTCACAGTTTTAGCACAGGAACTTTGCTAGTTAGCCGGATAATTTAGCTCGTGTAATACCGGATGGCTGAGGATAACCGGACGAAGACACTACGGAGCACAAATTGGGCGCCGGTCTGGCGCGCTGCCGAAAAACTCGGAGCACAAAGAGCATGATCGACTGGATATCGAGTGGAATGGAATTCGTACGAATGTTCCATTTCCTTAGAACAGTCTTTTGTGTAAAAGTTCCAACAAGACATTTGTATGTTTTTAAAATTTGTAGAAAAAATTTATGGAAATTTTATAAAGACAATAAAGCGAGAATAAAAGTGACACCTGTACTTGGTGTACTTGGACTTTTTTCTAAAGAGTATGCCAAAAAAATAGAATTTTTATAAACTGCATATAATATAAACAATTTCTGGAAAGATGTTATCAAATTAGAGAACAATTGAAAAGAGTATCCACACTGAATACAATTTTTGTGGAGAACACATCATGAACTCAATTACCAAGAGAATGGTCGAAGACTATAAAGCAGAAATTGGGCGCCATATTGGCTCACCACCGGAAACCTGCTAGAAGCGAACATAGAGAGAGATGGGAAGAGAGAGAGAGATAGTGTGTGATCGACTGGTTATCGAGCGAAACGGAATTCATACGTCTAATTAGGAATTAGGCTAATGGGCGGAAATTACGAAAGGCAGGATTGGGGTAGCTAGGTTAGGGCGGACGGGGCGAGCGAGAGTGGTCGGGTGTTGGTTGGTCTGTGCGAATCGATCCGTGGCGAAATTCACAGCGGGCTTTGCATTTAGCTTCTTCCTGCGTACACACGCCAACCAGTCAGACTGGGCTTTTCATGCGGCGGAAAATCCCCGGATTATAAGAACAAACAATCGGATACAGCGCTGGCCAACGCGAAAGAGTGAGGTTAGGTTAGGGCCGTGGCGGGAAATATGGCGGCGCATCAATTAGCTTAACGAGCCTCGCCTCGCCAAGGAGTCCGCCGCTAGTTCTTTGGGGGATGGAAAAGTGCCTCGGTGATGTAAGCAGGTTATCGCCACTGTTAACCTTTTCAGGCACGGCAAGACGCTTGTACAGATACATACAAAATTGATGGGTCTTTCGTACAGGAAGAGAAGATTGTCTGGAAACTGAACATAACCATACATATTTATAGGGAAAAGGATAATATATTTATATCCCATTTTTCGTACAATTATATGTCGTTAACAAAATAATCAATAATTTCGATTATTTTTTGTAGTATTCATAACGTACTCTTCTATAAGCCTGTATTTTTTTTATCGAAATTTGATGCTAAAATTAAAAACCGTTTATGTTTTATAGGTTATGTTACTTATGAATAAGTTTTCAAACCCACAAATCTAATCCAAACAAATGCTCCACATCTTTATTAGCATAAACAAAAATAGTTGTTAAAACTATATAAAAATGATAAGACCAAAAGGGCTAAATGTATGATTGGGAGCGTTCTTTATCGGGTTTCCATCGGAGGAGAAATCAAGCGAGCCCTCCACTATTGGTCTACGGCCGTATGCCCAATCGCTTGGAACACCTACTCCTACAGGAGAGCTGTTACGTTCCACCGGCTCTCCTCACACCGTCAACTAACTGACCGTTCAAAGATCAATGCTGATCGATGATCCGGCTTAACGTAACGTGAAGCACAGATAATTCCTACCAAGCACCCTAGCCCGATACAGTTTATCAAGCTGGGTACGATAAACTTGTGGTATCTCTTCTAGCGAATGGATATCCAACAACAACATTGAAATTCTATTTAAAACTTAAGTATATTTAATTTTAGCCCTGTTTTTAATACGTTTTCATACAATTAAACTGCAAAAATTCATACATTTCACATATTTTCGCCGTTTTTAATACTTTTGACAAAGTTAACTTGCATTAACTCCTGAAGAAAGTGATGAAAGAAAAAGGAGGTGAGAATCGGCATGAAACTATCGAGATTAATCCCGGCGGAGGATATCGAAGGCCGACTGGTCGCGGGCTGTCTATTAGCAGGGGCTAATTCCCGGAGAAGCTGGGCGAGCAGTTTAATCCATTAATTAGACCGGTAATCTTGGAACGAGGCTGTTGCCCCGAAGGTGTCTGCGAGAATTCCGAAGGCGACGACTCCCCGTTTAATAATCAGACTTTCTTCACCCTCCTAGTTCAACACCCACCCTTGTACGATTCAGGCAATCCTTCTGGGTTTGCCCGCCTCAATCGAAAGAACATCCCCTGGGAGCAGCTAACTTCGAACTCCCCAGGGATGTCACACAGTCGATGTACACAGAGTATTTGTTTTTTATAAGAGTATTTGTAAAGTACAAATGTTTAAATAAAATTAAGTGGAAGGTCGTAATTGATTTTTTGCTGTTTTTATTGCTGATAATGTTGTAATCAAATATACAATGACAGACACCGGTGGTGCCAATTATTACTATTTTTCGAATTCAATTTTTATAAACATTTAAAAATTAAGACTGTCTAGGCGAAGTTTTTACTGAATTTCGTAAAGACTGCATACAATGTACGGAAAGAGCAATAACCAAAACTCTTGTAAAAACAAGGCAATAAATAAAACTTTAACAAAGAGATCCTAACCTAAAGGGAGGAAAGTTCCTGTTGTCCAATAGATCGGAGACTAGTGACCCAAGGGAAACTTTCACCGGATATCGGTGGAACGAGCAAGTAGTCGGATGTATCGTGGGCTCGTCTGCGATAGAAAAGCACGGCTGGCCCGTTAGCTTTACAGTCGACAGACAGTAGCAAGGAGTTGTCGCAGTATGGTGTCGTGTTCAAGGATCCTTCCAATCTTGGTAGACCCGCTGTGTGTTCCTTCACTGCCAAACTCATTGGGAGTGCAAGCTCGTCCTTCTTCGCTGAGACGACGGTATCCGGCTCACGTGCATTTCAGAGTCTGCTCGGCTAACCCTCCCCCCGGAAACAATTCAATTTACGATCGATCAAACTTTACGACAGCCGCACACTCGCCAGGATTCGGGGATTGCCCGCCGAGTGTCTTCGGCGTCGTCCTTGCGCCCTTTGAGTGGGACGAATGTCGTCGCTGTATGCTACTCGACGGCTTCCTATCACGGTACTGTCGCCCAGAAACACATGGGATGGATATCCGATGGCTATACAGGGTGATTCAGTTGCCTATCAATCATTATCTATGTTTTTCTTTTAAAATATGTTATACGTGTGTGATGAGTATGATAATATATCAAATGCAGAGAAAAGTCGACAAATATTCGTATATAGTTAATTTTATTAGATGACTTATAATTATTATGTACACAGTGGATATTCGACAGTATAATTTATATAATGGGTATGATGATATATTATATATACTATAGTATATTATATACATCATGCATACAATATATTTTTTTATGACACTTTTTTTTTATCATAGATATACATATTGTGTTGTATACATTATGCATTATAATAAAATGTGTATGATAATGCACAATATTATAATGATCTCATTTATATGATAAATTACTATCATAAATTATATAAATAATATATAGTACATCATACATATATTATAATACATAACATAAACAAAAATTATTTTTATTTCGTGCAAAATAATAGATTCAAGTTAGTATTTTATTTTGTGATAATACACAATATTATACATATTATATTATAACATTGTGCATAAAATGCAATGTTATATATAATGTATAAATTGCAGGATAATTTATAATAATTTTATTTATTATGCTAAATTACTAGCATAAATTATATAAATAATATATAGTACATCACACATATATTATAATGTATAATATAAACAAAAATTATTTTCATTTTGTGCAAGATGATAGATTCAAGTCACTATTTTGTCTTGTTATAATGCACAATATTATATTTATTATATTATAGCATTGTGCATACAATGCAAAGTTATATATAATGTATAAGTTGCAGAGATAATTTATAATAATTTTATTTATTTTGCTAAATTACTAGCATAAATTATATAAATAATATATAGTACACCACATATATATTATGATATATAATATAAACAAAAATTATTTTCATTTAGTGCAAGATGATAGATTTAAGTTACTATTTTGTCTTGTGATAATATACAATATTATACATATTATATTATAACATTGTGCATACAATGCAAAGTTATATATAATGTATAAGTTGCAGAGATAATTTATAATAATTTTATTTATTTTGCTAAATTACTAGCATAAATTATATAAATAATATATAGTACATCATACATATATTATAATGTATAATATAAACAAAAATTATTTGTATTTCGTGCAAGATGATAAATTCAAGTCACTATTTTGTCTGATTATTATATAACTTAAGAACTAAATAAAGACATGCAAAATTGGTATAATTGGAGCATCGAAGGTGAATGTTTGGATTCTCAAACGAGGATATCAGCGAGGCCAAGGCCTCGGCCGTGCTTGAAGGCAGCTGCGGCTCTCAGTGCTTGGAAAAATATTGGTTCTCAAGGGTTTAATTGACGTAAATCCAGGAGGCCGAGCGGAAGCACGCCGGAGCGCGGCAGGAGAGAGCTTGTCTGAAAGATAAAAGTAACGTCGATAGCAGAGAGACGCGTCTGCAGGCAGCGCGCACAAAATATCGATTCGCCGGGACGCCGAGTGAGAGGGCTAGAGAGAATGAGAGAGAAAGGCAGAACGCACACACGTGTGCGCGGGAATCGACGCGAAACCAGCCGTCGTCGTCGCCGTCGCTTCCACCAACAATTCTCCACAGGAGGATTTACAATGCCTGCAGTGAGCAACGAAAATATCCGGATCATTGTGCGTCGAAAATTTTATGGTATAACATTTCAATTATTTTGTCTTGGTTACTTTTTTTTTTAAATATTTGTAAAATAAATTATTAAGTCAATTGTATCATTTAAAATGCTTGTCGTGAGCAACGAAAATCTTTGGATAATGGTGGGTGGAAAATATTGTGGCTTGATATTTAAATTGCTTAAAAATATATAAACAATTTAACTATGTTCGTTTATGATGATACATTTATACATTACGATATATTATATCATATGAATTGTATACAGTATAATTCATTCAGAAACAGTTATTTTCTATGGAGTCTGACTATTTTTGTCATATGAAAATAAGGCATTGTTTCCATTTTAACAATGAGTCAACGAACAACATTTGCCAGGGTATATTAAATCAATTGTATAATACCTGCGGTGAATAACAAAAATAATCGAACAATAGTGTCTGGGGAATATTATTGTTTAATATTTCAATTGTTTATAAAGCCTTCGTCAAAGAAAACTTACCAGAATATGTTAAATCAACAGTATAACGCTATAATTAATACAGGAAAAATTATTTCGTATACCGGATATTAATAATAAATTGTAATATTCACACGAAATTTAATATAGTAATATTATTATTAGTAGTAAATTATATATAATCATAATTCTATTTCATTAAATATAATATAATCAACGGGGGATTGTAAAGGTTAGTAAACCCATTCCCAGACAATTATGTTGCATAACTTTATGCAATAATACTTGCTGTGGAATTACTTCGAGCAAATTCATCCAAGTAGAATCCCACTCGCATTGCCACTTGGTTGTACATATTTAGTTGGGTTCCGTGCACGAGAGAGTTCACTTAGTATCATTGGGTATAACTAGCATTAAGGGACCCATTCACGATTAATTATGTTGCATAATAGTTACCGTACTGCATAACATTATGCGAAGCACAATTCCACTTACATTAGCAGTTGATTGCACATGTTTCATTAGATTCTGCATACGAAAGTGTTTACTTTATAACATTGGAAATGACTGGCTCTGTAATATATTCAAAACCTAACCTTAAATCTAATTTACTACAAAAACTTGGAGCTGATTCTCCTTCTGGTTACAAGTGTTTTCTAAGAAAAGTAAAATTAATTCTGAAAAAGGTCTAAAAATGAAAGTGCAAACACTTCTGGATGAGCAAATAGTTTAAACGTGCCATAACCTCAAATTTATATTAGAAAAATGTATTATAGAAACTTATATCTAGTTCTCTTTTTGGCTACAATAGATTTCTAAACGCAGATCGTTGAACATTGTTAAAATGGTTAAATTGAACAATGTAAAGGCTATTAAATTCAACATTGTTGAATAGATGGGTTTCAAAGTGATACAGACTATGCCTCAGGCATTCACAATGCAAACGTGACTCGGACATTTTATCTGTCGCGCAAAAAATATAAAACGATTCGAATGATGTGCAACACGTTGTACAGGATGATTCATTTGCCTTTGAATCTGTATTGTTGTAGCCCAATTTTTATTAATTTATATGTTTGAAATATTACATACATGAACTTATACACCCGAATGTATGATATGTATAATACTATATTATATTATATGCATAATGCAGTCTACTGGAGAGAATATTTTGTTAAATATATTATCTTTTATAACAATAATTTATTTATTCATATTAATTGAGATATATAATTCCTTTAAAAAATGTATATCCGTTATATAATAATTAGGATATATAATTGCCCCAGAAAATATACATATATTGTATAATAACAATGTGCAAAATATTCGAACAGTAAAAAAAATTGTAGCCTTAGCAAAACCATCATATACATTTATATGTACATATTTATAGCAGACACATGTGTATAAATTTATATATTATTTATAAAAATATTTATATATAATATATATTTTGTACATTTATACATAGTCTATATAAATATCTACTAATCTTTTTTTCTAAAAAAAAATATCATAAGTCATGAAACACCCTATGGAACAGCCTGTAGTATCATAAAGACTAGAATCAGCTCATCCACTAAGACTTTGGTGTTAGACATCGATCTGGTATCGAGGACCCAGTGAGATGTGTCATTGGCGAGATCAGGTCGCGCAGGTTCAATGGCCTCCCTGCGGAGGCTCGCTGCCGAGGGAGCAGGTAGACTCGATGTCGTTCTAAACGGTAACTGACAGCACTGAAAATCCTGCTAGACACCCAGCAATTGCATTAGCGACAGAAAGCTTCATCGTTAACGTGTTACGTCCATCCAGAGGAGCACGCTCGCCCGGATATCTTGCGGGCGACGCCATCGTCAACGACGCTATTTCCGGTTGTAAGTGCCGCTCATTAAGGATCCCGACGTGGTTGAAATGGATTACTGCGCGAACCTCGACTTAATTTGCGCTTTATTTCCATCTGTGTATGAATGTGAACGATGTGGGGGAGAGTTTGGAAATATTTCTGTTTAATTGACATTAGTGGATCATTTAGTATTATTCTACGGGAATAGTTGATACTCGCGAAATTGATGATACAATTATTTATGTAGATAGTGAAGGATAAAATACGAGTTATATAATAATACAGTAGAATAAATAACAAATATACTGATAAAGTGATGGGTAACAGTGTCAACTTAGTCTGCCACGACTTACTCCGAATGGAAACTAGTTAGATGACAAAGAACAGATTTTATTGTATTTACATTATATATTTTATGTATACAATAATATATAAGATGCAGAAAAAAATTCAAGAGCCTTATATAATGAAAATTTAAAGCTAAATAATTTAAAACAATATTATATTGTATTTACAATATATAATAGATATACAATACAACGTTATCGAAAATACACAAACCTAATTATAATATATATGTACTATTATAATTATTAAACAAAATTCGTGTATAATTAAAATTGCTAAATAATTTACATTTTCCTTCACGGTTAACGTGTCACGTCCATCGAGAGGAGTACACTCGTCCAGATATCTTGCAGGCAATGCAACCGCGTTGATGACACTATTTCTGGTTGTAAGTGCCGCTCATTAAGAATCCCAATGTGTCTCAAACGGATTACTGCGCCAGGCTCGACGTAATTTGCGCTTTATTTCGACGCGCACACATCGATCCGCGCCGACCTCACTCGGAGCATCCGAACCCGAACGCTAGGTAACCTCCTCGGACCAAGCAACTTGGCAAGGTTAGGGTCGCAAGGATAATTGAGAGGCGAAATTAGTTTCCGGAGATTTTCTTTCAATTAACTTTCCGCCTGCGTCTTCTTGTCGGTTAAAGGCGAAGAGAATTGTTGGGGATGGCTTGGTAAAGTGAATGAAGCGTAATATCGAAACAGGATGCTTAGCCGGCGCAATAAAGTGGGATTTAGAGGTTAGGTGCTCCCTTCGGGAATTTTATGTCACTTTTATAAAGGTGTTTCTAGAGAAAACTTGGAGGCAATAAACGAATTACAATTTTTTAATACGTTACATTATTATAACAAAGTAAATTTGTTATAATAATTCACTTACTTATACAGGGTGTTTCAAGACTATCTTTTGCATTTGAAAAGGAGTAGGAAATTGTATTGTACAATAGAACAAAGATCGTTGCAACAACCTATTATTAGTTTAATTAAATAAAAAACTATTAAAAAAATAAAAGTTCCTTAAAATATTGCAACATTTATTACATAATACAGGGCGTTCCAAGACTATCATAATAATTTATAAAAATAGTAGAAGTTCCTGTTACACGTCGCTAGAAAACTTGTATGAACAAATATAATTACAGCAACCGCAACGAACAGCTAGTAAACTATTTATTAAAGTTCCCTCTACAATCTAGCAAAGCGTAGACAACGAGTAGATAGGTTTCATTTTGGTCAGACTCGCGGTAAAGTTCGGGTTGGAATTGAGTGCTCCCATACTGATTCCGTAGTGGTTGTAATGGTAGATGGTGGAGCGTGGTTTGAAGTAAGGCTGGTGGCTCCTAAGCAAAAAGGGCGAGTGAAAGGTCCGCCGTGCCGGCTCGTATTATCCGCGGTCGTGCAACAATGCTCCCCGAACTCGAGTCACTGAACTCCCTCGATCTACGTATCTCTCTCTCTCAGGACGATATTATTACTGACGAGAAAGCTGGAGAGAGCACATGGGCTACAGGCTGATTCGCTTTCCTTAAAATTACAACTGTTCTACTCTATTTGTTATCAGACGTGAATGTAATTATTCAGTTACATGTCTGGTGTGCGCATAAATTATATAATAATTTTAGTAAATTAACATAGTAATGTATTATTAATTATTATAATTACATGCCTAATGTGTTTATAATATATATAATAATATATTATGTTATATGTATGATTTAATTAGCTGTTGGGAAAATATTTGATCAAGTAACAACGTCAACTTACTTTGCCACGACTTACTCCGAATAGTAAATATCGTGTCAAAGAAAATATTTTACTATATAATATATACAATACAGTGACAAATTTAGACACATTAATATACAACGAAAATTATCATAAAATTTATAATTGTCCTATAAATAACAATTTAAAATCGACAGGAGTGTTTCAAAGGTGATTGAATCAGCCTGTACACTCTTACGGGTGAAATCGGTCGGGAAGTTGGGGAAAAATGTCGCGGTAAAGACCCACTTCCGGCAGGCTCGCCAACTCTTTTTCTCGGGCGCCCGCGCGCGCGCGCGCGCGCGCGCCACCACCACGAAAGAGGTGCTGGGGAGAAACGTCGGTGGGAATTAGGTTCAGCGTCGAATAAAACAAGCGGACGCTCAGTAAAAAAGGCCTTCAGCGATTACTTTACGGTCAGAGCGCGCGCTCCTAGACAGAGTGGCGTGAACATTTTTTTTCTCTTCGCCGAGGAGAACACAGAGTGCTGCAGTAATATAATGTTTTATATGATGTCTAAAATACAGACAAGAACTTGAAAATGTTTTTATATTATTAAAATTATTAGAAAATTTATAATTAATCTCTATAAAATATGGGTTGTATAATAATACACCATAATAAATAATAAAAACGCTAATAAAATAGCTTGTTGGAAGGAATGTTTTATTACGTTTTAGTGTTAACGTACAATACGTTCGTAACATATTATATTATATATTTTAAATGCATACAAAAATATATAAGATGTAGAGAAAAATGTCAACTTTTGTCTATAATGAAAATAACTGTATAACTATTATACACCTCATATAATAATAAATAAGATACATATTAATAAATTAGTGTACTAAAAAATACATTTCATTGTGTTATATTATATTCATATTTTGGACATATAAAAACGGAAAAATATTCGTTGTATAACAAAAAATTAGCCGATAATTTATAATTACCCTTTACACAGCAATCTATCGCAGAGCGGCACAAAAAAGGGCGATGAGCGATTATTTTACGGTGAGAGCGCGTCGCTCCTAGACAGAGTGGCGTGAACATTTTTTTCACCAAGGAACGCAGAGAGCGCCGCGCGGCACTCGAGTGACTTAATCCGTTTTCACCGGCGCGCGCCCCAGTTTCCCGATTTTGTTCCCCGCCTGCTTTTTCTTTTTTGTTCCCTCGGTCTCGCGTCTACTTCTTGTCGCCCTGTCCAAATCTTGACGCTCCATTGTGGACCTGCGACCTGATTACGTGAGAATTCATGCATCGCCGGTTTCGGCTTGGCACGCGGTGATTTAGTGTTACAGAATTGAACGTTCGGTATAACATGTTATATATTTGCAGGGAATTTAATTGTATGTTTTTCGAAGGGACTGAATTATTATTCGAGAGTATTTTTACCTTTTAATATTATTGTGAAATAAAATAAATTTACTTAAATATTATCGCGGAATAAAATAAAATAATAGAGCCATGTTCAATAAAAATAACGTTTTATTAACGTAGTATTTATCGGGAATTGTTACACCTTTTTGAATGCTCGACCAAAGTTGCGTATTTCTTTATTGGAATATTTTTAATTGGCAAAGAGTTTAATAATTCGCAATTTCTCTTTTATACAGTTACACGCAACATTAAACCTTGCATATGTAAACAATAAAAATATAATATCTTTATATATGCATTTTCATATAAAAGATAAACAATGCTTTGTATTTTTAAATTCATTTTATTAATCTTTTATTAACACACGAATACAATATATTATGCTTTTACTTTTAAATGTACACGCTTTCATTCTGCAGAATAAATTGCCAGTAACATTTAAAACAGCTTCTATTAATTTTGCGTAACACAACTGGGATTTCCTGCAAACGACTTTCTTAGCAGAAGTGATAGTTAAAGAAGATGCAAGAGAGGCGAAGAGAAGTGAAGAGGAGATGTGCGGCCCTGTAGCCGTGACCCGAGCGCCCACATTTCCTCGCCTTTAACGTAATGTTGTTCTCTGTGACTCGCGTCTCCTCCTCGGGCAGAAATGTGCCGGCCAGGAGAAGAGTTCTTCTCTTTTACTGTGCTGCGCACAGTAGCACACCATTACTTGCCACTGTAACTGTACATTTGATTTCAGTTCAGATCTGTATCGATATATATCGATATAAATCGTTATACAAAAAGACAAATTTAAGATTTGTATCAAATATTAAGTATCAAAACAACAAACAAATATCATTAATATAATTGGTGAGAAATACACTCACAATAATTTTATAAATATCAGACAACCCCTAAGAAAATTTTATACACCACGACAACTTTATGTTGTTTACAGCAAGGAAAAAGTTCGTCGATATTTAATCCAACAACGTAATTAATTTTACGAATCGATAGTTAATAATACTTTTTATTCGTCTCAAATATGTCAAACAACCCCTCCCCAAAAAAAGTTGTATACCACTACAACTCACTTGACGTTGTTTATGGCAAGGAAAAAGCTCGTTAATATTTAACGAAGCAACCACGCAATTTACTTCATGAATGGTCAATTCATCTTTTTTATTCGTCATAAACATGTCAAACAACACCTCAAAAAAGTTGTATACCACAACTGGTTTATTGTTGTTTATGAATGCTTAATTAATAATCTCTTCTATTCGTCATAATACATGTCTGATGAACTACTAAATATACGTCAAGTAATGCGCATAAAGGTGTTAGAACTCGACAACTTGCTTAACAACAGTGTTTCTCCAGCGTGAAAAAGGCTGTTAAGGATTTTCCCCGAGAAATGACCCCGTTATTCCGACAGGACTGGGATCGGGAGAACCAGAACCGGCGGCGTCGAATTAACTCGCTGCGGTTTGCAACTCGACACGCACTTGCGCAAACATGAAAACCGGAGCTTGTGTCGCTCGATCGCACTGCTCGCCGCGCTGCGGCAACCGCGACGGCGTCCAAGAAAAAATCCCCGGTTATTTTATCGCTCCGATTGTCCTCGTTTAAGCTAGCTGCCGGGTAAAACAACTTTTCTTATTATTTACATGACAAGTTTTGTGAGGCATTCAAGAGATTATTAATTAATGTACAATTATGTTTTTAATTATGGTTGGAAACATTTTTTGTAGGTTTTCTAACAAAAATTGATAGAATTGATAAATGTTAAATAATTATAATTCAAGAGAAATGAAATAACTATTGTTTAATTATGTCAATATTATTTAATGATTATTAAGAGAAACTTTTATTCGTAAAGTGCAAATAGCACATTTTACCCAGGATCGCGAAAAGCCGGATTTTTGAAGGTTTTGATTTTTCACGGCGTGGATTCTGCATTCAAAAATCTGAAAAAATTATACAATATGCACCTTATGAGCAGAAGTGTCCACGATTTTTCTCAAAATTTTATACTCATTAGTATAAAAGATATTAAGCACAAACGCAATTTTGCCATTTTTAGCCGCAGTCACAGTGACAACTTGTGATATAAATATTAATAATAAGTAAAGAATAATATATAAAATGATAGACAAGTGGCCAAACATTTTCGTCATTCACTATATGCATAAACCCAGATAAAAGCATCAATGAGACAGCATGAAAGACATTATACTTGACTCATCCACCAGTTTCCACAACAACCACTTTAATCGTCGGACTCGACAAGTGCAACAATTCTCAGCGACCGAGCAAAAAATCGGCGCGCTGACAATGAGAAGACTAGCGACGCTCGCCGGGAAGCAAAGCGTAGAGCCGGCTGGGAGTCCTTTAAAGCGACGAGAGCGCCGCTGAGAGCAGCCACTTTTCCGGATATAGGATCGAGCGTCACGGCGGGTATAAAGGAAATCGAGGAGGCGGCGGAGGAGGAGGAACGTCTGGCGGGCGAGAATCGCCTGGAGTAAAAGCGATTACTCGATCGAACACTACCTCCAGAGTCCTCCAAGTAAAACTTCCTGGCTTCCCACTTGCTCGCGGCGCACTCTCGTCGATGGGAAATGTAAGTCGCCGCTCGGAAAATTCTCGGAATATTATTTTATCCGTAAAGTATATAATATAATTTATAAATCATATAACATGATATATAAAATACGGAAAACAGTTTTGAAATATTCACGATCGTCAGTTTCGTTGCTTCAGTTAATTTATTTCATTTAATAAATATAAAATAGGCACGCGTAAAATTAAAAGCAGAATTAAAACTATAAAAGTGCATCCTTTACTAATCTCAATTAAGGTTAGGTGCGCAGAAAGTAGTTTTTACACGCACCATAGGCTTTCGTAAACGCGCAATTTAATCGTTATGAATGGTTGAATGACTTACTTAACATTTATTCATACTAGCTACTCATTTTTGTATATTCAATCTCTACCAAAGAAATTAATGTTCTCTTAAAAACAATCCTTTCTTCTACAAGAAAATAAATTTCCATTCACAAAGAAGAGTATTTTCCTTTAAGGAAATTTTTTCCAAGAACCCTGAGTATGCGAGTTCTTCTTTCATCCACTGTTATATAAAAACGAACGTCAACTAGAGCCGTCCAGCATAAAGGGGATTTTCTTTCCTGTCAGTCTATCAAGGCACAAGCGAAAGAAAAGGCAGAGGGCCGGTGATACACGCGAGTACAATAACTGGTACGCCGGCATTAATTTAGGTTCCATCTTCCGCCGGCGTGGCGCGCGCGGCCGACTCAAAGGCGCCCGGGCATTTCCTTTGTATTCAAATGGCAATGACTAATAAGCGCAGCCGGAGTTCTCTTTCGGTGCCTTTTGCACCGGGCTGCATTAAATGAAACCCGTATCGTTTAATCCTGACGTCCACCGGCGAAAGGTCTTCTCGGCCACCGGAAATTGCAGTATCTTGCATGCCGAGTTCCTCGAACCTTATTACTCCAACATGCACACTACAGAGACACACAGAAGTTGTGTTTCCCATTAAAATATATCATACAAATCTGTATAAATAAATATTTTTAACGCTAGTAATAGTATTATGACTTGGCATTTAAGTTGTTTATGAAGTAACCGTATTGGTTATTTTTTTAACAATGGATTTCAAACATTTAATTTAATATATGGTAGTTAACAATGTAGTTAACAAAAATATATTATTCATCACCGAAAAAGTGATAATACATTATACAATAAAAATTGACGCACCAAAAATACCTTCTTTTCAAGTAACAAAAATATTCCCATAAACAAATAAAAGATACAAAATAATTCTCGACAACCGGAAATTACAGCCCCTCGAATCTTATTACCTTCGCAGAGAGACACATAACTTTGTTTCTCATTAAAATATGACATAAGCGGGTGAATCAGAGAATCTGTCGGGAACAGAAGGTGAAGCTTGAGGTCAAAGGCCTTCCGGAGAGCATGCACGCCATCTCATCCCGCACGTTCACAGTCTCATTAGGGTGGTTCGGCTTCAATTCCATTTCGGCGGCAGCCTCAAGGTGTCTACGCACTTGCTAACTCGGTTTCCACCCTAATTTCGTTAAGATCCTTCCGGCTATGGTTGCGGGACAAGCGGGGGTCGAATTTGAAGGAATCTGGAGGTGCGGTGGCTTTTTCCAAGTTAATAAAGTGGAATAAAAATTGGTCTCGGTGATGATAGTCTGTTCTATCTAATAAACTAATGGTCTATGATACTGGAATTATTAATTCGTTAAACAGAATTCGTTTAATATTTGTTTTTAAAACGGTTTATTTGTGTACATGTATTGATAGTTGATTGTATAAATCGTGTTTCCTTTTTTTATCAATTTTATTTCGTGATTACATAAATATATATTTCTTTTTCAAATAATGTTTTTGAAAACAAATCATTGTTATTCCTCCGGTAGAAACAAGTATCGATTAGTATTCAGTAATTCCAATTTTGAGAATATATTGTAACTGTGACCTATATTTAAAATCAGTTTACAGTCATACCTAACCTACAAATCTCTGAAAATTGACAAAGAAATGTATGAAAAATATAAACACAAGTGTTATAAACACGTTCTTTTATGAACAAAACTAAATTGAATTATGAGTTGCTGGAAAATAAAATTATTGTACATGTATAGTACATATACATTTGTTTCTTGAACAACACGATTTCGAAAACCAGTCAGATATAGGTTAGTTTTCAGTAATTCTTCACTCAGCAATCGTCAACAATCATATTCCCTATTTTCAATAAACGAATATTAAAATTCACATAAATACACAACAGTCTCTAGAATAACATTTTCCGGAAACAAGTGAGGAATAGGTTAGGTTCCGATAATTTCAGTGTTAACCAAAGGTGTGGGTTGGGCAGTGGGCTCTGCGAGCGTGCAATAATTCGATGAAGAATTTCGAGGCGGGGTTTCGATATGATTAGTCCATTAGCGTGCGCGTTAACGCGATTTCGCTGGCGGAAGGGCCGGGATCTTATTACCCGATGGATTAACCGAAGGTTACCTCTTACCCGGCGGCGCAAGAGGTCGACCACCCCTTGCAACTCTTCGAACCAACTTCATTAAAGCCTGTGATTAGGATTGCAGAAAAATGAATCAACGAACGGGGCCTCTAAACTTTGCCCGAGGGTAAAGTTACGTAACGATTAGAGAGTAACAACATATTTTGTTATATACAGGACGATTCAATTGCCATTAAATTATAACTGTTGTACCTCATTTTTTTTATCAGGTTTGATGATTTATAAAGTGGCAGGTTGCTATAAATAAATAAGACAGATGTAAAAATTTCCCCTGTCTTAAAAGGTTATGTTGACACAATTGCGTATTACAACCAACAAAACCATACTCAATGCTCAAAATATCCAAATAAATAAAACAGTGGTAGACATTTCTTCTATCTTAGAAGGTTATGTTGACACAATTGCGTATTACAACCAACGAAACCATATTCAATACTCAAAATATCCAAATAAATAAAACAGTGGTAGATATTTCTTCTATCTTAGAAGGTTATGTTGACACAATTGCGTATTACAACCAACGAAACCATATTCAATACTCAAAATATCCAAATAAATAAAACAGTGGTAGACATTTCTTCTATCTTGTGAGGTTATGTTGACACAATTCCGTATTACAACGAACAAAGCCACCCTTAATACCCGAAACAGCAAAACAAACAACACAAATGGTAGAAATTGCTCGAGCAACCACAAATGGGACAACCGGGCTAATTCGACGAAGTGGCAGATTGGGAATCCAGATTTCCGATTGTCCCGTTGGACTGGATAAATGGAGTCCGGGGTGATCGGGCACTCCCGATCGACTGGTGAGGAACCGCTCGTCCATCTGGCATCCTTTTAACGAATATCTCGTCGTTTCTCTCTGTCCCTCTCTCTCTCTCTCTCTCTTTCTCTACGGGTCAACGAACCCGCTCGAGGCTTCTATTATCCTAGCCATTTTCGCCCGCGAGAGGATACCGAGGCCGGGATTAAAGCCTTTTTACTTTTTACTCGCCACTCTCGCCTACCTTTCCACGATGGATCCCCGCTATCTGATAACTGCGGATCGGTACTCTTGAATTTAAGTGCACCTTAAATTCATTCGCTGGGAGATCTCTATCGGCACAACCGCCGATGCAAATCGAAATACTTGTTCGAAAATATTTTGGGACTTGTTTATTATTAACATTATGATTTAATGTTGTTGACGAATATTTTATTTGAAAATCTTACAGCGATTGTATAATAATAATTGATAAAGTAAACAATGCCTTATTTTCTGGTGAAAAATATATTTTGGATGTTGTTTGTTAGTAATATTATAACGAAGGTATGTAATTGCCGATGCAAATCGAAATACTTGTTCGAAAATATTTTGGGACTTGTTTATTATTAACATTATGATTTAATGTTGTTAATGAATATTTTATTTGAAAATCTTACAGCGATTGTATAATAATAATTGATGAAGTAAACAATGCCTTATTTTCTGGTGAAAAGTATATTTTGGGTGTTGTTTGTTAGTAATATTATAACGAAGGTATGTAATTGCCGATGCAAATCGAAATACTTGTTCCAATATATTTTGAGACTTGTTTATTATTAACATTATGATTTAATGTTGTTAATGAATATTTTATTTGAAAATCTTACAGCGATTGTATAATAATAATTGATGAAGTAAACAATGCCTTATTTTCTGGTGAAAAATATATTTTGGTTGTTGTTTGTTAGTAATATTATAACGAAGGTATGTAATTGATCAAGTCAATAATGGTGTATTTTCAAGTGACAAAACCAATCGAATATATAATCTCGAAACAGAAAATACACCGAACGCTGCAAATATAAAAATCCCAGTATCAAAAACAATTCACGCTATAGCTGCAGTGCGACTAACGCAATAAACTTGCATAAACTAATGCAATAAACTATTCCACTCGAATATCCCGTATTTTTGTTTACAACTGTGCCGTTGGTTTTTTTTAAATCTCGATTTTTGATGATTAAAAAATGGCAAAAAAAAGTGGAAAATACACGAACGGAAATACGTTTTACCACATCATTTCGAAGGCGAAAAAAAAAGTGGCTTTGGGGGGGGGGAGATACGCGCATATGCGGACGCGGCGATCGAGCTTAACCAACCGCAACGCGCGCCCGTTCCCCGACAAATTTATCCAATCTGCCTTGGTAAACAAAGAGGCAATCACCAGGCCGAGCTTTCGTGGGCAGCCACCATCATCGAGCAGGCTCTGCCTGTCCGCGGCTCCCCTGGATAAATATAACGGGCACTGCCGATTAATCACGCCGAAACTTTCGTGACTTCGGTTCCTGTGGAACTACGCCAGTCCGCTAAAACAGTTCAGCAAATATAGCGCAAGGTTGGCTAAATTGCACCAGTTTTACTGGTAAGTTTTATTACGCAAAGTTAAAGAAGAATATTTTCAGATTTTTAGGTTATAGTAACCTAGTGTTTTGCTTTTCTTGGGTAATTTTTTGGCAATTTTAGTAAATCAGGATCTTATTGAAAAGAATTAATTTTGCAGACCTTCATTTGAGCGAGTTTCCGAAATTGCACACCAGGTTGTTTAAATTGCAGTGCAATTTAAAATGATTACTTTAAAATGGGTGGAAACAGCACACTAAATAATCTAATAGTTTTTTCGTAAAACGAGAGAGATATTTTGATTAAAAGAGACACTGTAAAACTCGCAAAAGTGGTTTGCAATATTTTATTAACAATATAAAATCTCACATTGTTAGAGAAAATAACCAAGGTTACATTATAAACAATTAAAAATAAGGCATTATCTCCTTTATCATTTATTCTTAAATAATATGACTTTTTTAAATAAATTATACATCTTCCCTACCAACATTAAATCACTCATTGCTTCAAAAAAACAATCTTAATTTATTAAACTGACTTTATAAGAACATTAAATCAACAACAAAATAGCATCCTAAAATAGTTGGTAATCATTGTAGGTCTCTCCGACTCGTGTAATTCCAAGAACAAATGGTTTCCGCTGACGTCGACTTATTTAGCGGGTGGGAGTTTATCGTAATCGATTGCTAGCGCCTAGTGCCTTTAATTGCAGTATAAATTTCGCGCGTGCTCCGCAATGGCCCGCTGAATTTGCGAGAAAGTGGCAGGGTTGAACGAGGGTGGCGCCAGAAGACGCTGCTGCGGCGCGCAAGGAGCTGGTGATATGCTTAACCATTTTGCCTAGGACTAACAAAGCTTTCGCTGAATTGCACGAACATCATGTACATTAAATTTGCACTCCAGATATTTTTGGTTTAAAATTTATTAGTGTAAGTCTTTGAAAATGTCGGTACTGAAAGTGTACAGTATTTGTTAACATTTAGGTGAGAATATATACACAATGGCTAAAAAAGTATTTGCATATCCAGTGTTTTTAGAATAAATTTTCTTGAAAAAAAAAGCCGAGTCCTGTTAGGGAATTTATTTGATCCTAAGAAGGGCATTTTCCGGTTTAAGAGCATGTAGTTTTTTTATCCACTTTTTATAAAAGTATTAGTGAAAATAGTGTGGTTTATTTGCTGTTGAATTGCGACTGCAATTAAATTACCTAATAATTCTAATTATATATATCTCTAAGATAACTAAGAAATCAAATTTCAAAAATCCCTGCGCATATTAAGGAACATACTAACCTCAAAACACGCGTTCATAAAAATATGACATTTATTATATAAAGCAATTATTTATATTTTCAACAAATGGAGACATTTTCGCCTCTTTTTCGATGTAACTGACACATAAGACCCCTTAAAGGGTAAGTGGACAGGCTACAAAAGTGGGCTCAACTAGTCCATCCAGGACCATCGACCCCTGCATTCGACGTTCGATGATCTCTCCGAGATTTTCAAGTCCCCTCTAATATTAGAGTGCAGCTTTATTTCTCTCTGCACCAGCGATACGCATTGCGTAACCGATGGCGCCGCATCGATGTGACACCTGACCACTCCGTCCAGGAGGGTCGATCGACACGCAGGAGCTATCGACCACTGACCCACATTCGAGCTCGCATCCCTGCTGGATTAATATCGAGAGCATTTGTGACTTGGAATTATATTGGGAATAAAATACAGTTATTTCCACTTTTAATCATAACCAGGAAAATAACTAGCGGTTTTATTATTCGTTTATTGGGAGGATTTATAAGTCAAGCTAGGTTAGGTGTACCACTTGTGAGTCATAACTACATTAGGAATGAAATACAGTTGAGGTCTACACTGTATCATAACTACGGAGATAGCTGGCACTGTTATTTATTGGTTATTGTGAGGATTTATGAGTAAAGTTAGGTTAAGCGTGCCATTTGGGGATACAGTTAGGTTAAGTGTACCATTTGTGAATCAAAAATTCAAGCACTTTAACTCATAATTTAACACAACTAAAGCATAGAACTTTCAGCGTCACAATTATATATAAACAAACATAATAAGAAAATTGATTCCTAACCTTAAAATACAAAGATAGCTGCACTAATTTTATAAATTAAACTGAAAGAATTTCTGAATCACACATGCCACACCTAACTTCCACTGTCCTAACCTCACTTCTACATTTTACCATAACCACAGAAATAATTTCGCGCAGTGTCCATGTGACATCTGACCACTCAGTGCAGGAGAGTGGATCGACATACGCAGGAGCTATCGACCACTGCCCCAGATTCGAGCTGGCATCCCTGCTGGATTAATATCGAGAGCAGCGAGTGCCCCAGCGTGTATCGGCCTCTCCAAATGACACCGGAGCACCTCCTCTCCACTAATTATTCCTAATGACCTTTTTTCAACCTCCTTTTCTTCCGGCTCCTCCATCACCTCTCCGGGTGGATCAAATACTTTTTGCCTCCGGGGAGAAAAATACCTGATCAATCTGGTTCGAGTAGGGAATCCTGTCAGGAGGGTTGATTCAAGGGGAATTCCGAAATCAGCCTCCCTTTCATTGGCAAAAGAAAGCGGGAAGTAGGAGAAAAAAGTAAAAATACATATAAAGTTTCTATACAGGGTGATTCATCTGCCGTTGAATCAGCTGTGCAGTCAGTTATATACAAGATATCTATAAATTAATAAATAATCTTAATTACACCCAAACGTTTCCTAACCCTTCTCTGCATCCTACATATTATAACATAACCTAAAATAGGGAATATAACATAATATAGTAAAACATTTATTTTCTCTCGCGAGTTATATTATACATACGATAGAATGTATTATTACTAATATTAATATACATCAATCATGTAAATATATAACTACATACAGGTCTGTTCAAAAAACGGGGTACCCCAGTTTCGATTGAAAGGCAACTGAAACACCATGCATAGATCTTCGTGGGTGGTTTCCGGGTAATAGTTGAGGGAATAATTGGGTAGTACGAGTGGCAATCGAAGGGACTAATCGAATATCAATTGTACCGTTGGCACGTGCCTCTTGTAATTGCTCTGCCTATTAGCCACTGACCCGAATACCCAGCTGACCAGCCTCTATTTTGACGAGATGGATGCCGGACACTCGATCCCACAGTTCCATATTGCTGACAGTGTCCACTTTAACCCTTTCGATACTGCCGAATTTGCCGGAAGAGCACTGTATCCGGTCTATAGGATGAATCATTTGTCTTTCAATTGCAGTTTTTCGGTAAAAACCGTATGGAAGATAATTAACAATTATTTAGCCATTTTTAATTCACAAATGCTTTCTAAATATTTTATTGTATATATTATAATACGTATAATGTAATATAATAAATATTTTTCTTCTTTGTGTTGCTACTCTTCATTCGGAGTAAGTCGTGGCGAAATAAGTTGGCGCTAATATTTCGTAAAATATTAATTTACTGTATTCTATCATATACATTATATATACAATATAAAACAAGCATTTGTGTGTATTTAAATTTACTAGATAATTTATAATTATCCTGGAAATAGCATTGTGGTTGGTGATTTAAAGGCAACTGAAAGACCCTGTAGAAATAGAGGGTTCGCCAGAAAACCTATATTGGTCCTTCCTAGAGAAAGAGTTAATCCGGCGATTCCTCTTCTCGGAAGTTACAGTCGCCGGCAATAAAACCCGTGTGCTATCGACCTTTATTTATCGACTGCGCCAACTCTTTCTTCTTCGTTGCCAAATATAACGAAGTTCAGAAGCAAGTTTGCTCTTTAAACTTGCAGGAGATCGAACTTGGTCGATTAAAGGAACACAGTGAATTATTCGGGATCAAGCGAATATCGGATACTAGCTGAGAGAAACGATGGAACGTGCCCAGGAATTATTTATCGACCAACTATCTCCGGCTCGACGATTGCACTGACCTCGGATAACTCGGTTAGTTTTTTAAACAGTTGGGAATTTGAAATGGCAGAACTGCTTGAAAGTTATAACAATAGAGCGGTGGGAACATATTGTTTAACTATCTTTGGTGGATTTACTGTAAATGTAAGTAGATGTTACTGGAAACCGAATTCTCATTTCGACAGGTTTAAAAATAATTACAGTAAAAATTAAAAGGATTACAAAAATTAAATGATGTTAGAATTAATAATTATAATACCAATTCATAAACTATTTATGGTGAATTTATTATAGTAGTACTTCTGTTATTTAATACATCGTCACAGAATATATATCACTATAAATTTCCATACAAAACGAGTATTAGAATATTTCACAGTAAAATGTTCGGTCCAATTTCTGTTGTCGACGTTCCACACGGATGGAAGCCAACTTTTCCAAACCCTAACTTGCTCCAACCACAAAATGATTTTCCGGGCGCCAACCACCGCCGGCAATTTAAAGTTTAAAGTTAGAATCGGTAATGCAACATTTGGGGTGGGGTGGCGTGCAAGAATATTGTGTTTGGCGATAAACCGTTTAGAAGGACTAATTTCGAGGTTAGAAGTTGGGCGAAACAGTGATGGCGGTAAAGTCCGGTGGTGGCGCTGATCTAGCATCATGGCGGATCAGAATTCCCGCCTAGGTGGATCGGAGGGCAGATTATGCGAATTAATTCGTGAACGAGCGAACTCAGGACTTCTTATCTCCGGTGCAGGGCAGCCAACTTAACGAAGTCTTCTTCATTGCTTTTCTTTCGCACGCCCGACCACCTTGGCTGACCTTATTAACGAGAGTTCACTCTCTCTCGACGATCATCCAGCTACTGGTGGCGCTCTCCCGTGGCGGGCTGCATTTTTTTCCTCGTCGCGTAATTAATGGCCCTGCTTTGCCTAATGTTATGCTGAGATTCGGAAAAACGTACGGCGCCCACGCGAGCAGCCTCGATCGATGAGGAATTCTCTTATCAAAGCTCACCCACCTCGGCACCGACTAATTTTCTCTTCAGACACGAAAGCTCTGGGGTAGTAGAAAATAGATGGATTAAATATTAGAATCACGAACAACTTCCTTTGTATTTTTATTTATTAAAGAATATTTTAGTAATAAAGAGATATTAAATATAGAAAGGGATAATCATCTGGAATAATATAACTTGAAATTGATGAACAAGTAAGATAAATTGACGTATTTACTTGGTACGAAGAATAAAAACAGTCACTAAAAAGTTGAATTTAGTTATTACAACTGAGTTTTTCTTATAAATACCTTCGCACAAATAGCACGTCATTCTTACGAAAGCACTTTACCACTAAAATACTGTTCCGCACCCTCTAATTTCATCTTTCGTGATTAATTCTTATTTACTTTGGGCCAACTTTCCCCACCGTCTCGTCGAATTACTTTTTCCCAGCTGCCAATCGTTGGGATTCCACTTTCCGGGCTTTTTTCTCAGTCGATTACACAGCATATCGAAGTATTGGGGTTGTCTCGTATAGGGTGAGAATGATAGAAGGGGATGTTAAGGTTAAGGTGGTTCGCTCGTCTATAAAAAGCTGGGAGGGAGACTCATTAACTATCTCGAAGATTGAATGACTGTCAGCGAGCGATCGAAGAGGAATCACAGAAAAAGGGGCCAAGGAAGATTAAGTTAACCTGCAAATCAATCTTTTTCATGATTGAACAAAATTATTAAACCTTGAAACTATAACAGTTTGACAAACTTGTTGGTTATGAAGGATAGGTTAGGAAACTCAACATGTTCTGCCATCTGGCAGTCTAAAAATGAACTAAAACTAACAATTTTTTCTCCTCTGTAGAATTATCATTCGGGTAAATTATAAGCTATAAAATATTGCAATATTTATTACTTATACAGGATGTTTAAAAAATAACTCCATATTTTTAAAAGGAATAAGAAACCGAGCGCTCTTATAATAATTTAATATTATTATCCAGGCATATTCTAACTTATAAAACACTACAATATTTATTACTTATACAGGGTGTTTCAAGAATCACACAAAATTGAAAAAGAATGAGAGTTATACGCCATTAAAAAAAATTTCCAACAACTTATTGTTCTTAAAATTAAATTAATGTTAACTTACACACGAAATATTTCTCAAGCAAAGCCAAATAGAACAGCTGGAAAGAAATAAAAAAAAATATGAATGATTGACGTGCGACCTTGCCCTCACAGCTGGAGCACCTCCTTCCAGTCTTTCAGTGGTTTCCTTCAGGAAGAGAAAAGGCCTTCGGGATCTGTGGTTTGAAGCTCACCCTTCTCGTAATTCCACCGAGCCACCGTCCAAGCAGAAATACCGAAATTATAAGGGCGACTGAATGCCGGAAATTAAAAGGTACACGGAAATGCCCGCTCCGAATGACTCTTTGATGTCTTCGAATAGCAGCCTCTAATTCGAGAACGTCATCAGGAACCCCCCACCCTTCCTCCCCTTTCTCGCTAATGAGCGTCGAAATTTCTTCCGAATTTGTTAGCCCGGAAAAGTTGCGCTACGAAATTCCAGCTTAATAATCGGCCGACGACTCCTCCGCATGGTTTCTGCGTTTACTGACTGGTTCGAGAGGAATTTCAAGCAAATGGAAATAGTTTTCAGTGGTTTCTTTTTTGGAATTTTTACCCTGAAAATGTTGTAATCCGAAATTGCAGCTTAGTAATGAGGCTCCGTGTCATTTGCATGAGTGCTGCATTTAATGAGTGAATCGATGGAAATTCCAATTGAATGTTAATGAGATGCAATGCTGAATGATAAAGTTGAGGAGTAAGAAGTAAAAGTACTTCCGGATTTCTTTCGATTTTTTTTTTAATTTGGCTCGAAAAGTGTATGTTCGAAATTTTACCTTGAAATTCTGGCGATTATCTTTCGCAATGGTTTTTCTACATTTAAAGTATTTATTCAGTACAAAAAAAATTTACATAAATCGATACAGTCAATAATTATAAATATTTTTTGTAGTATTCATAATAGACAAAGGTAGTTTTTAATCGAAAGAATCTGCCTTTATTATTAATGCAATTATTTATAACAAGGTACCAATTATTAAAAAAGTTGTATCGTTTCCAGTACGAAAAAACATCTCTGAATACAAGTTAGTGACTAGTTCGAAATCCAAGCGAAGCGAAGCAGTGATGAATGATAAGATGATGGGAAAGTCGAACATAGAAAGTGCTTTAGAAACTTCTTCGAAATTACTTTCGAATTTCTTGACCTCACAAACTTGAAGTCCGAAACCACAGCTTAATAATCAGGCAACTTATCTTTCAAGTTCTGCATTCAGTGATTGGTTCGAACGGAACTCCAACTTGAAGTTTGCAGTCGCGAATAATAAGGTAGCAAAGTTGAGAATAGGAATGCTTCTCAATTTCTTCGACCGAAATTGTCGAAGTTTGAAATTCCACTTCGATTATCAGGCATGCAATCGTTTGCTCTAGTTCGAATATAATGACTGATTCATATGCAGTGATGAATAATAACATAGTACTTAAAAAACCAGATATAAAAATAGACACATTAACATTTTTCTTAAGTAGAAAATAGAAATAGTTCTCAATTTGCTCGAAATTCCAATGAAATTCCAAATTCTAAAATTGTAGTAATAAATGATAAAAACCGAAGTGTAGAAAATGATACATTAAAATTGTTATTACTTAGAAATAATCTAAAACAGTAACTCATATTTAACTTGATGAACCAGACAAACAAATCAAAAATAATAATACTTTCATATTCCTGACTCCAAAATTGTACTTCAATAATTACGCATCGTATTTTTCACTCTTGTTTTAAATGCTGTGACTGATTCGAGTGGAATTCCAAATTGGAAGCTAAACGTTGCCAGTTTCAGTGATGAATGATACAACAGGAAAATCTAAAATAGAAACACTCGTACTTCGTAGTAAAGCGTACTCCAGGATAAAACGGTCTCTCGCAATTCTGGAGAGTGGAATCTCAATCGCATTACTAATAATTGCATTGAACATTCTCGGCTGACCTGTTTTCCGCGCGAGTCACTCTGCTTCTGAGTTAATCCGATATCAATAATTCGTTTCACCGAAATTCAATCTTCCCAACATAACTCATCTAATTCTACGCTTCGATAAATACATTGGCAATGAAATACAGTTGTGAAAATAACTGTGAAACTAGCAGGCACTTATTTATTGCTTATTGTGAGAGTGTATGATTGAAGCTAGGTTAGGTGTACGATTTTTTACTGATAAATATATTGAGAATAAAATACAATTCGTTTCTACTTTTAATCGTAAGCATAAAACTAGCAGGCATTTTATTTATTGCTTATGGCGAGAGTTTATGAATACCGCTAGGTTAGGTGTACTATTTATGACTCGGGAATTCGTTCACTTTAACTTGTAGTTTGACACAACTAAAGCATACAATTTATTGTTATTGCTATAGGAACTTTGAACAACACAATAACATATAAACAAAAATAGTAGGAGAATCCTAACCTGAAAACAGGAAAATATTCGTCCACTAATTTTAGACATTAGAACGGATATATGATTCAAGAATAGTGCACGTAACCTTGCTTTACTTCCAAACCCTCCAAATAAGCGACGAATCAAACTCCCAGCTATTTTCAAGGTTATAATAAAAAGCAGAAATCAACTTTATTTCATGTCTGACGTATTTATGAGTCATAAATGGTACCTAACCTAGCTTTGCCGTCAAGACCTTCCCAATAAGCAATGAATAAAACTGCCAGCTATTTTCATGGTTATCATAAAAAGAAGAAATCAACTGAGCAGACGTTCCGAGCTCTCGAAGGTTAATTGGATCGATCACAGTCCTTGAAGGGTGGGCGGGGGGGTCCTTTGAAGAAGCCGAAGGAATCTCTGGAAGAATCGAAGCGATTCTTCCAGCATCCAAAGATTCATCCAGGAATCGCCTTAAAAGTTCGTCGAGCGCGTGAGCATCTTCCGAGCAGGAATATCTCCTGTGAAAAGACAGTGAGTGAGATGGTTGGTGGGGGTGAGGGATAGCATCATGGCCGATAAGCCGTGAAAACTAACCTCTCCGTCTTCATCGTTCGTCTGGCTGGAGCCAGTCTCTGGAATAATCCTCCAATCTTCCAGTGGCGTCGGATTCCGCCTGGCATAAATAGACACCTTTCTTTGTCAATCTTTGAGGTTATATTTGTTATAGAAGATCTATTATGTTCCAGTACTTTGTTTTCCTATTTGTGTTTAATCTCAAGCATATTACAGCCTAGTATCTATAATATTTGAAGATATTAAGTTCTTGGAATTTTTTCTTCATATTCCCAATACGTGATTAACTTTTTATAACCTATAAATTTATAAACCATATCTGCGCTGCCCTTGGCGTCTATAGTTAGGAAAGTATGTTTTAATAATAGTGGTCTTAACTAAATGTCGATTTCCTAGCTTTTCATAACCTATAAACCTATAAAGTGTTATTTTCAAGCCTCATGTATTATTGGTTAACTCCTGCGATACTATTGGCCTCTATACTTTGAAAGTGTACTCCAATAATATTGCTCATACTGAAACACCAGTATTTTAATTAACAAATACCAATTATATCAGTTAATTAGTGAGTCAATAAGTAAACACAAAGTACTCATAGTACCACAAACATTAAAAAGAAATAATATTTCCATCCTTTTCTACTTAACAATAATTATTAACAGAATATAGTATTATCGATAATTCTGTTCAGACATAGATTTTTGCAAAGCTAAACTCCATTCGTTTACGTACAAGCGACCGAACAGGTTAGCGTCATGCAGTTCTCCATTCTCCTCGTTTCTCGATATCCTCTCGAGCGATTGGTATCGTCGAGTGCACGCGGTTGGCCGTGGAATGGACGCGGCCGTATGGGGAAACCGGGTCAACTCGAGATGCGTCTGTAATCCGAGGTCCACCGTTGAGGACAGACTCATAGTGGGAGAGTGGCTGACATTGACACTGTCCCGATGTACACCAGCCTCTTCTCAATCCCATATTTAGTGAACCGTATTGAGTTTGTCAAAGGAACTCTCACATTAATTAACCCTTTCGTTACGAAGGATCGAAAAATGCGGTCAAATGTCGAGCCAGCCATTAAAGTAAGGTTATGTCATTTGGAAGGCGGGAAAACTATAACTTACTCGAAAATACTCTCTAAACCCTATTTTTACTAGTTATTGTAGATTTTAAAACCAAAGGATTACAAAATTAAATCGACAAAAAATAAATAACGAATTTCACACTATAATTTTCAAAATGAACTCGAATAAAAATAAGTTTACAATCCTCTGCTTTCACCCTGAAGGGTTAAATAACTCAAAATAAAGACTTATACAAAGAATAAATATAGGTAAAAAAATGACAGGTAGACACAAAGGTGACTGAGAAGGAAAGCAGAGGGCGACAGTGGTAGTATGTCAGAGTTATCTGGTATTCAAGAGCAAACATCCGTGGAAAATCAGGGTAGCAGGATGATTCGATGGGGGTGGGTGAGGGTATGTGTGCATATAGGATGTAGGTCTACGAATTTCTCTCTCTCTCTCTCTCTCTCTCTCTCGAGGATGACGAAGTCCGATTTGATTATGAGGGCCGGTGAGGCCTTCGCTCCGTAAACAATCCTAATTACAAGGCAGAGCAAGAGGAGGAAGCGTGCGCGCTAATTCTCCACGGGGGTAACTGACGAGGGTGGCACTTTGTTATTGAC
Organism: Ectemnius lituratus; assembly: GCA_910593735.2. NCBI lineage: Eukaryota > Metazoa > Arthropoda > Insecta > Hymenoptera > Crabronidae > Ectemnius > Ectemnius lituratus. The sequence continues at coordinate 5,324,681 of OU343045.1, forward strand.
GCACACCGAGCGCCACCCTGATTAACACTGGCACCCTTTTTCGTTCACTCGTTCACTCGACTTCGACGACGCTCGCCCTTTAATCCCAGATTCGATTCACCTCGTTTCAAGGATTTCCCACATTTTTTTCGAATCGAATAGCAAGTAACGAGAGAGTCCGAAAAAAGTCTCGGTGATTGCAGGTGGCCTCTCTTGATCAAGGAATGGTGCGCTTGGATGCACAAAGTCGAATTTGCTTTTTATACGGCGTATGTGGTATTTGTAACTCACTTTGAAAAGAAGGAGGTTTGCAATTTGTTGCGTGTATTTTTTTTAATATTGTTATTACCCGATTTCGATGGTTGGCAATTCGTCGAGTTTTTTCGAGTTTGTTTCGTAATATATTTGCAGTTGATGATCCGATTGGGATGAAATATATTGTATGTTTTAAAGAAAGTTAGCGTAATATTTCTGCAATCCAAAAATATTACATTTATTTTGACTGCATAAAAACTGAGTTTTCGCCGAATTTTATGTAATTACACTTTCTTTTTTTAAAAAATAAATTTTATAACCTCAACGTTAATACTAAACTTTATAAAAAGTATTAAAAACAACAATTCCAACATACTAATTCTCATTATTTTGACATTTAATTTCACCTCGCATTATTTCATAAAAATGTGAATAAGTGTTACAAAATAAATGAATAAAAATCCACGTACATAATTGTACATTTTTTGTTAAAATATTCAAATTAGCCATAAAGTTAGTTTCATCATGAAACGCGCCTCGAAGAGTGACGCGCGCTATCAACCTAAAAATCTCACTGCCGATTGATGAAGTGGAATCGAAGTTCTTCTGGCTTTTACGGCGCATAAAGTGAGATCGAGTGCTCCCTTTACTGGCGCTATATATTCCCGAAACGAGATTACTCGCCAGTTAATCTCTACGATCCGTTTATCTGAGGCTTGTAAGGTAATGTTCTCGAGTGGCCCGCCTCGAGTATCGGATCGAAGGCGAGGAGATTAGCTTCCATCTCGCAGCAGCCGGTGCTGCCCGCGAGAAGTTTCGCCGGCTTTGGCCTCGGTGACTACATTAAACTACTGGTAGAAACTATCGCTGGAAACTGGGAGTTATTCTGTATTGTCAGATTATAAATTACAGTCTGTAAACAAAGATTAGTTGATTAATATTTTTATTTTTCGTGTGCCTGATATAATTCATATGCTTTGTATTCATTAAGATTATCTTGTTCTAAATTTCGTGAATATTGAGGTTAGATCACTCTTCATTCTGACATATTTAAATCCTACGAAAGGAATTGTAGTACATTGGAAACAGAAAATAAATTAGGAAATCACAATCGGAATGAGGTTAGGTTAGTAAAGTATAAAGAAATGCGATAGAAGTGTAAAATAACTGATAAAGAAACATAACGTAAAACCTAGTATTACTATGTTTGTTAAACAACATTTCTAAAAACAAAGTCACAAACAAATATTAAATAAAAAAATGTGCATATATTATCATTTTATTTATCTGATATTTATTCTGGAAGGCTGAAAAAGTATGATCAACGTTTTTTTACACAAACATGGTTTAATAAACAAAGCGATGCTTTCTTTTATTTAAAATTGATATCTGCACGACTATTTTCAGTGCAATTGTAAATATAAATAAAAATAATTCCGAAGCATGCACAAAATAAAAAGGTAAAGACGAAAAAAAAAACACATTGCTGATGCACCAGAGGATTTTAGAAGGTGTGCAAAAATATTCGGCCATTTAATACTCGGCCGGCTATCGGCAATCAATTGATAGAGTTCGATGGATCGATCGAGCGGTGGCTTCCGCGTTCCAGGAAGTGTTTTAATAAAGCTTTCCGGGAAAAAGCGTTTCAGGAATGGAAGGGAAGCAATTTCCCATCCAAGCCGCATACATGTCTCTATGTGTATGTGTGTGTGTGTGTGAGGAATGTTCGGGGAAACGAATGTGGGACATCGCCTTTTTGTTTTCTGTTGGTGCAACAGCGAGAGTAGCAGCTTCGCCCTTGTTTTATGAGCTGGCTCGCGCTGCTCGGCCGGTTCTTTATAAAAATCCGATAACGGGTCACCCAGTACTGCACCCACACCCACACACAGACTCTCGCTTGCCTGCCACCTGCCACGCTCCATCGATCGGCTCGCTCATACATTTCCCTTCCAAATTAAACATTATGCTCTTTTACAGTCGAAAGCTTTAAGCAGGCACGCGATGGCTTTTGTTGAAAATTGGAGTGTAAGGGAAAAATCTATTTGAAAGCTTTGACCAGTTTTCTCTGTCACGGTTTTTGTACTTCAAACTATTTACAGATCAATTATAAGATAATTATTAACTCTGCCATACATTTTGATTGAGTTTTGACTAGGTTTGACAATGTTTGACAATGTTTGACAATGTATAATATTTATATGAAAATTTAATTGTATTGAATAGTGGAATTAATAGCAGTATTCGAATACAATAATTAATAACAATATGTATTACAAATAACATTATATTCTTCCAGTAATGCATATGTATATTAAAATATACCCTCGTACAATATAATATATTATTATTCACATATAATATAAAATATACACAAAAATTCGAAAACAATCTTAAACAATTAAAATCATTGTATACAACAATTCAAAGGTCTTTGAAACACTCTGTACACATACGGAAGGGCCGATGATAACTCTCCTGAATCGACCTGTACATACAGCACACATAGGACGAGGGGAGACACAGGTGGGGTTAAAAGGGACAGGGCTGTTAGGGCGCGAGTTACGAGTGCCCGGCCCGTTTAGATTACAACTCGAGACTCGAGCAGATATTCTTGGCTCTCGGAGTCCTGCGAAGTCGTCGGCACAAAGCACCGAAAGAGCGCACGTTTCCCTGAAAACCTCGAAAAAAACCAGGGCGAAAAAGGGGATGCGAAAGGGGGGGTGGGGGAAAAAAATGCTCAAGTGGGACGATTCGCGCGCAAAAGCTTGCTTCCAACAAAAAGGGGTGTTTTCGACGCAGTGGCGTCGAAAATAATGGCAAAAAGCGTCCGAGAGAGAGAGAGAGAGAGAGAGAGAGAGAGAGGGTGGGAAGGGTGAATTCGTAGCGTGACGGTAATTAAATGCGGAAATTTCGAAAGCAAACGCCATCGTGTCGACGATCCCTCGTTACTATGCTTCATTACCGGCGAAGGAACAACCTGTAATTAATGCGGCAAGAGCCGCCAGCCTTTCCGGCTTTCTAGTCCGCCTGAATTACCGCGGGCTCCGCTGCACCCGGAGAATACCACCGCGGTTTATCACTGGTTATTAACTGGATAACAGCCAGATTCTTGGTGCCAACGCCAGGTTTCTGCTCGATTCGAGCATTGGGGCTGTTGGATTGTTCGCGTTGTATAATTCCCGGAAATCAAGTGTAAGAAATGTTAGGTAGGTTTAGTAGACTTTAGAATAATTGTATATACAAGTGGTATTATATGGATAAACTCGTGAATTATAAATGAAGTTGTAATGGTAGCAACGCTACAACTTTAGTTTCAAGAGGGAACAACATTGTTTTCACAATTATATCTGTTTAATAAAACGGTTAATAATTATGAATTTTGTTTCTAGTATTCATAACAGACTCTTCTATAAGCATGATTTTTTGTATTGAAACTGTAACATCCATTTTGGCGTTAAAATTAAAAATATGACCTTTTTAAAATATTAACGTACAATTAAAAAGTCTACACAACATAACATCATTTCATATCTACAATTTACTTCCATTTCAATCATGAACTTTCAAACCCATTTCAATCGAGCACTCGACTATTCCTTCACCAAGGAAAGCGGAGATCCACGAAAATCAGCTGTAGGAAACTGAAGAGAAGAAGCTGGTCCGAAAGAAAGTCGAGCATGGAATTAAAAAGACGGCTGCTTGACCAGAGCCGGGAATTTCGGGTGCAGCTTGGCGACAGAAATGGGAGCAAGACGTGACGAGAATACAAGCAGGAACACGAGAGAGGGTGGGGGGGGGGGGTCGAGAGGGGGTTGAAAGGGGGTGGTCGAGCGAGAAAAAGCGGAGCGGCCTTTAGCCCGCTCGCTTTCGGCCAATTATAATCTTGAATTATGAATCAGCCGTAACGAGCACGTCGAGAGAGAGAGAGAAAGAGAGAGTTAGAGATCTGAGAGGGTGGATTTCCTAGCACCCTTTGTTTCACAGGACCAGCGTTTTGCCGCGGGCGCCCTCTCGAAACTCTTCTTACCATCCCGATTCCTTCTGCCAGCCTGTCTCTCAAACTCGACCAGCTTCCATCCTCCACCAACCCCTTTTTTGTAGGCATACTTTTTTCCTACGATTCCTTTTCTACCTTTCGAAACAACTGTCTGACAGCGCGCCGAGCACTTTGGCCAGTGGCGATGGCAAAGTGTAAGTTCTGCTCTGGACCGAAATCGTTCGTACAGCAGCCTAAAATCATCTAGGTATAATTCGGACACTAGAATAAAATATAAGGATTTTTTAACTCGACTTTTTTCATGTTTGTTTTGTGATATCTTTGTGATAAATGGTTGAATTGAGAGAAAACCTTTTGCATTTTGTAGGGAATGTTGGCAAGAATAGTCTTGTTACAGAAATAATCGAATTTAATTAGTTTTAACTGTTTTCATTACGAAAAAACTTAATTTTCATGAAATTAGCTATTTTTCTGGGTTAAATTTGAAATGAGTACTTTGGTCGGGATGTGCTTTGTGCAAATGCTTTGAATTTTGTGGCGGACGTTCCCACGGGTGTCCCCTTTTCAAAAATATTTTCTTCGCTTAGAAATGTGACACAGAAATATTTTTTAAAAACAAACCCACTTCGAATAGTAGTAAGTCATTAATTCGTATATTTTTTTCACGTTTGTCTTGCAATAACTTTGCAACCAATGGTTGGATGTGGATGAAACTTTTTGCATTTGATAGAGAAAGTTGTCAAGTATTGCCCAATTATAAAACTAATCGAATTTGATTAATATTAACTATTGTTATTGCATAAAAACTCAATTTTTTATTTGCCCTGGGTAACTTTGGTATAAATGCTTTGGTCGCAATGAAATATTTTAAAAACAGTAAATCAACTGCAAAATACGTGCAGCGCAAAAATACAGAAATATTCAAACGTATTTTCCTCTTGTTTATACTTAAATTGCGCTGCTTTTTAAAAGGAAGTTAATTACTAAAATATTTAATAAGCATAATTGACAGGTAAATTATTTTATACTTTCTTTTATTTTCCACGTTCTTACTGTGCCAATATTTTTCACTTTTACCCTCCTTTCTCAAGTGTTGATTCAAGCATGAAAATAAACGGCTTCGTATACAAGGAACGAGTATTCCCTCAAATTCTAATTACTATCACCGCCATTATAAAATAAACGAGAGAAAAAACTTGTCTCGTTGCAGTGGCTGAGAAACTAGAGACGATCGCTCCTCGCGGTGATGTAACTGGTGTAATAATTGAATGGTAATCGCGGCAGCGATCTCCAATTTGCATAATCCGTCTGAGGGAATAGCCAAGATTATACGAAAGCTTCGGTCTTGTAAACAGAATGACTGACGAGCGAGTAATCCGATTGGCTGCACATTTGGACCGGTTGAATATGTCTGATGGAGAATTTGTACTGAATTTGAAATAATGATCAAAATTAGTGGAATTGAGAATGCAAAATGATTTTTCAATAATATAGTCTGATATATTGGATTATACTTTAGCGAAAATGTTTTAATTATTATAACGAGCCAAGAATTGTTGTTTTTGATTAACTGCCATAACCTCTAAATCATTACCTAAGTATGACTAAATATGATGACTCTCGTGCATAGAGTTATAATAATTTATTATTATTATCCAAACAATTCATAAGGTATAAAATATTGCCAAATTTATTACTTGCACAGGGTTTGCATTTTGAAAAAACATGAACAAAATTTTTGTTCTAAGCTTATAAAATATAAATTCCTGTAATCTATCAGTCATAATTACGAAATTATTATACTTACAATCACTTATATTTCATCTGCTTAAAACAAAAGTGTTTTTCATACTTTTTCAAAATGTTCATGTTGACCCTCAATTCTTGTGCTCCGGGTGTCTGGCACCCCCTTAAGTCGACTAGGAAGGCTTAGTTGATCCGGGCGCATCAATTCCCAATTCCAGGCCAATTTCCAGCCAGTGGGAAGTGCCGCTCGGATTTCCGGGGGGGGGGGGGGGGGTAATTAACAATGGCAATGGCATAAGTAGTGCGGGTGAAGACCGCATTGCGTCAGTACCGTCGGTAGTAGTAACGTTACCAGGCCCGATGAAACCTCGCAACTTCGCTTCTGGGGACGCACCTACCCCCGAACTTCCGCAGTCGCCCACTCCGAATCACCCCCAAACCACCCTGGCGCTACCCAACCCCCTACTCGCACCCTTTGCTGTCTGCGATTGCTGGCGCAGCTAATCAACTGTCGAGTTGATGACTCGGCTGTGCACCATTGGCATTGGAGAAATTGCAACCATGCGGAATTGTTAAATCTTTTTTCGAGTTTACATTCCGATATTCGATTTTTTTTCTGGTGTAAAAAAAAGTTCGCCAATTAGTTCGGTCGTAATAATCTTTGATTTTATTTAACATTAATTATTGTTGCAAAGAGACAGATTTTTTTACATTGATGAAATTACAACTGTGCGAAATTGTTAATAGTTCAAGTAACTGTTTTTTTAAATTTACACCAACATTCGATTATTTATAATCAAGTTGACTATGATTCCAAATAGTTCCGTTGTAATAATTTCACGATTTCATTTAACACAAACTATTGTTATTGCATAAAGGCAAATTGTTTTCGATGCTCTCTATTGCACCCTTTGTTACCTGCAATTGCTGGCGCAATTACTGAAGTGCAAATTAGGTTAATGGACCGGCAGTTGTACATCGCTTGTTGAATTGGCAAATTTGCAACTATGTGAACTTGTTAGCCCTTTCATCCAACTTCTTAAACTTTACACTTGAACATTCCACTCTAGTGGAACTTATATACCCCAGAAAAACTATTCTATTCTAAAAAATGTGCGGCTTTGTTCAACATAAAGAAATGTTAACAATAATCCCTGTTGTTACATGAAAACCGTTTTTTCCCTGCTTTCTTTAGCATTAGCAAATATTAACATTGACCATTCTTGTTGTATAAAAGCCAATTTCTCCCGATTGTCTTTATCATTACCAAATGTTAACATTGACCGTTCTTGTTGCACAAAAGCCGACCTTTCATTGACTTTCTCCATTGAACCCTTTTCTATCAGTAATTGCTTGTGTAGCTAATGAAGTGCTAATGAAGTGCTAATCAGGTTAATGGCCCGGCAGTGCTGCATTGCTGGCTACGTTAGTGGACGTCCAACTATGTGAAATCGTTAACCCTTTCAGAACTGGTACTTTATTAACCTTTACACTATGCCAGCGTGAATATAGTCGAAATTTTCTATCACGAATAACTGAACAAAGGCGAAAGAAAGTTAATGCAATGTTAATGAATATCAGAAAAGTTGGAGGCTAACGAAAGCTTTTTTACCATAAAATTGAGTTTTAAATTTAAAATTACCAATTTTGAAATTGGCAAAAGCCAGGGTAAATCCACTTTCATTTAATGAAGGGTTCAAGACCTTGATTGTTAATATAATACGATAACTAATGTACAAACTATTAAAAAAAATTTCATTTTTATTTTTAATAACGAAAATATACGTGCATATGCAATGAATGACGATAAAAACATAATAGAAGAACAGGGTTATAAGCATAATTTCTATAGGGTATAGCATTAGAGTAATAACATTCAGATAATAATAAACAAAAATGATATATTTTCATTGCACTTTAATTATATTCATTTGACCGAGCGTTTTAAGTTTAATATTAATCACATCAACCAATTTACAGTATTTATTTATAATTGATGGGGATAAAAAAAAAGTAACAGAAGAACAAGATTACCAGCATAATCTCTATAGAATCGAACGTTACCTTTGTTCTAAAGGTAACAATCTCAAATAACATTCAGATAATAATAAACAAAAAAGATATATGTTCATTGCACTTTAATTATATTCATTTGACCAAGCGTTTTAAGTTTAATATTAATCACATCAACCAATTTACAGTATTTATTTATAATTGATGGGGATAAGAAAAAAGTAACAGAAGAACAAGATTACCAGCATAATTTCTATAGAGTATAGCATTAGAGTAATAACATTCAGATAATAATAAACAAAAATGATACATTTCCATTGCACTTTAATTATATTCATTTGACCGAGCGTTTTAAGTTTAATATTAATCACATCAACCAATTTACAGTATTTATTTATAATTGATGGGGATAAAAAAAAGTAACAGAAGAACAAGATTACCAGCATAATCTCTATAGAATCGAACGTTACCTTTGTTCTAAAGGTAACAATCTCAAATAACATTCAGATAATAATAAACAAAAAAGATATATTTTCATTGCACTTTAATTATATTCATTTGACCAAGCGTTTTAAGTTTAATATTAATCACATCAACCAATTTACAGTATTTATTTATAATTGATGGGGATAAAAAAAAAGTAACAGAAGAACAAGATTACCAGCATAATTTCTATAGAGTACAGCATTAGAGTAATAACATTCAGATAATAATAAACAAAAATGATACATTTCCATTGCACTTTAATTATATTCATTTGACCGAGCGTTTTAAGTTTAATATTAATCACATCAACCAATTTACAGTATTTATTTACAATTGATGGGGATAAGAAAAAAGTAACAGAAGAACAAGATTACCAGCATAATCTCTATAGAATCGAACGTTACGTTTGTTCCAGAGGTGACGATGTGCAACGATCGATCGAGCTGCTGGACAAAGTGCTCTCCGAGTACGACGAGCACGAAGCAGAGGGTGAAGGCGGCGGCGGTGGCGTCGGCGGCGGCGGCGGCGTCGGCGGCGTCGGCGTCGGTGGCGGAGGCGGGGGCGTCGGGGGCGTCGGGGATTGCGGCAGCAGTACGGAGCCGAGTATTGGTCTCACCCCGGACGACGAGAGCCCGTCCTTAGGTACCTTTTCGCTCCTTCCCACCCGCGCGGGGGGTGGAAGCGCCTACCTTACCACCCTTTTCCCGGCAGCCCTTCGATTTTTCTCCGGCCAGACCCAGGAAAACTACCCCTCTGAGACGGGCGGAGGGGTAGTTCTCCTACGTCCTCCAACGTGTATCTCCTGATTTCGATGGGGAGGATTCAATAAAAACTCTTTCCTTAGGAAGAGTTTCCACCCCCGTGTGTAGACTACTCGATGACTCGAATATGACTGTACACGCTCGTATTTACAGTTACTCACGAAATTGAGTAAACACTTGTTTGTATTTTCGTATATACAAGTTTGAAAATGTTTAACTTTATTAAAGAATTTTTGTATTGCTTGTTTTTTTATTATTCGGGTTTGTACAAGTGTATGTTCAATTTTTGAAGTAACATATAATATTATATTTTTGTTCGGAGCAAGTCAAATTAATAATTTAATCAGACTGTATAATTTTCGAAAAACTTGTACGGTCATATGTTTGAGACGGTTTTAAGGGACGATCCTTAGAGTAGATAGAGTTGGCACTATTATACAACTATTTTACAAGTAATATGAATCACCCTGTACAATTTTCGAGAAACTTGTACAGTCAGATTTTTTAAAAGAGTTTGAGGGACGATTCTTGTGGTAGATATGGCTGACACTATCATACAAATATTTTCATTAGTCCATATAAGTCAAATGAATCAGCCTGTACAATTTTTGAAAAACTTGAACGGTCGGATTTTTAAAAAGGGTTTGAAGGACGAGGCTTAGAGGAGACAGGGCTGACAGTATTATACAAATATTTGCAATACTTCTGACAAGTAACATGAATCACCCTGTACAAATTTTGAAAAACTTGTACCGTCAGATTTTTGAACAGGGTTTATGGGTCGACCCTTAGAGTAGATAGGGCTGACAGTATTATATAAATATTTTCAATACTGCAGACAAGTAATATGAATCACCCTGTAGAATTTTTGAAAAACTTATACTGTCAGCTTTTTGAAAAGGGTTTGAGTGATGATCGTTGGGGTAGACGGGGTTGGTAGACTAGTACACGGAACGTTAGGTCGAGAATTGCCTGATCTCCTGCAGGACACCAATCCGAGGACGACGGTTACATGAGTATGAATGGTCGGAAGGCGAAGATGGCATTGGTAGCACTACGTCCTGTCCCGGATTGCCCGGAGCCGCAGGATCCCGCGGGAGTGGCCACCCAGGAATTCCCACCGCCACCGGAAGAAGCCGAGCGTATCATTTCCACCCTCTTACCGATGTAAGTTCCTCCCCGGAAAGCCGACCACTCCCGCTCTCCTTCGAATTGTCTTAGCCGACACACAACCGGAACCCTCGCGCATTAATACACAACACTCTTCGTGTCCAATCCGGAAAAAGCGTAGGCAAAACCGCGCGAAACGAATAAGTTAGGAATTTATGGGGAAGGAGTTGCTAGAAAATAGAATTATGAAGATCTTTTATTGTGTTTGCTAGGAAAATATGTAAAATATAGAAAGGAAATGTTGGAAAAGGCTAACAGTAAAACTAATAATAAAAACTAAAAGATGAAGCGTATTTTTTACATTGGTATATGGAAAATAGTAGCAAAATATGAGAATCATGAACTACCTTTGATCTATATTTTCTTCTTATTTAATCATGTATAAAAAAAAATACAGAATGTAGGAAAGTTAATATTTAATCGTTACATTTATCACTGACAAAACGCAAAAATTTCTTACAAACTATTAAAGAAGCTAATAATAGATAATACAATATTACCACCTAAATTGAAGCATTCACTTTGTTGGAATAATAGAACACTGAAAAATTCGAATTGTAATTGTAATGACGTCGAAAGGACACCCCCTAACCTCTAAAATACTACTCTGCTTTATTTATTATTTCATTTTAGAACTACTTCTTTTTGACTTTCCCTTGATTAAAACAAACAGGCAGAATGTATTGGATTATTGGATATTTTTTCTCTTCAGGGTGTCTCCTAGTAATTCGTCGAAGCGGAGCAGTCACTCGTCGGATCGACGGAGTAACAACAGGCAACAGTGGATGGTCGCAATGGAGGACAGTATGCGGCATGGAACCGCTGTGACCACGCAAACCACTCTCGTAAGTCTTCGAGAAAGTCACTTGAGAACCTTGAACCCTTAACCCTTTCGCTACGAAGGACGAATATAATTAGGGTTCCATAATTCACTAGGAGCTCTTATAATTTCATCATGTCCGTAATTTAACCATCCTTTTATCTAAAAATCGGGCATAATTTGTGAAAATAGTATTTAGCGAGTAGGTTCAAGTAAAATTGAAACAGTAACTGTAAAATAATTAGTTTTGAAAAAGAAGAAATACTAGTTCAATTTGACAAGGTTCTATCTACTATATTTCTCACACAATTGGAATAAAAGTATTTTTTGTTGCGTTCTAAACTATGCAATCCTACCATAATACGTGGTCCGACACTTGACCGCCTTTTTCACTCTTGCGATAGTTTTGTCGCAGCGATAAAAATTCGCAAATGGGCGCCTAACCTTAAAAAGTGAAACTAAATTGAGGCGATAAGGATAATGCAGTAGACTTAACCGCTCAGCACGTATACCCTATTCAATTCTACTTTTTTTCTGCTGTGTCATTTCCTTTAATTACTTACGATTTTTTGTCACAAGTATGCGCCTAACCACAAAAAGTAAAACTAAATAGAAGTGATAAGGATAACACAGTAGATTTAGACATTCGCGTTTCTCCATAAGACGTCCTATTCTACTTTTTTTTCTTTCTGCAGTGCTACTACATTTAATTAGACGCGATTTTTTTGCGATCGTATTCCTAACCGTAATTCACAGGGACTAAAAAATAAACTTAAATAGAGCCGATGAAGATAACGCAGTAGATTCAGACATTCGTGTTTTTCCGTAAGACGTCCTATTCTACTTTTTTTTCTGCAGTCCCATTAAATTCAATTACTTGCGATTCTTTTACATCGTTTCCTTAACCTTAATTCACACAAACTATAAAATAAACCACTCGACACTTGTATTCCCATAAAATATTTAATTCTACTCTTTTTCTACTGTATTAATACATTTAATTACATGAGATGTTTTTTAAATCGTTTCCCTACTCTTAATTCACATGGCCTAAGAAATAAACCGAAATAGAGCCGATAGAGATAACAGAGTTGATTTAGGCGCTCGGCACGTGTACTCCCATAAGATCCTTAGTTCCTCGAGGCGAGCACTCGTAAGCAGGTGGTGTTACAAGCGCTCGTCTACGCTCGGTCTGGCGTAAATCTCGGGAAGAATGGCGTAGCACTCAGGCTCGCTTGAGAGAGCGCCGAGAAATTCTTGTGGAGCTGCTGGAATAAGTTTTTCGAGGCAAAGTTACTCGGCATATCTAGAGCATTCCTCTCAAGGATTTGCCTGCGACCTGGCGCGCAGTGTAGGACGTCTCTGACGAAAGAGAGAAGGAGAATCGACTCCAGGGCCACTCTCGAAGATCTCTCGAGGTCGAAAGCTTGGCCGAGCAGTCCGCGCTCGAGAGCAAAGATAAACGAATCTCTTTGCTTTCGCCGAGACAACAGTTTGCCTTCGGGAATCCTGCGCGCCTTGATCATTTCTCCTAGTAGCATCGCAATGATTCAATCTCAGTTTTAAATTTACTTAGCATTACAAACTGAGTTGTTTACAAAATTTCATCTTCCACACTATATATTATTTTCGCATATCTTAATAAATATATTTACATACTTTATTTTCCACTTTTTACCTTGGTTTTAAACTTGCCGAACAATATAAGTACAATTGTTAATAACTTTCCACTACTAAATACTATTAAATACTGAAATACCTTCGTGTTTACATTTTAACGGCATAAAAATCATATAAAAGTATGAAATTACATAAACAAATAAAAATATTATAAATAGTTATTACCCTGTTAAGTATAAGTGTAACGGATGGAATCTAATGATTTTCGATGCTCACAGCCGAAGACACGTCATCAACGACCGTACGGCTGGGAGAACGGAAGTGTGGAGCCCCTGAGACTGGCACAGCCACCCAGTCCACCGAGCAAGTTCGCAAGCCTGCCGTACGACGGCAAGGTGTCCTTCGGTTGGATTCCACCGAGAACCAATCCAGCGGCGATCGAGAAACACCGAGAAGTCCGTCGCCGATCCTCCGAGGAGGGTCTCGACCAGAAGATGACGATGAACCGGCAAAGCCCGGAGAAGGATCGAGCGGCACACTTGCGTAAGCAACGCCAGAACGAGATCATGAAATCAAGCAGCGTGGAAGACCGACTCCTGATGAACCACGACCGCGCCGAGCAAGAGCCACGTCGGAGGAATGATTCGGACTCCAGCGAGGGACGGTTCTCGAGGAATTCGGAGTCCGAACGTTCCTCCATACCACGTTCGAGCTCCGTCAGCGTCGAAAGGTTCTCCATGAGAGCCACCTGCGACTCCTCTGACTTCTCCCGCGCGAACTCCACCTCGAACGAGAGGTTCCACTCGGACTTCTCGATAGCCGTGGCAAGCGCGAGTTCCAACGACCATGTCTCCGCGCCGACCTCCGAACCCTTCTCCATCAGGAATCTTGATTTTGTCTCATTCTCTTTGCCACATGGAGATTCCAGCGAGAGGTTCTCTATTCAGACGTCGGACAGGTGCTCAGAGGAACGATACTCCGATATGTTCTCTACGAGGAATTCGGACTTCTCCACGAGGAATTCGACAGACTTCAGGACACAGTCCGAGGAGGAGCACTTCTCTGATGATTCGTTAGAGGAACTGCTACCTCCGCCACCCCAGATTAGTAAGAGACACTCCATCGCATGGGAGGTCTCCTTGGAGGATGATCCCCTCTACGCACCTGGAAGCACCAAAGTCATTGGTAGGAGACGACGCAAGAGCAGCGATGTATCCAGTAAGTAATCACTATTCTACGATCAAAAGATCCATCTAGTTTCGTTGAAATCTGTTTATAATGACATTTCTTTGTCCCATAGGCGTTGGATCAGCGTCAAAGCTGCGTGACTTCGACGACTGGCAGGATCAGAGGCTCTCGACAACCGACGACGACCTGGTGTCGCCGTATTCGGACTCCTCAACCAACGATCTCGACCAGATTCGACCCCAGGATTTGACAAAGAACGGCACCTACGTCATACGTCGTGGTCGCAAGAAGGAGCGTAAGGTTCTGCCGAAACCCCCCACGAAAACGAAGAGTCTGTCCTTCGACGCGACTGAGGAGAATCGTTTATCCGATGTGAAACGGTACTCGAGTACCTTCGACAACATCAAAAGTCTGTTAAAAGAGGGGAAGTTAGAGGTGTTGGATGATCCTCCGGCGGAGTTCGTAGGGGGTGAACCCCCGGACTTGATCCGCGTGGTGTCGTTGCCGGCGATTAATAATGAGGAGGGTAATCGGAATCAGCTAGAGATCACCGTGGAGGAGGAGGAGGATGTAGGAGATAAGGTTAAGACCCGGGAGATGGAGTCTCGGAGACTGGAAGCTGCGGAGGAGGAGCGGATAGAGGCGGGTCACGAGAAGATGAGAGAGTGCAATGGACCACCGGTTCCACTGCACTCGACATCGAAGGCGTTGGAGTTACTGGTGGATGAGCCAATCCAGCCGAAAAGACCCCCTAATATTTATGGTACCAACGAGCGTTCGGCCTCAAAGATCCCGGTGAACCTGCTGATAGAGGACCAAATCGTGAAGAAGGCCTTAAAGGAGAATCGTCGCCAGCTGGAGAAAGTCAGCGACGCCATAAAAGAGATCGAAAGTGTGAAGAACAGCGAGTCTTTCTGCGATAGTAAACGCTGGCGGAACGGCGACGTGAAGCAATGTTCAAAACGGAACAGCTTCGAGAACGACACGAATGACAGAAAGATACTAGAGAGTCCTTTCGATAGTCGCACGAGGAAGCAACACAGTTCGGATTCGGAGACTTCCAAGACGAGTTCCGAGACGGATTTCGACCGCCGGAAACCAAATGGCACGGAGATTTATTCGTCAGGGCGAAGAACCCGGCAGAATGGCATGGAGAATCACAAGAACGACCAGAAACAAATTGAAAATGTAATCGACGCTATCCTAGAGGACTCAAAGAACCCAGAGTTCCAGGTAAAGAAAGACTATCTTCTAAGATAACATTTAATGTTAGCCAACCGCCGCTATAACCAGGTTGATTTCCAACAGGTAAGCGTGGAAGTGCTCGAGTTTCCACCGTTGCCGCCTTCCCCAGTGGAGGAAGCGGACGAAGAGAGTTCGGACATCGGTCAAAACGCAGTGGTTACACCAAAGACAAAGGGTCACGGAAACAGGGTGGAATATCGACCAAGAGTGCCGCCGCATCGAGGACCCGTCACTGATCCCAGGGACCACCAAGGCTCCCTGAACACTCGCTCCATGGATGCCGGCTACTCCAGGGGTAGACGCACTCCAGTAACCAGTAATTCCCGACGCGAGGTACGTACAATCGCAAGCAACGAATTTTCCGATCCTCTTTCCCAAAAGAAGCACCAAGCAAAATAAAGAATCCGGCTGGGCCGAGTCCTTCATCCCTTTAGAAAAGTCGTCGGTCCACTTTGGCCAGTCGTTACAAAGACCCGATGCCGGCGCTACTTCCGGCCAGGAAACAAAGAAGTCTCTGCGTTCCGTGGCATCGTTCAGCAACAAAATTCCGATTGTACATCCACTTACATAACTCGAATCGCGTGCTCGAGGATTCGAGCGGACGCAGGACTGGTCTCCGCGTATCTCTGTGGTAGGCGTGCGCAATTAGGAGAAGGGGAAAGGTAGATCGTAAAACAATAGTGAGTTTTTTTCCAGCGGTGGAGTAACAACTCCCTCGGGTGGTGGATGGGGGTTGGTCGGCCAGAGGGTAGGCAGGGACACGCGAGCGCGTTTATAGACGCGCCCCCGTAACGACAAACCCAGGGAACATTAGGAGAAAAGGGAGGCGAAGGCGAAGAAGGAGCAAGAGGCGGGGAGGGTGAAAGGGGGAAGAGAATGCCGGATGAAAATGGAAGGGAGAACTGTTTCCCTTGGCGAGACAAAGCGGCATTGCTCGCCGAGAGAAAGAGAAAGAGAAAGAGGGCCGAATGAAAAGGATCTCCCTGAATGAAGGACTCCTGGCGGAGTGGGCGCGCGATAAATAAAATATCGACCTACCTTTGATGCATAATGAACGCCAGGACGATACCAGTTTTTCTCCACTCTCTTCTGTCCCATTCGAACCATTCATCGCACACGCACCAACACGCCAGGCTCTTTTACAATGATGGATTCTTCATATAAGATTATGCAAGCCTCCACGCGTGCTCGCCGAGGACACAGGGAAATCCAAACACAGAAGGCTTCAGAGAGAGAATTTCGGCTGGGGTGGTAGGAACCACTGGAAACCACACACCGGTTCGTTGGAACTCGTTACATATTCAGGTGCGTGCGGTGCGTGTGGGATGCAACCCTCCAGCAACCCCCCGATTCACCAAGTATCCGGTGGTTACACTTCAAACGAATTCGCAATGCTGCCAGTCACTCGGAGTTCCCAGCGTGTATCCTTCGCCGTGGATTCGCCCTCTGTGAAACCTCGAGATTGGTTAAGACCGCAGCACACCTGCCTATCTAATTCTGTCATAGCGTGCTTGGAGAAGTTGGACATTCGATTCTGCCGCGAATAAATCCCCGGATCACCACCGACCAATTACCCGTCGTGAGTGGGAAAGCAAACTTTCGAAATGGGCAAGCAGTGTCTGCTTTCTGTTAGTCTTTTAATTCGCACCCGATCGAATCGTCTCGACGTCCGCGCTTGCCCAAATCTCTGGCAGATCAGTGGAAGCCTGCAACCGCATTTTCCTACGCTTCCAAGGTAATCGTGATCTCATTTCTCAAGATAAACCTCCTGGATAGAACCGCAAAGCCATTGAAAAGAAGATTACAGTTCCTCCAGGAATATTTGGCGCAGAGAATCAACGTGGTTTGTCGAAATAAGTGGCGAGGCAAGCAGAAACCACTGGCAAGTGTGGAAGTCCTTTGGAGCCACGCAAAGTTTTCCTTAAGGATATTGACTTCTTCTCGAGGTCTTTTCCTGCTCCCTCACTCCTTGCTCTTTTAATCCAACAATGGGAGGGAGTCGCGGCTAGGACTCTTGGAGAAATAGACCAACAAGACCGTTCTGATTTCGTATGCAAAGCCGCTGCCAGTGTCACATAAACAATGCTCTAGCCAAGCAGCCGTCGGGGTAAACAGGCTGGCGAATAAATCAGGCGAAAAAGAGAATTGGGAAAGAAGATCTTCAACCTCTAGGAGGTCCTAAATATCCCAGAAAGGGATCCCATACTGGTATTATTTCATTTTTGTTGTTAATTATGTTCCTGTGAAATCAGGGACGAGCGCAATAAAAGTGGAAGCAAGACATACTAGGGAAGTTTCGCACGGTGAATTTCTGGCGGCGGTGGCGCGCCAATGGTGCGATAACAATGATTTACGGCGCAATAATTATCTGTCTTGCGGCCTCGTACGCCGAGGCTCTTTGCGCTCCCTTCTTGCACCCCGCTTCTTTCGCCCTTTCAAAGCAGCCGCGGGGAAGGCGTAATTTCGTTGAAAGCTTCCAACACTATTTTAGCAGGCACCTCTTAAATTACTACCGCTTTCTTGCCGAATTGTAACCTCCACTGCCATTTGCGTGAGAGCAGTAGAGGAATTCTAACTAGGTCCTATCTTCTCATCCTTTGTCTTTTCATCCCATCAAATGATGCGAAGTACCAAAAATCTAGCTTAACCCGACTTTGTTATGGAATTAGAACTTTCAAAATACTAGCCACAATGATACCGCCATGCGACGACGACTTTTCTAACTAAACTCTACCACAGCCTTTGTCCTTCCACTTTAAATAATCCGAGAATATCAAAAATCTTTTACCTAACGAGATATGCATTTATGCAGCAGGTTCCAGTGGAGAGAAGAACGTTGCCAACCGATTTGCCGGGTCCATCCCGACGCCGGCCATTCACCAAGAGACACTCGCCGTCTGCGGAAGGTTGTTCGGCCAGCACAGCCTTAGGAACTGTTGTCGGGAATGGTGGTGGATCCAGTGGAGTCAGTGGCACTGGTACCACAGGATGTTCAAGTGCTACCGCTGCGACCGGCTCCGGAATGCAGACATCTTGCTCGCTTCCGGAGACTCCGGTGTTCGCCAGAGGCAGTGACATACCGAGAACACCCCAGCACGCCGGAAACCCTACGCAAACACGTCGTCAACCCGGCTGGTATGCTCCTGCAACAGCTACTACTGGGTGAGAGTCGCTAGTCGTTCACTTGGGGTCAAGGAATGTCGGATCGGTTTGACCTGGGTCCTGTTAAGGGGAATGAACCGAAGATGTCAGACTTTGGGGTTTAAGTAGTAAATGAGTCAAGTATCTGGTAAAACCTAAATATAATGTGGTAGTGTCAAATTCTATACGAAAGTTTTTAATATACATCTGAAGAGAAGCTTAATGGGGTTTTAAATGATCCGGCGGCCCTTATCGGAAGATATCAAGATTTATGCTTGGGTTTTGTATTAATCGATGATTCGGTGATTGTTTAGCTACCGAAGGAACAACCCGGGGTTGGAGCAGGCGATAATCGGGACGGAGCTGCTGCGGCTGGCCGGAGGTCCGAACCGGGGATGGTATCCGACGCGGAAGGCGAACCAGCCGCGGCCAGCGTCGATAGAACACCTGGAGCGATTGAATAACGCATATGACGCACGTTTGGCTGGCACCGGGGACCAGAGGAAACCATTGACACTCCCTACGAACATCACTCCGAACAAGTACTTCGGCCAAAGTAAGCACAGCTCCGCCTCCAGCACTCGCGAGGCGCTACGGAGGGTCACTAGCTTGCTCATCAAGAAAGGTAAGCGCCGGGATTTGCGCTCTAGCGAGTGAGAGGGCCGTGATGGAAGTCACGGCTCGAATTTCCAGCAGTTTGACTTTCCGACCAACCTGTAATCTGTCCCGAGTGACGTGTAAAGAGTTTCTATGAGTTGTTTCTTGCGTGACCTTTCGTGGCACTTGGCTGCCACTGATTTCATGGTAGCCGTCTTTACTTCTTGGGTAGATATCGATGGTTCTTTTTCAGTCCCTTTGACTGCCCTTTCTTACACTTAGACGTCCAGTTCGACTATAATAGCTTTACGTATGCCAATCTCAATAGTTCTCCCGTAATGCGTAGCATGTCAACGCAAAAACGTCAAGTCCGTAGAGAATTATGCGAGTAGTATCGCTGGTTAAGGGAATCTCTCAATACCTAACATCTCTGCATGCGAAATAATCAGTGTTTGGAATGCCACTTTTATGAAACTTCTCGGACCTTCTCAATGTTAGATATAATTTCATTATTCCTAGCTTAATTCCGGGCTTCCCGATGAAGATTGACGGGGCAAACATACAATTGCGATATTTCCTTTCCAAATGGTAAAGCTAGCAGTAGCAGTTCTTGCTTGCCATAAGTCGATAATTTACCGACCTCATGACAGATAAAATCCCGACAGGATTCCTACATTTCCGACTCAGGGGCTTGTTCACATCGAGCCACGTGGTGCTTCCATCTACGGTGCCTCTCGGAACTATTTCGATTGTCTGCGTGCAGAGACTTGCGCGGGCGACCTTGAAAGCATACGATCATCCAAGTGGGCGAGGATGAGAGGGGAGGCTGCGAGGAACAAGGCCTTATCCCAGCGTTAGATAGCAATCCGTCCTCTCTCCCGCTCTCTCCTCCCTCCCCGTCTCCCCCGGCCCTATCGCTCGTTTCCTCTCTTCTGCCTTTCAGTCTGGTCTCGTATTCCCCGGCACAACAGGCATTCTCTCCCCGGCGAGGATTCGAGGATTTTTTTACGAGCCAGTCAGCCAGCATCCCGCCGCTTCGTGCTCGGCTAGACTCGAACACCCACCCCACCTTTCCCTCTCTCTCTCTCTCTTTCTTATTCTTGTTACTGGGAGAACAAGAAATCTAAGATACGAATCATTCAAAATACAGATTTCGACGAAATACGATGAATTTGGGATTTCGGTAGTTACTAGTTACTAGCGGAAGAGACGCGAACACAGTGGCTTTATTGATTGGAATGAACACTTGGCGTAGGAAGAGAGTCGCACCGCCCGGCCATTCCTAGTTCCCTTCGATTCACCAGCGGCTCCTATTGATTTCCCTGGCGAGGACCATCCTGTGCATCATTTATGTCTCCGGCGGAGGGGTGAACGACCGCGTGTGACGTAGCCGCACGCACGCTCGCACAGTCTTATTTGCCTTGGTGCACCGTAGGAATAGGGTGGACTTCACTCGGCCAGACGGATCCGCACGTGTCTCTCCCGCTTCGAGAAATCTCTCCTCGCCTCCAGCGGATCAATACTCTCTCTCTCTTATTCTCTCCCGCTCACTCTCTCTTTCTCTCCCTCGAGGCGTTGTTCGGTAGCCATTCGAGGGCGCTTCGCGAGAATGGACAGCTCGATTTCCGGCTCGATCAAGCTTTCCAGTCGAATTAAAGTTGGAACTGGCGTGTGGCCCAGGTGACCTTCCCGAGTATTTCGACCTCGCACGGGAGGTGCCACCCTCTCGTCAGTTTTGAGCGGCTCTGCTACTTCTCCATTATATCCGAGACGCAAGGTCGACACGTAGGATCGATATCCGGGCCGCGCGCTACACCCTTCTCCAAAGTTGGCCGATCCGTGTGGCGATAGTACGCCACCCCTTTTGCGTAATACATTTTGTTTAATGGAATTGGATTACACGTGCATTTGGAATATGTTTAAAGAGGAAATTAATTGATTGACGTTGTTTGGCAGAATTATAATTGGAGTTTGTTTAAGCAAATTGAATTGAGTGAAAGTAAAGTAAATTTGAAGACTAAAGAGATTAATGGCACAGTTTGCACAACTTATAATCGCAACACTAATAATACGTTTCGATTCTACATCGATGTTAGTTATGAGAAATCCTTCCGTTGGAACATAACCTGTTTAGTCGTACTGATTCTTACAATTGTACATTATACAATTTTAAAAACAATTTTCTGTCGATCAAAATGTTAATCAAATAAAAATCACATCATTCAGAATCTTAACTTTAACATCATTGAAAAGAACCCGGAAAAACATTTTTTATTCATTTCAATAATTCAAGATAATTCTCTCGGAACATAACCTGCGCGATTTCACTGACTCTCGGAAGAGCGACCTCTCAACCTGAACTCCAGTGCCCGGGGCGGCCAGGAGACTGGAGAAGATATCGTGAAACCTGTTGTGTCACGAGCACGAACCGCCTGGGACAATGGCATTGCTCGCAGTGCTGTTATCGGCGCTGAGTATTTATAGAGCGAGCTATCGATGCGCTGAAAAAGCACTTTCTCGGAGAGGGAGGCCTCGACGCCTGACTTCTAAACGAAATTCCGAAGTGGAGGTTATGAACGTTTCCAAATAATAGGCAGGGATTTTTGAAATCGAATTTGTTTCGATTATATTCAAATATCATTAAAAAATATAATACGAAACAAAAGTATTAATACATTAAGAAAGGGAAAATAGAAAAATTGTAATACTGTAATTATTTTTCTTATTCTATTCGCTATTTCTATTTTCGGGTTTTAAATTCCATTAAAATGTCTATCGGAAATTATCATAAAGAATTTAAATGCAGTGTCGTAAAATTGCCTTTGAAACAGTTTTTTGTATTTATCTTAATTGCATTCCTCATATTGTTTCGCATGAGAAGTGACTATTTTAAATTATCTTGGTGGATTTAAATACAAGGTAGTCGTAAACTTGCTTTTGAGAGTTTTCTAACTTTTTTACTAGAGCGAGCTATCGATGAGCTGAAAAGGCACTTTCTTCAAGGAGTAAGGCCTCGTCGTCTGTCTCCAAGATAAAATTCCAGAATTGAGGTTATAGACGTTTCTAGATAATAGACAGGAATTTTAAAACTTGATTTGCTTTACATTATATTCAAATATAATCAAGAATATAATGTTTCAAATTATAATAACTATTTTGAACGCACAGTACTCATAAAATTGTTATTCAGGCAATCTTTTGCTTTTATCTCGAAGTTTTTAAACGATTTTATATGAAAACTGGCTAAGTTCACTTATACAACAATACAAACCGAACTGAGTCACCCTGTACAAGTGCTTTAATATTTCGATAATTCAAATTTCCTAACAAGCTCAGCCCCCCACTTCTCTCGAATACCCACATTCGATTATATTGCAGAGTCTATCGATGAGGGAAAAAAAATATATAAAAAAAACGAGAGGGAAGCCAATGAACCGGTTGATGTTTTCGGCTCTGCTAGTAGCTTTCATGGGAGAAAGCTCAGAACAGGGTGAGAGAAAGAGAGAGAGAGTGAGTGAGGGCGGGTGAAGGGGTGGTGGTAATCGTTACTCCCGTCTGCTGGCCTGTCTACCAACCCTCCAGCAACCCCCCATCCAAGCGAGAGCTCACTGCAGCGAGCTCGATCGTTCACCTACGACCTCGAATACCCGATCACTGCGGAGGGAACTCCCAACTTCACTCCTCCTAATCTCCACCTGCATCCCAACCGCACCCAGCATCCCCCATCCACCTGTTTCTCTCATTTGATTGAAAGAATAATGGCTGCTGCACTGTTACTAGGGTGGTTTTTATATTTTTTGTTGATATGATTGTGAAAGACCGAAAATAATCTCGAAGATAAATAAAATATTCTCGTTCATGATAATATCTTTAGTATCAATTTTGAAGAAAATATTTTTGTTTTCCCAATTTTCAAAAATAAATTTGTAAAAGAACTTTATTAAATGTTTATTAAAACAGAATATATTTTTACTTTCAAAAATATATGCTTGTATTAATATTCCTAATAATTTTCACTATCTACATGAGCGTGCATTCAACTTTTCGAGCAGCTGTATGTTTCCACTAGACTCTGCTGATAAGTCGAAGGAAGACTCGGAAAAATGTGGTACAGTCGCATCGTGACTATCTAGCTCGCTCAAGCGGCGTAATCGCGCGGTATTATCGGTGCACCGGCTCTCCGTTGCATTACGCTTGCTCGCTACCTGCTCTATCAAACTGGGCTTCTCGGAGTAATAAGCGCTTAATGCACTCGCCTCATATGTATTAAGCCTCTCCCCTAATTGAGGTTATGAGTCACGTAGAGCAGCGCTCAGAGAGAGAGAGAGAGAGAGAACCGCCTCGGCCTGTAGATTTCCTGGAAGCTCGCTTCCGAATACGTCACTGGCGGAGATCGAGAGACTGCGCGTCAGAAAAAGTGTCGTACGATGCCGGGGAAAATCTAGGTTCATTGGATTCTCAGAATCTTGCTCTTAAAAGTATTATCGAAAATTAGGACTTATTTTGTTTGTGCTGTTTAATATCTTATTTTGCTCAAATGAATTTTATATTATAATCAAAAGAGCATTTAAAGATAAATGTTCTATAATTTAAATTTGTGCAATAAAAATGGTAAATGAAACTTTTTATATTCATTATGAAAAATGAAATATAAATATAATATAAGTTTTATATATTGACAGGAAACCTTGCACAATAAAATTCGAAACTTTTTAATATCGAAGGATTCCCAGAAACTTCCAACCACGAAATAGAAAAAGTTTCATCGCGTTCGGCGCATCGGTCGCGGAGTTATCGGCGTGCAAACGTGAATAATAATATGCAAACCACGAACTGACAAGCTCCTGCTTTTCGACGTCGCGTCGGTCCAAAGCAGGAAACTTATCTGGTCACGCGTCCCAGGCAGAGTACAATGGCGAAAAAATGTTTACGCGAAACGACGAGCGAAATATTTTCGTATCGTGCGTGCGTGTGCGCGCGTTGCCTGAGAGTTATCACGAATCAATACGTGACTCTATCGGTTGGAGATATACACGAATATATTATTATTAGTGAAATCGAACGTGCACTTGTATAGATAGTGAAAATTATCGGAGGAATTAATACCGACATGCATATTTAACGGAGAAACAATATTTATTACATTCTGTCTTAATAAACAATTAATAAAATGAATTATTGTATGGAAAAGACGAAGATATTTTACTATTTCTTTCATCTTCTATTAACAAATAACTAATAAAATCACTTAGCAAACAAGACATTTTTCAACTTTTATATTAAAATTTAAAAACAGGTATTGCACTATTTACATTTAGTAAAATTTAGTAAATAAATTTAGTAGAACTTAGTTTTTTAGTTTTTTACCGACTTCGAAAAGGAGGAGGTACTCAATTCGACCGCTATATTTTTTTTTTTTATATTATATTTGCCACTATTTACATGCACAAGTGTACGATTAGTCTTGCAAGTAACGCACGGGTGACTCTTTCGGAGGAAAGGAAGGAAGGTGGACGGTGCAAGTGGCAGCGGAGCCGCGCAGCAAAATGATCAATCATGCGAGCCTTTTTTGTGGGACAAGTGTGCTCTCGTGTTACGTGGCAGCCCTCGAAAGGAGCGGCTTGCAGCCCCGACCCATTGAACTCCTTGCACACACCCCCGATCGATCCAGAGGCCCAGAATCCAACCTTCATTTGAGTTAGTTGTCGTCCCAAAAATGATCCAAATGGCAAATATAAGAAATATAAAAAAAAATAAGGAAAAGAAAATTGTAGGATGATTATATGTGGATTTTTTCAACCCTAGAAGACGTGTTTTATACCATCATAAAATAGAAATCGTGAAACAATGGGGTTAAATAATTTGTTTATCATTTTTGTATTTCACCTTTGTTACGTGATGCAATTCATATATGCATTATGATTATTTCATATGAATTGTATCATTTTAGTTATTTTCGTACTGTTTCTTATCTTAACGAAAAGATTGAAATTTTATTTAATGTCTGTTCATATTTACAACTTACTTTATAATATAAAAATTCACATACATTTGTTTTTCGAAAACAAATAATTTTAAATCTTCGATAGAAAACCAACGAAAAAAAGATCAACGATAGATGTTCTTATATAAATATAAAACAAGAGAGACTAGATTTTGATACAAATAAAAATAGATACAATTTATATACTCGAGAATGTCTATAATTCCTCTATGCATATTTATAGACTATAAAATCTAGAGTATAGATAGGCGTGGTAATACCTGGGTGCATCGAGTGTCTAGAGCCGCTTTCTCTCTCCTATTGATTTATTCCGAGGGCGAGCGAGCGAGCAATCACCCCCAGCAACCATGCTTGCAGAGGCATACGCGTCATTGTCCTCGACCACTCTCACTATCTCCAACCCCGAGCTTGCCCGGCACAGCCACCGGAGAAAGGCCTGCGAAAATGCAGCTGATCCTCGTCGCCAACAAGTTGCTGGGCCAAGCTTCCTCGAGCATTTCAGGAAATACAATCATGTTCATCAATAAACACTTTTCCTACCTTTTAACACTTTTAGTTCGACGATATTTTTATACGGGTGGAAATTGAAAGTATTTGTAATCAAGAGAATAATTGTTAACTAGTTTTGGATAACAAATTTTACAAGATAATAACTATCAAATATATGTTAATGAAATTATTAGTGAACAAGGACACGTATATTAAATGCTGTACTTTTTGTACACGCTTGTTGTACCTGGCAACTGGAAATAGCACAGTTTTAATTTTAGCATCAAAATGAATATTAAGATTTGAATTTATAAAAATGCAAACTTATGAACGTAATGATATGATACGAAATACACGAATGCACGAATATGATACGAAAACTGAAAAAAATACTCAAAATTCTAGATCGTTTCATTAAAAAGATGTAGCCACAAAAAGAGTGTTGTTTCCTTATGAAACCGAGGTTGTAACATTTCCACTATTACAACTCAATTTATTATATTCTGTATGTATTGTATTAATCTCCACCATTCAAATAACATACAACGGAACAAACATAACCTAAAATAGATGGACGTAGGCGAATGACAACTCGTCCAAGCGTGTATAAGCGCTCGGAGCGTATGCCAAACGCGCCCTTCAATAAATCGAGAGTAAAGCCGTCTGCCAATGCGGAGAGTCAGTGTTGATCCGGCTAGTTGGAAATAGCTCTCGGCCACTCGATAGCTGAAAGAGAGTCGACTAGTTCCATCGTGCGACCGTGACACTGACTCAGCCAGTATCCTCGACCATGACCTCGATTGGACTCTCCGCCACATTTCTCTCTCTCTCTCTCTCTCTCTCTTACTTCTCTGTATTCTTATCTCTCGAGAGCAGCCTGACTCTCAATTCTCGATATCGTTTGCCCCGAGATTCCCCAAAGTGGATAATACTTTCCGATTAGGAGCACTCTCACGCGTCAGAAATCTCAGATCCGCTCGGAGCGGCTGCAATCTTGCACACATGCGTAAGCACCTGCTAGAGGCTTCGCAGCTGAGGTCACGCGATAGCGCGACTCTGCACATAACCTCTCTAACTAGTATATAGGATAACATTTCCCTGTTTGTAGGGCTCAAAAACTACTAAAGCGATTTTAATACGATTTTTTCTCTTATATAGAATTGAGATTCAGGAGAATTATAGAGTATAAAATATTGTAATATTTATTGCTTATACGGGCTGTTTCAAAAGTAACCTCATTGTTTGTTCGCAGAACTCTAAAAGTATTGAACTGATTTTAATATGATTATTACTCCTGTTTAGAGTTATAATTGAGGCAAATTATTGGTTATAAAATATTGTAATATTTATCACTAATACAGGGTGTTTCAAAACTAATTAGAAACTTCATAACTAATATGAGTATCGTAAAAAGTTTATTACACATTTAGTGAATACAGGGTGTTTCAAAACTAATTAGAAACTTCATAACTAATATGAGTATCGTAAAAAGTTTATTACACACTTAGTAGTGTCATAATATTAACTAATAATGGTACTTCGAAAAAAAACAGATCAAAAGCCAAATCTGTATGTCGCTCAAGCCGGAAAATCCTGAATGCCACACATGTGTCATCGACTTGTCCGGCTGACCCAGCACAACTAGATGACACATGTAGCCGGTATACCTGAAAAGGTCGCAAAAAGGTGGCCTCTTTAAAAGGGGGGAGGAGCACTCGAGCCCGGCGACATTCCGCGAACGGTCTTCCTCGAGTAAACTAGTTTCCCACTCTTTCCTGAGTTTCCCTGGAAATGTCACCGTGGCCCCCAACGATTCCTCCTGTGTTACACGTTTCTACCGGATTTCTCGAAAATACACCGGTTTTAAATAATAAAGAAATAAATCATTATAGATTTGGATCAAATGATGACATAGTTAATTTTAATTTATTGAATTTATAAATATTACATAATATAAGTTTATAAATATATATATATGCACGTTACATAATTTGTACGTGAGATTTAATATAATTTGTTAAATAGTAGGTTCGTTTTCATATGTCTCAATAAAAATTTAGTTTCATTGTAAAATACAAATTGTTCAATATGAAAATTGTATTCGAGAAATTATTGTTTAACTTTAAATTATTATTACAAATCTATGAAACATAATTCTTCTGTTAAACTTATTCTTACGAAACAACAAAAACTTGCAATATAATTAGTTAGCTAAATGGAAAATGAACCTTTTTTGGATTTCGTATTTCCAAAACCCATTTACCAGGACCTAGACTTTCATAATGTATTTCTCTGATAAAGATAACAATACATAAAAATAAGAGTGGTGAGTCACGACAGTAGAAAGAACATCCGGTGAAAGCGCATCCCTTTCAACTGAACCAACACAATCGCATAACAGCTTCCAACGACTACTCGAAACGCCCTTATTTCTTGAGAGTCAAACCTTCTGTTATCGAGGAGTCTTCTTTCCTTGTGGCAACGCGGTCCTCCTCCAAGTATCTCACTTCCGGCTGTGGTCTGATTGTGTGTATCGAAAAATGGACACGTCCGGTTGGCCCAGAACTTTTGATGTTATTGGAGGCCCGATCAAGGAAACAGCTTTTAGATAGGACTGTTGATAAACGAGCTTTCAGTAAGAATGGCTTTCCCATCTGGTCGAAGCCAGATGACATTTCTTATGCGGGTTAACAATGCATTAATTTAAAGAATAATAGGTTGCTGGATTTGGTTAAACAAATTTTGAAGTTAGTCTTAAAACAGCCTGTATATTAATAAATATTGCTATATTTATAGGTTATATTTGGCTATATTTGTTGCAAATGTTGCAGTATTTTATAGTCTATAATTTGTCTACAATTTGTCTCCCTTTATATTATAATATAATATAAATAGTATATTAAAAGTTGCGTTACCCAAAGCTATGCATATTTGCATAAACATTCACAATCATAACAACATTAAACGCCCTTTGCCGTCCTATCTTCATCGGCCGACGCCCTTTACGCCACTGCATTGACTGTAATATGCTTGTGGTAGTATTTCCCTAACGATGTTCGTAGCTTGCTTGGAAAACCCGACGCAAAGAACGAACGGCTGAGTACACAACAAACGATTTCTGTTTCAGGAAGTGGGAGCAAGGATGGCAAGGCTGGGAAGGACAACACGTCGCCCTCTGGACCGTACGCCGGTGAGTACCGCATTAGTCCTAAGAATGACTTTATTGTTTTCTAGAATAAACTTGGATTTCCGGTTGGCAGAATGATTATATTGTTATTCGAGAATTTCAATATGGTTGGAATGAATAAGAGAAGCTTTAAAAAGTTATGCTTTGAAACAAGTATGACTCATCTTAGCAAGTGTATAGGTTAAGTCGCCGCACTGAGGTCTCGTTAAGTCTGATCTGCTTAACCTAACTAACTGTTCACGTGAACAGTGAAGATAAAGAGATTTGAAGTTACTTCGAAAATGGATAAATCCGTTAAAATCGATTAAAAAAATACTGAATACTTTATAAAAATAAACTTAAATCGAATTTAGAGTCACTATAAAAACATAGCATATAAATCCACTCACATAATTCACCCGAAAAAAATTATTCAAAACACTACAAGTGTTCCAACATCCCTAAATCTAATTAAGGAAGTATAACATAGCCTTCAGCGATTATCCAGCAAGAGTAGCGTGGCGCCACACACGCTCGAATTCAGCCTAGCGGTGGGTCGGCGGGGGGGCGCCACCACCCCGGCTGTCTTAATTTCCAGGCGAGCGACACAGTTATTTTCGATGCCGCCCGGCAGACTTTCCTTCGAGTTGGCAATAAGAAATATCGCCGGGAGAGAAGAGAGCGAGAGAGAGAGAGAGAGACGGAAAGAGAGAGAGTATCGCCTCGGAACCGGACCGAAATAACCTGGAGGCCGTCTCCCATCCGGAGAAGAAGTTTCTTCGTGCCTGCGTGGCCGAGCCAGTTTAACTTGTAACCGACTTACCAATCCCCAGTAAACAATACCGGCTTCTCTCTCTCATCGATTATGTAAGAGGAATCCGAAAGAAGAGCAGACTTTGTTTGCTTTGGAATCGTTGCCGATTACCCTGGGAATTTGTGTAACGAGGCACGAGGATATTATCGGTCAAGGCACATTAGAAACTCGTTAAGCCTCTTTAATCATGTACAGGGTGTTTCGGTTAGCAAGCTTAATTATACTTGATGGATATAATTTATAATTATTCTATATATAACTCAAAGTGAACTCAAAGTGAACTCAGTTACTGAACTCTTTATTAAATATATATATTATATTAATTTATGTTATTTTATATTACAAAGAGTGTCCCATCAAGAACACAAGTTCTATTTGTTTACTAAAACGCATTTATTATTTTAAAATGAACGATCTGATTTATTAAATAATTGAAATCTATACTATGTAATGCAGAAGTGTCGAGGGTTTCATACAATGCCAGCAAACTGTCAACAAATTCTACTTTGACAAAAGGATTATCGCATTAGTCACTGCCAGTTTTCAGAGAACACTCACAACATAGTTAGTGGCCACGTAGAATCTTCTAATCAAGTGCCAGCTGTCTGTCATTCGGAGGAAAGAAGTTGTACGAACGACCAATATCAATCGACATATCTCGCTTTATCGAAGTCTACGATAAGATAGCCGCGGCATTAATTTCGCACTGCACTCGGTGTTTGGCAAAATGAGCTGTAAATCCTACGATCGATTCTCTCTTTCATCCGTCAATTGAACAATAGGAACAATGTTACTTTTTTTTCGAATTTTGTATTTCTCGAAAAAGTGTCTCGTTATTATGACAAATTTCTTGAGTCTCTTTAAATACCCAGAAAGGATTTTGCAATCTTTGCTTCTTTTCTTGGTTATAATAATAAGGGGAAAGTTTGGAATTTTTAAGAACAGAAGAATTATTAAATTACTAAATAATTCTAATATTATTTGTTACTGTAATATCAGGAAAATGCGTGGGCATTAAATTTATCTTTTCCGACTGTTTTATTCATCGCTCTTTGAGGTTATGTTCCTACTGTATTCCAGCGATTCTCTTCGTTCACTTCGATAATAAACAGTTTTCGAACGAATAATCGAAGTTAGTCAGGAGTAAATTTCTCTTGATGGTCGAGTGTGACTTTGTCGAGATTCAGTAGGAATTCCGGCGGATTTAGAGCGGCAGTGTGGAGCATAACTCTAGTGACATGGCGCTCCAAAATATCGCCTCCCTCTCCGAGGTGTTCTCTCAGCTCAGCGGTGGATCTAACGCTTCTATTAATATTGCGCAGTTATTTTCAGGAAGCGCTGCTTCACTGTTCGGGCAGCTTTTTCACGTCGTTTTACTAGCGCATGCTGGAATTTCGGATTTGCCAACCGCCGCCTCCGTGCTTGCAACATTTCTCTCTTTATAACCTTTCCGTTCCCGCCAAAACTTCTATATATAATGAAATGTTTAAGAAACATCATTTTGACAGAAATATGTCGAATTTTGCAACGTTTCTCTCTTTATAACCTTTTACTTCCTGCC
Organism: Ectemnius lituratus; assembly: GCA_910593735.2. NCBI lineage: Eukaryota > Metazoa > Arthropoda > Insecta > Hymenoptera > Crabronidae > Ectemnius > Ectemnius lituratus. Next base: position 5,355,733 of record OU343045.1, read on the forward strand.
AAAACTTCTATACTTATTTGAAATGTTGAAGAAAAATTTATTTCAGCACAAATTCGTCGAATCTTACAACATTTCTCTCTTTATAATCTTTCACTTCCCGCCAAAACTTCTATTTTTACCAAATGTGTCGAATCTTGCAACATTTCTCTGTTTATAACCTTTTACTTCCCGCCAAAATATGTAATGAACTACTTGCGTAGGACTATTACATATAAGTCTGTCTAAAAAGACATAGGGCTTCTCGGTTTATGAATGTAATTCGTAATTATTCTAAATAGAATCGAATCCTGATAGGACCATCTAAGACTATGTCGAAGCTAAGACCTGAAAGTCTATACTGTGGAGTTAGATTCTACATAATCATATATGGTCCCACATAGTCCTATATGCTTCTATATGGTCCTATATGGTCCCATATGATCTTACATGGTCCTACAACTAGGACTGGGATACCATATGGTCTTATAAGAATACCATATAGGACTTATGGGACCATATAGGATTAGAAGTCCATACTGTGGTTTCCATAGTCTTATGAAACTCTATACTAGATAATTATAAATTATAACATAAATTATTCTATGTAAGAAGCCCTAGAACATAGTCCTATTTAGTCCAATTATAAATTATATTTATAACTTACCCTACATAAACTATAACTGATCAACTATAATTAACCTATATAATTGCTCTTCCCGGGTCTGAAAGGTTAATGAGCACAGGAATATCGCGAGTGGTATGTGGTTCACGAAATCTACTTAGAGCGGGGAAAAAGGCGGGTGACAAAACAGTCGCAATGGAGGATATTAATAGGTGCGCGGAGCTAGTTGGTGCGAAGCCAATTGAATATCTAGCTTTGGTGGCAGCAGCCACAGCGAGGTTCTCTCGATTCATACATTCATACCTAACCGACCTAACCCAGTTAACCCTGAATCACTGCACCTCGGAAAAGAACAAGTACAACTTCCGCCGAGTACGAGCGATCGCTGGAACAAGCAAGAAAATGTACCAGCTATGTGCAACCATTTTGGTCTTCACTGTGGTCATACTGATTTTGTCCTGGGAAGTGATTAAGGATTACGTCGACAGTCCCTGAACTTCCATGGAAATCGATCGGCTCGGGCATGAATTCTCGGGATTGCTGGGATTCCACGTAGGTGGAGTGACCAGTAAGGAAGCAGGGTTATGCCTGTATTCATAGATGTCCTTCAAGGGATGAAGTCTTCTTATTAAAACATTTTTTGTAATCTTTATTCCTTCAATTTTGCGGTAGTTGTGTTGTACACTTCCTATAATTATATCTCTTTAACAAAACGGTTAATAATTGAGAATATTTTTTCTAGTATTCGTAACATACTCTTGCATAAGCCTCAATTTTTTTATCGATATTTGAACATTCATTTTGATGCTAAAATTAAAAGAGTGTCAGAATGCGTGCAAAAGTATAGTTTTTAATCGAAAGGATCCTTCGTAGGTGGTCAATCGAATTCCAACTTTATGAATGGTTACTTAGTAATTTTTCCTAATACAAATCCCTAAAAAAAATATAAATCGTGCCAACTAACTTAATAATTGAAGACTAAAACTAAAATAATAATAGTTGACTAACCGAAATAGAGTTTTTCGAAATTTCTCCACTCCAATCCAGGCTTCCCAGACTCAAAAGATTAAAAACAAAGCAAAGCCTTAAAATAGACTCTCGTCGATATTTGGTGGAAAAGGTGGGCTCGAAGGAGCAGAGAAGAAAGAGATGTAAACTAAGAGCGAGCGAGTGAGAGGGTTCGGGATGCTGCGCGGGAGATCGGACACACCCAAGAGTCTGCGTCCTACGTTCTATAGGTACACTATTGGTATTGATCCGCACGCACTCCTCTCTCTTTCTCTCTCCTCTCCTCTCCAGGGCTATCTTGCTTCCCTCATCCGTTCATTGGCCTCACCACCGTGGCCACAGTGGTACATGCGGCGCTGCTACTCCTCAATGTCCTCTTCCATTTCCTTCGCTCTCTTATCTCTTCCTTTCTCGCCCTTTCTCTCTCGCTCTCTTGGGAAGCACGGTTCTTCTTGTCGCAATTAGCTGCTCGTCCAACTTTATGGGTTGCGAAGATCGTACAAAGTCATGGCCAACGAAGAGGATTGGAGAGGATCGAAGAGAGCCGGTTCGATAACTCGCCGTAGATGGAATCGTTCTCAATTCGAGCGAGTGTTACACTTCAATTACCATTAGCAGTGTCGGGGCAGTCACTCGGCTACTTCTACTGGAGGTTAGGTTGAGGAAAAAATTCGGTGGAGTTGGCTCGGTACTTGCGAGGAACGGGCGGACCGGAAAGGCAGCCGATTATTATTCAGGTGGCAGACAATTGCCAGGAGGTGCCCCTCATTAACATACTGTCCGAGAGTAAAAACGTGTCTGAAATGCTGGGTGGAAGGCCGTGTGTGGCGCCTTCGGTGTAAAGTCCGAGGCAGTTGTCGCCGCGGACGTATACATCTATACTTTTATAGTTAAACTAATATACTAGCTGTACTATTCGATTTTACCCGGATGGCATTTTTTCTGTACGCTGACAGTAACTTCATTTAAAGAATAATAGTTAATAAAGAATAATAATTGAAATCTTGTAGTTGCTTTTGAAGCACCCTGTATGAGTAATAAATAGTGTAATATTTATAGTGTATTTGCGTACACATTAACAATAATATAATCTAATTAAATTTGGATGAAATGCACTTTCCAATAGTAAAAATATTATTCGAATCGGTTGAGTAGTTCCTGGGATTACTTCGGACACATACACATATACTTTCTTTCTCTATATATTAGTATACATAGATTATAGATAAAGACGTGAGGTGTTTACTTGGATGCAAGAGATGATCTCTGAAAGTGCTCAATGTATTCGGGAAATTCTTTTCCTGTTAGGAGTTTACTTCCTCCCGAGTAACATAACCTATACATTATTGTGCATCGATAATTAAATGCAATTGCATACTTACTTTTCGAAAAATGTTATCCGGCAAATATACAAAATTGGAAGTAATAGGAATTATTGTGTAGACAGACCACATGGGATCGAATTTTCTGTTATAGCAGCGGAGACTCTGGATGCGCCTAAAAAGAAGGGCTTCTTCAAGGGCTTTTGGAAGAGGTCGCGTCACTATTCGCTGGAGAACCAATAGCCCAGGTGCGCCAGGACGCCGAACCACCGGCTGAGAGAGCAACAGCAACAGGAACCGTTACAACAACGGATCGCGAGCGCGAGCCTCCTCAGCAATCCCTGCTGTTGCATTGTCCAGTAATTCTCGATTGTCGAGATTGCTCAGGCTGTGGCCAATCAGAAGAGAAAATCTGTCGTGAGAAAACATTATTCTCCGGCGTTGACTTCACGACGATAACGAGTCGCCATTTGCATTTCGGCGATTCTAACCTGACAGATTCTCGTCAGAAGGGAGAAAAGTTCTCTCCTTCCTCCCGACAGGAGAGAAAGGAGAGAAGAGAAACAGACCACAGCCAGCAGGGAGGGCTGCTCGGCCAAAGATCATTTTCCAGTACAAAAGGCGCGCTCGTTCCACTAATCTTGCTTCGAGGGACGACCGACGCGATCTATCATGGCGCTCCAGTCGAGGAGACATGCCGGTGGAGAGCAAGAGCTTACGAGTGCTTGGTCAGCGATCGTAACTTGGCACTGCTGAGTCTTTGTAGTTCGATGAAGTTCGTGCCACTTTAGTTTGCGAACGTTTCGAAATGTATCTCGTGCAAGCTGAATAGCAAGAAGGTGGCAATTTGCCAATTTTTTTGTTGAACATTATTTTCAAAATTCATACCTTACAATCTTAACGGAAGAATTTCAATACTCCATTTACTATTTTGATATATACAAATAGTTCTATTTTTCCAAAAAAACTCGATCGAAGAATTTTAAAAATCGACCACGCAGTAAAAAGGATATTTGCTTCATTTAAGATATAAAAAATCTCTTTCGAAAGTACCATAATGCAAACTATGCACTTTACCAAGTATACAATAAATTTCGAAAAAAATGTGCATACAGAAAATGGCCAAATCTCGCCGTCTGTTTTGATTCTACTTGCACGAGACACCTGAAGTGCAACAAATGAATCAGGATTGTCAAGCGAACGGAGTTGACCGGCCCAATAAACGCAATAAATATTGTCAACAGCGACCTCCGAGGTCACGAGCGCGCCCGGGGACCCCGGACACCTTTCCCCTTTCTCCTCTGTCTCTCACCACTCACTTGCTCCGTTTCTCGTGTCGCTCGGTGGCGCCGACCAATGGGGCGCTCCCGCGAACAGGTAGTCAGCCAGTCAGATTCAGTCAGAGAAGTATCAGCTATCCGATATGCGGAGTATTCGAGTATTTAATACTTAACTTAACTTATACACATAGTCGGCACCGGCGATTGCATGTGTATGTGTGCGTGTGTGCGTGTGTGTGAGCGGAGATGGGCATGTACGAGTGCGAACAATGCGAGAGACACTTTAGGTGTGCGATTATTATCGATGGGGAAGTACGATAAGTATCACCGGAGTAGCGAAGACACTCTCTCGCAATTTGATCGCTGGGATCTCCAATGGGAGAGGGCGGGAACCTCATTCGAGGGCCTCGAAGAGAGGCCCCTCGATTACGAGGGCGCCCCCCGCGCGATGCACGATAATAATACCGAATATTATTATTACGAACTAATTATTATTGACATATAAATATATAAATATATATATATATATGAATATAAATATATACATAGTTATCGAAGATTATATTAGTTAACGAACGGCGCGGGGGCGAGTAAAATAGAGCAGTTTGTGTACACGTTTGGGAGGCAAAAGAGCGTCCGATGAAATAAGAGGCGTGTGCAGTCTTTTCGAAATAGAGTCGATGTACCGTTTGTGGTAATTGTTTTGTTTATTTTGATATATTAATACTAATGCCTGAGCGAATGACTGGTTTTAAAATTCAATTCAACTATACCCTTTTTCGTTGTTGAAAATAAACATGAAAATATATACATTTTTGTATTATTCTTTGAAAGTTATTTTGTGTATTTGTTCTCGTATTTTTCGTTACGTTCGGAATAGTGAAGTGACGGTTAATGTTAAGTATTTTTAGGTTAGGTTTTAGGTTACGTTTAACCTTACAAATAACGAAACTAACCTAACAATACTTAACACATCGTTCACAGAATCAGCGTCTTACCTTTTTCAAAATGTTTTCGTGATGCCAGAAAAGGCTATTAGCTTGGCGAAATATTCCCATTTTCCAAAAACATGGCGGAAATAAAACAGTAGCCACAAATGACACATCACTAAAGAAACTCGTGTACACTCGAATGCCAAAGACGATCGAACGCATCGCGATCATAATGTTTCGGCAGGCGTAAGATAAGGTGGAAAGGAATGAAAGAGCCTGTAGTATCGCTCCTTTCGTCCGAGGTACGTGTCTGTACTAGGAGGAAGCCGTTTGTTACAATTGTGTACAGAACCTGTAAATAGGAAGAAGGAAAAGGGCTGAAAGGAGGCGCGGCGTGAAGGAAGCAGATAGCTAATTTGCGAGCTGTTCTGTCGAATCTATCAAAGCGAGGTTAGGATCCGAAAGAGTCGGTGGTGGGGGCGGTTCGGGGGACAGAACAGGAAGAATGGGCATTCGAGGGGAGCATTCGCCACGCCGAGGTACAAAGTGTCGTCGGCCACCAATGGACAATTCGTCCCGCTGGCACACTTACCGATAAGTCTCGTTACAAGTTTTAACCAGGGAAAACATCGGCCCAATGCGGGCCGAGTCTTCTCACTGGCGGATTCAGAGGGAAGGCATTATATCCGCTCTCTCGTTTCACTCGGAATGATTTCGGAATGATTTCGGCGAGTACCTCAGAGCAGGCGAGCGCAAAGATACGGCGAAGAGGCGAGACGCGCTTAGGGATTTTAATTGGAGCAGAGCCTAGATATCTTAAGAGATTTGTCTTCCTAGTCACGTCGCTCTGGATCCACCAGTGCGCAGCAGTAGCAGCTGGAGCGGAAGAGGAAGAGAGAAGAGAAAGACGAGAAGAAATGAGAAACAGAGAGAGAGAGAGAGAGAGAGCAGGCGAAGAGGTAGAAGAAGAAGGAGAAGTAGAGGAAGAAGAAGCGAGCTTTCTTGTCGAGGGGTATATTTTGCATACCGGGCATAAACCGCGTTATCATAAAGACACACATACGAATCGATAAAGTCATCGGTATATATTATATATATATTCTAGATGATCGGTTGAGTTTGCGAGCCGCGAGTAACTAGCGATTTTTCTGTGATTCCCAGCTTCCCCAATTTCTCTCGCGCCTGTCTATCCCGTAATCGCGACAGCCCTTCCTCATCATCGTCATCATCATCACCACCATTCCCCCCTAATTCCAGAATCCTCCCAACCCACCCAGTCCCGCTTCGCGAAACTTGTCAAGAGCTTGCGATCGCCGCTCGAACACTTTGGGGATCGATGCCAGCCAGCGCCGGATGATTGGATGAGAAAATGATCGGGTGCACCCGAGGGGGGGCAGATGGCAGCACGGTAGCGCGACGACGACGAGAAGAGGGCACAGGAAGAAGGAAGAAGGAGGAACGAGAGTAGAGGGTAATCCAGGCTCGAAGATATAGTAGTACGTAGAAGCTAAGCACCGAACCACATGCCTTATACACTCGAAATCCATAATGTCATTTACAAGAAACGAGAAGAAGTTAACGAGTTAAATCCAGTGAAGGTGACTCCAAATCACGAGCGAGCACTGTTAGAGATATGCCTTTTTTGGAGGGAAAGAAACCGAGCTGAGAATTACGTTCTCGACGAAAAGATCAAGAAACGAAGCCTCACTCCGTTTCTCACCCTCCGCGAATATCGGAGTGCTAGATTTATTTTTTTATCACGCTTCGAAGCAACGTTTTTGCGTTCGGAATTTTTGTGGGGTAGCAGCGGGGAAGTGGGGGGAAGAGAGAAGTAAGTAGTTTGGAGGCATTTTCACGGCGCCACGGGACGAACTTGTGTAAACTCGCCCGTGGCCAGGCAATCCGCTATACACTATACTAAAGGATGTATCATACGTGCTCATAATTCATCGCCTATGTAGTCGCATAAGTCGAATCTCTGCGAACAATGGAATCGACTCGCTCCGACAGGCATTAAACCCTCGTCCCTCTTTTCACGTCAATGCAATGAAAAGCCAGGCAGAGACACAGCTCTATCTAACACACCGCCGACTGTCGGTGAGTTTAGCCTCTTTGCACGCGTTCGCCAGAGCAAAACCGATCTACGAGAAATGGACACAGGTACAAACCCAGACCGCCGGAAAGCGTTTAGTACAAATTCGATAGCTTTACTATTTTCACGTGGGGAAGGAGAATCGTAGCGAAAACCAGTTGGGCAAAAAGTAACCAAGAGTAGGTTGAACGACAGACGGTGGAGATGGAAGAGTATTTCAATCGGGAGCGAGGGGTTTTCCCGAGGGACGATGCCTGCCGGTGGGAGCGAATAACTGCCCCGAATCAATTTGTATGCCGAGAGCGTCATTGAATTACACCCGATTTACCAAGGATACTACAAATATATCTGAGATTTTCCAAGTACCCCCAGGTGCGTTCGTCATCGTGTTCCGTTCTGCGAGTCCGTTTCCTTGGTTGGAAGATCGTTTCTTTCAGCCGGTGAGAGAAGACACTTCTCGAAGAGAGAGAAAGAATCCGGGTGCGTTATAAGCGTGAGGCGTTAATGACCACAGCCAACAGGTGTTGACGGTAATTGCGACGAGGGAGGCAGTGCTAAATGGACGACGCCTCTCACGAGTAACACAAACTCACCCTAGGCTCACACAGGCATTCACACTTCTTGGCAGGCACACACAGACAGACACACACACACAGCATCCGCACACACTCACACGAGAATGAAAGCGATTTTTATGTAAAATTTCTCGACTAGTTTTGTAAAGATTCGTTTTTTGTCATTTTACTCCAACGATAAGCTAGATGAGAGTTTATATAATAAATTAGACAACAGGAAAACCCACCGTACTGCTTTCCCAGTCAGCTTGCGTCCTCCAACGACCCTTTCCCTGCTCCTTCCTGGACCTACCTCACCGATGCGGAGACGAGAGCGAGCGTCGGAGATAAGAGTGCACTGGGTAAGTGGACTAAGGTCCTTTCTGCATCGTTGATATCAGATACTCCCACTTTTTTTTTTATCCCCCACTACCAAGGTTCCGCAGGAATCGTTGCAACGCAAGACTTCAGCACTTTGTACAAATTTATTGCTCTCTCGAACTCAGTCTCAGCAAGCCTTTGACCTCGAGTGTGTCTCTCTCGTATGCAAAAGAAGCCTTGGGAGGAAGTCGCGTAGTCAATATCGTTTCCTGCGACGTCCCCGGTGTTACAGAGTCCGTAATAACTAATGAACTCGACGCAAGCCGCTCCCTGACCTTACTGTCCTCACCAAGCCCTTTTCCTTTCTCCGGTTTAACGTGGAAGCGAGTCTGGAACCGCGCTGATAAGAGGCAAGAGTCACACACACATAAACACAGGTATATGAGAGTACGTGATAATCAGAGGATCGCCGCCGTACCCGCGAATCGAGGACCCGGTCGATCCTGAGATCTTACCCTTTTTGAGGGAGCAGCGGCGGCGCCGAGGGACTTGCAACGACCACCACCAGGAGGAAGAAGAGAGCTCGGGGCTGACGGCTCCCCGAAGGCCTGGGATTTTGCCTTTCGTTCTCTTTTTACTACAATTATTACTTCAATGTTTATTCCTTCCTTTGTTATCAATAAAAATCGTTACATAGTAGTTTGGGCCGCTGCTTGGCGTCAGACGAATCGACAAGCAACCAGTTATAGTAGTAGTAGTAGCAGTAGTAATAATAGTAATAGTAATGATTGGTAGCGGTATCGCGTGTGTGTGTGTGTCTCTGGATGCGTGTCAAGTGTGAATGTAGTGTAGTATATGTGTGTGCGTGTGTGTGGCCGTCGCTGGACCCATCCACGAGAGTGGAAGCCAGAAGATCATACGCGGCAGGGAGGCGACAACCTCCTACTTTCCTCCGGGAACTTTTATTTTTGATCACTGTATTTCGAGACTGACTCTCCCTGGCCTACCAGAGAAGTTCTATTCTCGTTGCGAGCTCGCCGCAGGGACAACCTGGCCCGAAGCGGCGATAAGCCATCCTGGAAAGTGGGAATCGGTTTCGTGATAAAGCTCTTTCGGCTTCCAGGCTAGCCGGATATTGCGGTAGTGCTTGATAGCCACTTCCGCGAAGACCGGAAACCAGCTAGAAAAGCCGAGGAAGGTTGGGCGAACGTGGATATTGACCGTGGAAGCTTGGAGAAGCTGGGAATTGGCCAGCTTCCGCCAGAACACACTGCTGCCCCGTACTCTTTCCCTTTACTTTCCACTCGCGTGGATGCGTGCCCGGCTGTTGTTGGCTTCTCGCCTGATGTTCATCTGTCCACGTGTCCTCTGTGTGTGTCTATATGTTTTCATATATACTGTATTCGTGTATGTTTCGCGACTCTTTCATCCCCCTTATCACGCCCTTTTCCTTCGCTATATTTTCTTGCTCTCTGCTACCTTTCGCTCGACATCTCGCACTTGTTCTCACTCTCTCTCTCTCTCTCTCTCTCTCTCGTTCTCTCTCGTGCTCGCATCACGCTCACACATCACCCTTTCACATGCTCTAGCTCACATCGATAAAAATCTCAGCAATTATGACACATCGTTCGTCGTTTTGTTTTATTCTTCTTACACATAGCAATAATAAAGACAGTAAATAGCTAAAAGGACCGTATCGATTCTGGGGGGGAGGCGGCCATGATTGCTGCGGCCAATCCGTCTCTCGTTTCACCCGCTGCCGCACGTTCGCCCGCAATGCTTCCACTCGTCAGTTCCTCTTCGTTCGTCATCCTCTCCTCGACGCGTCCTTTCATCCTGTCGGCTCTCGCTCGCTCTCTCTCTCTCTCTCTTCCCCTTGGTGTGTTTCCAGGCTCTTTTTCCAAGTTCTCCGATGAGCTTTCTCGCTCGGCCTTCGCTCTTCCGGTTCGCACCAACCTCGAGCCACGACGCTCCATCCGCTCTCATTCGTCCTTCGCTCACTCTCGCGCCCTTTCTCTCCCTCCCAAACTCGGGTACCTCATTCGCGCATCCATTCGTTCCTTCACTTTCTCTCGGCTTCGACTTCTCACTCTCCCTTTCGCCCTTTCTCTCCCTCTTCGACTCTAGCATCGACTCTCTCTCTCTCTCTTTTCTTTCTCTCCTCGCCGGCTCCCTCTCGCGCAAATCCAGTGCGCACGCACACACCCACACGCACCACCTTCTTTCTCACTTGCTCCGCAGGACTGTAAACCTAACGCGGTACTTTGACTAATTTATTTATTATCGTAATTTCTTATAGTTAGATCGCATGCTTGTGTGGTGTCTGCTCGCTCGCCCGGATTTATCCTCCGCGGTCCTCCCTGTGTCTGTGTATAAACTTGATGTATCAGAGTGTATGTACCGAGTGTAATACGACGCGCGCGCGCGCGCGCGCGTGTGTGTGTGTGTGTGTGGTCGCAGGTGACTTGATCTTCGGGCAGTCTCCACGGGTAAATATACTTGTGCGCACATGTTCGCCGCGGCTCTTCTCATTCTCGCGTCATCATATCCCGATTTCCTCACTCTCACTCGCCTTGGATCGAGGAGGGACGAGGCGTCCCCGAAGAGTACACACCGATGCCGCGCGAGAAACGCGCGCGCGCGCAAGCTTTTACTTTAGGCTCACACAGTTAGCTCTCTATTTCTCTCTGGCGGGCGCGCGTCTCGCTCAGAGTTGATCAGCCTGATGATGGATCGACTCGCCGGTTGATGAGACGCGTTCTTCTGGGTACGTATACGTTTAGGCATGGCAGAGTCACGCCAGAAAGGGGATGCTTGATACTCGATGGACGACGAAGTGTCGAAGGAATAAGATGACCAAAAAAACAAAAACCTCCTAACAGCTGATGATATATATCTCTTCGGTCTTTCGTCCGGATCTCGACCGGCGCGTCGCCTCCGGCGCTGTTGGCATCGCTCGAGTGTTGAAGAGGACAGAGAACGGGGACGAGGGGAGCGGGTATATAGCGCCACCTCCTCTCTCTCTGTATGCTTGTTTTCTTACTGCTTGCGTCTCTCGTTTACTGCTTGTTTCCTGGTGGTTGCTTGGCTATCGCTTCTTTTCGATCGTACTTGGCGTCGCGCGGCAAGCTTGCGGCAGTTCCGGCGCGACTCGTGCGGCATGGCGCGCATTCCACTCGCTGTTCCATTTAAAATAATCGATCGTATCGTTTATTATTAATATTAGATATTTGTGTTGGGTCCCAGAGGTTACTGCAACAGAAAAAGGCCAAAATCGAATAGGTTAGGGCTCTTTCGATGGTCATTCGCCGCGATATTCGTTACTCTCGAAACCTCCTTCCTGCGAGAGCCAATTAGACTCTCTCAGACGCAATAGCCAATTAGGTTTATGGAGGAATCAATGCTAACTCGGGCCAGAAGATATATTCTCTTCTCGTCCTGACGTCCCTCTATTCAACGGGGGGTCAGTATCGTGATTAGTCATCGCAGTTCCCTGATATCGGACTAAAGCAGTCGACTGGAATTATGCGCGTGACTCACTCGCTCACGTGAGTAGCCTGCCGAAGGTAAAAGAACCACTCAGGCGACTATGTGTCATGGAAAACGAAGCGATTAACCCTCCGAAGCACGCTTTTCGTGGGGCGAACATCCGCAATGATACTCGCCATATACAAATACATTAAAATAGTCTTACTGTAAACTTGTGTTATTAGAAAAAGAACTAGGAATAATTGTTAAACATATAATTCGAGAATAGAAAATGCAGACAGACTGGTTACGAATACTTTGAAAACAATCTCTTACGCGCGTCACAGAAATTTCAGAGAATTGGCAAGAAAAAACGTGGATTCGCACAACACAACTACCTGAACTATCGATTTCAGGTAAACAACCTCGTGCCTGTTTGTTCGTGCTAACTTCTCGACAGTGAATGTAGCGTCATGACGAACGGGTTTGAGTGACAAGCCGATATCGATAAGAGGACGCGAAGCGAGCGGACACGTCGGATCGAAGCGTCGAATGCAACAGGGATTGAATACAGTATTTCTGACTCGAGATGGAAATGAAACTCTCCTCTCTTTTGTTAATGAAATAACAATACAATTCTTCTTTTCTTAAAAACTGTTTTTCTTTTAATAGAAATATTTTAGCATTGAACAAAAAACAAAAACATATTCGATAGATTCCAATTGGGCTGATAGATTTGATGACGAACCTAATAGCCGCAGGACACGAGGTACTCGCCGAGCTTTTCGACGACAGATGCGGCCTGCTGTGGCTGTATGGGGTCTTCGTAGAGGGAGACGACTACGGCCTGCGTCGTCTTCATGCAGTGGACGCCGACCTTGCCGAGTTTTGCCCTTATCACACGGTCCGTGCCCGACAGGTAGATGTACCTGTTGCCGGCCAAGGTAACACCCGACGACGTCAGAATGTCCTGCTCGTCGAAACCTTGGACCAGCTTCGCCAACTCCTCTTTGCTCACCTGCAACAAGATAAACGTTCTCTTTTAAATACTTTCAATGATCATTCAGTCATGCTGTATAATTTATAGGTTCTGTATTTGATTTTTTATCTTATAATAAAATGTTATGATAAAAAATAATAGTAATAATATTACAAGATGAATGTTCTTGTTTAAATACTTTTTTTTTCTTATCTATTAAAAATATAAGTTTGTAATATAATTTTTATGAAATAGTAAAATATCTTTGTTTTTATATTTCAATATTAACGTCAGGAAATGCTTTATATCTTTTAATATATATCTTTAATATGTATTTGTGTTTTCACTTTTTACATGTTTACGGTTATGTTCATCTCCCCGATAATATTAAGTATCTATGCAAGTGTACGTTCAGTTTTGTAAGAGTAGATAGTGGAAAGTGTGATAGCTTTATAAAACGCTAAAAATACTTCTAGATATGCATGGTTGTATTCACTTTTCCAATAATTTTCAATATCTATACAAGTGTACAAGGTGGTTCATTTGTTTTTAAATTAGCATTTATATAACATCATAAACAAGTCGAACGTAAGAAAGATTTGGATAACATTTATGTATAATTATAATTACTAGATCATTTCTAATTGTCTTTCTTCATGTTCGCCATAACCTCAAAAACTGCTACATCGATATTAATGCAGTGTTCCTTAATTTTATTGGCTATAAAATAATGTAATAAATATTTATCATTTGTTACATATTATATGCTTTGTTTCTATAATACAATATTATAGATAAATTTACTATACATACAGTGAGTGAAAAAAGTATTCTGACAGCCAGTATTTTTAAACAAAATTTTCTTAATAAAGAAAACTGTTTACTAGGTAATTTAAAATACCACTTTATCAAATCATTTATAATTATTCTTAAGCAGAATAGTATTCCCAAATCTTAACTGTACCGTGTGTAAATAAAAATTCAAGATAATTTATAATTATCCTACATAAAATATGTATATCACATAAGAGTATTCATGAAATCATTATTGCGGAGATTAATCTTTACAAGCAAACAAGTACTTTACATCTCAACCATTACTAAACGGCAACCGATTATACCAGCGATATCAATAAAAGAGCGTTCATTCCGACGGGAAAACTCCTGAGCACGACTACTCCCCCACTCGATAAGATCAGAGAATCTCGCGCGGGGAAAGTGAACAGGTGAGAGGATGCGCGTTACGCTCCGCGCTAGTGAGCGAGGAGAGAGGAAAGTCGCCCTTTCACGCGGGGGGTTATCGCCAACCGCAATTACATCGGTCTTATCGGAGAAAAAGTTTCCATTCGCCGCTACGAGAACTCCTCTCGCATTTATTTTCGCAAGTGTTGCTCCGAATAAATTGGTATGCCGAGTTGCGCGCGCCGTGTGACGCTCCGATTTTTTTTTTTTTCGGCGTCGTCATCGCCGCGCATACTCCTCGTCAGCAAATTCCTCGATCACCGTTGAGAGAAATTGCGGGCCATTTTTGGATATGCGAGTGCTGGATTGGTTGCCTTTGAATTATGAGTATGGATTTCTGTTTGTCGGATGTTGATACGAATAAATTGATAAATAATAATCGTTGTGATAATATTGGATGTAAATATGAATAGTGATAAATGTGATAGCTTTGTAAGATAGTTAAAATATTTTCATTAATTGTTTATTAACAGAGACGAATATAATATACATAATGTTTATATAAGTGTTATGTCAATTTTGTAACGAACTATATATTATCTCCTTTAAATATAATAAAGAAAACGTTCAATAAATCGAATTATACGATAAATAAATAAATGCCTACAGTTACCAATATGGATAAATATACCGATGACGAAATCACCTATTTGCATCCGACAAACAAAAAGACACACTTACAGCAGGTTCCCACCGATAAATCAGAACCGACACAAGCGCAACTGCACCGCAGCGCGCCCTATCGTTGCAAGGAGGATTAATTCAAGATGGCAAGCGCGCGCTGCCCGAAAATAAAGGTCGCCCGAGCAAGAAAAAGTGCGGCGACCTTGCCGGCGGGCATTTCTCGTAGGAGCACGCATTTAAAGTGAATCCTTGCAAAAGATAGCTCTAACTGACCTCCTTTCTACCCGAGCGCGGAGGACAAAGACGAAAAAGACTCGACGCGAGGGCACCAAAGAAACTGGAAGCCGCCGCCTCCTTCGCTCGTGGCGTTAATGTCATCGATCAACATTCCCCGGCTGAATTTTTCAAGGGAAAAACACACCGGCCTTTCAGGCACGCATGATCTTTCTCGGCCCTGCTAAGAAAAGCGTTCTTGTGATGCAGGTTGATCGATATGAGTGGGCTATGTACAGGGTGATTCAGGTTAGGTTGCTAGGGCAGGATTATAAAAATTGTTAAAAAATTTTAATTATAGAAGCTTCTTATCTTGCTTTTGAATGTTATATATTAATTATAGACAATATTGTATTATAAATATACAGCATATAACATAATATACATATATGTTCCATAAAAAGTGGAACGGTAAGTGAATCACCCTGTACTTGCGATATAATATTATAAAGTGTAATATATATAAAAAAAATTGGCAAAGATTCGTGTATAAATAAAATTATGGAATGAAATAAAATACTATAATATATAAAGTTGTTTAGATTTTCCAAACAATCATGGGAATTAAAATTCAAAAATTCGTGCATAATTAAATTTATTAGATAATTTAGAATATAACTCTAATTTTTTAATTTAGTGGAAAGTCAATCATCCTGTATATAAAATAAATTATTATAATATATAAATTGACGAAAAAACTTTCGAGATTTTCGTGTATAATTAAAATTATCACATAATTAAAATTTTGAAAGCAACTGAATCACCCTGTAGAATGCATACAACATAATATGCATATAAGTCTGACAAAAAGTGTGGTTTACACTGCTGACTCAAAGGAAGTGCATCAGCCTGTAGTGCAAGGCTTTATAATGAAAAATGGCGGCAAGACGCGAAGTCGGAAGACGTTGAGAGGGCCGCTCGTTTAAAGTTTAAACGCGCCGATAACTCAGCAGCGTAATCGGCCGCATTTATGGTTCATGGTCGCGCGGTGATTCGTGTCCCGGATTAAATCGGTCCGCATCAAAGCGTGAACACGCTCGCGCGTGCACCGTGCACGGCTGTGTGCACGCTGCACACGTGCGCCCGGGTGCTGGCAACGCCATCTGTCATTCTCGCCGCGGTGGTCTCCAATGAAATCGTTACAGAAAAATTCGGGTTTCAAAATTTGTTTTTTTCAAATTGGTACAAATCGAATTGAAACGATTGACTAGCTTTGATACAATGTTTGGTACAACTAGTACAAAATAGCAGAATCCAAAAAAGTTCGTGTTTTCGAAAAATGGTGAACCAAAAAATTTGTTTTTCTACATTTAGTAAGTCTGCGGTACAATGTCAGTACAACTACTACAAATTAGTACAAGAACAAAAACCAAACCTTCCAAAATTGAGTATCCAAATACATTTCATTTTTGAGTTCCCTCGAAAACTTTTCAAACAACATTATGTCTCTTGCAGTATAAACTGTCTAAAAACTAGTACGAGAACTAAATACGAAATAAAAAATTGGTATTCCAAATCGACACACATACAGAGCAGACTTCATTTCTGTATCGAGGATCGATATCGTATGTAAAGAGCGTCTGCGGATTAGGAAGATGGCAGGAGAAGGCAGAGCGCCTGGCGACGCTCGAGAGACGAGCGTCTTGAATATCGATTTGATAGAGTGAAGGCCGGCGCGCGGAGATTCGTGAGTCACACTAATCGCAGAAGCGACGCAAAGAGACACACATATTCAAGAGCAGAGAACCAAACTAAGCGAGGGAGCTCCATGCTAGCTTGGCACAGCCCTGACGGAATACTCGCGATGAATCAGAACGAGTAAATGTGCGAACTGTACAGGGTGATTCACTTTGCTTTTAATCGACACAGTCGTACCCCATGTTTTATTACAGACGAATGTAATTGCACAGAAGACGCATTTGCGTCAGAATCAGCAAGAACTTTCGTCCACTATTAATTATGCGTAATAGAACAGTTGCGGAATATACTTCCGACGTTTGTAATATTTTTAATATATTATATAATTTATTTATCTTACCCCATTTTCTATCAGATATATAAATTAGTATTAATAATACAGTATTGTATATAATATAAAATATAGACCGTAAAGAAATATAAGAAGGCTTTGTATATAAATAAAATTACTCGATAATATAACATAATAATCCTGAATACAATCTATTCTTGATACCGGTGATACAAAGCCAAATCAATCAGCGTGTACTTCCATGTCTAATCTATACATAATTCCGAACATTACGAGTACAATATAATAAGTCCAAATATTCGACAATACATAACAATTTATTCTCAACATTGGTGACTCAAAGGGAAATGAATCACCCTGTACAAGCAGGCAGCTGATCCTTCATTTTCACTTAAGGGCCCACTCGCAATCGAGATACGTCAGGCTCGAGGCTCGAGCTCGACTCTCTTTTCCATTGTCAGGGGAAACACCGGCATTTCTCAGTAGGCTACCCTCCCGAGAACCAGCCGCAGCAGCTGCCTCTCTTCCCTCTCACTCCCACTCGACTCCCTCTATCGACTTTTCCCCTCTCAAGCTCTCTTTCTCTCACTCTTTCTTTCGTATTCGCTCTCGCATTCGCCCCGGTACGAGAGGAAGCCGATAGCCGTGTATCTGGCTGCACTGTCAGTCCCGCAGAAACAATAACGCCCGGCCGATAACACCGATGGTTCGGTTCTCAGCGGTGGTGGCTGAGTGCAACAGGGATCCTTGCGCTAGATAACTCGGAATGTACTTGGACTGGGATTAGATATCGACGGGGTCGCTGATGTTGTATTGATAATAGAATTCGAGTCGATTGTGTACCTATGCTTTTCGTCCTTGTTAAAAATAGAAATGGAAATATATAATTTTTTGTATTGTTTTCTGAGTTGTATTTGGAATTATTATTTTTATTAGTTTAATAACGGCAGGGGCAACAATTTTATATTGATACTAAATGGTAGATGCTGTTGTTGTTTTTGTATTTGTTTAAAATGAAAGTATATCAGTTTTGTTATTGTCTAAATGTTACTTTGTGCAACAGTTTTTGTTTTAAAATGAGAATTAATTGTATTCAAGTTGGAAATATGCGGATATGTTTAGTGTTAACATTGTGTATGCATATACAGGGTGAGTCAACCAAAGCGGAAGTGATAAGACGATTTTGCAAAATACAATGATTAGAAAAGTCGCGATATGCGTAAGGGTTTTTCCAAACACGTGAACGACCGATCGTTTAATTATTTAATACTTGGCCTGACTCACCCTGTATACAGTGAGTCAAAAAAAAAAACTGGTGCTAAAGTATGACTAATATTATGAATCAATCTTTTAGTCTTTAAAAACTAACCGTCTAATAATAATTGATTTATTAACGTTAACTGCGGAAAACATAACATAAGGAAAATTAAATATTCTTTCAATACTCCGTGGCAAAACCATTTTGACATAAGCTAGAAAAAATAATCAAAACGGCTGACTTATAAACATCTAAAATAATAATCCATACCATTAGTCATAAATTTGGGAGTCACAGTATATATTCGGGAATCCCGGAGAAAGTTCTGGAGAGTCGGAAGGAAACGGACCCCGAAAGACCCAAACTATACATCCATTGTACTTTCGACCATCCCCTAACCTCCGCAAGGGTCGTGCCGCAGCCATTGTATATCGCATTTCAATTTTGCAGTTTGATGTTCAAACTAGCTTACTCAAACATTTCGTATGCGCATTATCAATAATAATTCAAAGAATACTGCAGAAATGCATTAAACTCAGAACTTGTAGGACTTTTGGAACAAACTGTATAAGTAATAAATACTGCAACAGTTCAGCAATCGACAAATTTTACAGTCAAAGAAACATAAACTTTCATTATACACGGTGAATCATGAACTACGAAATAATTGAACGAAGCAAATTTTTGTTTCAATTATTTCAAACTTGGGCCGATTCACCCTGTATATTAGGATAAACCAATTTGTTAGTTATAATTGAACTACAACAGTTCGATCTGGAATCTAAGTGACTCGAGTGACAAGCTTATCCATGAAATAACGAGAGACGGAGAAAGAGAGAGAGAGAGAGAATGCAAGAGAGAGATGTAAGAGAGAGGATTAAAGCGATGATGCGATATCGAGCGAGGTGCGATAAATGCGTCCTCCTGCTGGGTGTCGGAGGGCAGTGGCGTAGCCGGTTGGAGACACGACACTGTCGGGAGGAGGTTGCTGCCCGGCCGGCATATCGCCATTTTGGCATTCTCGCCAGGCAGAAACTCTCCGTTCGTGTCGCTCTCGCCTCTCCGCAGCAGCTGTCGACCTTTATCTACATGCGCTCACTTAACGCTCGCCCGGGGGAAAAAAAAAGAAGGCCCGGCCAACTTGGGCTAGTTGCCTCCCGCCGGCACTCGTGTGCACCACATGTCCGCCGAAGGACACGTCTGTCACCGGCGCTGGGTAATCGGATCCCCCGAACGCGCCGGATTTTCCCTGCCGATACACATATTGCTCTGACGTTCCTCCTCGGAAACACGCTAATGCCCGCTACGACGGACGAGGGACGCCCGAGACCGCGGGGGAGCATATGGAAAGAGAGAGCATTTGGGTTTCCGGTTTGAAGGGCGCAGCGCTGGGGGAAGGAGGAGTCCTCGAAACATGCCGGGTTCCTTGCCGACCGGTTCGAACGGCCGAGCTAGACGGGATCGGGTGATGCGTATCGCCGGAGATAAGATCCTCTCTTCGATTCGAAGATTACAAAAATAGCCGGGGATCAAGTTGCCGATTCCAAGTTTGTACGCGAGGCGGATCGCGCGATGCGGGAAAGCGCGCGGATTAAAGTTCTAGGATGAAAGCACCGGCACGAGTAGGAGCTTAGCGGGATTTTGTCGAGGGAGAATATATCAGAGGCTAATCTCGCATATCTGCAGATCGAGTCTCTAAGGTCATCGTCATTTCGACAATGCTGGCAGCGAGCCGGCTGCCAAGTTAACAGCCGCGTGGGCGAGCACTCTGAAATTCGTCCTGGCAGCAAGGACCTGCCCTTGCCTTGTCACGCTCCAGTCGCGAACCATTTACCGACAGGATCCGCGAGTTAATACCGAGACCCTCCGAGGGCGCGTCGATCATTCCTCACTTTTCTGGAATACGTCGATTTCGCCCCGAAAAATCCCACGACATCCAATAATATCTATCCATAGCGATTCTCTCCTGACTCGCAGGATTACCAACGCATGCATTCGCGGTACTCCGAGGTGTACAGTGTCTAACCTCGAAACTGGCAAAATTGCAGACTCAGGTTCTAGAATGGCCACAGGGCGTGTAGGGGATTCTTATCGAGTTATTCGCGTGAGGAGTCAGACACTCGAGGCGGAGTCTGACATTTCATTACGAGAACAAAGGGCGTGCGAGCGCAGAACTACGAGAGGATTTGCATGTGCGAAGTGTGCTCGCGTAACGCATAGAAGGAGCCACCATTTCCATGGCGAGCTGAGCGGCACAACGTGCCCGGCAGGGCAGCCATATTAAGCCTCCCCGAAAACCGTTGAAGTTCGAACGGGCGAAACGATTCCACGACCAAAAGGCCGCCACACCCTTTTTCCCCGACACGCTCGTTTCTGTCTCGAGTGTGCGATAGTGGCGTAGGGCAGGAACGCTAAAATTCCTCTCCGGCACGAACCGGCTCTGCGGTTCGCCGGCACTCGGAATAAAAGCCTGCCGTCAACCGAGCCCGGAAATTCCTATTCCTGAGAAACCTCGCCGGAGCCAAGAGGCATTCGACCAAGTCCTGGGAGAGGATTCCTCGGGATTTCTCGGGAGGACGAGCGCCCGGCGACATCTCGGAAATATGTCCGCCGAGTGCGCGCACGGCTTTCCGGTGTAACCGGCGTAGCAGGCACGAGGCAGGATCGCGCCGGGCCCGCAAACCCTACCTAACTATTCTCTCTACGCCGATTCATTTCCCCGTGCAAAAGAGCCGCATTTCCATAATATTCCCACCACCCTGCAAAATGCCTACATCCACTACGTGGCCGAATATTTCTCCGCTCCAAGACGCTCCCGACTCGCTTTTGCACGTCCGCTCCGAATCGCCCACGAGCGCACTTCTTGCACCAGCGGATCCTCGTGTCTACTAATCTCCTCCACTAAAATACCAATCCCCAACTACGACTCTTCTCCGCAGGATATAATTGGACATAATAAGATGTGGTTTTCGGCTCGGCGTTAACTTTCCCTTTTGTCCGTGAAGAGGTTGCGATCGAAGGGAACGGGTGTAGAGTCGCTCTCCCTCCCTCTTTCTCTCCCACACTCACTCTCTCTCTCTTTCTCTCTCTTTCTCTCTAAAGTAGCGATACTCACTTCGAAACCGTCGGACTTCGCCCAGAGATTGCCATCGTGTCCCGCAATCGCGGCTTTGGTAACACACCTCGAGGCGAGCAGCTGCTTGTCAACGTAATCCTGCCAGCTCATTTTTTTAACACAAGTGGGCCCCGACCGAACGAACTCTTCTCACTACGGCACTAGGAGGACACAACCCGTCACCGACTGACTCGTCTCACGACTACCGATGCGCGTTCAAACGCCGGTTCTCCACTCTGCTCCCTCTTCTTCCCCTCCGCCCTTCGCCGGCCCCCCTCCCAAACCCCTGCACCGGCCGCCCCGCCCCGCCCACCCTCTCGACCAGTGCCGGCCTCGCCCCGCCGCCCGCCCACCCCCGCGCCGGCCCACGATTTGTCGTCGCCGACCCCCACCACCCCGCCGCCGGCGCCCACACCGGTCTCTACGAAACCTTCCCCCCCTCAACCGTCGCCGCGACGCAATGCTGACAACTCTAAACGAGTTACGTTAGCCAACATTTTCTAGGGATGTTTTTGTTTTCAGATGTTTTGTTACAATGTTCGTGGATCTCCATAAAATATTGGCACTCGAAAGTTAGGATTCTTGACTTTTATTTATAGCAATTGTTAGACAATCGTTTGACGGTAATTGACAGACAAACAAAATTGTTTGACGGTTCGTAGGTTTTTTTTAAAAGTAGAAAATAAAATTGATATGAGAAGCGAATTGAATTAGTCGACAGTAAGTTAAAATTACTTACCAATAAATTAGACTCACTTTGATAGAATTGCATTGAACATTTTGATAGTATCGTAATTCAAATCGTCTGCTTCCCATTGATTGCATGTTCTCTAGAAGGGAATTAAGTTTTCCCGCACGGCGGAACTTGGAAAATTCGTCATTTTCGTTGAACAAGCGCTAACTTCAAGAAGTCCGACTGTCCGAAAAGAACTTAGCGTGAACTTCGTTGTTGTAGTGGTCCCACGTGCTTCCCAAAGTGCAGTGGATTCTGTTTTCGAGGTTGACATGATACGAGACTAGTTTTCTCTCGTATTGCGATCCAGTCAGTAAAATGCAAGTCACCTGTCCGAACGATGTCAAAATCTACAATCTCAGTTCCGGGAAGTCGCTGCCGGAATGGTTGTCCGAGCGAAAGAGGCGAGCTATGCTCAAGAAGAATGTCGGTGCGTTGAACTCTCCAGTTTTCGCTATGAAATAATTTCCCCTTACAATTACTCGATCTCGCATCAATAAATTTATCAATGCTATTTAATTATTTATCCTTAGGATTTCCTCCATTCGCAATTGTATAAATAAAAAAAAAACATGCAATTGCATTAAATTTGTTATTATTTAATTCATACTTTCAATAACTTTAAACAATTCAACTCCATTTTTACCAGATCTTCGAAGAAGAATCGAACTCATACAAGACTTCGACATGCCCGGCGTAAGCACTTCCATCAGAGTATCCAAAGACGGCCAACATATTCTCGCTTCAGGCATATACAAACCGCGAGTGAAATGCTTCGATGTAAATAATCTCTCCCTCAAGTTCGAACGTTGTTTCGATGCTGAAATCGTTACCTTCGAAATACTCTCCGATGATTATAGCAAAGTAAGTATCGCAAAGCAAATTATATTCCAAGGTTTTTGAAATTAACAGAGTTCTTCTTGCAGTTAGTGTTCCTGCAATGCGACAGAACCATCGAGTTCCACGCGGCACACGGCAAATACCACAGACTTAGAGTGCCAAGGTTCGGAAGAGATATGAAATACCATTATCCGACGTGTGATTTATTTGTCGTCGGCGATAGGTGTGATATTTCTTGAATTTTCATTTGATTATGTTTAAACATTAAATATATATAAATTATTTGATATAGTTATATTTAAATATATTATATTTAATTATAAATATTTATTTTTATCTATTTTTTCAGTAATGAAATATATAGGATAAATCTGGAAAGAGGACAATTTCTTCAATCATTCGTAACAGAAGCGCCTTCCATAAATAAATGCGCGATAAATCCTGCTCATCATTTATTAGCGGTCGGAACGCAAGAAGGGAAAGTCGAAGCGTGGGATCCGAGAGTTAGAAATAGAGTTGCTGTTTTAGACTGCGCTTTACATTGTATTTCCGATCAAAAGTAAGTCTAACACAAAAACTCGATGTTTCATTATATGTTTGGTGTTTTATGATTTATTTTAACATAGGTTAGAAACAGTGCCTTCAATAACGAGTTTAAAGTTCCACGGAGGATTAACGTTGGGCGTTGGCAGTTCCACTGGTCAAATAATGTTATACGATGTAAGATCGAGTAAGCCTTTCTTAGTAAAGGATCACATGTATGGTTTGCCAATTCGAAATATCGAGTTTCATAATACGATGGATTTAGTTTATTCGATGGATAGTTCTATTGTGAAAATCTGGCACAAAGACAGCGTAAGTTTCGCGAAGATTTAATACTTTGTTCTTGTTTGAACGTTCTAATTGAAAGTCCACATTTTCAGGGTAAAATTTATACATCCATCGAAGCCGAGCATGATCTCAATGATTTATGCGTGATTCCTGACACTGGAATGTTGTTACTTGCGAACGAGCAAGCTAAAATGCAGACATTTTATATTCCTACACTTGGACCTGCGCCGTCTTGGTGTAGCTTTTTGGATAATCTGACCGAAGAGATGGAAGAATTGAACTTCGAGACGATTTACGATGATTATAAATTCGTTACGGAGAAGGAACTGGAAGAGTTAGACTTGACGCACTTGAAGGGTACTAATTTGTTACGAGCGTACATGCACGGTTACTTCGTGGATATTCGTTTGTACCGAAGAGCGCGCGATGTTGCGAAACCATTTGAGTTCGAAGCGTATAAAAAGAAGAAGATTCAAGAGAAGATCGAAGAGACTCGTCAAAACAGAGTCCAGGTAAAAACAGAAGTCAATCATTGATAATTAAATATTTCAGATCGATATTACAATGAAAAACTCGAATTTTAGATCCAAAAACTTCCAAGCGTGAACAAGGAATTAGCGCTGAAATTAATAGATTACGAGACAAATACCACAGCGAAGAAGAACAAGAAAGCATCCGCGAATCTATTAAAGGACGATCGTTTCAAGGCTCTCTTCACGAATCCAGACTTCCAAGTGGACAAAGCCGCGGAAGAGTACACATTGCTCAATCCAGTGATATCGCAGCTCGAAAAGAGCAGGGCCAAGCGATTAAAGGCTCAGTTGGAAGCGGAAGAAGCGCGCGTTAAGACGGAGGTCGAACGACCGTACGAAGAAGAAGATGGTAAATTTTCCAACTCAAATTCCAAATCCCTCACATTAATTCTACATATTACAAAACAATATCCTCGATCTCCACAGGTGACAATAGTTCCAACGAGAGTTTCATCCACGACGATAGTAGCTCGGAAGATGAGAAACCCTGGGCGAAGGAAGTGCAGAAACAATACAGAATAATTAAAAAGAACGCGCGAGATGCTGAGAAAGAAGAATCCGATGACGAAGAATCGAAAGAACCTCACTTGTATGAGATCAAAGAGGACGTGGAATTCCGAGAGGCTAAGCCAATCGCTAAGAAGCGAGACAAGTATGTGATCCCTTTCTCAATTATCTTAACACATTCGCATCAGCTGCGCGCTCCGCATTGAAAGGGTTAAATCTATATTTCCTTGCCGTTAAAGTATTTCTACGTCTTCTGTACTAATCTAAAGTATAACTTAAAAAAACGCCTGAAACAATATTAATATTATAAATAACAGTAATTGAGGATAAATGATTTCCAGGGCGAGCTTAGGCGAGCGATTGCAAAAGGAGGAGACAAACACTGTTAAAGTATCGGGTTCAAGGGGCAATAGAGAGATGACTTTCACTATTGGCAAGGTAATACATCATTTATATATAACTTCAACTGTACTATAAAAACTTCATGGTATTATCTTTTCTCAGAGGAAACGCGCAACATCCCAAGTGAAGAGGCACGCGAAAGAGCACAGGCACCTGTTGCGACCTGCTCGAAATATGTTCAAGAAACGTCGTTGATATTTATTGTTTTTTTTTTTACATTGGAAATAAATCTAATTTCTGTCCTCCCAGCTGTGAACACTGCGATGGTTTGCACCGGTTTGTTCGCGATGGTAAAAGTGGGATTGGCCGGTGGTAAGAATAATTCGTTTAGGCGTAACGCACACAAGAGATATCTCGTCTCCGAGGTGAAGAGTCATCACAGCGCGGCAGTGGCCTGATATAATTAACACAGACGTACATATGTTAGGGTGAATCACATGAACTATCGATAAGGAATGTTTTCTTTTCAAGTTCAAAAGCTTTGTGCCCGTTGATCGGGAAAAATGGCATTGGTAAGTACTCCGAACTCTTTCTCTTTGGTGCGCCGATACGTCGCGGTCGCGTTTCCTTTGGTGGTTCCAGGTGTCAGTGTGACATACGTGTCGGCCGTGGCATCACTTTTCTGTAAGAAGTCGCGTTAATTGGTGTGTCAGTGGATATCAGTAAGTCAGTGTCTCGAGACTAATTCGATAGGCAGATAACTGCGAGTGTTCCTGGCGGGATCTCCGAAAGTCCAAGACTCGTAAATAATACCGGCTCATTGAAGCCATGTTTGTTTTGATTCACGTCGGCCCACATCGGCATTATTACCGATCAATAGAACATCCCAGTATCGATCGAACCAACGAGATCCTATGTGCGAGCACGAGAAGTCAAATCCCATATCTATTAATAGCTATGCGCGATTTATTACGAATCTTTAAAGTAAATCATCTCGGATTCTAGTTGATCTTCTAGAGTGATTAATTCAGACTTATAATTATTGTAGAGCAATTCGAATAATGAATCAAAGAATGGTAAGGATCCACCGCAGGGCCATCAGGATACGATGCAAGCTTCATCGGCCTCGGTTTTATCCGAGTTACAAATGCGCAGCACCGAAGTAAGCTTCTCCGATGCGATGTCGTCATTTTTCTTGTTCATTAACAACTAATTGAGACCCGGTAGGTAGGCGAGATCGCCGAAATGCCGGATTACGAGAACCTCAGCACCTCCGCGGTTCTTCATTATTGCAAGCACAAAATTCTAAGACCTTATCTTAGACTTTTGGGTGTGATGGGCTTAAAACCAACCAGCGGCGATGATACCGAACGATTCTCTCGTTATTATTTACTTGTCAACTATCATACATTCCAAGTGATTGTATTTATGTGCATCGGTTATATACTTCAGTATATGGCTTGCTTCAGGTAAGGTTGTACAAGGCGATTGCGTTTCTTTCGATGTTAGGTAGGAAATTGAATATCTTTTCAACAAAAGATCATAGTAGTAGTAATATTTCAGACGTGACAGAGGCTTCTGTTATAAACTACTCCCGCTGGAATTAAACGCGAAGCCTAACTCGTACAAGGAATTCGAACATTCTTCTTCTTGTTATGGGAATGTTATATTCATCTATTTGATTCCAAGTGTACTTCATCTGGCAGCTTATCTCTACATGGTTTATTTATTTCGAATCAAAGAGAACGAGCAACTACAGAATCTAATGGAACGAGCCTTCTTGCTTTCCTCGAATCCTGTTAATCGAGGCAATCAAAGAAAGCTTGTTCAAACTCTTTGGTTCTTTATTGCTCTTAGTGTCGTTTGGATGCTTATGGCATTGGTTACTGTTAATGTTATGATGGCGCAAGGAAATATTGTCTTTCAATGGCTCGAACGAAGGTAATCTTCATTCTATTAATTTATTATTTATTCATTAGTTATTCTTCATTATTTCATTCTTTTCCCGCAGTCCCTACGAAGTGAAACTCACACTAAAGATTCTTTTAGTCGTGTGTACTTTGTGGCACGACATGGTCGAAGGTACGATCATAACTAGTTATTGTCTTCAAGCACAATTACTTATTTCGCACCTGCAATTCCTCCGCGGTAAACTTCTGCAACATACGCTGCCCGCTATGGATTGGATGAGGGTTTGTAATAAACAAATGAATGATGATGTTTTTATTAAGATGAAATAGACATTGATTTATTACAGGAATTATCCGAGTTCAAGAAACTCCTGAAGTACTTCAATGACGAATTAGGTCCAGCAGTTTGTATCTACACTGTGGTAAATCTTGCTTGGGCGGTCGCTGGAATTGTTTGGTTACTTCGATATGATGATTGCGAGGCGCACAATAATTCAGTCACATATGTTGGCATTATGAACGTCCTTTTGTGGATCCTTATTTCTATTGCGCCTTTTATTCAGGTATTTACGACGACAGGATGTATTTGCCTTTGAATCTTCACTGTTGATCAGCTGATCAACCAGGTCATCGTAAGCGCGTTGATAATTTCAATATTGTAATATTTTTATTATATTTAAATTATGTTTGGGTAAAAAGTAAGCTTCGACAGTGCTAAATCCATCGGCAAGTGCATCAATTTGTGTGGATATAATAGAAAAAGGTAAGGAATGAGAAAGTTTTTTATCGACAGGCCGCTAGACTGACAACCACCTGTTCGATGATTCAAAGTATCGGACACGAGGTACGAATCCGACCATTTGTTTATCAGAGCACCCCTGAAGAGGATCTCGACACTATTTTGTTATATACTTCGTCGTTAAAAATGTGTGCTAGGTTATTTAGAGTTCCTGTGACCGGCAGATATCTCTGTTTATTCTTAACCGTTGGCAGCATTACTATTCTTACTTTAGGACAGTGTCATTTCTTCTCTCATTGATTCACCAATCGCTTGATTCAATTGTATATACCTGTTTTGTACGATTACTTCTTAAAGAAGATTTTTCCATCGCCCTAGTCTTATTTATTACGAACTTTCTAGTTCGAGTGGCACACAGTTCCGTGAATGGACTCGAAACTTGCGGAAGAGTTTGGTTGTAAAATCAATTCGTATTTTAAGGATACATTTAAGTAATTTTGTATCGGTTTTTCACGTATTTCTTACGGGTTTGTATTAAAGACACGAATAAAAGTTGTTCAACATTTAATATGAGTAGTTTTTGTATGTTATATTAAAAACGTTTATGTTAGCTGATTCATAAACGAGCGGGAAATCTCTGGTCGTCCATTGGTTGTTTCTTATCCCCACTTATGAACACAAGACGAAAGAGAAAAAGTAGAAATTAGGAAGGTCGTGCAGCGCGTCCACCGCTGATTGGCATTCCCACTCAGGTGAAGCATCAGCAGAGAGCTCATTCAAAAGCAATCCGAAGCATTCGCTTGACCCCGAAGCCAAGCGTGTTTTACGCAAATCGTGCTTCGCGATGACACGACATTTATCCTATAATTGAGCTAAGATTCCCCCCAGAATCCAGTCGTGTTCGGACACGTTATCGGAACGTTTCCGTTTTCATTTCTCTTGGAACGCGCATTACAGACGCGGATTCCATTCTGCTTCTTCGGCGTTATCTCTCGGTGTACTACACACGTCGACGTGTACGTGTCAATCAGATCGCATTAGTACAAATCGGCCTCGGGCAGATCGCCTCGCCGATAAGTCAAAGTCCGAGTCGAGGGGAACACTGGAAAGAGCTATTGTTACTGTAAGAAAGTACACTTTTAGAGTTTACATCTTTTATTTCGTAAATATATTAAACGATCATTTTTCGCAACAGATTGACAGTAAACTTGAAGTAAAATTGCTATATTGAGCTACATTTAGAGCATTTAGAGTTACAATAATTTCCGAATTCTATTGTAAACTTAACTCATTGTACTCTAAAAATCGCTATAATTCTATTTTTCTTATAAATTCGAACAATACCACTATTTCAACGCTATAATACAAGAATTCTTCTCACCTATCAACTAAACCACTCTAAAACCGCAACGTAACAATTTTAATGCTTCTATTATTCTCTCCCTATTCTAATTAAACGTTCCAAGATCAAACTGCACCCGACGAAGCAAGCACGCAGCCGCTGTATCGATACACACACACACTCTCTCTCTCTCTCTCTCTCTCTCTCTCTCTCTCTCTCTCTCCATCCAGCACACACATCGTCATCCGACAATAGCAACCGGAGCAGCAGCCGAAAGACACACACTACGGGTTAGTCCCTAAGAATCTAGTGGTGCTAACGGAGAATGCGTGTTAGCATCGAAATTAGATAACGCAACTAAGAAAAGCGGTATATAACATGTGATCCCGCAACTCGTCGGTTAAACCAGACGAGGAAGAAAAAGTTCACGAACGGTGAAAGAATAGAAAACTCTGGAGAAGGAAATCGTGTGGTAGTAGTGGTGTGTGTTGGTCCATAGATGAACGGGAGGAAGTTTGCTTGACACGCGCAACCATCCACGATGGCCTACCAAACATTTCGCCAGGAGTACCTGGAAGTGCCCGTGGTCACGCGGACATACACTACGGCTTGTGTCATCACAACGCTAGCGGTGGTTCGTAACTCTAGCCTCGAAGAAGACAAAAAACTCGAGCGTTTACCATCCACTTTTCCTCGAAAGTAATTCTTACAGTAACAACGTGGATTTCATTCGGATTTCTTGTTGATTTCCTCTTGTAAATCAGTTTTATTTATTGCCAGTTTGTATGAATTATAGAAAAGATTTGATTTCAGTGTAGACGAGGTTATTTTTATTGTTACTTTGGTTTTTTGTTTAACTCTGTCATTGATATTGAAAGAATTGTTAATCCAAGAGAAAGTTTATCCGTAGTACTCCGATTCTTGTCTTCCGCTTTGTTACTGTACGAATACTTGTTTGCGTTATTCCAACTATTCTAACTTTTATCCTCTTTCCAGCAATTAGACTTGGTTTCGGCCTTTCAACTTTACTTCAACCCATTTCTCATAATCGAACAGTATCAGGTAATTTGCTCCGCCTTAATCTTTGATACTCAAATAATTCTGTTATATATAATATTATATTGTACGTTTGAGTATGTTTTAATGTTTTATGATTACAATTATAAATCTAATTAATTATTACAGTTATGGAGACTGCTAACTACATTCCTCTATTTTGGAAATCTGGGATTCAATTTCCTCTTCAATATGATATTCACATACCGGTATTGTCGGATGTTAGAAGAGGGTTCTTTCAGGGGGAGAACCGCCGACTTTGTTATGATGTTCATCTTCGGAGGCATATGTATGATCGTATCCTTTACTATTCGTATGAAACAATATTTACAAAAATATTCTATTAATTCTCAAATATTAACAACAATCAATTGTCTTTGAATCATAAACATAGTATAACAAAATATTTGTATAGTAGAAAATCGAAATAACGCGATTAGGATAAGAAAAGCTTTTACAATTCGAAACAGTGTTGATTCACCTAGGTAAACAAGGAAGTTCACCGACGATCTAATGCGTCATGAAAAAGCGTCGAAAATCACTTCGAGGAAGTAAAGAATGATATTTTCCTTATACAAGGAATTTTAGGCTTTCGGTTTCTTCGGCAATCTGTTATTCCTCGGACATGCATTCACAGTGATGCTTGTATACGTCTGGTCACGTAGGAATCCATTTATTAGACTGAACTTCTTCGGCATCCTGAATTTCCACGTGAGTATCCTCGCGCATTCCGATACAATGATTCTTCGATATATATTCGTATCGCTGACTGAAACTTTCTTCTGGAAAATTTCCATTACTATCTCCTAATTTCCTCAATTAGTCAAGACAGTTTATCTCAGCGGTCCGATAATGTCGGCGAAATCTAAAGCAATGTTCTTTTACACAGGCCCCATATTTGCCTTGGGTCCTACTCGGCTTTTCTGTGTTATTGGGGAACACAATGTGGGTGGATCTAGTTGGTATGGCAACTGGGCACATGTATTACTTCGCAGAAGATGTGTTTCCAAGGCTGAGAGGTGGTTTTAGGATACTAAAGACCCCTCAAGTACTGTAAGTTCGAATTACCGTAGATTCTTGACATTTCATTTATCCTTTATTCTTTAATATTACTAAGAATACTAAAGAAATTCATTGTGTTTTATGATTCGCAGTAAGACTCTCTTCGATGCACACCCAGATGACACAGATTACACGCCACCACCGGAAGATAGGCCTGGTGGGTTCAACTGGGGCCAAGAAGCCAATGTACAGTAATGGAAAGTGCGCGAAAGGCTGCTTCCAAAAGGTCCATCAGGGCATTGCGCGATTGGTGCATCAAGTGGACGGAGCCCGTTTGAGAGAGTAGCGGCTCTGTCGATAAACCAATTGTTCCTTGATTTGTCCAGTTAAACTACGCATGTTGATGGAACTCGAGAATACGGGATGAGGATATAGACACAGTGCTGCGTTAAAACCTTCGCCGTCTCGAGAAGGGAAAACACGCTGCCGTGTACTTCTGTAGATAAAACTTCCAATTTTTTACAGGGGTCCCTTTTCGTTCGTCCACGGGTGTGTGATGTGGGTTTAGTTGATAGGAGAACGGTCGTTGTCTTCCGGTTAGCGGTGGTTATAAATCACTGTTGCGAAACTGAAAGGCGACGGCCGTTTGGTATCGATAGCGCCGGTCGCTATCTTGTAGTTTGTATTTGGTAATCATTGTTGCGAAGCTGGAAGACTACGACCGTCGCCGTTGATATTATATGAAAAAGCCCTGAAATATTCCCACCCGGGTTCTCGCTCGCTCCACTGCCGAGATCCTCTTTTATATCGCAGTGTGTATAAGCCGAGTGTGGTTTCCTTGACAATTTCTCTACCAGCAATTCTCACGAAGGAACTCGCCGAGACAGAAGAGACAGAAAGTTAGGGATGCGAAAGTTTATCAAACTGTGATGATGTCCGCTCACTCTAACTGTGGCGTATATTCGCAGATTCTTTTCAAGTGTCGCAGCATTTATTTATTACCAGTCTCGTAGCAAGAACCACGCAACTTAGGAATTATCTGTGAAGTACAAAACTTTAAATATAAAGGGAAACAAGGACTTTTACGAGCTGTTCTTTACTTCGGCCGCAGTCACTCGCACTCCATCGTTCATCAGGCTAACAACCTCACAAGCGCCACTTACACTTCTCCTCGACGGTTTCTCCAAGTGGTTTCCAATTTCATAATAATTCGAACGAATTCTTATACGTTCGACTGTAGCATTGAACTCTAGTTTGTCATTCAAATACTTTCGAGGACTTTCCGGGGGGTCATTTTGTACAGTGTTCAGGGAATCGTGCCGCAAAAGAGTTCCTCATAGCCAAAGAGAGCCCAAAAACCCCTGGATTCCGCTAGTGTTGTTCCGCCTTTTTCGCTCTCCTGATCGTAGACGTGGGGGAGGAGTGATTTACAAGACCATTTTATTCTGATTTAAATAATAAATGATTATTATAATGGAATCATAATGATGTATAGTTAGGTACACAATACGCTGAATGGACATGGACTATAATACAATGATCAAAGAGTCTATTATACATATTTTATCATATTGCCACCGTCGCTAAAAGCACCGTAATGTCGTCCGGTTTACCACCTGTAAAACAAACAGATAACAATCCCTATATGTGAACTGTAAAACTCTCCTGTTTCTAGCGGAAGACAGTAAACGCACGGCAGATTCCGCTCGTTTCTTGTACGATATTAACAGTAAGTTTAGTTACCCCGGGATGCCATTACCAAAGACTTAGCGTTAATACACAGTGATTTAGAAATTCGTTGACAGTAGTAGTTAGTCAGGATGAAATCTTGACATTTTCAATTAATATACAAAGCAAGATCTTTAAACTATACCTTAACTAAAGCAATAACGAAGATCTTCAATGTGGGTACATTAATATCGTTCTAGTGTTAAAATGTCGAAGTCAAAGAATTTCTGAATCACTGCTTTTAGAGGTCTCGCGAAAGAAATGTAAGAAAGCGATAGCGAGCACGTAACAAAATGGGACGAATAAATATCTTTTTCATTAATCCTATCCTAGTGAAACATAGGCTCGAAAGAAAGAGATTAGAAGAGTGGAATTCAATGGGTTTACATACCTATAGCATCAATTCCATTTTCCCTAGCACTTTGGGCGAACGGGGACATAAAGGCGCCATCGAACGCTAGTCTTCTAGCCATCCAAGCGATGGAGTTCGCGACACCCTGAAGTTTCGTGGGGTCTTTCTCTCCCTGGACCTTCCTCATCTCGGTGACAAGTATCTGGTCGGGCACATTATCGAAGACTCCGTCGGTCGCCAAGAGGATGACATCGCCATCCTCAACACCGAAGCTCGAAGTCTCCGCGGACTCAGGACTGAGAATTTTAAACATCAAGAATTATTTCCTAGTCCAATGACTTGACGCAAGACTCGCCGAGATGGTGCAATACCTGTCGCTGAGCACCAAGCCGGAATGGCCCGGTGGCGGAAGAGACAGTTGGAAGGGCGTGTTAAAGTAGTGCTGTTGCTCGTTGGAGCGATGCACTACCTCGCCTTTCCTCACTACGACGAACCCGCTATCACCTATGTTCGCCGCATAAATGCTGCTGGTCTCTTTATTAAGAACTATAACACACGCAGTGCTGCTACCTGCGAACACGAATCGCTTCTTTGTATATAAACAGCGTCGTATCAGCTGATTCGAATTATGTAAGAGACGAAAACGTCCCAGGCCAAAGAGAAAGCCAAAATGTTTTTTTTAACAGACCGTGAACGAAAGGTTAATATGCGTACCTAGTATCGGTTGTTTATTCTCTAACAATTCGTAGTAACTACGCGCTAGTAATCCTGCGGGCTCGCTAGGGGTGAATCTGCCCATTGAGACGAGTCTCTCGCAGGTTCGCATGAGGAAACTAGAGAACTCGCCGGGGTCTATACCGTAGTGCCTCCAGCCCCCCACTCCGTCGGCAACACCTAGAAACGAAGGGAAAGCCTTGAGCAGGAGCCAGGTTAGAGTCGAAGGGCCATGTGTTGTCCGAAGACTCGACACAGTTTCGTAGCATGTGTGAATGGCGCGCGCCATGAGTTAGTCTAGGTTTGGTACTTCGACAGAACTGTTTAAAGTCCACTTGGAATATGGATGATTCTTTCTATGAGTCTTTCGTGTTCATAAATGTAATTGGCGTGGTTCATTTTACCTATGACTTCGCAGGCCTTGAATTTTGCACTGAACCAGGCGTCATCCCCGAATTGGCCCTTGCGCATGCAACCTCGTGCAAAGTCTTTGGGAAAGCCGCAGACCGCCGAGACGAGGGACGCCTCACGACGTTTATTGCCGCTGGGCTCGGCGCACGCCGAATAGTTAGAGATGCCATTCCAGAGCGCCCGAGACAACAGCCTCCCGGTCCAATAAATGGACTGCATGATACGCCTGCGGCTCAGACACACGTCGTCGTGACGCACATCCTTGTACTGCCAAAGGATACTCTTGTCCGAGGAATTCCTCAACAATTAGTAGGGCGAACTCGCATCCTTCCTCATCGACTAGCTTGGAACCACAGTCGCTTTTCGTCGCACCCAACAAACCAGCAAACTACTTGGACAACCGAACTCAACCGTACGCACCAACTGCGCTCTCCTCGGTCAAAGATCAGCCCTGCTCGCCACAACTCCAGTCCGACGGCGCTCCGGAGTTCTCCGGAGTTTGCTCGTCGCACTCCAAGCGAGACGGCCTCGAACTTCTCCGAGTTTACAAGCTGGGAAGTTCGAGCGTGTTGTGTAAAGATGGAGCTAGAGGTTGTAATAGTTGTAGGCAGCAATGATTATGCGATGGAATTCTCCATTCTAGCCTGCGATTGGATTTCTATTGCCAGATTTATACTTCGGGTAAACTTTGATCGTAGTGGGCAAAGTTTATGTCGTCTAAATATTAAATTTGGTGATGTTATAAAGATTTCATCATAGAAATTAGAGAAATTAAGAATACATTCTATATCGACGAAGTTTCTACATAAACCAAGAATGTTTCTTTTTACTCTGCTGTTGCAATTTCTACATGTTTTTTACCTCGCTCAGACTACAGTTGCGCTTTATTCTAATTGTATTATAGATTTTTAATACATTGTAAATATAATGAACAATTATTACTGCATATCAAATACCTTTATCTACATTTTTATACTTCAATACTAGTTATAAAGAGAGAAAGTTCGTATATGTGTGTGAAGCAATCTCAGAAACTACTCAACCGATTTAAATGATTCTTTTGCCATTGGAAAGTATACTTTTTCCAGAAGGACAGCATATTTGACTATGCTTGCTCCACAGAGCCAAAATGTACCTTTGTCTAATTAAAAGTGGCGAATGAGTAGAATGAGCCTGATTGGAGGATGATAATTGCTTTCGAACAGACTTTATCACCTTAACCTTTTAACTGCTCCCATCGTCTATCGGCGATTGGCGCCATAAATATTTTTTTGGTAACCCAAAACTTTTAATCGTGCAATTAAAGGATTAATGTTCCACAAAAGCTCCTATACTGTTCAACGCATTGGCGTCAACTTTGGCACGAGTATTCTTCGATACCATAGAACAAATACTGTGATGGTCGCCACCCTCCTGACCATCCCTAAAGCACACCCCCTCTAGAATGCTCCTGTACCGCTCAACGTATTTGCACGAAATTTGGCACGAGAATTGTTCGATATTTTAGAACAAATATTATGACAGTTGCCACCCTCCCAACCACCCCTAAAGTACACCCCCTTTAAAAAGCACCTGTACTATTCGCCGTATTTGCACGAAATTTGCCACGAGTACTGTTCAATATTTTAGAAATAATGTTATGACAGTCCTAGCCCCCAACTACCCTTAAAACCCACCCCTAGGACAGCCAGTAGTAGATGAAATTTAGATAAAGATTTGCTCGTTTGGTCCCTTTATTCAATGCTTTTACGTTATACATAATACATGTTTTTAAGTAACTTGATATTTTATAACTTACGCATATCGCGCATTGCATGCACTTTTCTGTGTCCTTTATCGTAATCTTGCGATCTAAAGCTTTTATCGTAAATGCACTTGGATACTAGTTCTTAGCGTATCAATGTACTGCGGTTTATTTTATATAATAAGTATAACATGAGTGTTCCGGCTCTCGGCGAGCAGCAGCCGAGAACAAGTAGTTAGCGAGAATTCTCTTATGTACAGAGTTTTTCATATTTTGGTGTCGACGAGCATCTCTCTTAAAGTTGTGCGATCTGTGCTTCATCGGTGTAGACTTCCCAAAGGTCCGCTTTGCCCGGAAGTGTCCTAGTACCACCGGATGCTGTCTGTGGGGCTTCCTCTCCTGCTGAAGTACCTTGGAACAGACAAACATAATATTATTGGAGTCCAAGAATGTACTAGGGTCGCTCGGAAAGAAGTATTCATTTTGCAACGAATTAATAAGTTAAAGCCTCTAGGAACATATTGTTATAGTTGAACATATATTAGACTATTATCCAATATTCTTGCTTTAGATATTTAAGCAAATGACAAAATCAAAAAACACTCCAATATACGTTCAAACGAAACAAAGCATTTTCTTTTATCATCACATTGTCATTAATTATCATTCATTATAAACCGGATACAAATTTCCCGGCGATCCAAGTAAATCGTGCAGGAATTGTATGAAGGATGTGTCGCATTTCCACTGAGCCCTCAAAAGCGTGTACAGTCCCATGATTTTCATAAGGACCCACTGACAATGTGCCATCTTTCACGGGCTTGCGAGGATGCGGGATCTTCCAGGGGAAAGGTGCCAGGGATGCTATAGAGTGCGTCTGATCTTACCCTTTCCACTCGGCTACTGGTTGTGTGGTGCACTCTAGTGGATGAGATATCGCACGAGAGTCTAGGATGTCCGATGAGTGATGCGGGGCGATGATTTCTCGGATGTATGCGAATCACTGTCTCTCTCACGCCAAATAATGCATCTGCTTCACTACTTTTGCCTTAGGGGGGAGGGGGGTGTCCAAACCTTTGGCTTTTTGGGCCTCGTTCAGCGAGATGGACTTTATCCGGCACAAATGACTTTAAGGGCCCACGTGAAGATTCTAAGTGATTTGCCTATTAATTTAAAGAAAGTATCTTTGGGCTCTAGGTTTTATTATTGATCATTTTGGGCCTCACGAATTATTTTGGGGCCCAAATGAGAGTTCCGTGTTTTTCGGAGAAGTTTTTTTAAAAATATCGATGCTTTTGTTCCGGGCCTTATTACCGATCATTTTGGGCCCTATACAAATTATTTTGGGCCTCACGCGGCCCAAGAGCCTCCGATTGGACACCACAGCTTTAAGGGGATGGTTTACAGGGAAATACTCGTACAAAAGTCGTGCAGGCTTACGGATCTCAGAGAAATCGGGGTCCAATCTCTAGTTTCTAGGTGGAACTCGACTAGAGTCTCTCTGAGAGTGCTACGGGGATCTGTCCGAACCCGAGCAATACGTGCTCTGCATTCTACTCTTGCACTTCTCGAGGGACGCTCGAACGCTAACACACAAATATATATATATATATATGTATATATCACACGATTGAAATAAACAACGCTCGGATTCTCGAAACACTAGTCGTGGCTAATTGACTCGTCGAACCAAGTCCTCACTGTTCCGTAACCTCTTCGAATGTGGGTACAGTAGAAACTCGTTAGAGGTTATAAAAATGTTCCTAGAATTTGGGTCTGGAAGGATTTCGAAAATTAAGACGTCTTGTGAAATATATCTATCGTAAAGTTTGTATGGAAACAGGGTAGGAAGCAGTAAATGAGTTTTGTTTGATTTTGGGCCTCTGCAAAAAGGGACTGTGAGTCCCAAAAAAAGATGGCTAGTTAGACCGTTCATAGTATTGTTTCATGCACCTCTAACGAGTTTCCGCCGCATCGTGCACTATGCAATGCCTTATTATTCACACGCATTAAACGCAGATATCGCATCGTGTTGTATTAATTGTGCCTGTATCGACAAGTGCGGACGTACGATTACGTGGTTGTACTAAAAGGGGGTGCGCTCAATGAGAATAACTCCTTGTGTTGAGTAAATCGTTTTACTAATGTTTATTAATAAACATTTCATATAGATTATTTTAATTCATTATAATTCAATACCTGTTGTTGATGTTATTCCTGTTGCTTGCCGACCTTTGTCTCTCGTTACTCGTTTTTTTTATCTCTCCCTCTCTCCCTCCCTCTCTCTCTCTCTCTCTCTTTCTCTCTCGCCAGTGATTTTTTTTTCTCGTTTTTGTTCGGTTTGTTCGCAATCGCCGGTAGTCGGTGGCGCGCGTACGCGCACGCCCGCTCGCGCGCGCGCGTGTTTTTCAATTCGTTCTCTCGCTCTCACAATCGTTTATCGTCTCCTCGTTCGTCGCGATCGTCGTCGTTTGTTTTCGCAATAATAGTTTATCGATATTTACACTATTCAGTATAAAATGCGAGTTCAAGATTAAATCACACCACTAGATTTTTTTGTTCTTTTGTGTGTTTTCCCTTTTTGGTTTTGCATTTGTGACCTTTTTTTTTGTCCCTGTCTTTCTCGCTCGCGTCCTCCCTTTCTCCCGGTTGGTTTATTTTTTTTTATTAGCTGTGTGTGTTTTGTGTGAGTTCGTACTCTCTCACTCTCTCTCGCTCTTTCTTTCTCTCGCTCTCGCTCTCGCTCTCGCTCTCTCTCTCTCGGACACTATCTGTCGTCGATTAATAATTTTTTATCAATGCTTGTACTCAGGAAAATGCGAAGGGGGCAGTAGGGCAGTATTTTCGTTATCACTAATGTTGTTGGTATTTAATTCTTTAGGGGAACCATTATTTATGTTACAATCTAGACTAAAGTTATCGTCTAGAGGGCATTTGTTAATATTAGGCAAGTGAGTAACATCGATTCCACGAACGTCGGGGAACTTTTGTTGGTGGGATTGAGCATTCTCGGCCTCGTCGTTATCGAGGCCGTTGTCAGTGTGGGGCGGGGATGGATAATAGCCGCGCTGCTTAATTGGCAGTTGTTCCACCGGCAGTTCTTCCTGCTCCGCGTCCTCCTCCTGTTGTTGGCGGTGGCGCTGTTGGTGGCGCTGGTGCGGCGAGGCCTGATGGTGGGCCAGTTGCGATTGGTGCTGCTGGCCCTGATGGTAGCGATGGTGACGATGGTGGGGAGCCGGTGGTCGCTGGTGGGGCCGCAGTTTAATCGAGCCGCTGGCAGGAGGCGCTACTGCCGCTGTCGCTGCAATCGCTGCTGCTGCTGCTGCTGCTGCTACAGGTAGAGGTGGAGGTGGCGGTGGCGGCGGCGGCGGCGGCGGTGGCGGCGGCTGCTGGGGTGGCCGGTGCTGCACTCCTTCCTCACTCGTCCACCGGGCTAATATTTGTTGAGCTTGAATAAATGCATCACTAGAAAATAACAAGATTACACGAGCCCATTCGAGTCTAGTCCACGGCCACTAATGTTGCGTACGAAAGACGGAGGGCGCACACGTCGACACACACCGCCCGAGAGCGTTTCCCTACTCTATAACCGCGGCCCTTTCAGGCATTCGTCCGTCTCGAGGCCCTGGTTTAAGCCGTCTCGGAACGCGCGTGTTATATGTACTCATATACATATGCCTGCCACGTTCTCCCCTCCCTTCTCTCCTCGGAGCACACTGGGAGAAGTCCCGTGGTTGAAAGTGTACCCGAGCAGCGCTGAAGAATCGATAAAGCTATCATATTAAATCACACTTTGCTATCTGGCTCCTAAGCGTCTGGTCCTCCACCTTGTCCCGATGTCTAAGAAAGAAAGAAAGGTAGCTTTCAGTACCCTTTGCTCCCTCAAGGAGGAGGAAGAGCGTAGCAAACATATACCGGAAGTAGTAGGTATACGTCAAGTCAACAGAACGCACATCGAAAGCTAAACTAGCTCTAGGTACGCACGTGCCAAAAAGCTTCGCAAAAGGCAAACTGCGTTAAATACTGCTGTAACTACACCACTTAAAAGTAGAAAGAGAAGACTGGCCATTGGAAAAAACAGAGCGCATTGCCTGGAGAGCTGAAGCTCGGCTTACTTTATCGTGTGAGAACCAATGGGAGGAAGAGGTTCAGATAAGGATGAGTGCGCAGCAGGTCGGGCCCCATCTTGCCTCGTAGATCTCTCGCCATTCGAGGAAAGGGGAAATGAGCGCGAAAATACAAAATGTGAGAGAGCTCTTTTGCGAGAGCTCGCAGTCACATTCACAGCGCATCACAGAAGCAACTAAGGTAGAAGTGGCATGCGAAAGACCGCGTTCATTGTAACGTCGTAAAAATAGAAGCCAAGTTACGTGTTTAACTGCTCGTGTTAGGTTAGAGTGTCCACCTAGGAAGTAATGAATTGTCAGACTCGGCTCGAGAGGGGAGCTCAACTTTCACCCCCCCCGATTCCGGCAAGCGAGAGGTATGCCGAGTCCATTTATACTTCTCCTCGAATTCCATGCTCAGTTCATGGCCAAGTACACTCAAATATCCTGCCAACTATTGATTTTGCATCACGAAATGCGCGCTTCGAGATCCTGAATGGCAAGCATCTCTCCTATGGTCGACTAGTTCCGGCATGATACGCACTAATCCTTATTTGATTCGCTCTAGTGCTGGGAATCGCCGTAACTACCAACTCAATTTCAAAATCATCGCCGGGATTCCCAGCACTAACTCCGCGATGATTGGAATCACGAAGGAGAGATGAGAACTATCACTGGGATGAAAGAGAATGGTTGATGGGTCTGTGGAGGTTTGAGGTTAGGATCGAAGTGGGGCGTCGTTGTCTTAATAGAGTGAACGACCGTCATCGACGAACGGTACTGATCAATTAAATGGTCACTACAGCTGGTTCCACACAATCAGTGAACTAAGAAGCCCGCGCTGTTATCGTCGTTTCGTATGGTAAGAATCAGCGAGATACCTTTCACTATCGGGCGTTTCACCCCTAATATTTGAGCCTCTGTCAGGATCGGCAGTTTCATAGAGAACCTCGTCCTCGAGCATTTGATGGGAGTGTGGCTGTGAATGCTGATGGGTGCCGTAAGAACTTCGAGACGATGGTTGGTGACATCTACCGTGGACGAATCGGTCGTCGTCACGGCCGCGGCTACATGTTCTGCTTCTATGCAGGAGAAATCGAAGCAGCACCTTGTTAAACTCCTCTTCTGCCATGGCATTCCCTTCGAGGGTCATTCGCGGACCTAACTCTCCTCCCTCGCATCTTTGTCCTCCCTTTTCATACAAAACCTCCCTGACACAGTTCCCCATCCCCCCTAACTATCTACCAGCTATGACAGACATACTCTCTTTCTCTCTCTCGGTCATGGTATAAACAGACTCTGCATGTGGCTCGCGGTGTGTTTCTGGTCCATGGAGAGAGCTCTGTTCTATTGCGCAACGTTCGTAAGCGTGTCGTGTGTAAAAGAAGAAATATCAGCGAGAGAAGGAAAAGAAGCGTTCACGCGTCGTGAACTGTGTGAGTGTGAGCATGTGTAGTGTCGGTAGTGTGGCGTATGCGAGAGAAAGATTGGTCAAGAATAGGCTAGAGTGAAGGGACCAAGTCTGGTAGCGCGAGTGTCGCCCTGTAGGCGAGCCGAGAGCGGTCGTTGGTCACTGTGACATGTGTGTCGTGTCCAGTATAAACTGTATCAAGAGAGGAGTATCGATGTCGAAGTTCCTAGGCTGGCTACTAAAAAAAAAGTTGCTGGGGAGTCCTGACCGCCCCGTGCTCGGGAGTATGAAACGGGGCTGGTCTGGACCCCCTGTACCTCAGGAAGCGAGGCCTCGACCGGGAGGTTGCTCGATCGTATGCTAGAGGGAGTCTCAGGACTTTCCCTCGCGCAATACCGGGCCGGACCGATCGGTCGGCGAAGGCAAATAGCTAGAAAGAGTATGTGAACGTACGAATGATAGATAAGCGAATAATACGTAAGATGATGAAAGAGAACGGAAGCGTAGCCAAGGAGAGAGAAGAGGTGTGTTGTCGTGGATGGCTTACCCGTGAGAAGACTCGCTACAGAGTGATGAATCTATTCTGTGCCCTCGGTGGCCCTCGCCGTCGGTTATCCTGATGTCCTCGGAGGCGCAGGGACTCATATGCCTGACCGAGTGGTGCTCCAGCTGGCGGACTAGGTCCTCGAGGGTGCGGATGCGGATCTGACCGCAGGGGTGCATGCGATCATCCTCCTCCTCGTAGTCGTCCTGGTTGTCGCTGTTGTCGGGGCCGTCGGCATCCTTGCGATAGGAATCGGGCCAGGCTGAGCTCGTGCTGGAGAGATCACGGTGAGTGGCGGCGTTCCTGAAGGCCTCGACGATGTCGTCATGATATCCGTTCAGCCGATCCAGGGTACGCTCCACATCTGTGGCCTGGCCGCTAGCTGTCCCTGGCCAAGCAGTTCCTCGAGTTACTGTTCGAGCGTGGACCCCCTAAGCTCTATCCTGCACCGAGGACTAATGAAAGAAGCTCCACTATCATTTAACGCATATGGCGATCGATGCTTCCTTCAATGGCAATGTAAAGGGAAGCCTGAGAGGACTGAATTGTCGGGAGCTTCTTTCGCCAGACCTGTATGGGCTCGTGACTCGTCAGCCCAATTGTTCGTAGGACTATTAGCCATTACAATACCGTAACAACCGCGGTTCTTTAGAATTCCCTTTTCAGGCAACTTTGTCAGATTGTTTGCTGGGAGATCAATGAAAGAGACAACCTCCTCTGCTCCCGTACCTCCTTCCTCGTCGTCCACGCCGAGCCTCTTCAACTGCGGCTTGTGATCCCTGCAAATCAGCATGTGAACCCTTCGTTACCGGCGCTCTACCATTCGGCAAGCCGTTTCGTTTTGTCGGGCCTTTTTCTATTAGCACCACGATCGGATGCCGTTGTACTGTACGGCACACGAGTTGCAGACACTTGGCGCATTTGCATTTGCACACAGGGACACTCAACGTGAGAGATAGATATCGATCGGAAGGACTAACAGATACAGACGAGCCTAATTGCAAGTTGTAGGTTATGGTGCTGCAATATATGTATCACGTGGATGCATGCGTACGCATTTCACTCGATCATTAGTTTGTACGGCATTTCTCTTATACGGGGCCTTCGAAACTTTAAACTCGACACTCGCTCGAGATGTCACAATGTGGAGTAATCATTATTCCGAAAGATTGATTCTTAGGGTTCTGAAGGGAGTGAGGCATGCCCAGTCGCTAGTTATAAGTTCGGAGCAGCCACTCAATAGCAAAAAGGGGTCTCAAGGATGCTGGCAATTCGGGGATTTTACTTCTTTTTGCTCGTTCTGCAGCTGTGATACTCTCGACAAGCATGCGTGGTGAGACAAGGCAATCGTGCTAAGGGAAACCAAAAGGCAGAGCATGCAGTGATGAAAGTCTAACGAAGCCAGTGAAAGCCTCTGCGAAAAACCATGACCTCACGGTGAATCACTCCAGACATGCTCTGTGTAAGTGTGTGTGTATGTGTGGGTTAGAACTGTGTTGTAATAAAGTGGAGTGAGACTTCCGGCAGTTCTGAAATTAATTGTCCTTAATGTTAAGTCCTAGCTAAAGCACTCTTGTGTGTTGGCACCGATAGTGTCGCGTTCCCCGATGGTTGCAGATTCAAGACGAAGTGTTTTCGGATGATACAGTAAGTACGACTATTGTTCCATTCCTATCCAAGTGCGGCCAAGCACCATCACGATCACAAATCGACGATCCGGCTTACAATTGAGTGTAGCCTTGCTCCGCACCCCAAGGAACCAGAAAGAAGTTACTATCCCCGAGTGGAGAGTCCGAGAATGTTAGTTGTTGGGGGTCAGTTTGGGTAATTAGAGCATTGCTTCATGCTGAACTCGATGATCAAGCCATTCCCGGCTTAGATACTTCGAATTTCAGAGGCTTCTGCCCCCAGGAAAGCCGGAGTACCTAATAGTATCGAGTGCAACGGGGCAGGCCAGTTCAAAGTCCTTTGTTCTCATTGGGAGGACACCAAGGAACTCTTTGTCCACACTGTCATCAAACAACGCGCAACAGCTGTTATCGCTATCATAAAAAATATTAAGAAGGAAGAAAGTTCCTTGATGTTCCTTCAATGAAGACAGCTTTACTCACTGGAAAGTACCACTGAATTGTCGATAAGTGGTTGTCGCGATAATATCAATGGGTGATCCTAGCTGGTCTGCCACCCTTGCACAGCACCATGTGT
The DNA here is from genome assembly GCA_910593735.2 of Ectemnius lituratus. Classification (NCBI taxonomy): domain Eukaryota; kingdom Metazoa; phylum Arthropoda; class Insecta; order Hymenoptera; family Crabronidae; genus Ectemnius; species Ectemnius lituratus. The sequence goes on from OU343045.1 coordinate 5,399,842, forward strand.
GTGTTTTCAAACGTGAGACTCAACTATGGTGGACATAACGGCGAGACACATGGGACTTACTTGATTCTTGGCCCGTCTGCGCAGGGGACGTTATTTGGTTGTCGAAACAGCACGCGCTGGGTCTCGGGCCGGCTAGAAATATACTAATATAGGCATGCCGCGGGTATTCCACGCTTCATTTTATTCTAAAGAACGTGCAACGCGTCGATTGGCTTTACTCTTTCGCAGTGAAGGTCAGTTCCAATGTTACAGGGTGTCGAAACATGATGTCTCACGTGACTGTAAGTGATATAAGGCGTTGAGATCAGGAGAATGTACCCCCAAAATCAGTACGTCGAACAATTCATATATAAATCAACGAGCATAGGTTCAAAATTGTGTTTAAAGTTGCCCAGTGTCACTTTGGACCTACGTATAAAACTACATATTTTTTAATTCCCAAGATCAAATAATTATTTGTCACATCGATGATCTCGATGCACAGAATCACACATAGTTTGTGAGATATCATTCCTTGACTCGCCTAGTCTGCGCGGATAGGTGTTTCCCGCGTGGGAGTGCGTAAATAATGATCGCGTGGGTTTTATGTCGAATGAATGCCGTGTGGAATGAAGTCGTGTGGCGCAAACAGTAATGAGAAAACAAGAGAAATTATTAAGCAAGAGATATGTGTGGCCAGCGATCGTCGATGGATCCTTTTGAACACGCTAGGCGTATCGGGGTTTTCCCTAAGTATCTGAACTATCCCTCCCTTGCTCCGCCGAGATCTTTGCATGATCTGAACAGGTTGCAGCTGCTCGAGATCATTGAAACCTTGTTTCTCGTTTCAGCGTTTCTACTTTAAGCAGCCCCATGCACCACCTTTCATCCCCTTGATGAGCTTAGCCTATCCCATCCCCAGACCCAGGCCCGGACGAACGTATCTAGAACGATTCGCTTGGCTCTCTATGTTTGCGTAGTTCAGCAGCACACTAGATGCATCCGCAGAACCGACTAATTCGCTAGGTCGAACACTCGGAGAGTGGAAAAGCTGACTCGAGTGATCTGGGCGAGAACTGAAACGTTACGACTAGGTGCGGTTGCGAACCGAGCTCCCTGCCCCGACGGATCCAGTCAAATCTGAGAGAGTCCCTCTTAGGAACTGTGGCGAGATCGATCTAGTCTCGGGTCCGGATAGAGAACGAGAAACACGAACCGAGAAACAGGTTCGCAGCATCCTTGTGACACGAAGAAGCGTTGCTCGAATTCTTTGTTCGGGTGAGAGTGGTCGCTTGCTCGTCCTGTGGCATATTTGCTGGCAGGGCTAGATCGACTCGGAGGTGGTCGGCCGGCCAGGAGAATATCGGCGTACCTGTACTGCGGCATAACGTCGAAGGTGAGGATCTTGCTCACGTTCTCGAGCGCCGCCGCTTCCGCATTGTGGTTCCTGGTGATGTAGCTCTTCTGCGGTGGCTTCTTCGTATACGGCGGGTAGTTCTTCTGGACGGCGCTTTTCCTTCTGCGAGAAGTCACCCAATTAGGAATGCGTGGCCCGCCGGTCCTCAAGCCGGACAGATATATACAGACATATCACAGAAATTGTGTATATTGAAAAAAGAAGACAGCACGATAGATATCAGTTCTCGAAGTGGCATGCGAGCTAATCCACAGTGAGGGTGGGATAGATAGCGAGGCAAGTCCTGGGTCTCCGGGCGAAAGCTCTTACTAAGCTTCCAATCTCACCAAGGGATCATCGGCCACCTTGCATAGGGGACGTTAGTCAAGTGGAGCACTCTACTGACACACAGAGAAACACAGAGACTATCTCGTGGAGACTGTTCACTCGAGATCGGTTCGGTTGCTCGGGATCTATCGTATCTCGGGGGAGCAAACGGAGCTGGGATTCTAATAGTCAAGACAGTCGTACACACTGACTGACACAGTAACTGGCCAGGGTGGCGTCGACGCGCGCACCACCCCGGAGAAGCCTGGAGTTACAGGTGGTGCCATAGATCACTTTCTTGCCAGCGGAGAATGCAAACATCGAGCAAGAAGCCCATCGCTCCAATTCGATGGCAATTGGGGTTCTAGAGAGAGAGAGAGCTTCCAATTATTTTCTCGTTAAACTCGCCCGCCGGTCTCTTGTACCGGCTTGCAATGGTCTTCGCGTTAAATGAGGTTCCCGGTCCATTGGATCTCGGAGGATGGGCGGGCTTCTTCAAGTAGGTCTAAGGTTTCCACGTGGCTGATGACGCCTTCAGGAGACCCAGCGATTCGGCTGAGGGTTAGAGTGCATGAGAGACTAAAGGATTCGGGTACTCCCGGTATGCCTAGCGCGTCTACAGGGTGCTGTATAAGAGGAGTGGTATGATCAGGCATGCAATCAAACCAAAGAGATAACCAGAGTCGATTAAGAAAACCGGCGTAACTGGCCTTGCAAGCCCCGGTGGCGCTGTCAGGGCGCCCAACCGCACATGGCCCATTAACCAAAGAGCGAAAACCAAAAGGATAATGTGAACAGACGAGAGAGAGATACCTTTGAGAATTAAGTAAAGCCTTAAGTGTACTTGCGATCCAACGGGGCGAACTGCCACCTGTCGTCCCCCCTCGAAAACACACGCGTCACTCGATCCTTCCCAGAATCTTACTCCCCGGATTTGGACCACATCGCGCCCGGCAACTTCACCCCGCTGCAGCGCGACATCTCTTAACTGATATCATCAAGACAGCCGGCGCTTGCTTGCGGAGAGTGCACACAATCAATAGCCAATAACGTAGCAAAATAGTCATCGAAGCAGAAATCAGCTTGACTCGTATCGGTTCTTCCATGACATTGAGCTGAGAGAGACCAGACTCGCTGGCTAAAGTCTAAGCCGCTGAGAACATGCCCGCCTTCCGAGGATCAAGCTCGGCCACTAGAAATCTCTGTTAAGCTTCGGACAACCAGTCGATTACTGAGAAGTTAGCTGCTCAAATCATTATGACATCTCGGACGAGCCGTACGAATGTAATGGGGCTCGTCGGGGCACCCGATCATTAGAGGTAGCGGAGGCGCAAAAACTGAAGACAGAGACAGACAGAGATAGACAGAAAGAGACAGACAGAGAGAAAGAGAAAGTTCTTCAGAGAGAGAAAGAGAAAGAGAGAGAGAGAGAGAGAGAGAGAGAGAGAGAGAGAGAGAGAGAGAGAGAGAGAGAGAGAGAGAGAGAGAGAGAGAGAGAGAGAGAGAGAGAGAGAGAGAGAGAGAGAGAGAGAGAGAGAGAGAGAGAGAGAGAAGAGAAGAGACAGAGTGAAGCGAATAATAAAAAAGAGCCAGTAACGTACGGATAGGTCTAGGGATGTACATGTATATATATATGTACACGGCACGTGTCTCGAGTGGGCATACAGTATTATATATGTGCATATATATATATATACATACATACATACAGACAAAATACGAAAAAAGTATCTCTACGTGTATGTATCTGCACACTAACCTGAGACAGAGGGAGAAGTTTTTATGTACTACGACTGACCTGTAGCAGAGAGCCAACAGAGCAAATAGTACGAAAACACCCCCTACCACCGACATGAGCATAGCAACTAAAAATACAGTGTTAGAGCCGTGGTAGTTCTCTGTATTATATATTAATATATATATAGATTCGTGTATATATATGGATATATATAGAGAGAATGGATCGATGCGAGAGAGAAAGTAGAGTGCGTGATGCAGAGACAGAAACAGTGAGCGATAGATAGGTAGAGATAGAGTGATAGATAGAGATAGAGATAGAGAGAGAATTTAGTAGAAAGAGTTTAGTTACGTATCGTGATCGGTTTTTAATCGTCCCCATGGTGGTTGTTGGGGAGGATCGGTTGATACATACGCGAGGGCATATCGCACACGCACAATCAGATGTACGCGGTACATTAGGGCGTCGTTTGCGTCCCGAAGTTGTTTGCGGTATGTGGGTGGTGGTTTAGTGGTGGTATCCGAGCGTCCCACAGCATGCAGACAGACAGAGGTGACAGTGACAGACAGAAACAGACAAGAAACAGAGAAGGCGGAATCAGCACAAATACATAGACATAGACAATATCGTATTACGGTTACACACCATCGAATTTAATGATAAGTATAGAACGCAACTTTCGAGGCCGCGTCTCGGACCCGAGCAGCTGCATTTTGCCCTTTTAAGTTAAAGGCAATGTTAAAGTGAGGTTAGAAAGATGGCGGACCCAATTGCAGCGATTGAGGTTAGTCTCGATGATTCAGCTGGTAACTGTTACCTCGCTCGGGGACGAAGACGCGGCCGAAAGTTTGCCGAGAAGAGTGAGAGTTCCTTCGAAGCTGGCCACGACGAGAATCTATGAAACTATCAGCGTGCGTTCGCCATCACGGCCGGGTTAATCACTTTGCCCGGCGCACTTGGTCTATTCTTGTCGAATCTCAGGTTTTCGTTTGGCTAATCAGCTTTCGTAACATGCTTTCAGAGGGCATACAAGCAGCTGGCACATTGGCGATACACTTCCGTATCGTTTCTGGATGAACGTCGTGCTCAGAGACTCCGTGACACTGACTATTCAACATTTTAATACTAGGTCGTGACATATCTTGAAAACAGGGTCAATTGAGTCTCTGGACACACGACCTTTCCCCAGGTCAGTCTCTGCTCGGATGGCACCGACGCTTTCCTAATTCTACTAGGGCAAAACTTCCTTGCTCGAAAGTTAGCGGCACTCAACAAGCGTTAGAGCAGACACACGGGCGACTGTGCCAACCGAGCGCATTCACACCACACCACCGACGACGAGACAGTAGTATATGTAAATATGTATATACGTATTGCATAGGTATATAAATATTCATGTATATATATATATAGATAAGTGAACATCGAGTAAATAGGCTAAGATGAATCAATATCATGAGAGCATTGACGGCCGCGTGCGATGCCTCCTCATCATCCAGCTAGCCACGAATTACTTTGACGACGACGACAGGCGTTCATTGAACCCACTCAAGCTGAGCCTGTTCGGCTCAGTCCCAGTGGGCTCTTACTTTTGTCTCTCTCTTTTTTTTTCATTTGTACTTTTTTTTAGTAATTTTTTTGTCAAGTTACGTTCTTGCTACTGTACCTGTAGCAAACGGCCATTAGTGCAAAACAAATGAAGACCCCAGCAACGACACAGCACAGGATAAATACCATTATCGCGGTGCTAAGGTTCTTATTCGTGCTACCTGAAAGTTACCAATGATTTTGTACCAGGAATTACAATACACGCATCGCATCGCGCTTGCCGCTACTCGCTAGATAGAGCATCCGAAATTGCCGCGAGATCTATCGCGCACGAATCGAGATCGATCGTCATGGAGTACGGGAATGTTAGATTAGCAATCGTGTGGATGGAAATGCGCACTCCAGTTCGGACCCATCCCGCTTCGGGTGACGGGCGAGAGTGTTAGTCGGCGTGGAAGAAAACGCCTTTCCCATGGAGCACTCCACCTGCTGGGTCACATGGTCCGGAAGGCTGTTCACCGAAACTTTGTCCACGGTAAGAGTACAACCACTTTGTAGGTTATGATGCGTTTAAGTCTTTCTATGAAGTCGAAAGTTTTCTGGTAAAAATTAGAGATACACTTTGGACCCTTAGACATAGGATTGTCATAGGTTTGGACAAACCCGTACGACATAGATCATCCAAAAGTCAATTTCTTGATTAGTATGCTGTTACAGTGGACGAAGTTTACAGTGCGATCGCACAATCCCTCTCGCTCACTCCCACACTTTCCAACGTGCAGAACCCGAACGACAAGCCTCATGGTAAAAGACCATGCGATCGTGTACGCGTTCCCCGATCGCATGGACCGGAGGATCGTATGTGCACAGCTGATGGTATGGCCCCAAATAATCAGGCTAACGGTTAACTCGAGTGGGAAAAAGGCACGAGGCGTCGTCTTATCGTGAATTAGAGATGCCTAGACGATTGGAGAAGGTGCTCGGCGTCGCCCTGCGAGATATCTCGGGCTACAGTCGAATCGAGGCTACCTTCAATTGGATCCCCATAGTCCCAGACTCTAATCTCAGCTACTCTTATTGCCCGCTCCCGTTCTAAGTGCACCCACCCCCTCCCAGGATGGGTAGGATTCTCCCTTATCGAGAATCCTTACCGAAAGTGGCTCGGCAAATTTATAGTCGGCATTCAGGAATGGAAATGGAAAATCTCACTGTGGGAATGTGATTCGACTGTAACCCGTTGTCCGAGTTGAATATATGTAGAGCTATCTGTAAGGTATTAGTAGTAATCACGAGCGATTGTTAGTCTTAATCTAGTATTAGTCGATCGCACGTAGTCTCTAATTTGGAAACTGAAGCCACTGCACTTGTTCCGTGTGTTGAGGAAATTGTAAGTTTTGATTTTGAGAGTTCAGTCAAACAAGGACTTTGCACGACTGAGACTGTTGCGTAGCAGCTTCAGTTTGACGAGATTATTACTATTAAAGTGATGGTTGAAAAGTGAGGATTTCTACAAGAGTTAACTCACCGTAGGGGGTCTCTATCTTCTCCAGTTTCGGATCTGAGCTACCTTGACCGGCCGCTTCGGTGGTGGATGTTGTCGGGGGTCGCGTAGGGATATCCTGAGGGATCGAGCAATCAGGCCCACCCCAGCCAGGATTGCAGTAGCACTTGTTCTCATTTGTGCACACCTGCCAATCATAGTTCACCCAGAATGAAAATGCAATTTGCAACTGTCCTTCGGTCAGAATCTTAAGCATCTCGAAACACTTACGCCATTGCCGGAGCACTCATTATTCTCGCGATTGGTAGGACATTTATCCTTGTCTATGAGCGGAGGCAAGCTAGTGCAAGTCTGATTAACGCAGACCTGAAATAGAATCAAAACATCTCAGATTATCCGACATGTAACAATTGGAAGATATATGCAGAGATGTCCATGTATGACTTACCGCGTTGTCGCCGCACGAAGTCCCATCACGTACCAATCCCATCCTAGGTAAGTCAGCGGCCTCATCGACTTTTCCTGTGGTAGCCCTGCGTCCCAAATAGATTCAAATGATTACAGAAAGACAATTATCAAAGAAGAAGAAACACTGCGATTGTGTCTATGGATTATAACACGCACTTGCACTCGTATTCTTGACCCTTGATGAAAATCGACGTCCTCGAATAGTCCTGGTCCATGCCAGCGATCACCGGCTGCTTACTACCGCGTTGACACTGTAGCGAACCGCAGCGAACATTTCTGCAAGGAGACAAAAGAATCCGGCGTCAAATGGACGATTCTCCAGTAGAAGCGAGTGAATTAGATATATCAACCAGGGACGAAACGTACTGTGCTTCACATTTTATGTAGTGACCGGAAGGTTCAGTGCCGCAGTGCCCGTTGATGGAGCCCTTGGAATTAAATTCCTTAAAGCATTGGATGTCGGCGGATTGTGCGCCGTATCCCCAAACTTGCGAGCATTGCATGTCCAACACCGGACACATGCCTTTATAGCAGTATCCGCCGTTGTTCCAGCAGGGATTACCGTTCTTCTTCCAGACATCCGTTGGGCACTGACCCGACTCGCCCGTACATACTTCGGGCAGATCGCACTCGTTTGTTGCCTCGCGGCATACTACACCGGGAGCCAACAACTGGAACCAGAATTCCCGGTAAGTCAGGTTGTAAATCCCTTTTACGAGGAGAGGCAGAAGATGGGTTTAGGAACTTAAGAATTAGGGTCGATACGCACCTTACAGTCGCTGCAGCAGGGCCCGGTCGCACACTGTGCCTCGGTGGTAAGCTTGCAGGTGACCGGGTCGCAACAAGGATCTATGCTTTTACACTCATCGAAGCTTCCACAGTCGCAGTCCTCCCCATCGTCGATTACCCTGTTTCCGCAAGTGGTCCTCATCTCCAACTGGGTCCAAGAACAAAGGAAGCCCAATTGGCCATAAGTCAAAGTCTCTGGATCTTTGGGGTATAAAAGGCTTACATGAAAGAGTGGAACCCACCTCGTTCGGTTTGTTCATAAGGCAGATGCCTTGACCGGCCTTGAGGGCATCCGCGTAATCCGCTCTACTGCACTTGGAGAACTTGAAGGGTTGGATGCTCTCCGCGCCGACGATCGTCTGCGCCATAATGCAGCCGTGCCAGTCGCGGCAGGAGCAATCAGGCCCTAAAAAAGGATGCTGCGTCTAGAGGGCGCTCTAGGCAATCGAGTAGGGGAGTAGTATAAGTAGACCCTGTGGGAAAATCAGACTAACGTCCATCGTCGTGGGTCATGCCGATGTTATGACCGATCATATGAGCCATAGTGCCGGCTAAGAGATGCGGCTCGTACGGATTTGCATCTACGCTAATTCCTATGGATTTCTGATTGCACACAGTCCCAGTGGTGGCAACCCCCGACTCTTCACCGGCGAAGGCCGCACCCCTGAAATCAACAGCGAGTCTCTCTAGCTCGGACATTATCAGGCATCGTACACATTCCAAGCTATCGGGGGACAACACCCTCCCATAACGTGTGCATGATAATGAGCGAGAGATAATTTCCGGCTGGGAGTGATTAAAGTTTCGCCTGGTACTTACGTGAGCAATTGGGTGGTATCGTGGGTAACTTGAAACAGCCTTCGCACCATGTAGTTGTTTAAGTTGAGCAAAGCGTTATTTATGTCCATACCGTTATTGATCGCCGCCTGGTTGGCGCCTTGCCAGGTTTCGATGTATATCACGGAGACTCTAGTATTCAGCGTACGGAAGTACTGGAAGCAGAGGGGCCGATTGCTCCCGACTTTTCTACGTTTTTAAAAAAGGACGGAGGAGCCTGAAGTCCTCCGATATCGGGGATCCCAAAGGGAGGAAGACTCACCAAATCTGCGATATTGGCGATTTGGATGGCATCGTTAACAACCCGCATCCTGGTACTACCGTTCCTCTTGTCGAACTGGGATAAGAAATATATGTCACTCCTTTGAATGATCCCGTAAACCAGCCTCCACGAGGGAGGAGTGTCAGGTCTCGAGAATAGACGCTATCCGAAAATCCCGCCAGAAAATGGCGGGAGAGCGCAACCGAGGCGACCTCTTTAGCGACGCGCGAGAAGTAGAGACTAACAAGGGAATCGGGATGGGATGGAGGAGTAAGAGAGTCTGAGAGAAGGGCGATGTTCCATACCATGGCCTTATCGATAATGATGGCAGTTTCGATGTATTTGGTGGCTTCCCGGACATCTCTCTTATATCGATCGGAAGTGTTCTCCGAGAGACCGAGGACATGCTTCTGCCGGCGATTCTTGATGTGGCGCTCGATGTCTATGTTGGCGCAGCCTTTGCTCAGCTTTGTTCGAGCTTCAAATATAATGTGAGGATGTTTCTGCTAAAAGAGAGGTCCGCATATACTTAACATTCTCTCGGAGAGAGTGGACGCCCGCCCTTTCAACGTGCGCCATCCTCTATTTCATTATCGCTCGTCGCTCCCCCTTTTCTCTCCGACTCCATCATCCACGGGGAAACCACGGCCTGTGCTTCGTGTAACTCACCCGTCTGCCCTGAACTGCTCTATTGACTCGACCGAGTCAATGCCCCGGCGTCTATTTAGAAAAAAAACGAACCTCGCTGCTTCTCCGCTTTAATGTCAAATAAATCAAAAGCCTTATGAAAAAAACGAATTTGTTTCACGATGGACAGCATCGGAGTGCAAGGAGCAATCCCGCAGGCGAAGATCTGGCCTCCTACCCCAGCGGCATCCTTGGCTGCACGCATACTCATGAATAATAACGAAGAAAGCCTGCCGCATAGCATACAAGAGGAGAGCTCTCGATCCAGTGACCCTGCAGCCACCAGTCAGCCTCTTCTTTTCCCACCGGAATTTTAATACACGTCCTCTCATCTCGAGGCATCGTTCCTCTCCTTCCACGATAATGCCTGTAGCTCTATTCCAACAAACGCACGGTCGACACTTCCAAACGGATTCCGAGAGAAAATGAAAAAATAAGCAGGATCCTGGCAGAGGATTCGCTAAACTTTCAATCTCCCCTAACTACCGGGGGTGCGGAATTATTCTGGGGAATGTATATGGGGTGGGATCGCCTGTAGGATGGCTAGGTAACCCTTGGGTGCTGTTGACTTAATTCCTGAAGACATCTACCGTCCTACCCTTTACAAGTGTCCACCCCCACTCTCGGTATGGTACACTCTACCCTTATTCTAGACGCCCTCTGTAAATCTCGGTCGTTTACCAAAAGAATTTTGACTGAGGATGATTTCATTTCGAGTTAGAACTTCGAGATTTAGTGTTATGCGAAACAGAAGCCTTCTATAAGATAGTAACGCGTGAAAATAGGTTAGAAAGTCTACCTAACCTAAAAACAATAAAACTTCCCTATTTGTAGAATTAATTCTTAGGCAGTATCAGTGATTTATAAAAAAAGTAATAGAATGAAATAATAAAACTGGTTGGGGTTTGCCGTGGTTTCCCGTGGACGAGAGTGCTGAGAATGCATCAAGACGATCTTGGACTGATAAACTGACCGAGAGGTCGCCGCCGTAGAATGGATGAATGACGAATGTCTCGTTGCCTAAGTGGATGATACCGCTGACACCGTTACACGTGTGAAAAGCAGCGGTTGCTCCAGGATAGTCCTTCACTGTCCCGTGATAGTAACAGTGCTCTATCTCCTGCAACGTTTCAGTAAGAAAATCCGGCCATCTCCTTAACACGTTCTACCAGCTGGTTAACAATGATTAATTATAAAAATCAGACTGTCCCGGAATCCTGGAGTGTTACCTGTTTTGATCTTTGTTCCGCCCCGTTGGGTAAATAGTCTTTTTGAATTAAATTCGGAGCTAAAAGTTGCCTGCAAGCAGAAAGTCAATACCAATGACGCTTGGCTCCCAAGAGCACTCGCGCGCTGTACGTTCAATTACTAACAAAATTGAATATACACTTGTAAAATTTAAGAAATGCTTTGAATCTTTTTACGGTAAATTGTACGTTCAATTTTGCGAGTAACTGTGTGGCCGACAGACTTACGTATTTAATTCTAAATCTAGACGAAATTTGTGATTAAAGGCCTTGATCAAAAGGGACGTCCGATGAAAGTGTCTCCCCGTCTGAAAGTCACACGACAAAAATATAAAAATTACCCTTGCACTTCATCCCCAAAGCGGACATATGACTTACTCTCGATCTGCTTCTGGAATTTGGATATCCACCCTCTCCGTATTCCCTTTGAGGAAACTGGAAGAGCAGAAAGGGTTACAATCCGGGCTAGAATCGCCGGTGGTTAAATGGGAGAGTCTTACCTTGGACATGCCCACTTCTCTGGTGGATATCCCCATTTTCTCGTGATGCCGTAGCTGTACTGGATAGATGATCTGCGAGTAATGGGAGCGGAGATTTTGTACTAGCTCCTCGTTTTGCCGATACTCTCGTAGTAGTCGTTCGACCTCAGCTGGAATCAATTTAGAAACAGCTCTCAATCGCGCCTCCTAATCTAGCCCGAGGCTATCTCTAATTTCATCAGCGCCTCTAATCCTCCGGCGGGCAGAGGCGCCATTAACATAAACCAGATCACTCCGAGCCAATTCCAATCAGCCTTGCTCATTCCCCAATGACGCTAGGAGACTGGGTCGTTGCCAAGAGGGTGACTTGGGTCAGGAATGTTCCGCTTTTCGGCAAAGAAAGTGCAAGCTGTGGATGGAACCGGGATCGGCAGACATCGAAGGATGCCGGGATTACTTCGGGGCCAAGAATCGACGAGAGCGTCTCTCTCCTCTTTCGTACACCCTCTCGCTCGCAGCATCCCCGGCACAGAAGCGCTGCTAATTGTTCCTCGGCGAGCAAGTGTCCTACGGAAAGGCACATTCGTGCGGCAAACGCCTTTGACGTGTGCCGAGGCTTCGAGTTCCCCGGCGGATCCCCTATTATCGTACCACCGCATTAATTAAGGACCCCGAGGGAGAGAACCGTCGCGAACTTGACGCCAGACTTCGTCCAAGTTCAACCCACTTTTCCAGCCTCGAAAACCCTGATCTTTTCTTTTCGATCTATCGCACCTATTCCTCTAAGTAATGCAATCTTTAAATTATATACTGATTTATCGATATTCTTTGAGTTTTGGTTCTTTTCCACGTCACCACGCGGCGCGCGCGTCTTGGTTCGTAACCTCTCTTTCGTGATGAAAAAGTTTGCTCCACAATGCGGCACTGTAACTAACTTCAAGGTGGATTCAGAGAACTTAATGCAAGAGAATGTAAATTATGAGTGGCGCCAAGATAAGTAGAATAAGTCGAAACAACTACAATGATTAGTACTAAGTACCACACTAAGATAAAGCAAAGTAAGACTCATAGAATAACAAGGAGTCATGTGTAGCATCTCTGAACTTTGAACAGTAGAGGTTATGTCGACCAAAATCAGCACTATTTCCAATGCATCTATATTTCGCACAGAATCCAGTCGATCTTCCTAACGGGCCAGCGTGTGTGGGTTAAACTGTTGCTGCGAGAGCTGGGAATGCCTGGGGATTATCAGTGGAGCGTCCACTCGAGTCGTGTGCTATCTCGTTCAAGCCCCTTATCGAGTGTCCGCGCATTCCCTGATTTACCACGAGCCGTTCGGAAAGTAGTGTGCGATAATTACTAGCTCTCCTCTCGCCGATAACGCCAGCTATTCTCTCCGGCACACTATCAATTATGCCCTGCCACCTGGCCGAAGTAATTCATAGCCAATTGAGATCTCTAAGGGATTGGCGCGCGCCAGACCTTCCTACAATCACCATCTGGTGGATGATGTTGGGTAATTAGTCGAATTATATAATCTTCTTGAATCTATGATCATTTTTAATGGGTCTCATATATTTCTTAATCTTAGGCAGCACTTTAAGTCTCAACTTTGTAATAATTAATTACATCTGATTCATCATCTCTTCTGGTTACTCTTCAGTACTTAACCTCTCTTTTCGTAAACACGTAAAAAACCGTTACCTAACTCATCACTTCGTTAATCCACAAAACAATTACACAGAAGATCAAAATCGAACTTATATTGATCGACGTTACAAAAATCCAGCTAAAACCGCGTTATATTCCAGTTACAACCTGGAAGAATCGAACCGAGACCTAACCTAGCAGTGGAAAGGAAGACACGAAGAATTATTCCGGGGATCTCTTCTTCAGCAGAGTAGTGACAAATGTCTGCAGGGAGGAATGGGAAGCTGCTATTGGACTCCGATCACGCGTAGCCGATTCGATACGATAAATAACCGGAGAAATGCAGGGTAAGAGGGAGGCTGGTACGTGAAAGTCTTACGCAAGGAGACCGCTTGATCCGGTGACCCGATATATGCCGGCGGCGTAAGCGTCATCCATAGGAGATATCGATCGTCCCTGCATGAGAGAGCTTAGGCAGCAGGGTTAGCCAGGCCAGTGCGCCTCTTCATTCCGAGAGAACCAAACCGGAAAATGGGAAACGAACCTCCCCCCAAAGAAGAGCGAAAGAACCCTGTCAAAGGTGGGGCTCGTCTGATTTTCGGCAACCTGTCGCGCGTTTATCTTAGCTCGTTAGGGAGAAAGAGGGTGCAGCGTGGTGGTCGGTGAAGGGTGCCCGGCAACTGCCAGGCAGCCGGGAAGGGGTGGGATGCAGCGAAAGGGCTTGTTTTGCAGGTTCGAATCTCGAGAATTCAATTTCAATTTCCGAGCACTCTTCGGACGGGGTCGGGGACGTTTCGCAGGATTACCGGCTGATTAACTTAGCGTCGCTCTCCACCCCTTCTCTTTCCATCCCCTTCTCCTCTCCTTCCCACCCACCCCCCTAACCGGCTGGTTCTCTCGCTCGTGCCGGGTCCTACCGATTATTGTTGCCCGTCGCCGGAAATGTCGCGAGTGCTTTGCCCAAGTAAATTGCGATTAATTCAGCCGACACGACAGGTTATTACATTCCGGCCTGGCGGGCATTATGCGCCCGCCACGACATTCAGCGGCCCATTTACTTTTTCGCCTCGCAATTCAGCCGGTAATGACACCTTGCCGCCGAGAGCCGACTAACCTCCACCTAACACGTATATCCCCTCGCTGCTACAGTAATTAAATATCGACACGTTAAATGTCAAGAATGCAGGAGCGAAAAAAGCTTTCTCCAGGTTCTTGTCGGGCACGTATCTGGGTCTTGGTGGTGGCAGCTTCGACATAAGTCGTGATTGTAGGGCGCTGATATGTCATTTTTGATTGGGGAATTGAATAGTTGCATGAGGTTGTCACTTATGCAATTATTTAATTATAGAATTTAAAATTGGGTGTCACAGCCTGACACAACTCTAAAGCTGTGTCCAAATTGAGGAAACATCGACAGACTTTTTGGTGATCAAACACTTTGTTGATTCAGAAATTCTCGTTATTCTTAAAGAATAAAGGACGCAATAAGTTTCTATTAATTTAGTAGGTTACCGTAATTTCTTAGCGCGCTACAAGAAATAATGACGTATACTAGAACATGTAAATATACACGAGTTGCAGGTTTGTGCTTTCCAAGTTTTACGACGCGTATATAAAAGACGGTACCAACTGATACTGATTCACGGACATCGAAGCTGTCAAATATATATTGCATTCTGCACGACGATACTCATACTTGCAATATATGCCCATAGAAATCTCAAGTCCTTGGAGCGCCAGCAATGCGCCAGAGTTCAATTCCGGCGCATTGTCCGGCGCGCCGAGATTCAGCCCAATTTAAGTTTCGTGTTTCCAAGCAATGGTTACTGTTGACTTAACAATAAAGCTGTCCTTCTCGGGTAGCCGGCTGGCATCCGAGTTGGGCGAGCGAGAGAACAAGCGAGAGCTGGAGATCGGCTTTCCAAGGAAAGTGGTGCAATGCGGCGAGAGACGGACTTCCGTTCTCTCTCTTATTTATCGAGACGCTCAGCATCGCGACGTCCTCGCTGGCGTCCGATTTTATTTGCCCTGCGGAAGCCCGGCGTAGCACTGGTTTAATTGGTCCAGGATGACCCGCCAGTATTGGGTCAGTATTGGTCCATACTGGCGGCCGGCTTCCGCCCAGACGCATCGGGAAGAACATGGACCAAGGAAGGTAGGAGTGGACGGAATCTGGGAATTCAACATTCAGCGTTCCTGCGCTGCAGGGGGAGTCCATGATTTGTTTCCAAGGGAATGTGAAAAAGGGAAATGTCCCGAGGGAATTCCAGCTCGCATGTGAGACACTTACCGCCGGGAAGCTCCGAGCTCCAAAAGGAATCATCTAAAGTGTAGTCCGCCTCTGAAACAGAAGTGGGAAGACTGTGGTTAGTAATGGAAGAGCGAAGAGGGAGCTGCTGATGCTGGATGGTCGACGAAGCGCAACTATTTGGAATATTGAAATCTCAGAGGGAAGCTAGCACTCGAGCTAGCTGCCGGCGAGAGCGCTTCCCCGGAAAATTCCCAAGTTCGCCGAACTAAAATCCCGGCAGGAATCCACTCGACCGGCATGGAAACCAAGCTCGTCTCCCAAAGGAATTTTGGCTGGCTTACCAGAATTTTCGTCGGGCTCTGCCTGCAGCCAGCCGAATCCACTGGAATCCAAGCGCCCTATCTTTTCTGGAGAGAGCTGGGATACGATTCGGGGATAATAGGAATGATGCCGAGGCAATTCATTAGGCAAGAGTCCATTAAGTGCACGGCGCACCGATCCGGCATGCCAATTGGGATTCTAAATCAGCTTGTTACAGCTGCGAGGAGAGGTGTAGGGCAACATTTTGAGAGGTTCAGAGCCCTATTTCCCGCGGAGGCTCATCCGGACTGGAGGGCCGAAAGCTCGGCCGATACTTCTCGAGAGGGGCCGTCGCACGATCGATGGAAATCTGGAAACAGCCGGCCGACCTAAATCTCCCTCGGCTCGGAGAGCCTTGCAGAGTCCGACGCTCCCGCGTCCCACCACTAACGGGCGTCCTCTCCCAGCGGCGTCCAGCATTTTCCAAGTTACTAGCCCTGCGTCACGTTCGACCGCACGTAGATAGCAATCAGTGACTGCTCGTACGCTCGACTGAGCTGCCCCGATGCGAGCTGCACATTTAGCACACTCGGCTCTTCTCTACCGATCAACGTTCCTATCCATGCATTCACCTAGCCAGCAATAATCCGATCCAGTGCTGGCTGCCGAGGTAACCCCGACCTTGCCACTTCCATCCAACCTTCCCTTTCCCGGCTACTCATACCCCCAACCGCTTCGATTCTTCCATTTCGGCTTTACGAACGAAAGAACCTATCAAGGGAATCACTCCAACTTCTATTTTCACTTAACTAAGTGCATAGGCATTATATTATTAACAAGCTATTATCATCTAGGAGGATCTTAGCCGAGACGCGCGGAGCAGGAAGTCGGAGACAGGCCGGGAGTGAAGAGGAGTCGGGGCGTCCAAGTTTCATTAAAGCCAGGGGGGGAAACTTTTTCATCTTGGTTGGCGCGAGCAGCAGGCTTTCGCAAAATTCATAAAATGGACGGCGCCCAGATAAAGAGGCTCGGCTTCCAGTGGCCTAGTTCTGGCGGTATACGAAAAATAAGCCCGAGGCGAGGAGGGCCTCGAATGGGATGATAGTCAATGACGGTGCGCCTCTATAGGAGTTTGCCCGCAGGGTGACTCGGGCCTCTCGCTTCCTCTTGCCCGGCCGGCTCTCTCGCCGAGGAAAACCCTTGCGGAGATAATCGTCGCCGTTGAAATTACTTCAATTTCTTTCCCTTTCTTTCCGGTCCAGTCAGCGAGGCCCTTGCTCCAATAATTCATTGCACGTACTCTCTCTCTCTCTCTCTCTCTCTCTCTCCCTCTCACTCTGCCCGGGGCGAATCGACTCGATAATTACGAGAGAGACTGGCCGGCAGATGGTGGGACAGGCCTAATCTACCAACCAGGCAGATGGATCCCCCTCCCGCTCTCTCCCTCGCCACTTGCCACTCGAGAGTGCAGAGGGCGACTTGTACACCCGTGACTCGGAAGTACACTCGCTTTCCTGCGAGCGGCAACCCCGCAGCATCCGGATTATCAACCCCCTGGCGTCAGTCTCGCACTGTTTCCCAGTGGCGGCCGCAGGCTTCGATGCTTTATGTCGCCGGGTCGGTCCGCCGCTTCCTCAACCGGCTAATTTCCCTCCGTGCGAACACGCCGGGTGGCGTGTCCTCCCGCGTGTAATACACCATCCGCAGAGGGCGCTTGCAACTGGCAAATGTGAGATATGCGGGAAGCGTCCGCCCCCTTCAACCCCCGGCCACCCCCCCCCCCCCCTAAAAGCGTCACTGCACCGGAACGTTTACCGCTTGACGGAGAGAGCGAGGATACACTCCATTGGAATTTATGAGCCCGGATCGCATCGGCCCAGATGTTTTATGCGCTTCCCACGCTACCCTCGCATTTGGTCCTCGCTTATTTATGTATTCTAGCGAGTACTTTGACGCCGCCCGCTGCGTGCACATCTATTTACATACGACTGGAGCGATAAAGGGACGCCGCAGTACGAATTCCGGGGACAGGATGCGTTTTAACGAAACTTTTCCAGAGATCCTGCGGGCCAGTTTGGTGGAAGTTGGGTTGTGCGTTGATGGAGTTTCCAGTTGGATTTAATTGGGTGGCGGGTGCCCGAACAGAGAGAAGGTGGGTGCGATTGTATCATTGTCAAGCCGGGAGAGAGTGCGAGGGGTGGAGAGTGTGCGAGCGAGGATGGCATTGTCAATAACGATATTTCTGCATGAGCATTCGTGCTCGGCAGGGCTGGGCACGTAACTAATAGAGCCGCGTCGCATCCACCATCGACGATTTACGGGTCAGAGAAAAAAGAGGGAGATGGGTGAACGAGGAGAGCGGATACGAGAGGGCGCGCGCGACCGAGAGAGCAATCCAATCTACTCTCTGCAGTCGGAAAACGCCGGAGACATCGAATATTTTTCAACGCTTCACGACGTTGACGTAACTCTCTTTCTCTCTCTCTCCCTTTCTCGCTTCCCCTGCAGCCCATTCAGTGTGTCCAGCCGGGGCAAGGGCGTAGCCGGCCGAGGAAAATCTGTCCACGCTCAGGGAAACTGGAGCGAACACTCGCCTTTTTCGAGTTCCGCTAGGCCAAGTACGCCCACCGATATTCCCGCGTTACCCACGCGATCCCAATGGCGTCCCTATCCGCTGACACTTCAGCCTCGACCCCGCTAAAATGTCAGAGTTCCCTCGGACTCCTAGGATTCCGACACCACCCAACGCGGCCATCCTTCTTAACACCATCAATTAAACAAATGTCCAGATCTAACCCAGACCTAACCCAACAACTACCATGAATTAATTCCCGAGATCCCGTATTGCGGTCCACAACCGTCAGACTTCCGCAAGGCTGTCGACAGTGCACCGGCGTCCATAAATCTCTCGTCGCACAGCGGTGCGCTGTCCTGGCGGAGGAAACCGCAGGCACCAACTCCCAAGAGCGATAGGACGCCTGGTGGCGCGTTCCAAGTTAGCCCCGGGTGCGATTCAAGCAGAAGTGAATATAGCCGGGGGTCCCAGGGTACAGGACTTGCCAAGATCTGTACTGGCAAGTGGCAAAAGGAATAACAGGCGGGAGTCCCGGGTTCCCGAGGGGCAAAGGAGGGGTGCATCCGGCGGCATGCGAGAAATCCATGGATCACACGAGTGAAGGCAAAGAAAAAGCCGGTGGTGGGCAGGTAGGGCACCGAAAGTGCCATCAGGTGAAGCGCGGATGAAGTAGACGCTCGGCGAGAAAGAGAGTGGGCAGGTATGCGTGACTCCTCTCCGTGTGTGTGGGCGAGGGTACGAGAGAGGCAGCGAAAGAAAGGAAGAGGGGTGCGAGAGCCAGTGATGTAAGTAAGGCAAAGCGAAGTAGGCAAGGGGGTGGAAGTCCGATGCGGTAGCGCAGATAGACAGAGGCTTGGAAAGCAAGAGAGCAAAGAGAAAAGGGTGCACGGCACGGGCACGTCGGCCTGGGGAGGAGGAGGAGGATGAGGAGGTGGAGGTGGAGGAGCGGGAGGGAGGGTGACGTCGGTGTGCAAGGGGTTGGGGCTGGGTGGGTGTGAGGGGGGGAGGGGTGCATGAAGGAGTACAAGGGAATAGGTAGGTTAGGTAGGCGGAGAGAGGGTCGCGGATCCCGGAGAGAGCGTTCGGTAGCATTGCATATCCCGCACATCTCGCAGGTGCAGGGCGTGGTGCCTTGTCGGCAATATCGATTACAAACCCGGGCGGTTGCGCATTCACGTCGACACGTGGACGTGGGACCAGCGGAGCCAGACTAAATTTGTGTTGCCCTATATTTTAGGTTCCTGCACTCATCTGCCTCTCAAAGATTGATTGCTTTTCCCTCCAGTGCGCCGAGCCCGGCCCTGCCCGGCCAGGCCCGGCGCCCCGGCACCCACCACCTACAGGCCTAACCCGCCTAACCTAGGACGCCGAGTGACGCTCCGCACCCGACGTCCACCTTCCACCTTCCTTCGACCAGGAAGGCCCTCCACCCTCCGCACCGACCTCTCCTTGCCGTTTACTTTCCGCGCTGCGTCGGTTGCGATCATACTGCCACGCCGAGAGCCATCGTCGCTTGTCTTAGGGGGTCTGGAAGGAGGCTGCTGGACCCGGAGGAACGGAACGTCGAGCGGACCGTCGAGAGAGAACTTGACGTAGCCAGCTTAGTCCACTCCTTCCACCCTTCACAGGCCTCCCTTTTTATTCTACCCGACCCTCGCTTCCTTGGCACGGATCTCACCCTAAACGAGCTTAGTGGTTTCTGACCAGCTGCGGAGAGCAGGAACCACCGGCGAAGCTCTGTGCGAGGGAAGCACGCCGGCAGCCAGCCTCCGGCTCTCCTCGTGCTCGCCGAGAGCCGAGTCGATACTCCACCTAACCATTCTCACCGTTCTCTCCTCTCCAGCCTCCTCCCCGGGTTCTCTTACTCGGGGACTTTTCCTCCGCCGCCCGGGCATCCATCAACTCTGCCAGCTGCTAGTAGATGCTGACCAGTCGGACCACCCGTCCCACCCGACCCCCCCCCCCCATTGAAATTTCGTCGCGCACTCGGACTACCAGAGTGCAGCACTCCACCAGGTTCAGGCGTCCCTCGGTATTGATCGATCGACGTGTACCCTCGTGCGATACCTCGAATCGATGTCTCGAGCAGACGACGACCCTAGACCTTCTCGATCCCTGATCCTAACACCAATGGTAACACTCTGCTAGGTTATGTGCGTTGCCAGACCGAATGGTCCATATAATTCCCGGCACTCGAACGTTCCTCACTCGGAGATCGCTCGAGTAGTACGTTAAACGATCCTGCGATTTAGGATGGAGCTGTATGGGTGGATTAGGTGGTCGCACGTGCCAAATGGATGGCTCGTAAATGCCGGGTGAGTCGATCATGGTCCTCGCGAACGAGGTAAATCGGGCTTCTCGGGTTTTATTGGTGACACTCGAGGGCTAGCACATGGCGGAATTCTTATGGGAATGCACAGGAAATCCCATGTTACTGTATTTAGGAATCTCGGGTTATTTTTCCCTCCAATATTGTCCACCGTATCTTGATAACCAATGAACCGACAGGGCGAAATTTTTTATCAGATTCTGTTAACAGGATTATCAAGTGGTTATTGTCCGATTTTTACAGTTATTTAATTTTGTTTGTATAAAATAATTCCCTTCAATTTTAACCAAAAAGTCAATCGGTGACTTTAAACAGCAATATCTTCAGCAAGAAACGAAATTGAAATAATCGATTACGTAATTAAATATTCCTATTTATGTATTAAATAAAACAAATGATGCCATCGACTTTAAATAAATATATACAATAATATATGATAAGTTTCAATTCACTAGTTTAGTAAGTCAGAAAAAATCCTCTTCTTTTTTGCAGGTCTCCACGTATGAAATACCTTAACGCTTAAAGCAGGGGGTTCGAGTGGCGCGTCTGGGAAAAGGTAAACGCGATGCACCGCCTTCCCGGTGATGGCGACTGATCAATCCACCGGAGGAGTGTACGCCCGTTGGATTTTAATCCGAACACGAGAGAGTGAGAGAGAGACGAAGAGACGAAGAGACGTAGGAAAGCTCGACGGGCTTCCTCGAGCGAGGAGCCGCTCCCGAATGATTTATCGAACTCTTAGAGCAGGCTGAACTACTCGCTCGAAGTCTACGCCATCCCCCGATTGATATTTAATGATTTCCCAGTGGCGGTCGAACTTGCTCGTCCCGCTTTTTCCCGCCCCACATCCGCCAACCGCCCCCTATTTCACCGAGGGGAAGAAAAGAAAGCGGATAAGATGGAGGAAAGGGACGGACTCCCATTTCTCCGCTCCAAAAACCTGCTGGACTCTCTCTCTCTCTCTCCTCTCTTTGACTGCTAACTAAAATATCAACTTCGAGAAAAATAACACAGCCGCTCTCCCAAGCTACCCGATATTTTATTCATCTCGCATTTTCGCCGAAAGTGCCTGGCATCCTTGCATTTGCAAGATGCGCTTTCCTTCTGGGAAAGCAGCAACTTTGTAGTCCCTGTGCTGATGATAAAGAAAGGCTGAGAGACACTCGTCTTTGCAGGCTTGAACTTAAGGGAATTGTCCCTTTCCTCGCCTGTTTTTTTGTTTTTTTTTAGCAACAAGGAATCTTTTATTTTTATTTGTTAGTGGAAATAGAAAGAACATATTTTGTCTTGATTCTAAATACCGAATTTTATCTAGCATCCAACATTGGAAGGCGTGAAAGTAAGAAAGCTCTATGTTTTCGAGAATCGTCTCAGTACGTTGCAAGATTAGTTAGCGTTTAATTGGCAATCAATTAAAGTTTCAGTTGCATCCGCAGTTTATGTGAACTCCCGGCGATCGGGGTGGGAGCGCGCTGACACGGCTGGAACTTCCTTGGTTTATCGACAGTGTTATTGCTGGGAAGGGAAGGGGCACGGAGAGTGCCGAGGAACAAGCCGATTCAATAGCGGGAAAGCAATTGCATTCGCCGACGCTGCCAACTAGTGCTATCTTTCCCTTAGGGCGCGAGACCACTGATTTTCCGCCGCCACTGCAAACTCCAAACTTGCTAGTCAATGGTAACTGCAGTCATTAGCCAACGCTGATCCAAGTTCCGCTTTGATTAGGGCAGCTAGTGTCGGATTAGCAAAAACACCTGCCATTTTGGCGAATGTCAGTTTATGTATCTCTTGAAACACTAGTAATTAAACAAAGTGGTCTGAACTTATTATAATTTATATTTTTTAAAGGAAACTTGATCTTTTCTTCATAATATGTCGTTTTTCGATTGTCGATATCTCGCATTATTGCAGTGGTATGATTTTTTAAAGAAAGTCTGATTTCACGACTGATGTCTTACTTAAGTGAAATAAGTCTGTGATGACTTATTCTACTCGGATTGCCTAAATATGGGAAGAGCTGCGAAATAGCAATCTCAAATTATTATAATTTATATTTTTTAAAGGAAACTTGATCTTTTCTTCATAATATGTCGTTTCTCGATTGTCGATATCTCGCATTATTGCAGCGTTATGATTTTTTAAAGAAAGTCTGATTTCACGACTGATGTCTTACTTAAGTGAAATAAGTCTGTGTTGACTTATTCCACTGGAATTGTGTAAATGTCGAAAGAGCTGCGAAATACCAATCTGAAATTATGATAATTTATAATTTGTTTATGGAAGCTTGATCTTTTCTTAATAATGTGTTGTTTTTCGTTTGTCGATATATGTCATTGTTGCAGAGTTACAATTTTTTTAAAGAAAATCTGGTTCGACGATTTATGTCTTGACTAAGTGAAATAAGTCATCACTGACTTATTCCACTGGAATTGTCTAAATGTGGGAAGAGCCGGAGGGCTTTATGATGCATATTGATTAGCGGGGGGGGGATGCTGTGAGATTGTAGGAATATTCATTGCACGAAGCAGCCAGCGCCTGTAATCCCCTCAGCGCACGATTTCATTTTTTGGTGCTTAAAAGTGGATCGGTATGCTTTGTCCTCGCAGATGCAATTTTATAAATGGGAAAACGTGTTTTTCAGTACGAGGCGAACGAGTCCAGCCTTATTATTTCCTTTCATATTACTCGGTTTGCGAGAAATCAGAAGAGCGAGCGAGAAAAAGGGATAGAGAGGGAGAGAGAGAGAGAGATTGCTCGACCTTATTGTTTTCCCTTTGAAGTTCCAGCCGATGAATACCGTTCGAGCTGCTAAATATCAACTATTTCATTTGTCGACGTCGGAAAAAGCCCGGCTCCGGCCCCCTTTCCGACAATGTTCCAATTAATCCCGATCTCTTTCGAGCGAGTGATTCGAAGAACGTAGCGCGTCGGAATCGCAAAATCATTGGGGAGAATCCCGAGCACGATTCGCGAGCGGTGAACCGGCTGGGCCGTTCCTTTTTTTCCGGCGAAATTTCAGCTGTAGAGCAGAAAGGCGACGCTAGCGCGTCTATGCTCGTTGGTTGTAAGTCACGCAGTCTGCGATGGCGGCGGAGAGTAGTTGTCACGGCAATTACACTCTTTTCTTTTTCTCTCCCGCAGCCCGGTTTTTGTACGAACGGCTGTGATGTCTGGATTATCTCTTTCCCATTTGCGAGAGACGGCCTAAAACATTCTCCACTCTCAGCTACCGCTCGTCGCCAAGGCAAAGCCCGATTGCGACTACGCTCGCTCCGACTAGCAGACGGTTAACGACCCACCCGCAAACAGATCCGCTCTCTTTCCAATCCCTCTGACATCCCTTACTAGTCTTACTTTACATCCTCATTTGCTTTAATTAATTATTGTACCAGTTTCAACTCCGAGAACAGATTATTCTACTGATTGTTAGCGAGTTCTAACCTAGAAGTCCCTTTGTTAGCATTTCATCGCCCTGCAGTTGATAGTTGAATCCCTTCTTGTCGAAACCAAGGTTCTAGAACTCGACAAACCAAAGTCCAAAGAAATAAATCCTACAAAGGACTCTCATAGCAAGAAGTCTCTATTCTCTGTGCTAATTCAATAAACTTTGAGGTTATGTAATCTCCTTCATTAATACGAGAATTTCAGAAATGCGAATACCTATCATTATTAGTAAACACCTATAATCAGTACTTTCAGAATTCAGTTTACAATTATAACTTGACCCTTGGACAAACGTGACCCCCGAAAGTTCGGAGCACCCTAACCTCTCTCGTTCCAGTGAGTGATGGATGAGCCAAAAGTTGGAGGGCAACACTCGGTCCCTGTATACGTGTTCAACACTATACACGCATGTTCTATCGATATGTACTGCTGTGTAATTAATAGGCGAGGAATTTGCTTGGACTGTGGATATTATTCGACGATTAACGCGACGAGTGGAGCTTGCCGAGTGTAATTGAACTGGTAGCTGGGATCGATGGGGATTAAATTGACAGAGTGACACAGTGGGTGAGCATTCCAATATGGAGATTTTTTCTCCAAATCACATTGACTTCGTGCGAAGGAGTTATGTTTTATTTACGAAATCGAAAAAAGTTTTGATCGGCCCATTAACTCACTAAATTACCAGCAAGTGCAATTTATGGTATCTTCCACCGTTCTGTTCCTTACTTTACGAGTCCCTTGAGGCCGGTAGAAAATTCATATCGCGCAAAGATTTTCGTCGAACGAAAGTTGCCAACAGTTGCCTCCGGCCAACCCTGCCAGACTATTGCTTGGTACAACCGAGCGCTACTGTTTACGGCGATCGCAATTAGAGTAACTTTAATTGCTGTCGCCAACTCGGGCCCCGCAAACAGCACGTTCACCCTGTTACCGGAGTTTCCGCTCGACAAATACCTTACACGCCCTCTCACAATTAACCGCTGAAAAACACGGCTGCCCCCACTCCGTCGTCGCCGGCGGCCTTTCTACGAGAGCGTAGGAGAAAGACCTTTTCATTAGGGAATTTTCTAGTGCCAACATGGCGAACCTGCGCGCGCCCAAGCCCACCGCTTGCACCCATCATGAGCCAAGATTAATTCTTCATGATGATGTTCCCGAGGAAATTAATGCCGCGGGAATTGCAGGCTTGGATAGCCGCAAAGTACTGGTGGAGCAGGGATAATGGGGTTGGAGAGTAAAAGGAATAAAGTAAGGTTGGTAAGAGTGGAGGAACGCAAGGTGCAACCCCCCCTCACGAAAGGAAGGGACTAATCTCCGAGAGGTTAGATCTGCTGGTTCGTCGTGTTGATCTGCTCTCGCAGGGATGGGGTGTACCGTAATGCATTTATAGCTATAGCTGGTAATCCTAAACCAAGCTGCGGCTTTCGCAGATTCAAAGGGCTCTCTCCTATCCCCGACCACCACCTCCTCCCCCTCCTTCTCCTCCACCTCCACCTGTCCGCCTCCTTTCACTGGTAGGTTCTCTATCTCTTCTTAATGGAGCGGCGCGTACGCTTCGAGATAAATTGCCGGCAGGGCGAGGAGCCTTTTCTCTCTGATGCGCCAACTATTTATCCCCAACACACACCCACATGCCACTGCGAGCCGAAGCGTTTTCTAATGGAACACATAGAGAGCGACGCCTCCGCTAGCTAGAACCCACCGCAAAAACAGGAAACGAATAAGTGTCTGGGTAAGGAGGCGGGGGAAAAAGCTGGGGATTTACCGGAGACCATAAAGAAGTACGTGAACTTGGTTCTGGAAAAGCTAACCGGCTGGCGGCCATCTTGCCAGCCCATCGTCCACCTCGCGTTTTCATCGGCTTCCTTCGGAATTATTTTACCTCCGATTGGACTTTTGCCGATTGCACCGTACTCCCAAGCATGGCAGAATTCCTGCCCTCTACAAGCTCTATGCGCATAGTTTGCCCAAGCGATGCGAAATCCGATTCCATAAATAGTAAGAGCGCACTCCCATTGCGGCGTCGATTCAGCCACTGTGTGTTTGGTTACCGGATATACCACCATGCGAAATAGCCCCAGCGGTATTAACACTACCGTAAAAGCGATTTTTATAGGCCGTAAAGTGCGCTGTAAAGCCAGGCAAGAAACTGGCGAAACACGCCTCGTCGATTATCTAATCTTGCCCCGAGATTATTCCCTGCCATTCGTTTCGTTTATTCTCTCGAGCTTTATCGCAGCGACGTTTTATCCGCCCCTTGACAAGCGGATAAAGACGCTGCTGAGCGATCCAGGCGATCCAATTAATTACCGTCAACTTTGCTCAACCCTTCCCGCAAACTGACACTCGACGAACAACTCTCTACCACCCTCGGGCTCCCACGTGGAGAGGAACAGGCACTCTCCACAGACTTCAGGATGAATATTCGTCCTTCCTCACAAGGGATTAGAGAGGGGCCGACAGAGAGAGAGAGAGAGGGATCCGGGGTGGGGGAGGGGAGCGGGAAAAAATTGGGAAAGCAGAGACGACGTCTGGCGCACGTCTCCCCTGATAAGGGTTAAGAAATGGCCCTCGAGTTTCCGATCGGTTCGGCGTCGAAGGAAGAAAATCCCTGCCGTCAGTTTTTCTCTGTAGGCGATAGATAGAAGACAGAGGGTACGAAAGTGGCGAAGCGGAGAGGGCTGGAGGACGTGACTAGAGACGTATTAATTTTCCTGGGGAACGAGAGGCACAGGCAGTATATTCTTCCGGTGGCTGCTAAGGTTACACGAAAGCCACGTTCTTTTTAATCAAGCCCGGCGCAACTGTATATATGCACGCGCACGAGGGGGCGCCCCTTGTAATTATTGGATCCCGGTGCAGTCGATATTTCATCTCTTTTTAACGACTCCCGTCCTGCAAAGGCCAACTCTCTACCACGATTGCCACCCCTCCCAACTTCATAATGGAACAATGGAACGATGGTGGGGGGCGGTCACATTATTCCGACGAGGCAAGATGCGTTAACGCGTCAGTTGTACGCCCTTTAAGTTGCGAGCCCAGGACCACGGAATTAAAGGCTCGAATGTCATCGCTAGTGAGGGATCATCATCGTGGCCCAGATATTCCATTCGCCCTACTGCCAGCTGAAACTAGATCATCGGCAGGCACCAATCGAACCGGTTCTGGCGACGCCCGTCGAACGACTGTTGCTCCGTGGCTGGGAATCGGCCTTTATATCGACACAAGTTGTACCTTTCTCTTCGAAAAGTACGAGAGCGGTATCAGGTCGAGCGTGGGTCGCTCTGCAAAGAAGTTGCAAGCAGAAGCAGGCGGCGGCCTTTTGTCTGGGTGGCCTCGGCTGCTGCTGCTAATGCCAGATGTCAGACGCCAGAGCCGAGAGGGTTGGGGACTGGCAACTGAGAGGCTGAGGACTCTGGATACTTCGGCCTTTATCTCGCTGTACCTTTACTTGCTCTTGACTGCAACCCTCGATAGCCTTTCGTCGATAGCTCCAACCCTCCCTTCTTTTTCTTTTTTTATGTATTTTCAATATAGTTTGTGATTGGGGGTTGGACCCTAACGTTTCTGTCGAGAGCTACCTTAACCTGTTCTGTACATTCGATATGTAAGGAGACGTGTGGTAAATGTCCTAGGCCAAAATACCCCAAGCTTGACACAAAGGAAAGGAGAAAAATAGGCGGAAGAAGGAAGGAATAGAACGAAAACCAGACAAGTAGAATGTATCCGAGTACGTCTGGCGTCTAATGGAGCAGGCACTGCTACTTTCAGACTAGCGGGAGATGCTCCACATTGAGTATCCTGTTGACAGGGTGTCAGAGACGGTAGGTGGCGCACGTACGTCAACAGGATAGGTAGATCGACTTTCGGGTCGAGCGATTCTCTCGCCGCAAAATAAACGGCCCGGCGACATAGTTTCGTCAGTGAGACACATACACACATACGAGGGAACGAGAGACGGAAGGCTGCTTTGTTACAGTATCGAGGGCACTGTGAGTAGCCTCGAAAAAATATCATGGCCGCCCTGTCGCCACTGGTGCACGAGATACGTGACTCCGTCGATAAATAGTTCGACTCGGCCCGCGCTCGCCCAATTGACACGGAATCTCCGTTCAGGGGATCTCGGTTTTGGAGTCACGAAGTTTATTCCTCGACGGCAGCAGCTTACGCTGCGCCGCTCTGCAACCAGAAATCAATAAGACGTCGAGTGTCAGCCACCGAGGAATCGGCGGCTGCCACTTCTCTCCTTCGGCCTCTTTCTCTCTCTTTTTCTCCCTGGTACTCTCCTTCTCTTGATCTCGCTCGCTCTCAATGCGCGGCTAATAAAGTTAAGAGGTCTCGAGGCAAGGGCAGTTAAGTCTGAAGGCACTTTCAGCTAGCGCCCTGCGACTGCAACTCCAAGTACCAACCGGACCCCTTTTTTCCCATGACTCTATCCAGGGATATCAAGAGTTCCCCCTTTTGTCTAGCGTTGTGATCTCTACTTCAGGATCGTGGGTCATCTTGATATTCGACTTTAACCCTGTCTGCCCCAACAAAAGTCTTTTACGATCTCAATCTTAAATCTTATTCTTAAGAGCTTTATATGACACACTAACATATAGAGAAATAGGTTGGAAGATGTATCCCTAACCTCAAAACAGTAAAAGAGGGTCCCACTCTTAGTTATAAAGTTATGAACGAATTTGTGGGTCACTGTGTGTACCAAATGGACTTTAGATGTTAAGAAACTCCATCCAAACACATATTTGCGTTTATGCCGGGTATTCATGAACTTTAAACACGATCCTGAGTAGATGTGAGGTGGAGAAATGGAATGGAAGTCTGAGAAAAGGAGTAAGGGACACACACAGATACCCATGCACATGCATCTAGACTATCTCATTCCGGTTCAAAGATAGTTCCAGGGAATTTGAAAAAAGTCGGGGGTCTGAGAGTGTTAAAGTTAAAAAGTTCCTGGTCTGGAATGGTTAGGAGGGCAGTGTGGCTTGCGAGAAGGCGCACGGGGTTAACGATACTAACTCCTTTAGCCGTTTCTTCCCGGAGCAACGATTCGATCTTCTCTCCTCGGGCTCCGGCTGGAAGTCGAGTGGAGGCGAAATCAAATAAATATGCAATCAGCCGGAGGAGCTTCTGCCGCACGGCGAGACGACGGCACTGCCAGCCAGCACTCTCTTTCCTCGTTTTCTTTGAACGAGAGCCTGCATTGCTCCGCTTGAATTTATCTCCTGGCCCGTATTTGCCACGGCGCTCGCTTTATTTATTCTCAACATTTATGAAATGCCTCGACTGCGAGCTCCGGCCCGAGCAAATATCCTCCCGAGCAGGTGAACAAACCCTCGCTGTATGGGAATTCTTTCGACGGAGAACACCTGACCGTTTCCTTGTCTATGTTGCGAAAGATTGATTCGAAGAACGAGATTATGATCGAGAGAGAAAAAGATTCAATCGGACATTTGTTTTATAGACTTTTAAATTCAGTGGAGAAGTCAGACCTGAGACTTAACCTTCAAACGAAATCTTTAGTAAATCATAAAAATCATTCCTTGTCTTGGCAAAGTGGGGAGTGGAGAGAATCGAGAGAAGTTTGCGGTGGTCCTTGAGAGAGATTGCTTAACGAGATTAGTTACGAGTGTCAGGGCTCTGTAAGCAAGTTCTGAATAGGAGGGCGACACTGGTCGCAGCCATGGATCATCTACATGCATTATGCACCTCTTGGGGTGGCGGCCATGCCTGCCATGCAAACCTCGGCTTCCAACAGCGCTGGAACCGACGTTTAAAAGCTTCTACCAATTTCACCAAGAAAGCCTCGAAACTGCATTACAGGCGATTCTCAAGGGCCAACAAAGTTCGGAGCTGGTATTCTTTGAGCGTGAAGGGAATCAAGTTGGATGAGAAACCGGCTTTACTGGTGCGGCACAGTGGCTCCTCTGGCGGTCCAGTTCAGAGTTATCTTGATCCACTTGGCTCTTCTTGGTGTTCTTTCGATGAGTAACCAGTGTTGAGGCGTTACGTCCATTCGTTTCAGATTTCAAACGCTTTGCGAATTAAAAAATCAGTAAAGCGAAGGAATTCTAAAACAAATGCCACGCTTGTCCGTAGATGATGATGACTGCTCTTGATGACTGCCAGTTTGCTGCTCGTCGATTCCACTCGGCGAGATCACCCGCGAGTGCCAGTCGGTCACGCGCTGCCAGCCTCTCTCGCGTCGAGACGATCCAGTCTCGAGATAAAGAGACGCCTCAAAGAATACATCAGCTGACGTCGTTTCATCGGAGTCTCGGCAAGCCGTCAGATTCAAGATAGCATTGAGGAATTAAAGTGGCGGCTGCTCAGCCAAGTGGCCACCGATCTAAATTCGAGAAGCGAAGACCTATTCGATAATGGGGAGACCTGTTAACCTGTAATCGAGCGGTACGAACTGGGAATGCCTTGTCAACGAAACGTTATCCTCATTAGACTCAATATTACAGAAAGTTAGCACCGACATTAAATAAAAAAAGGATTCACACATACAAGTTTCCTTTTTAAGAGAAAATAAATGTCGATTGGGGAAAGTGCGAACACTCTTTTTATCCATACAAAATCTGGACTAGATGTAAATATCTGTGGGAGGTTCTTCATTGCTTTTGAAAAGTTTATGATGAAAATGGAAGAATTTATGTTCTGTCCTATGATCTTCCACATGATACTTAAACGAGACTGACTGGGCAAACCTTATTTTTCTGAACTCCACTGAATTTAATTAATTACAAAAGTCCATTTTTTTAATTCAGCAAGTCTACACAGCATTTTTACTTCCCCCAAATCCCACAATGGCGCTCCACGCCGGTTTATAGGAGTCTGTGGGTAAATGGGCTCGTTTCACAGCGGATCTACCCCAGCGAGAATTAGCCGATTATTTTTAGCGTGCCGGTGTATCGGAGTTCCATTAAAGGGCGAGTACGATTGGATCGGGCGCATTCCGGCCGATACTTCATCTTCCGCTGCCGGCTAAGTAGGATCATGGACCGTAACGAGGCGGAGCCGATAACGATCCCAGGTGAAGTTGGCTCCATCAATGACTACCAACCACCCCGACGTCCCCGTCAACCCCCTTTGTAATTGCCCATCGAGAGGCTTCGGCAACGAGGAATTAAGGTGGCTGTCTCGCGACAGCAGCAGTGAAAAGTTTATGGTACGATGTGTGCAGTGAAGCTTGAATAATATAGGTCAAATCAAGCTACAGAAGAATATTTTTGATCTTTTTTTGTTAATGTTTGTATTGCGTTTTTTCAATCCTAGATGGTTCTTCATTCGAATCCTGCCAGTGGATGAAATTAACTAACTTTGATTATTTCAACTTTGAAGGAGAGAATTGTCTTTGAATAGTGCCAGGTTTTGGATTTACGAGTTCTAAATATACGTACTTCGAATTTTAACAAATTCGCGAACAAACAAACCTTTGCCAGAACTACTTTAAACGGACGAGATGGTTATTAGAGAATCCGTGGGAAATCGGAGAGGCGAAAATTTGTACACGTGTCCGGGCGAACGGCAATGCTGGTTGGCAAGCGTCGAAGATGGAAAGGCGGCAGGCGTCCCTCGGTATTTATTGGCTGCCTTCCCATCGCTTAACTCACTTGGCATTCGCTCAAAAGTGATTCCCCGCTCCTCCGGAAACAGTGTTTGTGTGCGTGGCTTGGCTGCCAGGCAGTTTATGCTTTTCGGGATGTCGGCATCCTCAAAGGGAGAGAGAGTCGAAAATGCCGCGCGGTCGTTCCCTATTGGTGATCCAAAGGATATTAATTTACTATATCATCCCAAAGGCATAGACGCCCCATTGAAAGGGGCGCCACTGTAGGAATTTAATCGAATGTCAGATCGGCTGTCCAAGTGCGAAATGGCAGGGCCAATGACACGCTCGTTTCTGAAAGGGAAGATCGACGACATGTGAAGTGGCCGAGCGTAGAGCACCGGGTTAGGGCTGGGTTAGGGCTGAGTTACGCTGGGTTAGGTCTGGCCGATTCAGCCGGAAAAATCGTGAGTGTCGTTGAATATAATTTTTCAGGGCGTCACGGGCGATTTTTCGCGGGGACAGCCGGGAAAAATGAGCTGCCGGCGGGCTACAATTTTCCCCCGCCACTTTCCCAGCCCACAGTCGATGTGTTTACACGTAGGATAAACGATACCTTCTGACCCGGACCAGCCTGGTGCCAGCTGCTCTATGGCACAGCTCGAGACACGAACCTTCCATTCCTGGCCTCCCCTTTCAACTAGTTCCACCCCCGGAAAAACAAACCCTCGACTTTCCTCGATTATTTATGTCTTTCGACACCCCCGTAATTAAAAGTACAGTCATGTAACACCGGAATACTACGTTTGATTTATGGAGTTTCACTTAAAGGATTTTTGGCTGACCATCACGTTCTGTATCTACTTTTACTTATAAATTGGGTACATACTTGTCCTTGCATAAGGATAGTTATACCCCATTATTTTTATTATATACTGTATTATATGTATAAGGTAGCCTACCAGAGATGAAATACTTGTGAGAGAAATACTTCTACTTTTCCATTTTAATATAAAAATTGTGAAATGCTTAAGATTTTAAAAAATATATTACTAATTGTTTATTAACACGTACGAGTATAATACATATCGTTTTTTTAACTTTAAGTCTGCTCGGTTATGTTCATCTCAAGTGTACTTATAATTTCGTAAGTAATGGCACGTTTCTGCGAGTGCTCCTAGTCTATCTGTCTTCCACTCCATTCTATTCTAGTAGTAACAAGAATCCATGTCAGAGCCAAAGGTTAAACGGAACTCCTTGGCCTTTCCTTTCGACTATCCCGACCCCCGGAAAAGCCGACCCTCGACTTTCGCGAATTATTTATGTCCGAACCCCAACACCCCCTAATTAAAAGTGCGGCCATGTAACACTGAGCTTGATTCATGATGGATTCAGGACACCCTGCCGACCTTACGAGGTTCTATCCGAAGAACCCTTGGATCATCTTCTCCTGTATGTACAGGGTGATTCAGTTGCCTTTGTATCATCAGTGTTAAGTATATTTTGTTATATAGAGTATAATCATAAAATATAGAGTAATTTTCATTATATTGGATCGTTTCCCTATTTCTCTTTGCAACCTATATATTATATTCTTTATTTATATAATGTAATATAGTAAAATATATTCATTAGAATGCTTGGTAGTTCGTAAAATATTATCTCGAGCGGGTTACTTTAAAAATATATGTAATATACTATATTATTATAATTATATTACATATAATTATACATCAGCCTGACTCTAATGGCAAGTGAATCATCTTGGACAAAAAAAGATTTCAGGCAACAATGCCTCGAAATTATTTAAGAAGACCTTTGAAATTTGTAAAGTAATCTTAAAACAATTTACAAGGACGAAAACTAAATTTTATAAAACCTTGAAGAAATGAAAGATTCTAATAATTATTCTTATGTGTTGTTTTGTTATCTGAATTAATGTAATATAATTCATTCATTATTCAAAGATTTTAGGATTCTGATTTCATAATTCCTTTCACAGGGAATCCTCTGAAAAAAGTCACCAAGATTAACAAGGATTATCAAGGCCTCTAAATAAGAATAATCCACTACTTGAATGCTGGTCCAAGTGTACTCTCAGATTTAGAAGAGAGAAACGCGTAGGGATGCTGCGCTAGTCGTAACACAGCAGACCAATCAATACTTTAGTACCAAGAGTTGTCTCCTTCGCTCCCAGGACTACCACCCCGCGGGTTTTCTCTCTATATCGCGATCAGCGGGAACGCGACCAGAGCGTGATATTAAAATTCGGCGGTCGGACGAAAGTTTAATCCGCGAATTTATGCGTCGTTTCGCCCGGCGCTAAGCCGAGCGATGGCAGCGGGAATTTTCGTAGCCAAATCGGAATATTCTCCGCTTTCGAATGTAATTTTAAGCGAGAGCTTTGAATCCCGCGGGAGTCAAAGGGCAGAAACGCTAGAATTTTATTCGGCGCGAGAAAGACAGAGAGAGAGAGAGAAAAATGAAGGGTATTTCGAAAGGGAATAAAAACTTGTTCTCCAACCCGACAGCTCCGCCCCCATCCAGTTCCCTTTTCCATTCGCATATGTTCCGGTAGAGTTCGTTCTCGCTCCGCTTCTTCCCTGGGCGCTGCAACACGCGCGCCCTCTTCCCGCCCTGTCTCAACTGTCTGATGGCCTCCCTCAAAGCGCGAGACTACTATCCGACAGGTTTTTTCAGCTAGCTCGTTCAAAAGGCCATCCGCTCACCCTGTTCAACTCAAATCGTACTTCCATCACCCTTGCAAACCCACCCCTTCCGCATACACACGCACACAAAGCCGCGGCAGTTAAT
Source organism: Ectemnius lituratus (assembly GCA_910593735.2). Lineage (NCBI taxonomy): Eukaryota > Metazoa > Arthropoda > Insecta > Hymenoptera > Crabronidae > Ectemnius > Ectemnius lituratus. The sequence goes on from OU343045.1 coordinate 5,434,021, forward strand.
ATCCGCGGCGAGCAATGCCCGATTAATGAAGCACTGTTGTCCGGGTCAGGAACCTCGAAACCTAAAGTCGAATTCTATATGCTTTTAGACACTTAACCTCTTTTGGAACTCAGCTCTTAGACTACCCTTAAACTTTACATTGCGATATTCCATTGCTGTCGAATTTTAGACCGATGAGCAATTGATTATTATGGAGTTATGAATATTAAGAAATATTTTTCTTTGCTCTAGAATTAACACAAGAGCACAGGGTTTTAATTATGAAGTGAAAGGGTTAAGGAATAATTTCTCATTGAAATAGTCTTTTGTTTAAAAATCTGAAATAATTTATGAACATAGTGTTTAGTCAGTATTTTCGAGTGAAATTATAACGATCACTCAGAATAATTAGTTTCATAAAAAAGTACGAAAAATTCTTCAATTTGCTCATCACTCACTCGGCCGGATTTTCCGTACAACAGAAGTGGATCGTGATCCTAATATTTCCCTATTGTTTTCCATATATTTCGTTGAGCCATCCGGCCTAGCCTGACTTGGCCCGCTGACAAGAGGCATTTCGCAGGTGCGCCAGATACGCTGGCAGCCTTAATTAATAATACTGGATCACTCGTGGAAGTGGCACTTGCTCGGTGCTTCGAAGTTAGCCAGGAAAACTGCTCATTTGTTAGGAGAGCGGCACCCTCGACGCGGCAATGCACCCAATAACGTGTATCTCCGCGGCGGCATTCAATTAGGGGGAGGGCGCGCGAGTTACCTACTTAACCGATGAAAACTCATTAATTTTGTGGGGCATCGGGATTTTAACCGTACGCTAGCCTATCTCTTCTTCTTTCTCTCGTTCTCTCACTCTGGCTTGGAATCTCCGAGCTCATTAAATGCTTGAGCATGTGTCACCGAGGCCTCCTTGTCCTCCTTCGAACTTTTAAAGTAATTATTCCGGGACGATCGCACGCGCGCGCGCGTAGAAAGAAACGTTTGCTTTCATTTTCCTTCGATCTAAATTAATTAGGAGCCACACCCGGCCGTACTAGATTGATGCGGACACCCGGTTAGGTCTAGGTTAGGTCTGGTTAGGTCTCCGCGCGAAGGAAGCGCCATACTCGACCGGACTCGAATTAGACTGTCAATCTTACAGCTTACCCTAGCTTTGCCACCCCAAGATCGTTCCGAAAGCCATCGGCGCTCTCACCTCGAATAGCGGAGAGGCTTTCATTATTGAAATTGATTTGTCCGGTACTCGCCACCTCCGGCGTACCAACTAAACCCGGCAATTACACTACTGCGTCCATCTATTTATCTACGACTCTGTTTACCCCACCCTTTGTGGATGCATGGTTGCAACAACCCTCGACCCTCGCCGGGGGAGAATTAAATCACGCGAGCGCAATCCGAAATAGGAGGGTGATGGCGAGTACGTCTAAAAACTCTAATTAAATTTCATCTATTTTCCGTGGCGGAGGGTGGCGCTGTCGGCGTTGGAGTGAAAAATAATTAAAGGGCGTGAGGATGACAAGGGGCGCGCGCGCGCGCGCGCGCGCGCGTTCAAGTGTCCGAAGCAGGCCAAGACCGGATGGCAAGTGGCGCTAGACGTGGACGGCCCGACAACTAAAAATAAACTGACCAGCAAGATTGGAAAGCACTCTTTCCTGGACCTCACCCGTCATATTCCCGCACCCGCCACTCTCTCCACTGACCGTATCACAAGATGAGACGGGCGTTTATTTACCCAGAGTTTCATTGCGACAGTTATCGAATGGTGTGCCAATAAATGTTTCCTCCAACAATATTGGCCTAATAAATTCGAGTAATGCATGCGCGAGAGCTGCCAGCAGAGTTTAACAATCGTGTAAATCTTCGAATACTGCAAACACTTGCTTTATAGAATTAACAATTATGTAACTCAGATAGACGTTAAAAATTTATTAAAAATGAAGCATTAATCCGAATGGGAGTGAAATCTCGACATTGCGGAAACCGCAGGAACGCCGCAAGCGTTAACCTTTAATAAAGCCGGTGGAATGCAGGTGGAGCGGACAATGATATTCCGCATAATAATTCTCCCTTTGATACGTCATTCGTTTCCATTTACTGCAACTTAGCGGCCAGCGCTAACTCGATATTACATTTTCGGTTGGCGGCATACATCATACTTGACTGTTAACCGGAGCTACGGATAACGAATGCTCGCTGAGAAACGACAGACCGAGTGTTTTGTTTACTGCTGTTGCAATATATCCTCTTTTCCTATCCCCTCCGGCGAGAGCCGAGTGGACACCGGCGCTACCCGCCATGATCAGCGTGTGTGCGCGCTCATTCAGGATTTTTCTCTAGTGGAAAATCTCTAGTGGAAAGCCTCTTCGATTACAAGAGCGGTACCACTGATCGCGATTCCTCTTTATCGCTTCCGGGAAATTTTTAACTATTGACACTCTCATAGAAATTGAAACGGATGATTTTTGAAAATATTACAGTGCAGTAAGTTTTGATATAGAAGGTTTCTTTTCAAGAAAAAACTAATTTTCTTAAAGGTTTTCCCTTTAAGAGAAGCTGTACATTACAGAAGTTTAATGAAAGTTGCTATTTATATATTAATTCCCGTTTATTTCTAGGTTTCCTGTAATTCATTTTAATTAAATTCAGCAGTACAAAAAAACCCACGCGAAAGTTTAAAGAGAACGCCGCCGATGGATCAGCGCGACGCTGGAAAATGCCGGTTTCGAGAGTGGCGCCACCTGAGTTCGGTCCCACTCGTATCACACGAGAGAATGAGTCCCAGGGAGGCCTGTGACTCTAGTAACCCTACCCGGCTTAATTCACCGTAGCGGACCGAGCTCGGAGCGCAGAGTTAATGGGTTAAAACGATCTAGGGCGAAAAAGAATAGTGAGTGGCAGCTCACTCGAGGCGCAGCGCCCACTGCACTGCCGAGTGAAATCTAAAGTGGTGCGCGCGCGCGCGCTTGTCCCCATCGCTACATCAACGCCGCCTGCCGCCTGCTTCCCTGCTTGCCTGCCCGGCTTCTTTGCCACGTTAATTGGTGCCATTCTGCGGAGGGAAAGATACACGCAATGCAGAGCGGCCACTCGAATCAGCGCGGCTCGTTATCCCGGCATCGCGCGACCCCGATCCACAGGGGAGCACCCGACTGCGATGGAGCATCGAGGCATTGACGCGCCGCCCGGGCCCTCAATGCCAGAAAGAAGAGCGAGCGTAGCATGAATTTTAAGGCAATAGCCCAGCAGAGGAGATCTTCGAGGGTGGCCGGCTTCTCCCGATGCTTTAGGAGACGCCTGACAGGGACCACCGCTCAGGGACAACGGCACTTCGATGGGACACCCCGATAAAACGGCCACTTTTTCCACCCGCCCTTCGACCAGTCCCTTTATGTCTCCGGTACATCTTAAAAAAAGCCTCTCTGAGAGCCCCACCCCGTCCAATCAGATCCTACGTTCCCTTCATTCGGACTTTTTGATTGGCTGATACTCCGGAACAGACCTTGGTCCAAGGCTGCCTTAAACGATACGACACTATCACCACTTTCTTTGTTCCCCGTGTGGACTTTAGTGCGTTGGACTGTGGGTAGCGACAATCCGAGTAATTTTCGGAGAGCGACGAAGTAGACACTTTTTTCCGGGGAGGGGGATCGATTGGCGGGAAGATGAGAAAGGGGGCCAGTAAGGTTATTTGCACGATTAGAGAAGACGGGAGAGGCCGAGGGTGGATGGATGCCCGCAGGTCTTCTCTGGAAGGGTGAATTCTGAAATCCCGCTGAGGGTAAATGTGCTTATTCCAGCTGGATCGGGGCGGACGCCTGGAAATAAATCGAATGGGGTCGAAGCATGGATAATATCTGGGTATCCCGGAGGCCATTGGTTCATTAACCGAGAACCCACGCAGCTTGGCGACAATACGCGAGATGCAACGCTCCAGGGATTGGTCGATGTGTTTTTCCTGATTATTTAGCTAAACATTATTAAATAAGTAAAATACAGGGAATGAAAAGTCGCGCCATAGAAAAATCAATGATTTGGGATTTTCCAGGACCTTTTACCCTAACTTTCTAAGTAGCCCATCAATACTTAAGATCATCTAGCAAATGCATATACTCCACATACATCTATGTCAGACAAAATATGGGTTTCGACAGTACTTATTCAAAGCTAAGTGGATCACCCTGTAGAGTCATCGAAGAATGTCATTTCTCAGGTTCGAATGAAATAACGTTGAAATACATCCTCCGAGACTAAGCCCCCATTTCTCCCAAGACTTCGTCCACTTTGTAACTGTTTCTGCTTATCTGCCGTTTGACAGATCGGCCATCCGGGCTTCGCCTTGCCAAGTCGCATGGCCCATGAAGCATTTGCTCAATGATCGTGTCGCCCCGATAACGACTGCGCGCCACCCTACCACCCCCACTTATTGACGACCCGGGGAGGTGATGACCTTTGAATAACGACGCCACGGCCAACTATAATGCGCGCCCTGTTTTCGCAGGAGTAAGGATGAATGGGGACCACCCTCGCCCCTATGCTCCCAATACAATTTATTTCCTTCCGGTCAGCCAGCATCCACCCCTCCGGCCGACCACCACCCCCGGCCAATATCGGCTCACCGCAGAGGGATGCTGTGCTCCAGATCCATCGGGTAATTGATGCTAAGAACAACACCGGGCGTCGCAGCTTCTCTAACTAAATATGTACCGAGTGAAACGCCACTGGGATCCTCCCTAGAGAAGGGGTTGGGCTGCGGGGAGAGGGTTGCCTGGTAATGGCAGTCTAATGTAAAAGCAGTAAAAGCACTTGGAATTAATTCGAGGAAAAATGGGGCTGGGCGCTGGCCTAGTCACGTCTTGTGCCGACGAGAGGAGAGAACTTGGGAAGAGAGAATCCCTGAGATAGGAATAAGGGGTGGTGGGTGTGCTCGTGAGAGGTGGCGTGTTCCCGACAGGAGGCGAGGGTGAGACTGCCGATTTTACAGGCCGAAAATCGGCCAAAAGTTCATGTATTAAAAGTGCCTACAAGGCCAATAAATTAGAACTGGCGCTCTGCCATTTCAATCTCGACGCTCCTTGCAGGGGACGACGAAACCCCGTGGTAACCCACCCCCACCTGCCACCCCCTCCTGGAATCATTTGCGCCCTCGCCCACTTCTTTTTTTTTCCCTCGTCCTCCTGCCAGCCCAATATCACCAGCTTAGCTGGACGTGATTAATCGCGCCGATTGATGACCGGCATCACCAGTCACTTCCACCTAGGTGGCCCTGCTGACTGAGTCAGCCTTAAGGAGAAACAGCCTTCTTCACGCGGGACTGGAGAATCTGCGATTGCGGCGTCCTGGATGCGAACAAGCCGGAAACTGGGTCTCTCATTCAGTGGGTCTCCCCTATGATCATCCGGCAGAAGAGGTTCAACGCAGGACCAAGCACTCGGCGGGGAAAACACGCATACACACACCGCGCAAAATCAATATGTCGCCCTCGCCCTTTGAGCGGGATCGCAACATTTGTCCACAGCATCCATGTATATTCGATGAAGGCGCAGGCGGGGGTGAAGTTGTCTTGGCAGAGAGCAAAAGGGGGACAGGCTTGTCGGGCAACAAATTCCCTATTTACCGGGGCGATATTCACTTGAACAATGTTATCGTTGCCGTGGAAGGCAAGCAACCGAGCAGCCGAGGAAACAGCAATCCCAGGGCCAGAAAAGTTCTGGAGGGTGCGAGAGAGAGTGTCGGGAAAAATATTTCGCCGATCAGAGAGGGTGTGGTGAGAAAGAAAGCTGGGCTCCAGGGGTGTGTCAGGGGGTGAGACGGATGGCGAGAGTGGAGACAAAGGCGAGACGAAATGAAAGGTGGGTCTGGGAAAGCCAAGGTTGACGGTCCAAATATTCGAATCACCCAGCCACTCAGCGCCCAGACAACTTTTAACGTGGTTGTCGCGATACATACTATTCAAATGTCAAATATATGAAACATGGAACTCATTCATGCTTTCAGATGAAATTTTTTTACCCTTTGCACGTAGAACGGCTTTTCTGTAATATTTATATACCCCTCTCTAAGCCTATGGTATTTTATCGAAATACTAAGTTCGATTTTGATGCTAAAATTAAAAGCATGTCATTTGCATTTCCTGTGTATAAGAAGCACGTATAAAAAGTTCAGTGTATAATAGAAGCTCTCAGTTTTTAGAAACAATCGCTCAAATCGATGAACAGCTATGAACACGTATAGTATAACAATCTGCTTCACAAATCAGAAGGATTTGCATGACAAGTACCTCAGAGACAACGCATGCAAATCATGAACGCTCCTTTCGTCAGTCGACAAAAATAATAATTCCGTATTCCATTGAATGTCAATGATTGTACCAGGGAAAACAGTTTCCAGGGGCTTGCAAGTTGAGGATTTCCTGGCAGGAGAAAGTACGTGGAGGGTGAGAGAGAGAGAGAGAGAGAGAGAGAGAGAGAGAGAGAGAGAGAGAGAGAGAGAGAGAGAGAGAGAGAGAGAGAGAGAGAGAGAGAGAGAGAGAGAGAGGTGCGACTGGGGTGGTTGGTGGAGGGTGGCGAGGACGTGACGCCGAGGGTTGGAGGCTCGTTCAAATTATAGTACATCCTGCCACCCCCCCGTCCCGTTTCTTTCTCCCGGCCTGCTTCGAAGCCTCGGATGTGTGCCGCTTACGGCGAGCATTTCCCGAAATCCCAGAGATAGCGTGGGCCTTCCACCCCCAGGGCGGAGATTGCTCTTATTTATTCGGCGAGTGAAGCCCCGTTAATCTCCCGGCGGCTCGATTTTTGATCCGGAATTATGATGCCTGCCGAGATAGCGACGTGACTCTAGAGGGCGCCCCCCCCCCCCACCCACTCTAGACCTAACTCTCCGCTCGAGACCTAACCCCCTACTCTCTAGCCCAGCCTCGTGACGGGACTCCCTTATGGAGGGAGGCGCACGAGAGAGTGCCACGATATTGCGCCTGAAATTTCACCTTCCAGGGGATTTCTCGTTAAGATCCGGGGATCGAGAGACTCTCCGACATGGACCCCGAGATATAATAAGGAACTTTTGCTCACAATAATTCATCGGCCCCTAATGGAATAGGCTGGCGAAGTAGGTGCTCTTGATTATATAGGAGAGGAGAAGAGAGCTTTAGAGAGGGAAACGGTAATTGATCAGCGTTTCATTTCAATTTTCGCGTGTAAATTTAAATCGGGGTTGGGGAGGGCTTATGTGTGTCAGTGCACTGTGACCTATCTCGGCGTTGGTTCGATGACGTCATTCCTCGCCGACGAGGTGGTGGAGATGGCGAGTGGGTGGCAAGAGGGTGGCGGAAGAGGCGGGAGGGTGAGAGGAAGTCGGTTGGTGGCGGTGGTGCGCTGTGTGACGGATACTGGGAAACGGGACCAGCGCAAGGATCCTTTAACCGGTATTTTAACGGAATTAAACCACACCGAACACAACACGCAACCCGGACCAGCGGGAAGTAGCAGTCGCGTCATTGCTACCCTTTGAGAATTCCTCTCAACTACCTTCGCACGTGAAGACCATGATTTCATCAGCCTGCCAGATTAATCGCACGTTCTGTCTTCCATTAGTAGATTTTATTAATGACGCTGCCAGCGTTAATAGTGGCAACCACTTTCTATCGAATCACCCTCGAATTCGCTGGGTCGGTAGCCATGAAGAACAATGGAGAAAAATGGTTACTCGCTAGGCGCCAGTAGTGCGCCGAGAATTAATGAAATATCGGAGGATCGAGGCGCGTAAGCGTGAATAATGCAGGCGGGACTGGTGTATTTTTCGATTAGGCGAACGTCGATCCGACAAATTGCAGGTGGCCGCCACCAGGCGGACGGATGGACGGACGGACCGGCGAGAACTAATTCCGCACCGGTGGAAAACGAGTTTAAGGGAAATTGGCACGGCCGCTAACCGGCTTCACGGCTTTCCCTGAAAGCTCCCGCGATTTTAATACTCTTCTGCCGCGCTAAAGCGTGGCGCTGCCTGCCGCCTCCAAATATTACATCATCTCCGCTAAGCACCTTACCACTCCGAGGGCGCACTACAATCCCAAAGTTTCAGGCATTAAACTTCTGCAAGCTGGCAACATTTACACCGTGCAATTCCACCCACCCGGATATCCCACTTCCTCGCATTTAATAGACCAGTTTTAATGCCCGTAAAGAGGGGGCCAAACGATATCGTTGAGCGTGAATTTGGAGGTTAGCCCGAAAGGGGGGGAACGTGGAGCTCGATCCTCATGGCGTCACGCTAAGGTTATGGATGGGCAATTTATCATGTCGATTAATCAATCGGTGGCCGATCCGCGCCAGGCGAGCCTCGCCGATCGATCCACCCCGACATGTTTATGATGCCTAGCCCTGACTGCCCCCTCTCTCTCACTCTCTCTCTTCCACTCTCCAATCAAACTTCATTATACGCAATGGGGGCTCTATAAACCTTGCTAGCATTAATTCTGAAATCCTGTCTAATCCAAACTGTTGCAGTCGGATCAGTTCCCATCCCTTAAAAAGTCCAACTATGAACGAATCTAAAACATGTTCATATCTAACTCTAATTACCTCCTCTTTAACTTCAAAGATCTCTTCCCTTAATCCAACTATTCCAATAAAATCTATCTCATAAAAACTCAGCCGACACAACAAACCCCAACATGTTCATAATACCCAACTCTAACTATCCTATCTCTACCGAACCAAACTCAATTACACCCAATATCAGATCTCTACAATTCTCGATTTTCCTCGTGATTCAATAAACCTCGAATTCCGTGAATACCGAACTGTTGCAATGGAATCTGGTTTCCTTGGAGAAAAAAAAAAGGAAGAAGCAGACTGCGGAAGAAGTTCTCGACAGGCTGGCGGGTGGGGGGTGGCTCGGGGGTAGCGGTTGGGTGGTTGGGCGGTTAAATGCAGGATTCGCGAGTAACCCGGCGAGAGAGAGACGTCATCGCGCATTTCGCTGGGGCTGGCTGCCGCGGGGGGTGGCGGAGAGGGAGGAGGGGGGCGGACATGTCGCGCGTAGTACATGCATCATCGAGGAAAATCGATGCGCGATAACGGAGCAGCGATGTCCGTGTGGAAAACAGAGGCGACCGGGTGGAGGAAAAGGAGACGAGGACTGCACTATCGGGGGTGGGTGGCTTCAGGGGGCTGGTGGCGGCGGTGGAGGAGCACCTCCTGGGTGCAGGGCGCTTGGGTACACGCACGCGGACGAAGCCAGGACACGCAAAGTGCACTGGTAATTTCGCGCGAGCGCCTGTCCCGATAACAATATGAATAATGCAGAGATAGAGAGACGCGCCGCGCACACACACCACCCTTGCTGCCCCGTGGAACCGAGGCCGTGCATCTAACGGAGCAGCGCACACCTATCACCGTGCGCGTAACGCTTACGCCAAAGTGCCACCCACCACCACCCGACCCCGGGGGGATGGGTTAAAAGGGGGGTTCTTTATCCGACTGGGTAATCTGTGCGAGGAACGTTGCAGGACGGCTTTTTGTCGCGGCGTCCGCGGACTCACGTGGCGGTGATGTCCCTCGGCGAAATTCTGGGGGTCGGAGACTTTTGGTCCATCCATGCTTTACACCATCAAAGCATGTCCAAGAGATCAGGATTTGGATCGGCTAAGTTCTACATGGTACAACCCCTCGATTTTAATTAGCAGCCAAACTCCAACATTCGCCCGTAATAAAGAAAGCCGGGGAGGGATGAAACCCCAGAAAAGAGGAAGTTAGACACGTCCGGGGAATGAGGAAAAATTGCGCGACCGCCCGGGGCGATCCAACGAAAATACAAGAGAGAAAGATGGAAAAGAGGTATCTCGTTAATTCCTTTAGCGTCTCCTCCAGAGAGATTACATATTTCGAGGCGGGGGCGCGGGCGGAATACAGAGGCAAAAGGCGGCGGCCGCATTCCCACAGGAGAGAGTGAGAGAGCTAGAAAAAGCGAGACAGGGTCCTCCGGTGCGGCAGCATCAGCCCTGTTAAGGGAGAGCTTTCGCCCGGCAAAGGCGCTTACTCGACGCTTCGTCAATTAGTCTCTCGCTGGCACACTCGTAATCCGCGCAAAATTGCTGCCTGCCACGGAGAAGGGAGCTATACCCAGCTAGCTCTCTGTCACCCTCTCCGTTGGCAGTCCGGGGGTGTACAGGGTAGAGGAGGAAGGAGCGTGTGTGTCCATCGAGATAGGACGGCAATAGGGAAATTCGGGCTGGCAGTGCGGCAACAGGCAATCCAGTGTGACCGGAACACGCCATGCGATGCGATGCCATGCGATGCCAGAACTACCACCACCCTCTCTCTTTCTATCTCTCGCTCTCTCTCTCTCTCTTTCCCTGTGTATGTACTAGTAACGAGGGAGCGGGAGAGATTGAGGTAGCTCGGATGGACCGGACGGACGGACGCAGGGACGCCAGCCGGGAGAGCCGGAGGACTCGAAAGGGTGGCATATAGGGCGTAGACCAGTAGGAATTACCGGCTCGCACGAAAACTGCCATGAATCAAGCCCCGGTGGCTCACGGCCCCTCGAGATAAGAGAGCCAAGCTGAGAAAGATCCCGGGTGCAGAGAGATTGCACAGCATCCCGTGTCAACCACCAACCACCCCGTCACTCGCCACCCTCGCTGGCCACTGATCCTCGCCGTTTTAAAAGCGGAGGGAGCAGAGGTGAATCGCAATCTGGCGAGAATAGTGAGTGACGGCGGTGGCGATGGGTGGTCCAGAGCCGCCGAGGGATGCTGTGCCAGCCGGGCATCCCTGGCGCTCCGCTGGCGCGCCCAGCGACACGCAGGACACACTTTTCCTTCCACGGACACTCAGACTCAACTAAACGACAAATGAAAACACACAGGAGACATATAAGAACCACGAAGAAAACACAGAATCAATCAAGAATCAAGCAGTGATTGTCCAAGGGATGAATCTCAATGACGAAGGATGTGGTTCCGATGCAAGCGGGTAGGTAGAGGCATACTAGGAACCGGAGCAAGATAATATAATGATGTCTTACCTCGCTTGGACGTGCTGTCGGCGCTGCTAATAAATCCAGGTACGGCAATCACGAGAACAAAGAGTCCACAGTGTAGCCAGAACATGTTTACGTCTTAACAACATTGTTTAATTCCATGTTACATGACGCTCGTAAAACACTACGGTCTCAACGGTGGCGGTGATGGCGGTGGTGCTCATGTCGCGCATAATATCAGCGATACTACCTGGCCGCCGGTCGAATCATGAGTACGCGACTGGGTTACTGGCGACTGGCTCGCTTCGCCTCTCTCTCTCGCACCCTTCCACTCTCTCCCCCCACTCGCTCTTCTCTCTCTCTCTCCCACCCTCTCTCTGTTTCTCTCACCCAGCTTCCCAAGAGATGAGCGTGTGTCGCACCCGTGTGTATGGTCGTACGGATCCCAGCAGACAGAGGGAGACAGATTCGCGGAGCTCCTGGTGGGGAGAGCCGAGCGAGATCTCGAGAAAGAGAAGGGAGAGAGAGAGAGAGAGCACGGCTCGTCCGGGTGGGGAGCGCGTAGCAGAGGCACACACAGCAAGACGCGGTGAGACGGATGGATGCTGCGCGCCGGAGGAAAAACGCGCGGGGGTGCAGCACACCGTACCGGCCGGAGGATGGAAAGTAAGTCGGAGAGGAGAGCCCGATCGAGACTGCCGGCGGCTGGACCGACGGACGGAACGACGAACGGAGCCGAACGGTGTTCAGCGGTGGGGGTACGAATCAGGGGCGACGGACGAAGAGAGGGGGTGGGGGGTGGGGGGTGAGCGTTGGGTGTAGAAAAGGAGACAAAGAGCGAGGGATCAGGAGGTGCGAGAAGAGAGTACGCTTCCTCGAGAGGTGCGAGAGACTTTTCTTCGGATGCTGCGCCACCACCACCCTCTCTCTACCCCTTTCCTACGCCCTTCTTAGAACATGCTCCCGGGCCCTCGAGCGACACTATACGCACGCGATATAATGCACCAGGCTAGCCAGCAGCGCACTATGTACTTCCGAGATCGAGGGCCGCGAGCGTGAAGAGAAGGCGAGCGGAGCGGTGCAGCGGCCCCTATTCTCCGGATGCTAGGGAACGCCGGGTCCCGTCTGCTCGCCCCGCTCCCCGCCGAGGGGGAGAGAAGGTGGTCCCGGTCTCGAATCACGCCTCGGCTGCCATCTTCTACCTACGCCGGGAGTCTGGAGTATGAAAATATTCTCTACAAACCCACCCCTGAACCCCTCCGCCTCTTTCTCTCGGGCTACGCTTCCCTACCCCCACTTCGAAGCTCGAAAGAGCAGCTTCGCTCTTCCCCTTCTTGCTCTGTCTCTATCGCCAGGGTGGTGGTCTCTCTCGCAGCATCCCTGCGAGTGGAGTCTGTAGCAGCACCGGGCGCATCTCTCTTTCTCCTCCGGCGAGGCTCGCGCACCGCCACCACCACCACCACCACCACCTTCGCCAGCTTTGGACCACCTCTTATCGATTCCTGCGCCATTTCCCGTCATTCCTGTCAAATCAATAACGCGCTGCTGCCGGTGGTGCCGCTGCTCTGGAGGTGGTGGTACTGCTGCTGGATGCTGGGGATCCTGCTCTCACTCTCACGGCGGTGACGGTGGTGGTGGTGGAGGCTCCTCGAGTTCCTGGCGTCGCCACGGGGGACGGAGAAGGCCTGGTGCTGCTGACGGAGAGAGGAGGCACTCTCTTCCAGCCGCGGATCAGACATCGATACAGAGATACGAAATCCGGAGGCCGAGGGCGCACCCGCCGGACACCCACTCGCCGCCCTCCGCCACCTCCTACCTCACCTTCCGCTCCGGGATCTCTCTCTCTCTCTCTCTCTCTCTCTCTCTCTCTCTCTCTCTCTCTCTCTCTCTCTCTCTCTCTCTCTCTCTCTCTCTCTCTCTCTCTCTCTCTCTCTCTCTCTCTCTCTCTCTCTCTCTCTCTCTCTCTCTCTCTCTCTCTCTCTCTCTCTCTCTCTCTCTCTCTCTCTCTCTCTCTCTCTGCATCCTGCGATTCCCATTCACAACACCCGAGAATAGTGGCTCGCTCTAGAATTTATCTGGTCTAACCTGTGCTGATTATGCGAACATCGTAGGGGTTGGCCTCGGTGGGCTTAAACAGGACTGGAAGAGTCGAGATATATCGCGTTGAACGATAAAGAGCTTGGTGTGACTGTGGTCCAAGGATGCTACGCTTGGATCCTGTGCCAAGTATCAATAGAGCATTCTTATATCGATGTTCCCATCCCTGAAAAAAGTAGGAATGTGTTACTTTAAACTCCAATGAATTCTAGGTGACTCGTGGTCCAGGAATGCTGTGTTTCGGGATCATCTCCTAAAGATCGATAGAGCGTTCACCCCATCGCTGCAATTTTTCAAACCTGGATGCATGTACTGGTACTGAATAAAACCGGTCCAGGGGATGCTGCAAGGGGATGTGCAATGACAATCTTATCTTAAGAATTATCACAACATTCATCAATGCAGTCACCTCCAAGAGACTAACAATAAATTATATCAATTTCGAATTACTCCTGATCAACTGTAATTGTTCCAGGGATCCTGTATTTAAACACCATCTCCCTCGAATCAATCGAACCTACTCCAAAAGAGAAAAAGCCTATCAATAAATCGATTTTTAAAAAAAAAACATTAATAAATTATATAAAATTCCAATTATCCCCGACCATCCACACTGAATCAGAGATACTGTATTCAAAATTCTGTTTCAAAGATGAATCGAGTATACCACAAACGAGGACAACCACATTCATATATCCAATTTGAAAAAAATCCATAAATAAATTACATAAAGCTCCAGTTACCCCTCACTAACAATACTGGACCAGGGATACTATATTTAAAAACCCACTTCAAAAGATGGATCGAGCCTACCCCAAAAGAGAGTGACCCCATCGATACATCGACCCTAAAAGCAAGAGGACTTTTATCGGGCGATCGGAACGCCAGAAGCTTACGAGCATCGTGACGAGTAGCCGCTCGATTCCGTGCGACCTCCGCTGGCTGCTCCACTGATCCCTGCCAAGTGAATGGGCGGCGGTTCCTGGGGTGGGGTGGTGGATGCTCGGGGGCGGGGGAAGCATGTTGTGACAGGATCTAATTTTATCTGGTAAGAGCGATGGTGCCCTTGCTCTCTCCGTCTCGACCGGCCGTGCATCGCTCTTATTATTTATAGGACATACCACGAGAAGAGGTGTCGCCGCCAATCTGCCCGGCGGCTTCGGCCTACAATTAGCCTGGCTTTTCAAAGAAGTAATTACAATGCGTCTGCCAAGTAGGCACGCGCTAATGGACGACAACAGTGCAACAGTACTGTCTCTCGAGGACACTCCTGGTGTCTCGAAAAGCATGCTGTCTCCGGGAAAGAAAGATGCGCCCTAACTGGCACCTTGATTGCAACGCCGCCAACGTCTAAAGAGGTAAACCATTAAGGCCTGGTGGGGGAAAAGAAGAATTCATTGAGATAGCTTGTGTGTATGTGGATTTTATAAAGAAGAGAGTGTGATTATTTTTTATTCGATATGCATAATTTTTCATTTGGAATTAGTCGCGTGTTTATTGGAGCAGATAATTTGGACTAACTACCCTGTTAATTTCAGTTCGGCATTCGCAGTAACAAGCACGCTATAGGTACGCGAGTGGCAATTTGTTTTATGACAGAACATTTTTTATCCATAACGTTAATTTCATTTCGATATTCGCGATAATGAGTATGTTATAGCAACATCAATGAAACAATTTTAATTGAAACAGTGTCCATAACGCGTTAAATAAAATATTACAACTCAACTTTCTCTACAAACTCGCTTAACCCACTTTAGACAACTGTGGGTTTTCGTCAACACGAAATATATTTGTTGATAATAAAAAGTGTACCAACACGAACGCATGTTTTCATTGTTTCATAAATAGCATTATCCATTTTAGGATTGATAATATTTTCATGTTAAAATATAGTGCAGAAATTGTTATTCAAGAGGTATTATTATAACTGCTGTACCAACAGAAACCCATGTTTTAATTGTTTAATCAAATGTATGGTTTGTTTTAAGATTTATTATATTCTTATTTTGAAATATACCACAGAGATTGGTATTAAGAGGGTATTTCCATTTGGACATGTTATTTTAGGTCAGTTTAATAATAATTCCTCTGTATCGCGTATGCAATAATGTATCGACTTACATTTCTCTCTGCAGAATTGGTTGACTTATTCACAAAACACACTTCACACACACACTCATGTAATTAATAATTATAATAATTAACTATTAAATCTATATATCGTAACAAAACATAAGAAACAAAATTTAAGTTTATACAAATAATGTTATGCCTCATAAACTCCCTTTTACAATCATTTCTACTGAATAACAAACATCGAAACCGAAGTGTTATAAATCTCGACATGAAATTTGCAATACATTCACCAAAATCACCTATTATTTACCAAATTTGTGTACCCTAAAAAAATGACCAAATTCTGCCCTCTGTGTGTTGTTCCTCGAGAACAACCCCCAACTATAAGAGGACCATTACAAGGCGCTCTTCAAGGTGGCTCTTTCTGGGAAGTTTTGCGGCGCGCGATTCGAAGCCGAAGAAAGAGTCGGCCGCGAATTTTGAGGGATGCTTCGCGACGATCGAGAGAAAAATTCTCGTCTGCTGCGCGCCAGTCGCAATAATAGGCGAACGCTTGAATGGAGAACATTGGAAACGCCTGTTTATGCAGACTCCAGCCTCGTTTCCTCGCAAGAAACTCCCCCGGCAAAGTTTCCCCGGCGCTACTTTCCAGTCGGCGAGCCACCCCCGCAACCCCACCCCCTGAATCTCCAATCGCGAGGCTATGTTTAAAAAAAGAAAAAAAAATGGAAAAAAGAAAGACTCTAAATCAGTATGGGAGCTTCGCACGAAGATGCTCTCTGTTAAATACTCGTTTCCAGGGCTTTGGTAGAGCCGCCTTCGCCGGGGATTATTTCTCGATCGGCTCTAGCAGCCCTTCGGTGTATCTCCTTGTGTCTAACACGTATGAGTACTGGAAGAATATCATAATTAACATGGATGTTTTTCATTTATTCTTTAATCATCTCTGCTCTAGAAAACTTACCACTATGTGATAATAAAATAATTTGTTACAGTTACAATTTTAATTATAAATAAAATATTGATTAATTACATGTATAACGTTTTTGGGAAAAATTCAATCAATGAGAATCAATTTTAATGAGAGTTTTAATTTTTATAGAGTTATTATTATTCATACGGTATGTTAAAACTAGAATTAGTGTATAAATTTTCTATTTTCAAATAATAAATCTAACAAGAAAATTCTCTAAGCAAAATCAATATCATATATAAATAATCAAACTATCCAAACCAAAATCAAATTCAGTATAACATAATTAATAATTAATTAATAAATTTCGTATCCTAACTAAAGTCAAAAAATTCTCCGAGCACACTTCTTAAATCCAACAATATCTAGCTCATATTTCTTGCAGCTCCATGCAGCTAGACGAGCAAATACACGAAACAACTTGCAATAGTCACCGGTGGACCAGATGTAAATGTGGAGCGCCAGATAAATCGTGTCAGGCGATACGTTTGTGCCGGAATCAGGCGATGCCCGGACGACGCGCGTTCCCCTGACACATATTACAAGCAACCCGCCCGCGTGATGTTACATGTTACATTCGGTAATCAGTATGTTTGAAGTAATCATAACATAAACTTTTCCAGACTGGTTTGAATTTAGGAAGATCAATCTGGATGCTTTATAAAGAAGTATCATTAAATCATAGTTCTTGTGGTGATGTGACTTTTTATTTTAAATTAATGCAAAATTGATAAATATTTCAATGTTTAATTTATGCTGCTAATATAAATTATCCGGTAATTTGAATTATAGATGAATATTGGCCAGCTCTTCTCTAAATTTTATAAATTATTTATCGCAGTGATTTGCATGTATAATGTATGTAGTGTAAATCTATTGACGCACCCAGCTTTGAAGAGGAGAGAATAAATTACTTTAATCTGCAATGATAGTGGACCAGGGATGCTGTACTTAAAAATACTGTGGAAAATTATGTTATACCAAGGTAACAAATGTTAATGTCCACTTATGGATTAACAAGTGACTTTGCAACTTTCTTTGGTTATTAATCTCCATAAATAAATGTGTGGTGTACAAGAAAGAGGTTAAGAAACAAGATATGCGACACTGCGGACTAAAACTGTACTAAAAGTAGCAGAAGATCAAAGCGATATGACATCATAGAAGACTAACCTTAAAGACAGGATTTTATCGAATTCTTCCCCATAACAAATTCCTCCGACTTGTTTATCGAGGCGGAAAGGCATAGTTATAAATAATAAGACGGAGAAGTGTGCGGGTGGGAACGTGGCACGCGCGCCGTGAATCTAAAGATACAGTGAGGAACGCGCACACGTGAATGACTCTTTCACGGCTGTTGAATGTACGATCCGCGTGCCTGGCGATCCACCGCCACCGGCGCTCGTTCCCAGCTCCATTTCGCAAATATGCAAGCCCAACTTGTCACCGGCACCCACTTAAATCCCCTGACAAGCATACCTCAACTATCCACCCTACTGTGACCCCGTAAATCAAGGATGTGCCAACAAGAACATGCGTTTCCATTGTTTAATAAATAGCATTATCTATTCTAGAATTGCAAATATTTTAATTTTGTTATATAGCGAAGAGATTGCCATTTAAGGGGTTTTATTATAAGGAATGTAGAAACAGGAAAGCACTTTTAATTATTTATAATAGAATGTATCGTTTGTTTTAAAATTCATAATATTTTTATTTTAAAGTATAGCACGGAGATTGCCATTCAACTGGTTTTATTATAAAGGATGTCCCATCAGGAACGTATGTTTTAATTATTTAATCAAATGTAACGTTCGTTTTAAAATTGATAATATTTTTATTTTGAAATATAGTACAGAGATTGGTATTAAGAGGGCTTCCCGTAAATGAAGGGTATATCAAACGTAATAATAAACGTGCATACCATCAATAATGAAACGCACGTTTTTATTATTTAATAAAAGGTATTAACAATTTTGCAATTGATAATATCTTTATTTTTTTACCTTTCACATTCGACGAGCATCTTACAGGTAAAATAAAATGGTTTTATACACAAATATTGTATTTTAATTGTATATGCAATAAATATAAATAAGTGTATTATAGAAATATAATATAAATATAAAGTAATGAATAAAGATGTCGAATAAAATTCTTCAAGAACTTGAAGTCAACTTTATTATTATACACCGATCTTTTATATCATTTCTCGCGCAATTTGAACAAGGAATAAATAAAACACCGATGTTTCCTACAAAAAAATTACATCAAAGAAACATGTAAATTACTTACATTTGCAATCCGCACGAATGTCACACATATCCGGCATTTTAATCCCCACAACTAAGCCCACCTACGTCAACTCGAATTCGTAACACGAAACATACAGTGGAAAAAGTGCTTGCAGGGTCAGACCGTAATGATGGCAAGCGTAATATTGAAGTAAAATAATTGGAACTGTAGTTATTTAATATTGAAAGCACAACATATATTCTACTCTAATAAACAATGAATAAAGTCACTTAAAGATTTGTTGAAAAATGTTAAAAGAAAGATATTATACTATAATACGATAATTTATATTTTACTTTTACATACAAATTCGTATACTCGATTTATGAGTAACTTTCAACCGAATAAATGTCCTCAAAATGGCAAGAAAAAACCCAGTGTAAAAACTCTTTTCCAGAGTCAGAGCGAAATGATTGGAGGCATAATGATTGAAATGCCAGACGCATTAATGCCTGGCACGAAGTCGACCGACGTCAGCGCGAAATTCAGAACAAGAAACGCGCAGTGGAAAAGTGGCTCGAAGGTCAGACGGTAATGATTGGGAGGGAAGAGTGTCGAGGTTCGCGTCGTGAGATGAAGCTATGAAAATCTTGGGCCTCGCGAGACACGATATCGCGATCTAAGGCTCAGATAGATGGCGTTGCCTTTTGCGTCCTCCAGTCATCCATCAAGCACGCGTAAAATGAACCGCTCTTATCCTCCCTTCCCCTTTTAGCATATACGCAAACGAGGCAATATCGTTCGCCGCCGCGACCAGGAGCGAGCTCGAAAGTTCCGAAGATCGCGATAAGAGACTCCTCGATCCGCCCATTAACAGTTTCTTCGTTAAGCTACCCTCGGAAATTGCTCGGCATTCCGCGAATACTTTGACAGTTTCTTGAAAAATTCTCCCTTCCATGTTAATGAAATGTAAATATTGTAAATCTGAACTATTTTAAGTTGGACGTTCAAATTCTTAAGAATAGTCTTCCCTTAAGAATTGTTAAACAGTGTTCGAGTAGTTTGGAAGTTTCATGAAAAATTCTAGCGACAAAATGAATAAATTTATTATTTTAATGCGATGTTCTTGTAGTATTTATTATCAATACAGGTTTTCTTTAAGAGTAACTTTAAAATTTCAAAAGGAATACACTTCATGTATATATTATTAACAAATTGTTACAACAATCTGTTACTGTTTGAATTAAATTATTATCACCTTGTATGAAAAATCTCACCCGCATGAAGCCTGGTAGAACAGCAAGTTTCGTACAAAAGAGCAGTGACGGCTGCCAGCACAAGTCAGACGCAAAGGAAATCAGTAGTATAAGTAGATTCAGTTACGCGCGTCAGACGGTCTGACCGACGAATCAAGTGGAGCTGTACCCACTACAGGAAAAATAGAAGCGCCTTGATTTGCTATGTTAAAATAGATATTTAACGTTCACTTTTTACATTTGTAATATCTTTTTCTACTATATTTGTTAATTTAGGATCCTTCAAACTTCGTCCAACGTCATTTCAAACACTCGCAATCGCCAGGAACAGCAATCATTTTCCAGAATCTGAAATTGGCCGGTGAAGGAGATAGTTTGGCGTCGCTTGATCGATCTTGCGTCAAGTATCGCGATACATCTGTGCATTGTTCTGTTGTACATCTATAACTGTAGGCGATGACCGCAACTGTGCGAGTACCGCATGCCCGAAGGCAGTGTTAGACATTGAAGGTGAAGAGGCCCTCGGAAGGCCCAAAATATAGATTCCACTACTGTTCGAGCATCTCCTATCCTTCAGCCAATAATGCTCACTCTAGGAATCATTTCAAAAATATCTTCTAATACTTTTTATTATTTAACAGTAAAACTACTAAATACAAAGAAATGTGTATTTTATGAATTTAATAATATAAAGAAACTCGCACACGTACTGTTTAAAGAAAAAATATTCTTGAACAAGAGAATTCTTCCCCCAACTAAAATTAGATTGTCTTGAATAACAAAGCGTTCTTAAATAATAAACTTCCTTGCAGGAAAATAAAAGCCAGAAAGATTTTACAAAACAGCAATCTTTTAAAGATGAATACTTGCAAGAAAACAAATTGTTTATTATATACAAATTCTTTAGAAATCAAGCATTTACCAGCTGAAGTGAACAAATGCGTTGATTCAGCAAAACTACCACGATCATTCCAAGGAATCTAATATTTCGCGGTGAAGGCTGTGTCGGGTTCGGTTGCGTGGCCGAGATGTAAATGAAAGTGGCAGGCTGGCCGAGTTTCCGGCGATAAGTGAGGCAGCTTGTTAACTCGGCATTCATTATTATAAATTAAGGGAGAAGTCTAGTGTCGATGGAGAACGAGGCGGTGGTGACTGCGGGGCCCCAGGCAGATCGTAAACCGCAGATGGTCCAGAAGCATCTTCCGCCCGACGGCTCACTCTGACGCACTGCGGATGCTTAAAAATTTCTTGCCTCGATCCCGCGGATACCGAGAGAAAGGAGGCGATATCGAGCATCCACTGCATGCACCAACACTGCCGAGAAATTCGATGAATGTGTAATAGAAAAACCCTCGGCTGACTTTGACATTTCTGTCACTGCAGGTAATTTTTGTTCAACTTGTATATAAGAATATATTTCGTTAGTAATTATATTAATATTGTCGTAACGTCTTAATTATTATAAATACACTAATAAAATATATAGTAAATTTAATCTCAATTATATGTTTCAATAAATATATAACAAATTCCTTAGAGCAAAAAACTTGTGAAATTCCTCGGCTTGTTTTGCGGTACAACTTGCACATGATACTTCACCACATCATCGAGGGGAAGTTAGGTGTAATGGCGGGGAAGCAATCTCCTCTTTCTCTCGGCTTTTTAACTCCGTCGAGGGGGTAGAAATGCCGCCAAGGCCAATATTTGTCACATTCGGCCGAGGCAAATTACTCGCAGCGGGAGTTAAGCTGAATTCGATTAGCCTGCTAGCGTTTAAAGGCCCTGCCGTGTCTGGTAACGAGTAACGAGGGTGCTCGCACTGCAAATAGGGGTGGATACACGGAAAGGGGTGACACGTGCTGTCACGCGCTCCCGATAGTATCGAGTGCCAATATTTGAGCAATGTTTGCGCGGTATTAGAGGCTATCCGGCTCTTCCACACCCTAGCCACCTCCTTTCACTCGATTAAACTATATTAATATTTCAAGGGTGCCTTTAAGAAAGGTGTTAACACCTGGCAAGGGTTCAATTGGATTTATTGGATAACTTTCCAGGGTGTATATCGTCATTTGTATAATAAATATATTATATTGTTTTTCAATAGTACTTTTTACACTCTCACATAACCTCACAAGTGGAGCGCGGGAAATCCACATGTTCGATATTTTCTTTCACAGAATTATAATGTGAATCAGGCTTAAAAACAAGATTGAGATATTCATTCAGAACAAAGAAAGCTTCATTGATATTTGTTAAGTTATTTAATACATTAAATAAGAAGCAGTACATCTTTACTCTCTCAACTAACCTCACGATCGAGCGCGGGAAATCCACATGCTCGATATTTTCTTTCACATAATTATAATGTGAATCAGGCTTAAAAACAAGATTGAGATATTTATTCAGAACAAAGAAAGCTTCATTGATATTTGTTAAGTTATTTAATACATTAAATAAGAAGCAGTAGATCTTTACTCTCTCAACTAACCTCACAATCGAGCGCGGGAAGTTCACGTTGCTCGACACTTTTCCTTCCCATAATTATAATGTGAATCAGGCTTAAAAACAAGATTGAGATATTTATTCAGACCAAAGAAAGCTTCATTGATATTTGTTAAATTATTTAATACATTAAATAAGAAGCAGTAGATCTTTGCTCTCTCAACTAACCTCACAATCGAGCGCGGGAAGTTCACGTTGCTCGACACTTTTCCTTCCCATAATTATAATGTAAATCAGGCATAAAACCAAGATTGAGATATTCATTCAGAACAAAGAAACCTTCATTGATATTTGTTAAGTTATTTAATACATTAAATAAGAAGCAGTAGATCTTTACTCTCTCAACTAACCTCACAATCGAGCGCGGGAAGTTCACGTTGCTCGACACTTTTCCTTCCCATAATTATAATGTGAATCAGGCTTAAAACCAAGATTGAGATATTCATTCAGAACAAAGAAAGCTTCATTGATATTTGTTAAGTTATTTAATACATTAAATAAGAAGCAGTAGATCTTTACTCTCTCAACTAACCTCACAATCGAGCGCGGGAAGTTCACGTTGCTCGACACTTTTCCTTCCCATAATTATAATGTAAATCAGGCATAAAACCAAGATTGAGATATTCATTCAGAACAAAGAAACCTTCATTGATATTTGTTAAGTTATTTAATACATTAAATAAGAAGCAGTAGATCTTTACTCTCTCAACTAACCTCACAATCGAGCGCGGGAAGTTCACGTTGCTCGACACTTTTCCTTCCCATAATTATAATGTGAATCAGGCTTAAAACCAAGATTGAGATATTCATTCAGAACAAAGAAAGCTTCATTGATATTTGTTAAGTTATTTAATACATTAAATAAGAAGCAGTAGATCTTTACTCTCTCAACTAACCTCACAATCGAGCGCGGGAAGTTCACGTTGCTCGACACTTTTCCTTCCCATAATTATAATGTAAATCAGGCATAAAACCAAGATTGAGATATTCATTCAGAACAAAGAAACCTTCATTGATATTTGTTAAGTTATTTAATACATTAAATAAGAAGCAGTAGATCTTTACTCTCTCAACTAACCTCACAATCGAGCGCGGGAAGTTCACGTTGCTCGACACTTTTCCTTCCCATAATTATAATGTGAATCAGGCTTAAAACCAAGATTGAGATATTCATTCAGAACAAAGAAAGCTTCATTGATATTTGTTAAGTTATTTAATACATTAAATAAGAAGCAGTAGATCTTTACTCTCTCAACTAACCTCACAATCGAGCGCGGGAAGTTCACGTTGCTCGACACTTTTCCTTCCCATAATTATAATGTGAATCAGGCTTAAGGGGGAGGCTTTCCCGACCCCTTTTCTACCGGGCCGAACTTTCGACACTTCGTCATCTGTTCCACGCCATTTCCCCCATTCGCTTTCCACAGCCAGACTGTTCAGGGCGGTTTCGGGGGTCGGGCGGAGGTGGCAGGCGGGCAGTTGCGAAATTCCCCGGGCGTAAACTTTGGCCGATTAACTTTTTTTTCCGGGCGAGCGAGCGGGCCAAATAGTCACGGACAATCCGCGAGTGTCGATGCCGCCAAGCTGGGCCACCCGATCTGGAAATAATGTTATTAGTCGCCCGAGATTGGAATAAAGGGAAATGGGAATGATCTCGTTGGTAGAATGAAGAGTGACGGCTGAGATATTTGATGATCTTAAAGAGCGTCATTAATAATTAAATAATTTTAAAACAAAAACATTAATATTGTTATTATTGAATATATATTTTACATATTCCGATAAAAGTCAGAGAAAATAATTCCAAAATTAAATAATAAATCCAATAATATTATCAGCCAGGAATAGAACGATCTGATTGGCCGAATGAAGAGTGACAGGTTCATGTTGCGCGAAGGGGTTGAAGAGGCCTTAGCCTTACTCAGCCACTTTCTCCGTGCCATAATGGCCGGGCCGTAAAGACGCACCGGCGGATCTTAGGGGGCAATCAATTTGCTGGCGAGTGGTGTACGTGCGCGATTTAGCGCGATAACGTCCGACTGAAGAGCTCCTCTTCTACTAGCAGGGCTTCTTAACAAAGCCAGCGAGCAGATAGGGGAGCCACCTTCGGGCCCAAGTTTTCTGGGAATGACTGACGCCGCTCTCTTATCCGATCCTGCCGATGCGAGTTACCCTCGTAAATTGTCCCGGTGATTATGAGCGGCCTAACTAACTTGTGTATTTATCGCCGAGAGATACTCCGGTAAGAAGATTTTTAAAAGATTAGTATTAAATCTTTCGTAAAATCTGGATAAATTCTCGGACTAATCTTGATGGTTTAATTATTTTAAATAAATAGCTCATTTCGAAATAAAATCAAATGCAACTGTAATATATGTAACACTGTATCTTACAGTTTGGGCCTTCTTTCCTAACCTCCAATATTTTCTATAATTTACTGATTTGTTCTGTATAATTTAATAACTGATTTAATACATGTATCTAAAATTTGTATGAAATATCAAACATCATATACATGCTCCGATAAAATAGGAAGACGCTATTTCGTTCTGTTCAAGACGCTGTACAGAAACAAGAGCACTGGAAGTAGTAAATTTCAATATTAAGTAAATTAGGGTAATGTGGTAGTGCGGTACGAGAAACAGGGACACGCACTCTGCAACATGAAGACATTCGTACGAGCTTTCCAAGTTTCACAATGCCCGACCAACCATAGTGATACTGAATCATCGATAACGAGAGAGATAAATATATGTTGAGATCTGCATTACGACAATGAATTTTTCTACAAATTTTATTGTGTCTGAGACCCTTAAATAATTAAATTGAAATAAAGGACAGATTAGTCTAATTAGGACAAAGTAGAAACTGTAAACATCTGTTGGATTAAAACACGTGTAAAAAGGAGTTGCTAAATGAGTCAGAAATAGAACACAAGCATTTTCTCAACGGGAACATGTAAAATGTAATATTAATAGGTAGAGTGCATATATCTATGCAAATGCGACATACTTGGATTCTGAAAAATTCACAATATCTGTTGGAAACAGAGCGAATTTAGAATTTAGATTCACTGTGCGCTTTGTATTAAATCGTAAACTGTGTGCTTGTATTCTTCAAGTGTCGTGTCACTCGAATTTAGGTGACACACAGAAACTCTGACATATTTATTTCTAGGAAAAGAATGGTAATACAGATTTTTAGCCAGACGAGCACTTAAAGTGTCAAATTATAAAAAAACTCATTCATAAACTTATATTCATAACAAAAAAATGTAATAGAAATCATTAAAACTATCGCGTCAATAATAACCTCAATTTTATCATTCCTTTCTTTAAAAATTCTCTACCAAAAGTTCCAAAACCAGACCCACCAAATACTCGTGCGAGTACTATCATAATTAAATCTCACTTACGAAACTAGTACAATTAAATAGTGATGAGAGCAAACATTCGCAAACGCGAAAGTCCCAAAGCAGTCCTTGGGCGTCTAGAATTGTGGTGGCGACACTTTACCGAAATGGCCATCATCGGGAATGACGCACCCGATCGAGCAGTTCTAGCAGCTCCAGCTGGGAGTGCAAGCGCGCCAATGCAGAGCTCGGGCTCGATTCCCTACGCGGATATTCCCATTCGGGCTGGCAAATGTTATTCCGGCGTGCGCAAATATCGACTTTTAATCCGGAATGGAGAAAGCGAGGCTTGCCCGCGAAAATAAGTGTCCTCGGAGGTTAAGTCGTGAGCGCGGGGAGTATAAGAGGTTGGGAAGGAGAGTATTCGATGAGTGCGCCCTGCATGCGGGACTGACGTCAGCGCTTAGGAATGCACACGCACCCGAGAGGACCGAGCTCGCGCGCGCGCTCCCAGCTTCCTCCTCGAGGGAATCACTTGATAATTAAAACACGCTTCGCCCGGTGCGCTTCGCCGCATTCCTGAAATAGCGATCACCCAACTGGGGAGCCAATGTCAGATGATCGGTGCAGTTGTATTAGTTTGTATCGAGTGTGGTTTGGTAAGTTGGTGCAGTAAATGTTTTGTGACTCAATTCGCATGAAATTAGAATAAAACGTATTTTGTATACTTCAATTTGAATGATTACTTTCTTGATATAACTTTAAGTTTCTTAGTTATAAGTTACAATAATTAATATCTGACTCAATTTCTGTTTTTTGGTCACATGTGATAATAAATGCCTTGATTCAATCCCTGAAAATGTATTTTATTGTACTAAGAAACGCTACAACAGACATAATTTTAATTAACAAATTTAGATTAGTTAAATACATATTTGAAAAAAAATAAAACCTCGCTGGCTGCACCAGGAATCGTCAGGAGAAGAAATGCACAGAATAAAAGAAGCTGTGAAACAACTAAACAGTTCTGGAATTAGGGGTAAGAGTTACTAACAAGGTGCATCAACATCTTTGTCTCATTTCAAAACACCGACGGCAAAACAATTGACTAAGTAGCTTGTTAGTAAGATAAAACATCGGACAACAGCGGCACTTCCTAGTTGTTAGCTACTCTTACTATCATCTCTTCTTTTCTGAAACCCTTATACATATTAAAAGCAATTAACAAAACAATTGACTAAGTAGCTTGAAGATAGAACAAAACATCCGACAATAGCCACGCCTCTTAGTTATTAACTATCTTTTTCATACCTGTCACTTCCACTTCGAAACCTCTTACACCACTAAAAAGCTAGGTTAAGTAGATCAGATTTGGCGGCAAGTTCGCAACTTAACTTATACAACTCCCAGAAAAAGACATATTCGCGTGTTGATTGCTGAAAAATGGTCTCGAGATGATTGTTCAACAAGCATTACTTAATAAACTATTCACTCAACTTCAGCGAATCCCACCGACAGGGAATCGAACACGAAGAGTTGGGGGTTGGATGGAAATTGGTACATCACGCAAACCGTCGAGGATGGTGGCAGGCGAAAAGTTTTGCGGGATCAAAGACCCTGATTGACAATGTAATTAAATCCGATGTGAGAGTGCGTGCCTCCAGCGACCCCTTCGTCCAACCCCCTCGAGGCCACCCCATCCCACTCGAGGATCGATGAGGCTCAATTACCGTCGGGGTTAAAGGCCAGGCCTCGAAATTGCATTTCAGAGCCGTGTTCCGGGAATATCTAAATTTCATGATATCGAAGGCGCTCTCCCACTCTTCGTTATTCGAAACTCACCAGCGCCACAGTGGGTCGACATCCTCAAATACTAGACGGTTGATAGAAAACGTTTCTTCACTTCTTTAATAGTATTATATATATTAATATCGTGTGAAATCATTTTTTTAGTATTATAAACATAACAACAACTGCAACTGCGCTTGATATTGTAATAAAAATTGTTATTAAGCCCTGCACTTCTTCATATTATCTTTATATTCACTAAATTTATAATTATTACGTATCACTATACATAATAATAGAAAAATAAAAAGAAAGTCAGTGAGATGCCTAGTATTTGCTGATTTCAACCGACTGTGGCGACGATGCCGGCTCCCTCTAGCACTCGGCCCTTTCAAAGAGTAATGATCGTGGTGCACTCGAATTCCAGGGATCCGGCAGAGGGTGCTCCTAGGTGCTCCAAGGACCCTCCGCGAGGAAGAATGCGGCTTTGACGGCTGGAGGATCGTGTGGCACTAATAATTGGAAAGAAATTACTGTTGGCCGACAAAGTGGAAATGTGTCGAGCGAGTGCAGCCATGGGCGAAGGAGAACGGGCCAAGTGGAATCGGTCGATTCCGGGCTGATCAGAAAGTATCAAAGTAGGGTAGAAAGAAGTAGACGCCGGGGATCCGTCTCCTGGGGTATCGTGTTACGCTTCTTATTTATTTTTTCTCAGTACATACACGCGAAGAAGTATTAGGATTGTTTAACATTGTTTTTTTTTGTAACCTTGAGAATAGGAATATGTGAAAAAACTCCGCTCGAAGAACGTAGGGATGATGCGCTCACGGGACATCGTTCCTTCCCCGACACAAAACATATCCCCAACCGCAGTAATATTCTCATGCAACACTTTCTCTCTCAATCTCTCTCTCTCTCGCGCGCGTTCGCTTTCTCTCCCACTCTCTCGCTCACGTAACATCGTTCTAGTGTCTCTTTACTTTCGTGTCCAATGGGGCTGACTCCTTCCCTTCTTTCTTTCTCTTCCTAACTCTCTCTCCCTCCCTCTCTCTCTCTTTCTTTCTCTGTTCCTCTCTTTCTTTCCCTCTCGATAAAGCACGATGGACCACGTGCGGTCCATGCCGAGACGCTGCTGCTGCTGCTGCGATACTTTTCTAAATCCGGCATCGGGCAGTAATAACGTATGAAAAATCGACGTCCTCCAGGCGAGACGTACCACCTAATTGTCTAGAGTTTTTGAGCGAGTGCGTACAACGTACTTGATTGCGGCGAGTGAACGCCACCCGACCCGATCCCGATCGAGCCACGCACCTAGATTCATTATTCATCTATTTAATAATCCCTCGACGCACGCTCGTGCGCTCGTCGGCAAAGAGAAGTCCTTAGGGATCGATCTGACTCGAGGCACCGGACTACGAAGAGACAGGTGGCTCTCTCGGGCGCGTCGTGGCCACTCGATCCAGGCAGTAAGGAGCTAAGGGTCGGACTTTCTCTCTCTCTCTCTCTCTCTCTCTCTTTCTTTCTTTCTTTCTCTCGTTCGTTCGTTCTATCACTTTGTCTCTCACTCTATCGATCTATGGGCACCAACGTGGCCGGGCTTGAGACTGGTAAAGTCCGATCGAAGGCTTGCGCGTGTACCGAATAAGTGATTCCTTTCCGCAAGAGTGTGTGTGTGTCTCTGTGTCTCTGCGCCACAGATTCTCCCCTGTACCATACCTCGGACCATTCATTCTGACCTTTCAACGGTTACCTTTCAACAAATTTCTCAACTGTCCTTAACACTTTCTTGTTTCATCACAAACAGGTTCAGTCTGGACGGTCCGAGTGGTGAGGGAGACTAGGGCTGCTTCGGATTGGACGCTTATTAGAAACGATCGGCATGCATCTATTACATTCCACATCACCGATTTCCCGCGTAAATTCCTAACCTTGAATCGAGTAACTCAAACTCTTCTCTAATCACTAAGAAATTAACTAAAACGATTGTAAACGCTTACAACATGAATGCTATATCGACAATCATTTGAGACGACGTACAATGACAATCACAACGATCAAGAACAATTATTACGATTCGATGCGAGCATATCTCAAGCGTCCAATCTGAGCATGCCCCACATAATATACGTCCACCGGGTTCCTGCTCGCTTTTCACGGCCATGTACAATACAGGTGATAAGAACATTTGCGATCTCGAATCTTAGGGGGTGGTGGTGGTGGTGGTGGTGGATGGAGGGTGGTGAGTGTGGGGTTCGTGATTGAGGGGGGGGCTGCAGCAGGGGGCACTGCGGGTCCTGTCTCGCAAGATGTCGAAGTTTGAAAGAATCGCGAGATCGCTGGCAGTCATCGTAGAAAGGTCGGACTAATATTAATTAACGCTTTTCTCTTTGTTACCTATAAATAAGCTCGACGTGTCAGCGTGGAACATTGTTTTGCTTATTCCAATCCTAATAATCGTGTGACCTGACATCCTGCTCTCTCATTCGCCGCACAGTTCTTCCTCTTCGTTTACGATTCTAAACGTTATTTCCCCCTCCCAGCGGCCAAAATTCTCACTCTCTCTCTCTCGCTCTCTTTCTCTCTCTCTTTCTCTCTCTCTCTCTCTCTCTCTCTCTCTCTCTCTCTCTCTCGCAATCTTTTTATACATATACATACGTGGCGAATTACATTTAGGTTTATGTATATTATTTATATGATAGATTCTCAATGTGTAATCGTGATATCGTTATCTATATATGCCTCTTTGTTATGTACACTCGTGCTTCGATCACCGACACTTCCATTCGCACACCACTCACCGTGTATACCGTATATATACTATATATCGTGTATATATATAGTTCTGTATGTATATATATATATATTTTCTTCTCCCGCCCCGCTCTCTCCCACCGCCCGCCTTTTAAACGTGTGTTCTCTTGTATGTATATATATATATATATATATATATATTCATTTATTTCATCTTGTATTTATATATTTATAGTATGTATACTCTGTAACGTGATAAAACGTTATTAAAAAAGTCAGTACTTCGTCCGTCTATAATTGCGGCCCCTTAAAAAACCCTCTTAAATTTGCGCTACTATCTCGTTTTATATCTTCTCATTTTTATGTTTCATTGCGACAATGCGCATTGTAGGATTGCGACACGTGATTATTCCTGTTTTTCGCTTGTTGCTTCGCCGAGTGTGTGGCTGTGTTTCTGTGTGTGGGTGTGTGCGCGAGAGAGTCTTCGTCTATCTTAATTAATCCAGTATAGATTTATATAGATATATACCAGCATATCTTATAAACATATACGTACACAGGGCATTGCTCGCGTGGCCCTTGCGCGCGAGGGAAGACTCGTTCTAAATCTTACTGCTCGGCTCTGCTCTTGTTTCCTTTTTCACTGTCTCTCTCTCTCTCTTTCTCTTTGTTTCGCACTTTTGATTAGATCCACACGATCTCCGGGCCCTCCACTGGGAGAGCGAAGATCAACTGGTGGCGCCCCCCGACGAATACGCACTCCGACTGACCCAAGTCCCCTCCGACGATCAATATATTCTGCCTTGCTGCCCGTGAAAATCGGGTGGCGACGAGTGTTGACGAGGTGGCCGATCCCGCGCGTCCCTGTTGCCTCCCTCGGCAAAGAAATCTCCAAGGCGTAGTGGTTGGCACGGCTTCATGCAGATACCGAAGAGGTAATCGTGATGCGAGGTTCTCCCAACTTCCGTGGTGCCACTGTCGCTGGCTCCTTCGCATTAGATTTTTGTCCCAGCAGCCTCCGTGGGATCGAGGATACACCTGGGGCCAAACCAGGTTCGATTGGTTGTGAGGAAAAGCGGTGGTTTCTGCCCGCAGAATGCCGCGATCGACGAGATCCTGGCCTGGCCTGTGGGAGAGCGGCAAGCTGCTGGGAGGCGAGAGAAAGCCAGGAGACAAGTGGACCTCGAGGATCCTCGTGGAATATAGGGCGAGGCACACTCTCGGTATTAATTGGCAAAGGTCTCGTAAACACCCCCCCGTGTACGGCCCATCGGAAGAACAGTGTTAAATGGATTCCGCCCCACTTGATCCGGGTGGAATGTACATTTGCATTTGGATGGCAGACGTGACCCCACCAGCCGAGAGACTACGATTGTGTTTGAGTTGTATCTGCATGTACCAAGAACAACGGTCATCGACCTATCAACAATCCTCGCTTTATTCTCTTTCTCTCTCGTTTCACTAGTTAATTATTCGTTATTTATTAATCGTTATTATTATTCTGCGATATTTAGTTCTGGTGTCCTTCTCGATTATTAATCCTCGTATTTTACTAGTGTGTGTCTCGAGTGGCACTACGATGCGCCCGGAGAGAACCACCCGCACTCTCGAGCTGGGATTTGTCTTTAAAAATCAAAGGAGACACTTCCCACCCGCAAACACCCACCCGGCACGTCCTTGTCCCTAGAATCTGGTACTCGACAACGTGTTTCCGGCTCCGCGAGGAGTCCCTGACACGAATCCCGGAGCAGGAATGGGCCGGAAGTGGCCCTGCGGTTGCGAAGGTCAGTCCAAGAACTGAATCTAATGGATTCGAGAGAAGGATGGGTGAAGTGCCGAAAAGGGGAACGGAAATCCCGTCGATCCGCCACTGGAGCACCGAGGGTTCTCTGCGGACCTTTATACTTTATATTTCGTGGCTGTGTGTCTCTTTGTGTGTGTATATATATATATAATACTTCTATATGTATATAAAGTGTATCTGGCAGTATCGCCGAGTCCGCTGTCAGCTGGATCGCGATGCCAAAGTTGCATGTACTTACAATAGAAATATATTAAAATTGCAAAGTCTCGCCTGCTTGTCAACGCTCCGGCTGTGCCAGCTAATGCAAATCCTGCTGAACAAGGCCCCGAATGCTCTACGTATCGTCACGCGTGAGTGTGTGGGTGGCAAGGTAAATGGTAGGTGAATGGGTGACTCGCATACTGCGAGAGCCAATCAAATATTTGTGTGATTTACGTGGACGACGAGCGATGATTGGGTGGATGATGGTTCTGTCTCCTCTTCTTGTAGAGTGGGAGACTCGCATTTACGGTGGCCTGGTCCAGCTTCGAAGAAGGAAGTCATCGAAGAGTCTGACACAACTCTTCCCGATCTTCCTTGCTCGCCCGGTCTTCCTCCCCTTTCATCTAACTTGTCTCTTTGCTTTTTGTTTGTTCTTTAGATAGGGCAGTGTCGTGGACGGTTACGGAACCGGTCGTCCGTAATCCCAAAAATGTTTCCTACAAGTATACACACTATTTAATAAGTACATATTTCAACAACCGTCTTTAGTGCTAAGTGTTCTTTTATATTTGTATCCTTTCGTATGAACGGCGATTGCGCTGCCTCGCCATCTGCCCCGGGATTAGCCGGGGGGAAGATGCCCAAAGAAAAATCACGTCCCCTCGATCCTTTACCGTGTGAGCCCGTGCCCGCGTCCCGCCTTCTCCTCTCAGTCCGTGCAACCGGCCCAACCACACATTCGAACCTTTCCCTCTGCTTTTAATCCAGAGAAGCGACTCTGCCAAGAAATCCTCGCCTAATCGGCGCCGGAATCCATGGGAGACTCTCGAACTCGGTAGCAGGACAGGTTGCGCCCGGAAGCATTACAGATCCGATCCGTACGACGCGACCTACGCCGGAGGAATGTCCGCGCGTACCTCGGCCGCATTTTCGTACGTACTATGTTTTCTTTCCTTTCTTTAATAATAACCGTTATTAGATGTATAATCTATCTATCTATCTAGTAAAACAGCATCGTATTAAAGTCTATTCTCCTCCTCCTCCTCGTTATCCTCATTATTCTCCTCGGACTCCTCCTTGTAGCCCGGGTGCTCCGAGATGGCGTAGTAGTTGCCGTTGTAGAGGATACCGAGTTCCCGGAGCACGTCGCCCCGTATGATCGCCTTGATCGTCCAGTTGTAGCACTCCTCGCTCTCGCTCTCGCGGTCCAGCCTCTCCACGTCGAGGATCTTCGAGTTGAGCCGCTCGAGGATGATACCGATGTCCTTGATACTGAGGTGGTGCTTCTGGTCGACGGTGAGCTGGTCGATCAGAAGGAGAAACTTCTCCGAGGTTACGAACTCATCCTCCATTATGGTGTTCTCCGTCTCGGACTCGGAGCTGTCGTGCTCCTGATGATGATTGTGATGATGGTGCTGCATATGGAAGCCCGGACCGCTGCCACCACCGGCTCCAGAGTTGCCAGCTAATCGGGAGCTGGATTCCTCATCGGCGGTGTCGCGAAAGCGGACGTGGCCCTTGCTGAGGCCGGGTCGTCTGGTGCCATCGGAGAGCGAGGAGGGCGGCTGCGGCGAAGGTGTCTGGGCTTGTGTCTGCGGTTGCTGCTGATGCTGATGATGGTGCGGCTGGTACTGCTGGTGCTGGGCGTCCTGGATGGGCGAGGTGGCTACGGACTTGTGGACAGCGATGCGGCGACCCTCCTCGTGTAGAGCGCAGCAATGGAAGTCGCATTCGCCGGTGGGGCCGCCGTCGGCCCCGTTCACCGGACTCCCGTTCCGAGCGACCGGCTGGTGAATGTGGTTCGAGCACTCAGGAGTGTGGATATGGATGGTGGTGCTGTCGAAGGAGTTGGTGCCCTGCTTCACCAGCCGGCCTGGCAGGTGCTGCTGTGGTTGCTGTTGCTGGTGCTGTGGCGGGGGCAGCCAGGACTTTGGGTTAGACGAGAGTTAGGCCTACTACTTGGACTAGCGTAAGGTCGATTATTAAGCGAGACTGTATGCTTTCGTACCATGTCGTCATGATTTATCACAGTGATTTGGGGGCTACTGTAACGACTGGGGCCCAGCTCCCCTGCCAGGTGGCTCGTCTTGCTCCCGTAGTTCAGCTTGTCCAGGCTGGTCTGGATGACGAGGGAGGGCCGCTGCGTGCCGCTCAGATCGGCTTTCTTAGTCGGCGAGTACTTCGAGCTCTGGGCGTCTTGGCCCTTCTGCTGCTGTTGCACCTGGGAGGACGACGACGAACGCTGGTCCCAGTGCAACACCACCGTGACCCGTCCCTTATTGTCCATGATTTTCCACGAGGGGGTCTCATCGTGCAGCTCCAGGGCGTGGATCGTCTCACAGACTATTTTTGGTATCGCCGATATCGCTGCAAACATCAAACACACCCGCACTGTCAAACTAACCTCTCTTCTAGGTACCAAGCTCATTTGCATGTGAATTTCCAGAGAGCCGACCGCTCTCTCATTAGATTTACCCCGCTCGAGGGCTACTGCCGGTGGAGGGCTCTCCGGAAAAATCAACAATCTTATCGTAACACGATTACTCGCGCGTCGACAGCTTCCTAATCGATCGTGCGCACTCCTTCCCGCCAGATTCCCCTGTCCTTTTTCACCAAGCACGAAACTCTGCCAAACGCCGCCTGGCTTCCCACCCCCCGTTTTTGATCGAAGATAAAGAAGATAAAAAGATTGGGGAAAGAATTGCATTTCTAAGTTGGTCAGTCGATGCCTGAAGTAGGCAAGTAGTAATTTGTAGGGCAATCCTATCGATGCATCGATGCCGGCGATGCCAGAGTGCCCGCATTTCCCCATTCAATGTAATGGCCGTCTAAAGTCCGTTACGAAACCGAGATTCGAGTTTATCGAGCGAGACTCGGCCAACTGAGAATTGGACCGGATCATTGAATCTCGAAATTACTACTTTAGAATCTCCAGCTGACCATGGCCTGCCTTCATATGTGCTTGTCTGGGTAAGTGCATCTCTATTGTCTGTGTTTGTTTACTCGTAAAGTGAAGAGGATTCTATTCTAATTTTAAAAGCCTCGAATCAGCAACAAAGAGACTCAAACTAAAACTATCTCTTTTGTATTATCATATACACATATGTATACCGGCTCGTATGATGTCGACGCCGGTGGGGCACCAGCGTTCACCATGCCGCAACAATAGCAAGATCGTGTTATTCGCTAGGGTCTTGAAATATTCGCCGTCCTCGACCTGGGTGCCGTCGGACTCCAACACTAGTGAAACATTCTCGTTCTGCGGCACGCCCAACTTTTCCTTGCCTGGAATCAGAGGAGATCATCGAACCTATTCCCAAACAACAAAGAACCATTATGGCGTCTTGAAATTGATTAGTGCCTGTCTTACCCCGGTGTATCAACTCCTCGAAGTTGCTTACAACCAGTCCCTTCCTTACGTTACGCCAACTGTCCCATATCTTAAATGGTCTCTTGCTCCGTAACTCCTGGGGAGAAATGAATTGGCATTAAGATTGTTAGGTTACGTCGGCGCAAAGCTCCCCGGACACACATGCGATTTATCGGACCGGATACTAATTGGAGTGGACTTTTCTACGGCATGGATAAGTAGAGGCCGATCTAGGCCAAGCCGGTCTCACGGAGTGAAAATGGATTATCGGCTATCTATAGATCCTTGCAGGCTTCTATTCTCGTATGGGGGGTTGAGCCTAGGTCAGCGAGCAGTGCGTCTGGAATATGCGTATCAGTCCACCTGCGAGATTCTCTCTCTCCTGCATTTCTTAGGCCTCGAGGCATCGAAAGATGTCTGGCCGGTGCCGAGTGACACACGGATTTTAAAGGGTATCTCAAGGGGTGGTTTGCTAAGGGTGCAATCGTGTCGCAGTGTGTGCCTCACGGGAAGCAACTGGTAATCTCGCTCTCTCCCGACACATCGATTAATTGAGTTCGGCCCTATCAATTTCTCGAGTGTCGAAAGACAAGAGGGCCTACCCGCCTCTCCAATCACTTTGTCGCGCAACCCTTGTGCAATCCATTAAGCGGCGCCCATTCAAGGGGAGAAAAAAAAGCTCGCCACCGCACGTCGGAGATTATCCACGATTATTAGCGATTATCTCTCTCTCTCTCCTTCTCTCTTTTCAATGAAGACTCGGGCGCAAATATTTTCCGGCCGCAAGGGCGGACGCTGCGGCGACCGGGGGTGGAAAAGACCTTCACCCAATTATTAGCATCGGGGATGGG
This sequence comes from Ectemnius lituratus, assembly GCA_910593735.2. Taxonomy (NCBI): domain Eukaryota; kingdom Metazoa; phylum Arthropoda; class Insecta; order Hymenoptera; family Crabronidae; genus Ectemnius; species Ectemnius lituratus. Next base: position 5,470,254 of record OU343045.1, read on the forward strand.
GCGAGTGTCGCTGTGAACCGTGGAAGATGCAGCCGGAGATGTTTGGGTCTCGGATGTGTGTCGGAATAATGCGAGGGCGGCAAGGAGGAACGCGTTATGTTTGGGTTCTCCCTGCTTTTGCAACAGGGAGGCGCTAAAGTGACCAGGGCGCAGACGCAGGCGCAACTTATGGTCGAAAACACTGACCTGATTCAATCGTTCTCGGCTGGCGGATAAAAACGATGGGAAAGCAATAACGCCGATAAATAACAGCGGGGACACATCATAGGGACTTTTGTCCCGAGTAACTAGACACTTTGGTACCTGCCGGAAATGAGGATCTACCTCGGAGAGACAGAGAACACTGGGCAGTAAACATTAATGGGAGTTTAGCGCAAAAGTAATCCGTAAGAACGAGGTCGAGCGATCCTCACATTCGGGGATCCTTGAGAACGTAACCTGCAATCTTCCGCACTGACTGCACTTGTCGTTACATTGATATCGATGCACCGAGTTGGAATCCACTCGATGATAAAAACGAAGGCACGAAGAAAGGATGAAAAGAAATCTGGTTTGCTTGAGAGGGAGCCGATGAGGAAGCTAGTCATAAAAGATGGAGTGCTGGTGGGGCTCGATGGCGACGAGAGGATCCTGACATTGGGGGGTGGCCGAGCAAAGGCCACCGAGGGGTACAAGGAACCTCGGTGTCACGAGGTCACGACGTTCGGTAAGTGGGTCAGGCGAGCTGTGTTTAGGGGAAGGTTCCGCCAGCGGGGTCCATCGGCCTCTACTCCCATGCGATCAAAGGAATCCCGACGGTTTTCCACCGGCCGAGCCCAGCATCCCAAACTAGCGACATTAAAATTGAGTGGGCGTCGATGGATCATCTTGATCTCGGGCGGTCCAAGTGCCAAGCGAAAGGGGGTAGGATCGGCGTCGGGAGGTGAGTAAGGCATAGGAGCGCCGCCAAAAGAGAGTAAGGGTAGGTCCAAGAGGGCAGTAAACCACCTAGGGTCCGTGGTGCAAGCGAAAGATAAGAAAGCGAGCGATGTGCGTACCTCTCTTGCCATTACGTCATATCCCTGCAGGTAAGGGACCGTCCCAGCAAGCACTTATTCAGAAGGAACGACTAAAGGTGCACGTCGCATTATCGCGGCGACGGGATGCTCTCTCGTGCAGTGCTGTCCGCCCACCCTTGCGCCTACACTCTCTCCTCCACCCTCTCCTCCACCCTCTCGCTCCTATCTCCCTCTATCACTCGTCTCTCCGGAGTCGGTCCTTCCCCGAGCGCCTCTCTCCTCCGCTCCCTCAAGGCTCCTCTCTCCCTTGCACCCTCGCTCTTCCACCCTCTCCGTTGTCCCGCTGCTGGCGTGTCCGGCCGCAGCCTCGCTCTCGCTCTCACCCTCCGATCTGTCCGGCTGCTGCGCTCGATCCCTGGACCACCGATCTTCCAAAGCCCGAACGTTCCGCGTCCGTATCCAGGCCCGGAGGAAAGGGACGTCGTCGCCAAGGTGGAGGCTACTGCTGGCCCCTTCGTCTTCCCACTGAAGTACTTTGATTGAGGCACTCGCGTTAATCCGGCTCGGCTCGCTCGCTCTTCGCTGCTGCTGCTGCTGCTGCTGCTGCTGCTGCCGCCGCCGCTGCTGGAGGGTGGCTGGTGGGGGTGGGTGGCTGCTCGGGGGTGGCAGAGATTCCCGTTAGCCGCTGTGGAGGCGGCCCGGCCTTAGGCCGGCAGCGGGGAGCGGCGGGAGCGCGAACCTCCAAGGGCTCATCTTACTCTTCCTTCCTTCCTTCCAGCAGGATGCGAGAACGGTCGCTTGTGGATCCCGAGACGGTTAGGTCTGGGTTAGGTCTGGCCGGCAGGCAGGTGTAAGCGAATTGTAACCGAGAGTGGCTTCCTCCCGGCGGCGGTTACTGCGGCGACTCCTGGTTTTAGATCGATTCTCACTCGGTACGTACGTGCGGGCAGCAGCAGCACCCTCGGCCTCACCCTCGCCCTCACCCACTGCTCCGGAGGCTGCCTGCCTGACTGACTGCCTGCCTGCTACCTCCACTCTCCGCCTGCCACCCTCTCCTGCTCCCTTTGCCGTCCCCCCTTTCGATCACGATCTCTCCAACGTCTCCGCGCCACCGCTCTTCCTCTCTATCTTTCTCGTTCTCTCGCTCACCCTCTGCGACGACTCCGCAGTTATACTCTCTCCCTTTTCTCTCTCTTTCTCTTTCGCTCTTCCCTAGGCCGCACCAACCTCGGCAACCTCGCCCCACGCGCACACAGCCTCCTCTAGTTTCTCTACGCACTCGCCGCCACCCTCGCACGCTTCCTTCCGCACACTTGGACCTCCGCCCTGCCCCGATGACGACGATCCTCCTGGCGATGACGCTGCTGATCACGACGCCCCTTGCCAGCTCCACTTGCCGCTCGGACCGAGCGCGATTGCGTCCACCCTCGGAGTCTCACATCCGCTGGACCCCGATCCACCCGGCGGCGCCTGCCCGAGAGAGAGAGAGAGTCGGCCGCCCCTGGCGAAGTCGATGATGCTGCTCTCCTGAGATCGGCTCTGCACTGCGATTATCTTACTACCCGCTTGTCCGTTGGTTAGGAGTGATTTTTCCTAGTGGTTATCGACTGATAGTAGAATTGGTGTCCTCTTTGGATTAGCTGGTGTTGATAGAGTTGTCCTGGCATGATTTTTCAATGGTCTTCAGTAAGAGCTGAACTCGAAATTTGTCGAGTATATATGTTAAAATTTCGGTAAAAAATTCAATACAATATGCTGATTGCTGAAACACAAATAAATAAAGTATTCGAATTAAATAAAGACAATATTAAAAATAGTACAAAATTCTTATATTTCAGAATGGAATAAAATATATCGAAAACTGAGGAAGGTATTCAATTAGATTAGAATTATTTCGAATTATTTGTTGGCCGCCAGGTGCAATAAGCACGTGTCCTTTCGTTTCCTGCGTTACCTTGGAGTTGTTTCCATGGTGTATAACACCGAGACTAGTCAGCGCGTGCAACACTACTGAACCTGTCAAGGAGTATCCTTGGCAAGGATACAAAATTGAATAAGGATAATGATCAGCCTCGATCACTCAAAGGAAAGTGCTAAAGCACCCATGAAAAAGTGCAGAACAATTGGAAATTGTAATAAAGATACGAAAGAAGAAGGAAAAATACTTGGCACACTTCCAAACGAAACGCCAAAGACTTACGAAATGACTGTAAAAACAATAAATGCCAATGATGACGTCATAAATGATTATAACCAGAACGAAATCCATTCTGGAGGTTTCGAGGATCTGAATGCGATAATGAAAGAGTTTGAAAAGCAGATTATTATTAAAATACCAATAGTGGAAAGTGAAAACAAGACTCTTTCCAAAGAAGACTCCTTGGACCAAGTAAAAATAACAATAAATCATATAAAATTGAATAATATTTGTAATTGGGCGGTGTTGGTTTAATTTATAGATCATACCAGAAAAGGACACGTCAAGGATAACGTGCGGAAGCATTGGAATAAATTGCGAGGATATAATGTCTTTTCTGGGACAACTGGAAGAAGGTACTTTGAAATTCAAAGTAATCCTTTATCAGTTTTTTTGTGATAAAAGCCTTGCCTTGATAACACGTCGAATTAATTATAAAGTCATTATAAAATACACGTAATTTGCTGTAAATATAAAATGTCGTAAAACTGCATTCACAGGAATCAGTTATAAATTTCGAAATATTAATCTTAAATGTATAATCTTTAATTTGTTTAAAAGACTCTATTTGATTATAAATATATGATTATGAAAAAACGAATGAGGTAATTCGAAGGATTTAAATTGTTAATCAGTCTTATAAAATAAAAAAACTGATTGAAATAATTGAAACGAAATAAAACTATTTTACTTATCAATATTTTAACAAATTTTCACTGCAAGAAAGTAAAGATTAAATGTTTCACAATAAGGTTCGATGGACGAACTATCAAGGATCATGCCAGAAAGCGATCGACTCTCAGCTCAACCGACCACATACACCACAAACCCGAACAAAATCGAGTTTACCAAAGGCTACGCTTTCAAAGAAGACCTAGCAGTAGCGAATCTCCAACTAGAAGAAAAGAACGCGACAATTTGCCTTCTAAAGGATGAATTACGCAGCGAGCGGAAGTCCGCCTGCGAGAAGCTAGAATCGCAGCGCAAAAACCACACTTCGAAGCTGCACGCACAAGAGGAGAAGTACAAGGCGGTCGTGAAGAGGCATCAGCAGTTCATCGAGCAATTGTTGGGTGAGAAAGAGGAGCTCACCGAGAAGTGCAATGCACTTGCGGGTCGTCTGAAGGAAGTCGAGGCAAAGTTCCAGCGGGATTTGAAGACTGCTGTTGATAGACATGCGGTGGAATTGCAAAGGGCGAAGGAACATTGCGCTGCCGCCGAGAGAATTAGAAGAGAACGATGGGTTGAAAATAGAACGACTAAAATAAAGGTACGAGTGAAACTGAATTATTTATATTAATATAAAAATTAATTAATTTTACTAATATAAAAATTACATTTTTTACTAATATAAAAGAGAAATGTTTGTACGATTTTAATACGAGTTTAACGACTAATAACAAAATTTAACAGGAAATGACAGTAAAAGGATTAGAACCGGAGCTCAGGAACATGATCGAGCAACACGAAGGTGAAATACAAAAGTTACGGAATGCTCACATGCAAGAACTCCAGGACTCCGAACTTCGTTTGGTTCGACAGTCGAATCAACAGCTGGAACAATTGCGACTGGAACTCAACGCTAGTCACGAAAAAATGCTCGCTGATGAGAAGAGCATCCTCTGGACAAGATTCAAAGAAAACCTTCAAGAACAGGAAACACAATATCAAGAAGAGCGCAGGAAATTGTTAGACGAAGTGAAAAGGGAAAGGTTGTATTTTCTGGAAGAACAATCGAAACAGGAAAGCGAACGTGAGAAAATGTTGTTGGAAGCAAAAACAATTTTTCAGGTAAGATTATATTTAAGACGAAAATTATTTTGTCCTGCAATAATTATTTTAAACATTGTCTTTCAGCAAGAAATCGAGATGCTGAAGAAACAACAAACGACTGACATGAAGAATTTCAAGGATCGTTTGCGGACGGAATTGGAAATGTGGGAAGCGAATTATAAACGGCAACAGTTAGCCAAATTTCAAAAAGCCGAGTGCCAAATTCGAGAAGAGTGTCAGAAAGAACGCGACAGACAAATAGAATTGGCGATCGTGCGCCTTGAAGAAGAATCTCAAAAGACTGAATGCTCGCTCCGACAGAGTTTCGAGAATAAAATAAAGTACCAGTGATCCATTCAATTATTCCCAATAAAAATCTTCCAATCGCTATAACAAATATTTTTAACAGATCATTCACGGAAAAGTACGACATGGACATGCAAACAATGATCGAGAATGAAAAGCTTCAGAAAGAGAAGTCGAAGTTATTAAAAGAAAAATTCAATCACGCGGAGACTGATTTGGAAGACGCGAGGAAGAAATTCGAGAATTACTCGTCGGACTTGATTTTCGCTCAGAGTGTAAGAACATTATAAACCCTAATTAATACAACGCATTATTTCTCACAAAATAATTCTTTAGTTAATAAAAAGCCTGACGGAAGAGAAAGACAGTGCAAAAAGAATCGCGCGACAGGAACTCGAAGGAGAAAAGCGGGAACTAGAGGAGAAGATCGGTTCGCTCTATCGAGAGATCAATCAAAGGAACATCGACCGTGAAACATCAATGGCTCAATTACATAGCAGGTAAAACGTAATAATCAAAAAGTACTCGTATCTAATTAATTTTCCATAATAATTCCTTTATTTCTCGCTCCAGGATAAAGTTAGTTATGACGCAGAAAGTCCTGATCATTCGGAATCTCACGAAGGAGCTGAGCCTGGCCAGGACCAGGTGCGAGCACTTGGAGAAACTGCTGGACCAACAACGGCGAGAGTTCATCTTGCGGAGCTTGGAATAATCTCGATTAACGATCGATATTATATTCGTATCACCGCACTCCTTGGTATGCGTACATTGAACTCGAAATGTACCAATGCGTAACACACGACCGCACTAATCGTCCAGGTAGTTTTCTATCCTCGCGGGTGCTTGGTAAAAAATATCATTCTGCACATTTCGAGATAAGAGGTCGATGCTGTCGTGAAGAGGGGGTGTGTGGCATTTATTAAAATCTCTTCGAATATAAAATAAATTGCTTCTGCCTCACGCATGCGATCCCATCACACTTTCTTCACGATCTGTACAACGTCCTCGTCACACAGCACGTGATCCTTCCCCACTTTTTGCGGCTGATGCTTCACCGAAGAACCCCAAACCAGTGCGCTAAAAAAACAATCGCGGTATTAGGAGTTTGAAAAGAGTAAAAGATAGAATTGGAAAATGGATGAAGAAAGACTTACTATTTGAATTCTTTTGCGATCGATCTGTGCAATTTGTTACAGAAATCCTCGACGGTTCTCCTCTCGGTATTTAAGACTACTGGCGAATTATAATCAGGCAGTTGTCCTTTGGGTTTGGTGTAGCTAGAATTCGAGATGAGAGATCTAAGTACTCGAAGCTCGTGATAAATGGAATATCAACTAACAGTGAGATAATTGTTACGATAATAGAAAGAAATCATAAAGTCGTCTCCGGGACAAACGTAAAATGACGTAAGAATACGTCAAACAACTGCGTATTAAGATAACGCGGGGTCAACGACAGACTTACATTCTTACTAATTGTAAGTAATCCCACATCTTTTCTAAGAGATCATCGAAGTTCCATTTGTGATGAGCGGAGATCGGCACGCAGTGTGGTATTTTGTAAATGACGTCGAGCTCCTCGATACTGATTTGATCTGGAAATCGATGCCGGTCAGTTTCCAAGGAATCTCTTGCTAGACAATGCGTGCCTGGTACTCGCCTATTTTATTGAGCAAATAAATACAGGGCACATAGACCCGATTCCCTTCGATCACATCGATCAAGTCATCGGACGTCGCATCGTATCTCAGGGTGATGTCGGCGTTGTGGATTCGGTACTCCGAGAGGATCGTTTTTACTGTGTCCAGGTCGAGTTCGGTTTGTGTGCACTGTCAAACATAATATGAATTCCTTCTTTTAAGTCTAAATCACTTTAGACTAAACCGTATCAAAATCGGTTCACTATTTCTCGAGTTATAAGCAATAAATTAATTCTGTATGCGTCCAAAACAATCTCAAAAACTATTCGATTGAAAAAAAGATAGATGTGACCTATTATTTTTTAAATTAAACTTTATTAACTCATCAACACGCTTACCGTAGTCTGGAAATTCACTCCGCCTTTGTCCTTTTTTCTAAACGTGATATTCGGCGGCTGTTTGTTTAGCCTCAGACCAAATCCTTCCAACTCGTGCTCGATGAGTCTTTTGTGGCCAAGTGGTTTTAGGACGTCCAGGACAATGAAGATTAAACTACACGTCCTGGCAACCGCGATTACTTGTCTACCACGACCTTTGCCGTCTTTGGCACCCTCGATGATACCAGGGAGATCCAGTAACTAGAAATATAATTCTTTTTTAGCAGGAGTTCTCTCGATCGACGATAGTCATTAATCATTTCAGTCCGGGAATTTTCTTGAGTTCGCGAAATTAATTTTTTTATTTAAATAAATGTTATAAACAATCTAATTTTTTTAATGTAATTTATTTAATTCGCCTAAAGCCCAGGACTGAAAATATTAAATGTTTAAATGAAAAAAACACAAACCTGAATCTTAGCACCCTTATATTTTATACAGCCCGGCACAGTGGTGAGCGTGGTGAACTCGTAAGCGGCAACTTCGGAGTATACACCAGCGAGCGTGCTGAGCAAAGTGGATTTACCGACGGACGGAAAACCTGAGAGAAAGATCGAATGAATCTCGATTGTTAGAAGTTGATATCGAACATTGTCGTATTAATATTACACGATTTTCTATTGGCTTCGATTCGCATACCTACGAAACCTATACGAGCGTCGCCAGTCTTCGCTACTTCGAAGCCTTGCTCGCCCCCACCCCCGCCGCCCTTCGGAGTGATCAGTTCTCGCCTGAGTTTGGCGAGCTTCGCTTTCAGGAGACCCAAATGCCCGGAAGTCGCTTTATTCTTTTGCGTTCGGGCCATCTACGGCGACAATACATCCGTGTAGAAAATATATATATGTTGATAGTAAAGGAATATGATAGAGATAATAAAGATATAAAAGTATATAATAAAGAAAGAATCTCATTGGTGGGTTCCGGTTGCACCGGGCGATAGGTTACCTCGGCCTCGATCGAGGCGATCTTCTCCAGGATCGTACTCATTTTGGCAGGGCGGACGCACCGGAATTTCTCGACTCAGAACAACCCGCTCCCGGTACACGACACTTTACATTATCCGTCACTCAGAAAGCACTCGATCACAACCGCACTTTACACGTGCACTCGTCCACACATATGTTAGACGCAATCCTCTGAAGTTGCCTTCATGAAAGGAAGTTGTTCGGAGCGCACTCTGGTGATGATTGCCAGGATTGTTTCGTTGTAGTAAAATAGGATAAATGTGATGAGATGGCGTCATTAAACAAATACTGAGTCTGTATTATCTGAAGGGAACTGTTTTAATGTTTTATATATCATTTTGTAAGAAATAAATTAAATTAAACCGAGTAATGACTAGTTTTTCTATACAAAGTACGAAAGTTAGTTTTATAATTATAACAAAATACTTCAATGATGATGACTTAATAAAAAGTGTCCATTTTACTATAATAATAAATACTCATGTTTGTGATCGAAATTTGTGCTATTAGAAATACTTTTGTATTCTATATTTAATTTCGGAAACTTTATATATACAAAATATTACAATATATTTCTATTTCACTGGTATCTATGACGATTGGCTTTGAACAAGTTTCCCGCCAAAAACGATACAAAGGGTCAGAAGGAAAACACAGAGGGTTAGTTGGTTAGTATCAGTCACTATCATATATTTGCGACAAATGTACAACACATTACAATAAATAAACATACAAATTCTCATTTTACGTTGAATTGTTAATTGGCCTGCAATTAGAATCTTCTCGTTGAGTTGATAAATTATGAGCAATAAATGAAATTTGACTGAAATCCCAAAACAATTTCCGAGTTCAGCGTAATTTTGCAAGCGTCCCTTTATTAAACAACGGGCAAATCCAAAAAATTTATGATGGAACAGGAAAAGTAAAATGGGCGGCTGGTTCCGATAAAAATGTTACGTGGTCGACTTGGACTTGCAGTACTTTGGGCTGCTTTGGATCACTGCGAAAATTCAGCGATATCTCGAGCGAATTAATTCATATTCGCTAATTAGTCGCAGGAATTCTATAGTTTTCCTTGGTGAATCGGTGAGTGGCTGAAAATGTGAATCTTTGTCCTCTCAAAAGATTGTCAAGCGAAACATATGTGTTTTCGTGCTCCTGTCAATTTTCATAACCTAACAAACACCGTCAACACAAACCAAACAGATTTTTGTTCCTTTGTTAATAATATTACGATATTCGTAATTTTCTTTAACTCTGCAATTATAAATTTAAACTTCGCAATAATTCTTCATATATTAAAATAGCACACTTTCCATATGGAAAAACGGATTTCTCTATTTTCGTCAGTAATATTAAGATTTTTCGAAATTTTCACTAATTCCGCGATCTTCAATCGAAACTTTACAATAACACTTCGTATTTTAGAAAAACACACTTTCCATATGGAAACTCTGTGTTACACTTATCAATTTCGAAATACTTTAAAAAACACAAAATCGACTTAGAAACAAATCACAGTCTCCATAATTTCCTGACACAATCAAGATTAGATTGAATCAAGATAATTTGTCATCAGAGCAACATGGAATCAGGTACCGATAAGAATCCCGAACAAGGCGAACACCAAACCAGTAATACTATTCCTACTTCGATGGGAGTTCCAAACGTGCAACAAAGCAACGATCATTCAAAACCGAATCAACAGAATGGATCTGGCGGTACTCCTAAATATCCAAAAATGGAGTCGAACGATTCGAATTGTCATACTTCGCCAGAGTTCGTTGGCTTCCAGCCAGAATTACGACCGATTCCTGGAGAAGAAAGTAAGACACAGTTAACTAGTTGTCTAATACATTTCAGTGATATATAAAGTTGCAAAATGTTTATTTGAATGTGAAACGTAATCACAGAAAGAATTGATTGGATTTGACCAAATTTGCTGTGGAAAAGTTTAAAGAAAAGTATTTGCGTAGCTTTGCATAGCACTATTTTTTATAATTTTGCAAAACTCCTAAATAATAAAGGAATAATCTATTATCCTTTAAATCAGGAGAATTCAGATGAAAAAGCTGGTTAACAATAACCTAATCTAAAAACTAATAACTTATAGCTACCTTTGTTGCAAATTGTTTAGAAGTTCTGCTACATTTGAAACACCCTCTACAAATAATAAATATCACAATATTTTACAGACGCAAAAATCGCATCGAAATCAATTCAATACTTTTCGAATTATCGCGAACATACAAACAAACTTCGTACTTTATATTAATACAAATATTTTTCACAATTATGATCGACGTACGAAAGCTACCATTTTAAACTTCGTGTTGAAAGGACGGAAAGAGATCTAAAAACACGACGTATTAGTATCCAAACTGTATCTTGTAGCGCGTAGCACTTGGAAGCAGCTGGTGACACTGTAAGGTTTCCGACATAGACACATATAGAACGAGTGACAATCTGCCTAATATAATAATGAAATCAATGCAAGCTCCACTTGGCTCACATCAGTCCGGAGAATCCTGGAACAAGCGTATCATAGTTTCTTGTGAAATAGTGTTGCTAGTTTAATTCTTTGCTTTCACAATGCCGGTGCAATACAGGAGCAAGAAAAAAGTCGCTAGATTCACAGGTAGTACTTTGAATTGTAATTGGGTCAAAGTAAAGAAATTATTAAATAAAGAAAGAAGGTAAAAGTAGTGATTTTTCTAAATTTGATAATTAATTAATAACCAAGAAATCTTGAAAGAATTCGAAAAGATTCGCGTAGCATTGAAATCACTAGATAATTGAGTTCAAAGAAAAACTTAAATATAACAAGTAACATTTAGCTCTAGAATGATTAGTTTAAATTAAACAAATCAACAGGTGAATTAACCAGCCTGGCGGAGTACGACAGTTCGATAGACCACAGATTACCAGAAACAGTGAAATTGATCACTACGACGGAAGGTGTAAAGATATACTTGATAGGCACCGCTCATTACAGCGAGGAGAGTCAGAACGATGTTAAAATGGTAAATCTTGAAATATTCTCTCAAATACCATTCTAATTTCATCTTATTATAAATCGAACAAATCTCGTATTAAAGATTATGGAGGCTGTAAAACCTCAAGCGGTCCTTGTCGAGCTCTGTAAATTTAGAGCAGACATATTAAAGTTCGATGATAACAGCGTACTTCTTGCGCAAAATATCAGTTTCAGTAAGTGTTAATTCAATTTCCGTGGTATTATAAAAAACTTCCATCGAACAAGTATTATTACTATCAATTCCAGGCTATATAATCGACACGATCAAGAAGAGCGGCGCTTACATCGGTCTGTTTCATTTATTACTCATACATATCACCGCTAAACTCTCCGATCAATTAGACATGTTGCCAGGTGGCGAATTTCGTAGAGCTTTCAAGGAGGTAAATCTTGCGCATTATATAATAAAAGTTTATCCGACCACTGAATCGGCTTAAAAAAACTACAATGAACGTATCACTCCAGGCACAAAAAATCCCGAACTGCCCGGTGTATTTGGCAGACAGGCCGCTTAACATAACAATTCAACGTACAGTGAGTCATATGAGTTTGTACGAGATGTTACGTTTCTTCGTGATGCTGATGACAATGAGTACAGAAGTTAGCAAAGAGGATGTCGAACTTCATAAACATCAAAGTCAAGTGAATGAATTCGAAGCGAAATTAAAAGCTCATTTCCCGGCATTGAACGAAGTATTCGTAAGAGAGCGTGACATGTATTTATCGTACATGTTCCAAGCTTGCATCGCACACCGCAGAGCAACTTTCGGCGAGACGCCAAGAAGAGTCGTGGGTGTTGTCGGTTTGGGTCATAGTTCCGGTATCATTAAGAACTGGGGGAAAGTCTCGATAGAAGATGCGCAGCGATTGTTAAGGTATTGATGAATTAATCTATATTTTTATCTAGCGATTCTATAAAACACTTCTTTTCAGTATACCACCGGAGAAGCAGTCAACAAAGATCCTACGCTTCACATTCAAAGCAACCTTAATAGGCGCATTCGCTTACATGGGTTACAGATACATTCCATTTCCATCCTCTTTCGTACTTAAGTCTCTGAAATCCTCGGTCGAGGGTCTGAAACACTTCGGACTCTTTGTTAGTGGCCGTTTATTATAATACAACAATCACCAAGCAAACTAAAACATGGAATCTCGATCATGCACGGATGAGTACGAGCACCCGGTCCAAGGCGTAATGTACACAATACTGAACGTACCTGGGCCTGGCGTGGACATGGATGAATTCCTGTCACAATACTCGGAGGGCTGTCCATGTACCGATCGCTGTACCAATTGTTCCTGTGTGCGGGGCAGCCCGAACTATATCGACGATAGAATCATGGAAGAGAAGTTATCGGTGCCAATAGTCGAGTGTAATGAGAACTGCGGGTGTCCCGGAAGTTGCGGTAACCGACTTGTGCAACGCGGGCCTTTAGATAGTCTTTTGATCAAGGAATTCGGAAGGAAAGGTTTGGGCCTTACGACTACAAAGCTTATAAATCAGGGTCAGTTCATCTGCGAGTATGCCGGAGAGTTGATAAGCGTGGACGAAGCTCGATTACGCGTCGAGAAGAATAGACTCGAGGATAGTATGAACTATGTTCTAGTTGTATCCGAACATATTGGCGATCGAACGATAATGACGTGTGTTGATCCGAAATATTTCGGGAATATCGGACGCTATTGTAATCACAGTTGCGATCCTAGCGCTATTATGGTTCCCGTACGTGTCGAAGGGCCCGTGCCTCGATTATGTTTATTTGCTAGGTGTAACATCGAGCCTAGCGAGGAAGTGACCTTCAATTATGCCGGCGCGGTCGATTATTCCGTCCACAATCATAGCAGTAAGCCTTGTCTTTGTGGCTGTGCTAATTGTGCCGGCTATCTGCCGCATCATCCTATCTGAAAGTCAACACTTCCTCATAGAATCCGAACTCCTTCGCTCCAAATAATTACGCGAGTATTATATATTTTCATGTGTTTTTTTTTTTCTCAACATCTGTGGTATGAAATAGAATTTACAGAAGAATAGTAATTAAATGGCATTCCTAGGGCAATTTGGAGCGTTGGAGATCGTCTTATTTTTCTGAATAGATAAAGAAATACATATATCGATGTCCCTAGTAAAAACTATTTTCTGAAGACGCGATAAATTGTGAATAAAGTTTCCTCGATTCTCAGGTGCTTCCTCGACACAATTCATTGATGTCAAGAATTCGATATCACAGACATGGAATTTCTTTGAGGTTCCTGTTTTTAATCGTGTAATATCATAATTTAAGCGTAAGATGGTAACAAAGGCTGGTCTACGATTTGTTATTAAAACTAAAGGATATTATCTCTGTAGATACATATATGTAATATATGAAGTTGCTCCAAAGGAGATCGAAATGAATTTTCGACGAGAGATTTGTAATGCTAGGCAAGATATATTTCTTTTTTTTTCGCCGAGATTGCTTTGCTTTGCTATATCATTCAAAGTTTGGTACAGTGACAATAAACAAGCTTACATAATATTTTCAGTTCTTTTTAATTTAACATTTCTTTGCTTGTTAAGCTTAATAATATTAATTCTACAATTGATTTAACTATGTGTACACTGTTAGGAAATAATTCGCTTTGTCTTCGGAAATCACGTTGTCTTTATTTTGCTACAGCTTAGAAATCAAGCTTCAACAAGTTCGATCGTTCAACAGTATCGTAAAATGTGCATCGATATAACTCGGAGAAGAATCCTCGTCTCCTCTCCGTCACGTTACTTTTTAATCAGGATAACATCCTTCAATTGCCAATCAACAATTCGAAAAATAGATGTATGTATGTGTAACAGACGAGAACACATGTTTATTGAACGTGTACGCGAAGTTGTTGCCGAGATATATCTTTTGCCGGTGTTTCAAGGGGATGGAAAAAGTGTTCAATAAAGTCCTTATTTTAAATGACACGAAGCTTTCTCAATGAATCTATGAATTTATGTTGATGGACTCGATGATTCTTGGATAAATACTTCACTTTGAAACCGTAGAACCTTTCGCTCTAGTTTGTATTCGGTTAAACGTTCCTTCGCTCGACAGAACAAAAATGACTCCGTCGATCGTTCTTTCAAATGATGTGACGAGCAAAATGTATGAACGAAGCTACATTAGATCGTATTTATTGACTAATAGGGTTCAATGAGCTTGAATGTTGCTTGTATTACTCGTCGATTCGCTAGTTGATTGACTACTGTATCGCCATCGCCACCAAGTCACCTTCATTCGATCCCAAATATTACCAAATGAATCCATAGCTGGCCGTACATCCAATAAAGCGAAGGTATATTTCTCATCGAGTGTTCCACCGTCGTAATAATCGATCACGTACCTTACATTCTTCCCACATCGATCGACTATCCAATCGTGACGATCGAATGGTAACTCGTATCTGAAGAATGATGAAAATTTACTTTTTATTTCTCTTTTAGAAATATATTATTGAATTATCGACACTCACCCTAACCAATGTCGAAATCTAGCTCGCGGCGAGAAATCTTTGGCTTTGCCGCCGAAACTTCTTAATCTAGGATTGCCACATTCCTTCGCGTGAAGAGCTTCCCATTTCAGGACTTCTCTCCAAGCTTGTTCATTATTAGCGTTATGTATTTTAATAATATCATCCATGTCTTTCGGTGATATATCTTCGTCTTTCCATCTCCATCCTTTTCTCAACATAGCGTTCCAGAACATTTGTTGAGACGGGTAAACCCAGAATTCGCCTTCGGCAGTAGCTTTCGGGATGGACGAGGTTTGTCTTTCAGTTGGCAAAGGAAACGGTTGATCTTTCGCTGGTTGTTGATTAGCCGGTGGCATCTGAGATTTGATTATACGATTATGTAATTTTTTTGGTTTGTGTTTGGTGTTTTACTAAATTTTGTTTTTATAAGAATCGAATACCATGTTCAAAGGATTGACATCAGTATTTTCACCATGGTTCACCGGACATTCGTTTTCTTGTTTTATTGGTTTCTTCTCAGAGTCTGCTTTGTGCATCGGACACTCCGGAGGCGGTTCGCCTGCGGTTTTTAATGTTCGATGATTTTCAGGCATTATTGGTTTCGCCTTGTCCGTGAAGTCCGCCTGGGCTTTGACTGATGTAATCATGCTGATGCCTGGCGCCGAAGCGGTCGTCAATGTGTTTCCCATTTTCTAAATAGTAATTTCTACGATAAATTTAAATATGACAATATTATAAAAGTATTCTACAAATTTCGTTCGTTAATTAATATTTTCTTTCGAGAATTATTTAAGATTCGTTCGAAATGAAACGAGCAGTAGAAAGTTAACCTGAATATTATGCAATCCGGAATAAACTAGTTAAAGGAAATAATTGTGACTTTTAATGATTGGGAATGATAGTTAATGAAAATCTTTTCGATTGTTATGAATTTTGTGTGAAATCATTGTTTAGTTCGTGAGATATTAATGTTTGAACTTACGTCTCGGTGATCTCTTGTGACTCGATCGAGGTTAATGAATTCTGACAGTGATCATTAAGGTTATTGTGTTTTGTACTCGATGTTATTAGTTCAGCGTCATCGGCATTCCCGAAGAATTGAAACACCTGAATCCCGAATTCCTCGCGAACGGCGAATTGCGGGCGGCTGCTCGAGGATCGAGCGTGCTGCTAGCACTCGTGCACTGATGACGCTGATGAATCTTGCATGATTGGGATGAAGGGAGTTGCGCGTGATCCACTTCTCCCACGCTCTTGCTTCGCCCGGTAAATTTTGTCATTTTTAAACCAACTGTTTTTCTTTAATGTTTCGTTAAAAGATAAATGTAAGTTCGATTTACTTCAGAAAAGTTGATCTCTTTAAGAAATTCTTCTCTGAAGTGGAAAGTCTGATTTTGTATACTGTTTTGTGATTTATGTCAAGTGTGTTCCTTTAATATTTCATTGTATGTAGTAGTATAAATATAAAGTCTATATAATAATTTGTCATTTGTTTCAACTGTTTTTCTTTAAAGTTTAATTATATATTAAAAATTGATGAATCCTTAACCTAATTTATTATTTACTTGAACAATTTCCGTTTATTATTATCCCATTAAAAGACAAATAAAACTGACTTCAATTCAAAAAAGTTTATCTCCTCTTACCGAATCTTGTTTATTTATGTTTGCTGTTTGTACGGCGATCCACAGTGGATTCTGACCTGGTTCGATCGTGCCGATTCTCGCGGGCCAAGGCTTCGTGCTTGGATCTTGGCCAAAATTGCTCCGACAATACACCATTCAACGAAAATGAATATTTAATGGGAAAACTTTAACAAAGTTCAACTCACGAAATAATATAATAAATTAAGACAGTCATTGATTTTTTGTGCGTTTTTATTTAAAAGACTTGTATCATATATACAATTGTTCCTCCGCGCAATGAAGAGGCGCGGCTAGCAAAAGTACCTTATTTCTTGCGCCCGCTACTTAAATATATACAAAAATTCATATTTATATAATATATATATATATATATATATATATATATTACGCATACAAAAGAGTAGTCGAGGAAGAAAACTGGGTTCGGCGGGGGAGGATTAAAAGGAGGTCGCGCGCTCTATCGATGCGAGGGTCAACGAAATTTAACAAGATTTCGAACTTATAAAAAAGTAGACGCGTTAATGGTTTATAACTAGAGCGTAATTGGGAGATGTTCGATAGAGGCGACGCTCGTTCGGGGGTAATTAGCCTACAATACTGAAGAGAGAGAAATTAATAAAAAGAAATCATAAGGATAAGCTTGAAGAGGGTTGCTTCAAGGATCGGCTTCGTTATTTCGAAGTTTGGGAGTTTAAGATTCTCTTGAGTGTCCATTTGAGAGTAACACTCTCTTTAAATTAACACTTTCGGTACCCAAAGATAACCGCTAATATAGCAAAAATGTATATTTTGATATTTAATACTCGTTCTCCATTAAATTTCGTTATAGTCTCAATAAATACTCTCAACAATAACTATCAAACCGTTCACTCTCAAATGGACACCGTTTTAAAATGACAAAATTGATGTTCGATACTTCACGACAATCGTCATCGATCGATAATCGATTTTGAAAGGGTACTACACTGGCCTCTTGGGGGGGGGGGGGGGATAAAATCTCTCTTAGGACAGTTGAACTTAATTCCTCGAGATCTTGGTTGATTCCTTATTATTGGCGACGTGTTCCAATTCGAGGCCATCGTACTCGAGGCCGCCGGCGTTGTCATAGTACGCGTAATCATAATCATTTTTCTTGCCCGCTTTCGGTCTGGCTGTGGTACTGCTGGGGAAGCGTGTGGTTGACGTGAAAGGCTTTGCTGAGCCGCTCACATAAGTGGAACCGCGCGGCGTCGTCACCGATTGCTGAGAAGCTCGTTGCGAATTCGTGTTATAACTGTTGGGGTTATAAGTTGTTGCACTGGAGGGTCGCCTGGATTGTTAAAATTAATCATTAATTATATTGAAAGCGTCTTTAGTAATTATAAAGGTTTATTAAATATGTAAAAATTATTAGTAAAACTCAAAATGTTCCGAAAGTGACTCAACATTTTTAACGATTGCAATTTTTAATATTCCGTCATATCTTCTATTTCAACATATTATAAACTAATTATTATCATCTCTTTAATTCAAATAATCATACCTTGGCACTGGAGTGGTGGATCGCGGCGACTCAGCGAGATGATTAATGCTCGCAGGACTAAATCCAATCCCAACTGGGGAAGACCTGCTCAACTCGTAGGTTCCAGTGCTGCTTTCCGAGTAGTACTTTCCATTGCTGGCTGCCTCGTAATTGCTGTACTGCGTCGCCTTTTTAGGCGCTTTGGTGCTATCATAATACTGCGTCGAACTTTTTGCAGTTTGTCCAGTCTTCTCGAAATACTGCTGTCCATTCTCGTTCCTTGGATTCTGTACACTCTCTGTGACGAACTTCTTCGTTGCCGGGCTATAAGTTGTTGGCGCGAAACTACTGCTCGCGTAATTCTGGTAATACTTCGTCGTAGTCGGCGAGCTGTCTTGTCTAGCGGTGCTTCTGTATTGGTTCCCATTGTTGTAGTTCTCATAGGAGGTCGACGGTGGCGTGCTCGATTGGTAGCCGCCGGTTCTTTGCACGTTATTGTAGCTCCTCTGTTGGTAATTCGTGTAGTCCTGCTGTTGGTAGTTAGTACTCGGTTGTGGTGTTGTTTGGGTGAATTGATTCCCGTTGTAATTCTGATAACTGTTCTTGTAAGTAGTCGGTCTTACTGTTGTACTCTGCCCGGTAACTCCTGAATTACCATTGTTGTAATTCGAATTCTGATAGTTGGAGTTTTGTCCGTAATTCGATCCTTGTTGATTATAATTCGAATTCTGGTTGTAATTCTGATTATAATTATAAGTGCTTCTGCCAGTAGTACTGCTTTGATAACTAAAGTTATCTTGGTAAGTTGTTGGAGCTCTATGCGTGGATGAAGGTGCGTTGTATCTTTGTCCACCGTTCCTATTATGGTTTTCTTGCGGTGCGGGTCTGGCAGTGCTGCTGGCAGCGTAAGTACTAGATCTCTGATTATTGAAGTTATTTCCACTGTAGAATCCTGTATACGAATTCTGATTGGCTGCTGCTGGGGCAGGGGCAACCGTGGTCGATGATCCATAATTAGTGGCACCATTGCCATTGTATTGTTGTTTCCTGCTGACTTTCCTCACGCCGGTTTTCTTCTTGGCTTCCTCCTCTTTGAACGGTCTTTCCGTCTCATATTCGTCCTCTTTATTATTCTTATTGTAGAAATTGCTACTACTGCTACCCTTCAATAGATCCTTCCCATTGTTCTTGGCGTTGTAGTTACTAGCGGAGTATTTGAGGTTATTAGCGGAGGATCGGACGGGGTCGCTGGTTTCACTGCGTTGTAGATGATCCTGCGGTTCTGCGTCGCTTCTTAATTGATCGTAGTGCACCGATTCCAAGCCGGAACCAATTCGATAGAGATCGAAATTATCGCTGGCGTAGTAAAGTGTCGCTGCCTCGCAATCCACATCGTACCAATCCGCGCAGGTTTGGCTCTCTTGGTCGAAGGCCGTGTCATTTGGACACAGGAATCTGTTAAACAATTATATATTCGAACAATCTATACCCAATAAATCAATCTAAATTGATCGTAGGTAGAAAAGGTGTTAGCCAAGGGTTGACGCGGAATGTTGGGCGGGTATGATGTGGGTGGAATGAGTAGGTGCGAATCCTGACTCACTTGTAGTCCTGGATGCTGCCTGCCACCGAGACGCAGACATGGAATACTTGGCAGTCGGTCTCAGGGTCGGCGTAGTAACTACCTACGATCTTATTGCGGCATGAAAACGCCGTTTGTGGCATGTATTGTTGAGAGTATCTGGGCGGTGGTCTGTGAAGACCCAGCACGCAACCCCACAACACTGCGACTGGAATATCCAAATTAATTTACTATTAACTCTCTTGGAGGTTTTGATTTTATTAATTCGTTGTAAAAAAATGAATAAAATAATACTTTATCAAAATAAAGTTATGATTATCAAAATAAAGTTTTGATAAAGTGGTTTTAGACTTTAAGGCTTTTTAATCATGCAGAAATATGTAATATTAATGAAACCTGTCGATTATAGACTTTTAATTAATCGAATGCTAATTAAGGTCGAGTGCACGAGAGAGATTCCGATAGTCCAAAGATCCCAGGCTCGAGACAAGTGTATTTATACGGTTTTCACGATATCCAGGAGCGATAGGCTCGCCGGATGCAGATGTTCCTTTCTATCCAGCCGTGGCTTTTCTCCGGCGGGCACAAAACCGTATACAAATCTATCCACGCACTCCTGATCACACGGCGGACACGTTACACTCGAGGGAACGCCGGGATCTCGACAACACCTCGATTTGTGAAAGAACTATTGCGCCAAAGGACTGCTAATTAAGTCCTACGACTTCTACGACTACAAAATCCTGAGAAAATCAGTATTAAAACAATCTTAATAGGAAAAACAATTATTTTCTCCAAAGAAAATCTTTCCACCCTTCTAAATAATAATTCCTCCAAATATTTGCAATTAATTTGACAAAATCACACAAAGCTTTCATGAATTCTTTACGTAGCGATTCCTTAGTTGTATCCTTTTGTTAATAATGAAATGTCTTGGAGGGTGACGTACCCCAAACGCAAACGAGTAATCTCGGTCTGAACTCCATGGTACTTCTGCGATCGATGTTCCCGTAGTCGCGTTAAACTCTCGACTGACTATCACCTTCGCTGAGGGGACTGTCGGGCCCAACTGCGTTACTCCGTGAGCCACTCTCCGGAGAAGAGGGTACACGCAGGGCCCAGTGGATGAGCCGAGCTTTCCTCTCTCGCGCGGCGGAGGTAGGGGGGGGGGGGGCCCTTCGATGAGAGAAGGCACACGCGTGCTTCGCCACTGAAAGAGAAAGAGGGGGACGAGCGACCCCGTCGTAACATCCAGCGTTACGTCACTTGGGACTCACATACGTTTCGTTGAGATTTTTCTTGGCGTACTTCATTCATTAATCAAATTTACGATGTAAAAAGTCCTCTTCCTTGTTTTGTTACTTATCAAGTAGATAATCTTGCGATTCTATTTTCATTTGTGGTAAAAGAACATAGTTTGTTCTAGTGGAATAAGAAAAGTAGAGCAGATCAATTTCTATTAATTAAGTAGAACATTTTAATTATATACTCTGCAATACGTTGATATTTAAGTGTTGTAGGTGCGAGCTTTCCAAGATTCATGATCCGCGTGTAAACGAGCATATCAACTCATTCTGATTCATTGATGTGAAGACAGTGAAAAACACGTTGAGATTTGCATTACGATACTGATACTTGCGATATCTATTCGTTCGAGGCTTCGTGTATGCTGCCATTAAGGAATAGGGGAATGGATCTCGGGCGAAATATGTAAATTAGTGGCGATAGAGAGGTTTTCAGAGCTGTGGTGAATTAGATAGTTTGCGAAAGCGAGCGTCCTTAATCGGCGGAGAGAAGGGAAGACCCCGTTACGCCAGATTCCGAGTTCTCGATCTCCTGTAACTGGCAGATGCTCCCCATACGTTCGTCATCGCACTAGCAGACGTTGTTACAGGCTCATGTAACGCGGGAAGAGTTACTTTTCCTTTCGGTTACGTTCAAGGAACGTCCTGAAACTCATTATTAACAGGTGTATTCAGGGAGATCCTTTAACTCTAATTAACTCTAATTAATTTTGCTTAGCTTCCGTTAATTCATTAATTTAATTTACTGTAATTCTTAGAGACATCTTTCTTATATTGTTTTTTTTGTCTATGCTCGCGTTAGGGTTAGGTGCGACCGTCACTTAATTTTCACTGTCATAAGCAGATGGATACTCCTTCGCTTCCCGTCTGTTGAATCTGGAAAGGTCTTGCTCTTTAGGAGACCTCGCTTACGCCGGGTTCACGGGAGACTTTTTCTCCGCTGGTAATTACCAATAAAATGAGTTCCTAGTCAAGTATGAAATCGCACCGCTAATTCCCATCACTTTCATTTGTGAGGTTATGACGTTCCAGGAAATGTCCGATTTGACAATGAAAACTGTGGTTGTCTGATCGCCACGAGACAAGTATTCTGTGCCCTTTGATTCTCAGCGCTTAGTATTCCATCACGAATACACTCGCGAAAAGGTGCAGAGTGCAGATTCTAGGAGTGCTGTCGTTTGGCATTCCAGTAATATGGAACTCGCAAGTCAGTGTTAAGACTCTTTTGCATTGGAATGCTGGAGTGCAAGTGGCGCCCCAGTTGTCATGTCGGATTGCAAGAGGAAGAGGCATCCGAGGATCAAGATGGTCACGTGAGATGTCAGTTTGCGTAGGTGGGGGAAGCTTAAAGTGAATAAGGAGTTAGTCTAAAATAGGAGTTTAGAAAGGGTTGCGGAAAGAATTCTAGAAAGGATTGTACAGTGGCGTGTTATTTTATATTTGTACTTGTTCAATAATTCTAAGTTTATTATTTCAAATGATCAAACTATTTTGGTATCTAGTTATTCTATAAATAGTAAATTTTAATATTTTTGTTTCTATCTTTTTAACTAAATTAAATTATTCGTAATCTAAAGTGCTACAGTTAGTTTATTTATTTAATTTAGTTAGTACTAATGATAGTATTTTATACACTAACTATAAAAGTAGTTCATAATTTTCACATTTTACTATCATATATTCTTTTGACCTATCCACTTTGCCCGGGTTTCCACCACATCTTCTGGCAGTGCGTTTCTACCACGAAGATCGAGGTCGTACCTCGACAATCGGGATTTCGCAAGTCGGTCTGGCCGGCATCCCGCGCCATCACATATCCACCAGATTCAACTCTGCCTCTATCCTTCTGTGAAAAGAAAGGAGGAACTTCCGGCACAACCGCGCGCCAATCTTAGATTCCAGAGTGGGTTATGCAAGTCCTCGCGCACGGTAGTCCTCATTATTCGAGCATACTTTCGTTAAATGCCAACGAAGTACTAATACTACTGCGAGATTTGGCATTTCCATTGTTTTAGGATTTCCAGTACAAGGAATGTTCTCATTTTTCTTATATTTTGCTATTTTTCATATAATATCCGCCTAATATTTCTGTTATTAATTGTTTATCGAATTCGTGTAATATGATAGATATCTTGATTTCTCCCAACGTCTCAAGATTTATAAAGGGTCAAATTTATGGAATTTTTATTTCTTCAAGATTGGATTTCCATTTTAGGACGTGTCCAGTCTTTGGGAGAACGAAAGTCCATCATTCATTAGTGGCTCGCGCAATCACCTGTGCGCGAGGCCGTCAGTAACGGTTAATTAACGACGAAGGCATTACATTTTTCAATGGGCGCTCGCTCGTCTCTATTACGTTGCGAGGAATCCTGGCCAAGTCCGAGAGGAATCTTCTCAGCCTTGGAGGGCGAAAGTTGTCTTTGACTCTAGCGCTCGAGGCTCTCTCGTAGATGGCACGATATTTGCACCCAGAGTCCTAGAGTCATCCTCGGCACTACGTGAGTGGGTGTAGAATACTCATGAGACAGACACCTATGCTTATTCTTGGAAATGCTATTTCAATCGTTTACAATCGTAGATATTTCATTCTCCTGCATTTTTCAAGAATTTAAAGAAATATATTTATGGTTATACCAGAAAGCAATCAGCTGGGTGAAACTTAGCGGATTGAAAATCGTATTTCTTTTTTCATTTTGAAACTAATTATTTTAGAGTGATCGCTGTTAGTTTATTTGAAAGTACTCAGTAAATACTATTTGCAGAAATTATTTCAGATTTTTAAACAAAAGGATTACAAAATCACAGAGGGTACTTTGACTTTCAGAATGGGAACTCGCGGTTCATCCTTGGCACAAGCCAGGTTGCATTACAATATCGAGATTCAGGTAATGGAGAAATTGAAATCGTAAGGTGCGTGAGAACAAAATGATGTCATCATCATCGGAGAACACAAGCGTGTAATGGGTGGCAATTTCAAGGTGTTGCCAGGTGCGAAATTGCATTGAGGATTGCACGCCGGCGGATGTGGCTTGTAGGCACCCCATTGGAATTCAATAATATTGTGGCGGTCATTATGTACTCCGTGTTGGCTTGCAATTATTCGATTATTCTCCTAGTCTTATCAAATGCGGAATCTCGAGCTGCCTTTCTCCGCGGCCGGAGAAGAGCTGAACCGTCCTCGGCCAACAACCCAGTGCGGATGTGTAATCTCAAACGATCTAACCCGTTCCTTCCAAGCTTATTAACCCGTGTAATCGGTAATATTTACAGTCGGCTCTCAACTGCAATTGCCCTTCTATCAGGAATCCTGATTGTCACGAGTTCAACTATTTGAAATTCCAACCGGTTTGCGTTTTGTTATTAAGCAGTTGAATTTATCCACTTTCAAGCTTATGTTTGTTTAAACCAATTATGACCTATGCTTGCCCAATTTGGGCTTTTAAACCATTTGGACGCCCCTGAAAAATAAAAGAATTTCAGATTGTACAGAACAAATGCCTTAGAATTGTTTCAAATTCTCCAACTTTTCTGGGGTTTTTAGGGATTTAATTCATAGTATTATTATATATTATCTCAACATATACTTAACTTTGTCAATAAAGCCTTTCTTAAAAAAAAAAATCATATCAGATCTGTCGTCAAACTGTTTATTCTTGACTGTACTAAATCTACTGCGTTCTACAACGCATCGATGTGTGGTTAGGTCAGTGATGTACAAAGAAATACGAGAAGAAACGACCCCGACCTCGACGAACCTGTCAAGACACTGCTACTGTAAGACAAATGATCAAAGAATCGCATCAGGGACGCGTACAACATTCACTCGCTTCATAGTTTTATTTACTGTCCGTTCTTTCTTTGTTGTAACGCACTAATGTACAGGTTATGTTACTCAATGAGAAGTTAACTTCTAAACAGTGAATGAATCAAATAATAACAGGAAAGTAAAAGCACTTTACGTCTTCAAACGTTAATAATAATATACAATTAGATCATTTCCATTATAATGAATGATCGAATCTAAGAGTAGGTTCTGTTCGTCAGTAACTTAACCTAAGAATACTTAAAAGTATCGTATTCTATACTAGCATTAATATCTTCAAATCTATTTAAATTTAAAAATATTCGCAGATTTAAACAAACACTCGGCGTCTTTATAAATTAGCTACGATTACAACATTGCTAAGTGTATCTTTCATTGGTTCGCATTGCCAATTGCGATTACGAGATGCAACTGCTCCAGTTGTCGGAGTCACTCTGAGTTCAGAGTAAATGGATGTTGAAGAGATGCTATCTAGCCAGTGCTCTCCACTCATCCGGCGAGGCAATTAAGCCTGGCGCGTTGAGTAACACACACTTATTCTAATTAAACGTCGTAATTATCGCTGCGAGTGGCCGCATCTCCAATTAGCGGTAGATGGGTTCTCCGCCGCTCCGATTTCATCGGTATTTTCATCCTCCCTCTCTTCATGGTTGGCTTCGTGTTTGATTGGTTTATCGGGTATGTCTGCCATTTAAAGGTTCACCCGCGTGCTTGAAGCTGCATTATCTCCGACGAATTTCAAAGAGCATGACAGTTCCACCCGACTGAATCGGGCTCGAACGGATCTTCGGAGAAAGCGAAGGTCAGGGGTCTCTTGCTACCATTTTTCCTGACTAGTTTCCGGATATCAGAAGCTGTCTATTGCTTCCTGCATAAAGAATAGGTTGGATCATGTTCCTCGTGGTATCCTGTTGTCTGGTATTCCTAACCTGAAAAATTGGAAAATATTACGATAGCTAAATAGTATTGTTGCATTTTTACATCTTAAGTAATCATGTTACAAAAAGAAAATCACAAACAGCATTGGGATTTATGATTTAGGCAAAATATAGTTCCTGTTATTTGCTCGTTCTAACCTAAAAAAAGATCCGAAATGATACCTCTTGGAATAACTGAACAACAAGTAAAAATAAAACGAGCCACTCTTACTTATAGTTCTTGATAAAAATACTGGATGAAAGTGTCATGGCGTCGCGAAGAAAGCTTTTTGCCGCCAAAACAGCTTTCCGCGCTCTCTAATGTCGTCTTTTGGAATTAGCCCTTATTCGCTTCGGCACAGACTTAACGAAGGAACGAATATGGAATTAGCGAGGTCTCCCGCGGAAGGTTTTCTTACACAAGCGGATACAAAAAGGTGCTAAGTGTATGCGAGGTACATCGAACTTCCGTCAGCAGTGGCAGGCCGTACGTGTGCATCGCGTACATGTACAAAGGTGCATGCTAGTTCGTCGGGTCAGCCTTGAGATATGGCCAATAAACGAGGCCCCTGCCAGCCTTTCCTGCTTCTTCGCCCGCACACTTCTGCCTCTGTTCTCTCCTGCATCTCGCATTCGCTGTAGAGAAAGTGTTAAGCTAACTCCACACGAATTTGCGGCACTTGTCATTTTTTCCAATTTGACTGGTTATGTCTGGTTAAAGTGACCAATTTTAGAATCAATTCCTGAAAGTCCTTAAGTTATATTTATAGGTACAGAAATGATAGATCTTAGCACAGTTCCCATTCTAATTTCATCACAATTCATGAAAGAAATTATTTAAATTTGTTTTTATCCATCAATTATCTTTGTTTTATAATATATTGTATATTGTATACATACAATATAATATATAGAATGTTGGGGAGAATTGCCAATTATTCAATCATTATGATGGAAACCTAGGTTAATTTTGCAGGATAATATTACAATGTTAAAACAAATTGTATTTAAAACATTTATCATCTTAGGTCTGTTACCTTAACTTACGTCGAAATTTTTTCCTGACAATGGCTTTATTGACAAGTAAATTAGAATTAATCACAGACTGCGACCACAAATATAATAAATTACCACTTAAATAAAAATGTCTTAGACAGAAAGAACGGAGAAAAAAAATGAAACAGATGGAGAACAAAATATTTCGATAGCTTGTTATGAACGTGGCTTAAAGTCCACGTGCAGACGCTCGTGCACGAAGTGAATCCTCCTCACGAGCGGGAGATACGAGCCGGGATCCTCTCTCGGCCTATTCCCTAAACGAGAGTGTGCACTGCGAAACACGAGCGAAAGCCACCAGCACATCCTGCCGGCAGTAAATCGAGTGGAATGTAGTGCGAGACGGTATCGATGATCGAAAGACCCCGGCTGCATCTTACGTGATCCTAATCTCCGAATGGGGAGAATATTTTACCGTTACATTATTTATATTATATTTAGAGTGAATAAAGAAAATATTTAAACATCAAGTATTTTTGGATTAAATTGATTTAAAACAGAAAAATGTCTTCTTCAAGAAAATGTATTTTCAAATACATTTTTTGCAACAACCTATCATTCTGTAAATTGAATTACGTATATACAGGACGTTCCAAAAGTAATTAATAATTTCAAAATAAATGAGTGTTATATTATACGTTGATAGATTTTTTAAATTAATATTAACATTTTATCTATTGTATAATGAATCTGTCCTGCTGCATATCACGCGATCTTAATCTCCGCTTGGATGCAGATGCTTTGATGGATCCTCAACAGATTGGTAAGCCGGGAATGCAAAGTATTGAACATACGGAAGAAATACGGCGTTGACATTCAGCTTTCTTGGTTGGAATTTGCGTAATAGGACGAGTGTCCAGGCGGGGCGAGGAAAAAATCTGTGGGAAGCAGCTGAACGAATCGATGATCTTTCATGGGTGCTGACACGTCGACCCCGAGTTGCGTAACGCAATCTCATTCAGTCGCATCATTGGGAAAACCTGCTTTAAACTGCCACCCTCCTTCGTTTCCACCTGCGAGTCTTTCGACTGCTGTGACTTTATCGATTCTGTCCACTTTGCTTTATCGTGACTTACTCCGAATGAGGAGAAGATATATTTATATTATATTATGTGTATATTTTATATTTAATATTTATTTACCAATATTTTTGGAATAAATAGTTTTAAAATAGAAAATTGTCTTTAATGAAAATTTATTCCAAAAACATTGGGTGCACCAATACTATTTTTAATTGTTAATAGAATAATCTGTAACATATAATTATTTCCATATATTATATTTTATATTACTAATATGTATATAAAGAGTGAAAGTTTGTATGAGTGCGGCCAAGGTAATCTCAGGAACTAATCAACCGATTTAGATAATTCTTTCGCCATTGGAAAGTATATTTCCTTCAGATGGACATAGGTTGGATTTGATTACGCTTACTCCTCATAAATGAGATGGATTAAAACAGCCTCTTGTGCATAGAAAACTTGATATAATCTCGTCGACCACTGCACGGATTTAAACGGATTATTTCCTGCGTTGCAATTAATAAAAGTATTGCAATAATTTAGAGTGGTTCAAAAGTAACCTCAAAATTTACCCAAAAAATGGAACGTTGGAAGATTTTTGCACGAATTTATTGTTTATAAAGAGTTTGCTACCTAAAAATATGTTTTGTTACTAAACAATATTTAATATTATATCACAATTTGCACCTTTCTTCTTCTCCGTCGCATCTCCGGCCATTGAGAAACTCTCTCCATCGGCACATCCATCAGATGTAACCCTCGATCGCCGGCTGTGCTGGTAGTTGCGCAAGGGGATTTGTTATGCGCCACATTTCGCCCTGGTTATTCCCTGCTCTCTCTCTCCCTCATTCTCTATCTGTCTCGCTCGCTCGATCCTATCGCAGCCTCGAATCTTGAGAGAGCCGATTGCGCAGTGCGCGGAGAGTTGCGTCGCCCTCTGCCTTTCCGCACTACGATCTGGACCGCCGCCGATGTGGCGCTGCTGCTTCTTCTTTGATGTTGACACTTGTCGCAATTGGGATGAACGCCACTTGTCTTGGCGCGCGAGCACCCCAATTATTTGTAGCTTTGGTGCGCTTTAACCGAGTTGCAAATTTGTTCTGGTTGCTTGTTGGTAGTTTCATGCGATTAAAGGATGGAAATTATTATTGTTGTGTGATGGAGTCATTTTAAATTGTACTGTTTCGTGATTTTTGGAAAACTTGGTATTTAGTTTAATGGAATTTCGGCGGAGTTGTTTAGTATTTCTGGTTTTAAAATCTTCAGCAATAATTGGAAAATAACAGGGTCCTCTTTGTTGCTCCAGTTGGAACGTTTTGTTATTCAAAATTTGTTTATTCTTATTGACTAAAAGTACAAAAATGTGTAATTATAATAAACAATTGTTTTCATTTCTATTTAAATATGAACTCACCTAGAAAATTTAAATGAATGACTCAAACTCCAAAGTACAAAAGACAACTCCACCTTTGATTTAAAAGTATGCAAATGAATTTCTGACTCAGATCTCAAACTTCCAACCTGTTAAAGGGGAAAGTGTCGACGGAATTCCTCGTGGAATTTGAAGACAGATACGCGCGCGAACTCGAGTCAAACGCACTGGAAGAGAAAAGAGAGAAAGAGAGAGTGTTACGCAATGTAGGTGACTACGTATCGCTGGTAATGAGTGGATAATTCTCTTTCTCACACGTGCTTGCCTCGCGCACAATGGCATCCCTTGGTTATTAAGGATCCGGTACATTCTTAATTCTGAACAAGTGCTCTAATTGGGCGTTCGCAGGGATTCCTTTGTGCCTTTCGATCCGAAATACAATCTGTTTTCTCTGATTTTTATTAATTTCAGATCAAACATGTACTTGGAATTATTTATTTGATGGAGTTAAGCGGTTTTTGTTAAATGAAGATTTAAAAAAAAATTATTATTATATTTAATGCATAAGCAAGTATTATTTTAATTTTGGAAAAAAGGTACGTGGTCTATCAAGTACCAACTTTAGTCAAATGTGATATTACAAAAACTAAAATAAAGTCATTTTTACCGACTTCGAAAAGGAGGAGGTACTCAATTCGACCGCTGTATTTTTTTTTAATCTAGAAAGACTTTAATAAAGCTTTAATAAAAATTCACAAAACTATTATCAAGAAATCGGTTTTCACTTCCTACTTCCATATGCATCTTTAAATAGAAGCAACATCGCCGAGAGCGATCCGAATTGTCCGCCGAATAATTACAGCCTTACATAAAGCGGTGGAGCGTGTTCGATGCTTGCTTACATAACAAATATGACTGATATCGTCCTCACTTTCATGGGACTTTCGCGTGCATTGGCTCTCCTTGCTCTACCGATTCCGACTGCCATCTGTGCAAACAGTGATTTCTGCATCGAGTACATGCGGATATTCGTGAAATTGAAGATATAATTGTACCAGATTTAGTCACTTTCAAATTGGGAGGGTCCACCATTTTTTATCAGGCCTGTATGTGGTTACGGTTGTGTCCGATGAATATATAATGTGTATGATAATATATTATATTATATGTATAATGCAACCTGCTTGAAACAAGATTTTACTAAGAATTAGCACCAACTTACTTTGCCACGACTTACTCCGAATGGGGAGCAGCGTGCCGATGAAAATATTTTATTGTATTGTATTGTATTGTATTATATAAATTATACATACGATGTTTTTAATTATATATTAAGGCTGAACATAATATATATTGGGTTTTAATTAACTAAAAGAGTTTTGTAGTTCAATGGCCATCAAATATATCAATGTAAACAATAGTGAATAAATGAGTTCTTTTTACTTTCACGTTATTATTGTACGAATACATTTGGCCTTTATTGTATGTATAATTGTATTCTTTTCACAGATCAATTGCATTATTTATATTACTGATATGAATAATTTATCATAAAGTGTACATTTAACCTTCGGAACAATCTTATAAATACATTTACATGTAAGATCGCATTCTTTTCCCAGACAAATCCCATTATTTATACAACTGTTCGTCCAATCCTGCAAATAACAGTAGACTCGCGCAAGATCGTGCAGCGCAGACGAAGACGATCCTTAGCGCGCGGTTCTCCAATGCTAGGAGCGCTCCCGCGTCGCTTTTGCTTTCACTTTCTCACGTGGCGGAGACAAGAAGACCATGCTCGCCGCCTTCTTCCTCCCGGGCTCCTCGCCTGGAGGCTTAGGAGTCCTTCCACAGTCGTCCCGAGGATCCTCCGGGTTGTGTACGTGACTGGCGACGTGCCTTTTCTCAGCACGCCACACCAGTTGCTCTGGAACAGTCCTATTAGGACTCTGAATATCAATGCTATTCGAGGATCCACTGGTTGCGACAGTAAGCGACCTGTCCCGATGCATCATCGTAGAGTCGGTATTAAGTTCAATGTTTCATGTAATGCAAATATTTATTTATATTCTAGTCGTTGAGTATAATATTTAAAACGGGTTATAATCATGTGGTTGGTTATCAAGATTAACATTAAAACGATGCATTAATTAATTTTTAATATTATAAATTGATCTTTTGGTATTATTATCGAAGAATAATTACTAAGTTTGCAAGTATGTATTTATTCATTTTCTACCTCGAGGTTATACAATATATAATACAATAAATATTACAGTGTACTTATTCACTATTGTTATCACTTTCTCATTTCACCTTTGCACTCTGCTTTCACCTCTGCCCTTAACATTTCTTCTGTTGGATGACTTTGGAAAAATGTTTGAAATGTTCTTCGTCTTTCATTCTTCCATAAAATAACACTTTGTCCTAGCTATTAATTTCTGTCCACCCAGTCTTCGATCCCTCTCCCCCCAAGTTCCCTGGCAATATTACAAGTATTTATAATCGCAGGCTCATAGCAAACGGCAGTTACACTCGCCGGGGGCATAACTTTCACTCGCAGTGTCGTCTTTATGTCTCGACGCGAGGCGCACACATCCTCCAGCATCCCCTCCGCGCGTGCACCGTGCGCCACACACGTCTGGCGAAGTTGCGTACAGATTGGAACGTGGAAGTCTCTCTGGGATGAGTTCCTGCTTCTCTCTCCTTTATTCCAAAGTGCACGTAGGCGTCTTAAATTCGACTCGCACTCGGACATTCACGCGGTAAATGCTCCCCCACCTCAAAAAGCCATATTTCTTTTTTCACCCATTCGACAGAGGCGACGCGCAAGGTGCGCGTTGTGCAACGAAGAAAGTTTGTTGTCCACCGGCTGATTCGTTTCCCACGGAAAATTCGGTACAAGGACTGACCGGTCGTCCTGGGATCGTCCTCTTGAGCAACAGGGTGACCTTTGCCGCTCCGACACTTCGCAGACGTGTTAGGTCGTGCTAAACATCCTCGGGGCGACCCCGGGCCCAATATTGCAGGTTCAAACCGCTTTAAAGATCAGAATTTGATATTTAGTGCTAATCCGTAACCACGTAGTACACTCTGGGCCCTAATAATGGGCTGGTGTTCGGACTAGACATCCTCGGAGTGACACAAGGCACAATATTGTAGATTCCAACCGCAGTGCACGCTGGGGTTTAAAAGTGGGCCAGTGGTCGTGCTCGTATTAGACATCCTCGGAGCGATCCAAGGCCCAATATTGTAGGTTCAAACCGCAGTGCGTTCTAGGCCTTGAGAATGGATCTGCGGTCATGTTAAACATCCCCGAAGTGATCTGAGACTCAACATTGTAGGCTCAAACCGCTCTAAAGATCAGAATTTGATATTTAGTGGTAATGCGCGGCCACGCAATGCACTCTCGGCCCTAATAATGGGCCAGTAGTGTTGCTATTAGCGAGAGTTCTTCCTGAATCTCGAGAGAAACAGCGCTTCCCTCGCTACCACGTTCCTCTGTGGTTCTTGCGGGTTAGGAAATCAGCCTGGAAAACAGTCTGCTACTATATTCGCGTCATTCGCACGCTTAGAAGGGCCCGGGCCCCGCGCCATAATTGTAGGGAAGCGCGCGCGCAGCCTTCATTACGAGGGAAATGGTGCAACTTTGATATTTTTAATTATAAGCTAGGATCCACGCTGAACGCGGCACGTACGATTTGCTGCATAATGGGCCTGAAATTGTCGGTGGCTGCCTTGATGGGTCTGGCAGAGTTTCAGGCTTTTATTTCATATTGGGCCTTGTTTTAATTAATGGCTTTTTGATTCAGTATTCGCCGGGATTGGGACTATTAATGAGTCCGGTGCAGCGGCGTCATTTTTTATTCCTCTTTCGATCAGGCCCTGTTTAGTACAAGGGGCCCGTGGGAATAGTTCCAGCCTGTGAACCACGCTAAAACGGTCCCAGGATTTCGTCAGCGGCGCGATAATTTCATTTGTCCGAGCCCAGACTTCACTCTCTCGATCCAACGCGAGAGAATCTAACACAGAGGAAATCATCGGGGGAATTTCTGTTCTCATGAGAGAAACCAGCCGCCAGTTGCTGGTAAAGCAAGAAGCCTGCTAATTGCGGGGCAACTATTGATGGATCCAGAGCGGTTTGCAGAGAATGCGACAGCCAGCAGGGCAGTATATTGTCTTGAGCGTGTGTGAGCTTGGTTTCCCGTCTAACAAAATGACTTGGCCGGATGAGGCCCATTTCCGATAGCTTGTTTTTTCGACACTGACTGCTCCGGTAATTCTCCCACACGGAGACCGACCATTCCCAGGCCCACTTTTGAGGGAAACCTAAAAAATAAAGTAGAACGATCAGCAAGAATGAGTGTAAATTAATTTAGAAAATCGTGTTGTGATACTCAAGTTAACTGTACTTAAGCTCAAGTCGTGCATCCAACGTGCACGCTATTACGTTATTGTTCCACATGCAGGCGCCCGTAATTGCACTTAGCGCACACGGATTTTTTCTCAGGCATTACATCACGCGTGAAACTGCAGCGAAGCACGACCGAAGCGCTGCTCTTTCCCGAGCGAATCATCGAGAACCGAGAGTATACAGGGACACACGCGTAGTTTTTCGAATTGGGCGTCCCGGTGCGTGATGGGCCCGATGGGGCCCAAGAAAAGAAATCTGCATACACTTCACCGAATTCACTTTCTCTAACAGGTTATCTGGCCCGGCCATCTCCCTCGCACGTACCGGTCGAGGGCAGATTGTGCGGAATACCGAATCTGTCGTCATTGTTCTTAATATCGTGGGCCTATCTTGCTAATCGCGAGCTCTCATACTGTCGAGCAGAATGCCGGCTTTCCTACCATGTCCTTCTACGCCACTGGCGATTTCTATTTCCTGCCGCTTCGACTTTGGGCCCAAGGCCCAATTCGGAGTGGAATCATTAATTCCAGACCCCGGTATTCCGAGTACCTGCCATCTACATCTTGCTCCACACTTAATTAAGAGACTCCAGTTCGATCTCCTATTGATCATTGTGCGCGGGCATCAGGAAGCAATCGAAAGTCGATCGGAGGAAGTACTAATTAACCCGGAGTATATCCTGCGTTGCGGAGACTCTCTCATGGAAGCCGGTGAGTCCCACAGTGGAAGAGGCCCATCTTATTATGTGTGCCTTCGGCCTTAATTGCCACTGCTACTACTACCTGCTCCTTTCTACCAGCCTTGTATGATCGCGCAACGAGTATTATTGTCCCGACGATTTTTTTTTCATATCCTTCGCACCCGAGGATCTTCCTGATGCCCCGGGCAAATCAGGAAGCGCGACATTGCGTAAACGGAAGTCCTGGTGATACGGTGGCGTCCTTAACCACTCTTTTTTATGAATATTATTCTGAACTTAAAAGATTTATATTTATTTATTAATCATTCTGTATTATAGTAATTATATTTACGCACTACTTTAAGAGTTATTTAAAATTGCTGACGATTTCGCACATACAGTTATTACACGTTTCCGCAGCGATGAAGTAACGACGTATTAGGAACGTAGGTGTCAGGCGACGACCGGACTTTTTCCCGGCACTAAATGAACTTCCCATTAGTGTTACGCTAATAATAATAGAGTCCGGCAGTAGTTTAATCCCATTCAGGCTGGTTAATCACTATAATCCTTGAGTGCATAACCTTTTGATGAAGTCAGCGAGCATCGGCAGTCACCCGCGTTGGAGTTTCTTCATTTAAATGCCATAGCGGTAAGATCACGTCGAGAGGAGAAACGTAGGGGGTCGCCATTACTACGAGGGGCCTTCTTCATTGACATACAGGACTACAACAACGAGGAAATGTCACCGACAACATTTTGTTCCCAAGGATACCGGCCTTTTCATCTATCGGGCAGATTGTCATCGATGCCAGCAGGCTATTCATCATAAATGGTAGATCTTCGCTGATCCCGAAGTTGAGACGTGGAAAAGGACACTGAGAGTCACAAAGGGGTACAAAAATTAACAAAAGATTTATTGCAGCGTTCAATCATAATACTATAGATATTTCTACCACAATTATCTGGTGAAAGCGTGTTGGGGTACATTGGAGGCGTCGTGGTCCGCCATGAAAGTCTTGATAGCACTGTAAAGGTTCCACTTAGCATCATCCAGGTAGGACAAGCACCATTCCTCGTTCATGGTGCTCACTTCACCCAATTTCGAGATCAACTCCTTCCTCTCCGGCTCGCTAAAACAGCTCGGCTTGACATTGTCGTAGGAAATCTTCATTACTATACTGTTCGGAGTCATATCCTCCGGTGCAGCATCTACGTGATACTGATCGTTCAAGATATTGTACTCGTTGTCCACACCCTCCACTAGAACGAACGTTCTACTGAAACTCAGAACCACTGAGGGACTATCGAGTTTCTTCACGAAGCCGCCGACACAGAACATCAGATATTTCTCGTTGTCGTACATCAGATCATAGGTGAAGGTAGTTTTCTCATGGTAACAGCGTGGAATCTTCTTCAGGGCCGGCAAGATATTCGATTCGCCCCAATAGATGTGTTGCATCTGCTTCTGGGCCTGTTTCTGAGCCTTTTTAGGGTCCTGCGCCCGCATTAGGTTCCTGCTAGCCGTGAACTGACCTAAGCCGAGTTTATGCGCGGCCCCACCGGGGATGCCGAAGCTCATGGAATATACAGAATTCTCGCAATACAATCCTCGCAGTCCAAATCGATCGCCTTGGTCGAACAGGTTGAAGAAATGCTCGGCGAAGTTCCGAATCAAACCCTCCCGCTTCTCGTTTTTCATGAACAGAACGCAGGGTTCTGGAATCCCCGATGTCCTAATACTAACGCCATCTAACTGCTCCAAGTTGGGACAGTACTTCCTTGCTGACTCGATATACTTATTGACATTCGAGTAATTCTCGCAGAGGGGATTATCGTCTAGCCAAAGCTTCGTTACAGGCATGTTCTTCAAGGCAGTTAGTACGCTCATGTTTAACAAGTTATTGTGTCTGAGATCAACAAACTTTATCGTTGTGATTCCTGATGTTTCCAACGCATTCAGCGACGTTAATTCGTTCCTCTGTAGATTTAGCTCTTGCACATCCACCGAGGAACTCTTAACAAAGGTCAGCACATGGCTGAAGGTCCTCGGTTGTGCCAAAGGGCAATAAAGGACCGAGACCAACTCCGGATCTCGATGGAACTTCGACAGGTCCAAAGACTTCTGCTGATCGTCGTAGCGCTGAGTGATGGCGTTAGCGATATGCGGTTTCAGGTTGAACTTCAGATCGTGAATCAGCGCGTACGCTAGGGTGATCACCAGGATGAACGGATCATTGTTCCCATTCTTGATGATCAAGTTGCACTTGCAAAGTTTGTCCAATGCGGCGCCGCAGCTCCTCGCGATGAAGTACGTGTCTTCGCCGGTGATCTGGTACTTGATCGGTGTCAGTTCCGCTGGCTCCACTGCTGCCAGGATGGCATTCAGGACTTCTTCCTTGTCATAGTGGGAACCCTTCAGGATCTTAATCATGTGCCAGACGTCGGGACGTGCCATCAATGCCCGCTCCTGGAACATCGAGCCGCCCATGCTCATTTTTATCGCCATCGACGTGTCCAACCGAATTGGCTTTAGTTGAATATTCCTCTGCATTTTGTCACCGCTTTTTTTGTCAGTCAGTAAAGCTTAATTACGGAGATCACATCATTTTTCACGGTTCCTGTGAAGAGAAGTTTGTTTAGGTTAATTCGGCATTCGGCAAGGTTATAATCGCCGAGACGTACGAAATATAAACGATAATGAAGGAAATAATACGTACAACAATTCCGGCATTGTCTCCAAGACTGTCACTCAATATCCCAGTGTTGATAGTCAGTTTTGCTATTGTCTATTCCCTCGTTCCTTTCTTGTCGATAAACATACATGATGAAGACGCCGTGAACGCTAATTTGATCTCGCAGTGACATCTGTCGGCGTAAGCATGGATTCTTGGGTCTATGTTGATAAAGCAGGTTTCTCTTTCGGGTTCGTAAAATCCAGAGGATAATTAAATAAAATTGCAGGATGTTTCTACTGTCGACTGAACAGGATTTCTACTTAATACTCGCAGGATATGAAATGATTTACCTTTAAAAGGATATCACATTTCCTATATTGTTGTACTACATGAGTAAATCCTTGATCACACAATAATATATTGAATCCCCAATAGATGGGGAATGTGTTACGTTTCTTTGCATGTAATTTTTTTTAATGAGAGGTACATATGTTAATTAGTACTATTATTTATTTCAATTGAAACAAAAATGTTAATTTTTGCAAGTTCTATAATAACGTTGATATATCACTATCGAAAGTATTCCATCCCAACAATGTTCATTATTTATCAGTAAAGGAAACTTCATTCCGAAGTAGTATAAGAACGATCAGACTTTTGTAAGTCAGTCGAACATTGTTAATATCACTAGTGAGTAACAAGCAAACGCTGGTGTACTTCCGAGGATTACGTAATTGATTAAGTAACACGAACCCCTTCATATTAGCAGTTCTTTGATTGACGCAAAATCACGGGACTTGTGCTATGAGAAGCAGAGGGGCCTTAAATAAAAAGTACCATAAACAAGATGGGCACTCTAATTTTAAAACAGAAAGGAAATAGTTCCACTAGTATTAGAACATCGTATGGGTACGATTTTGTAAGTCAGTGCAGGTGAGGGAGATAAGGCCCACGGGTATATAAGGCACAACTCCGCTAAATGTGTTATTTCGTGCAACTACTTGCGAGCAATCACGCGTGAGGGCCCAACAATGAATAGCGGTGGAAATAGGCGGCTAGGAACTCTCGCAGACCGCTCATTTTCTCGGGTACCATCGGGGATCGCTCGCCTATACTTCTCTACTTACGTTCCCCCTCTCCTTCCCGCTTTATTACGTGCGTCGGGCCCCAGTGTTTCCCCTCGTGGCTCGCACTGCTCTCGGGCATCCTCTTCCGCATTTCTGCCAGGGAAAAATCCGCCCTCTCCCGAGAGGAGAACGATCTGCTAGTTATATGGCCGGAGTAAGGGATATTTTTCAGCTCGGGAGTATGGTTGGCTTGAGTATGGTTGTTAGGGGCCTCACGGGGTCCGGGATACGTACTCTCCTCGATAGATAATTCCAGCACAAGAGTGTATGTACTTGGGAAATGTGGAATTGCGGCTGGTCCAATGTCAGACGGGAATTCATTGTTTCGTGGAATTTATTTGGGCCTTATGACAAGATTGGACCTTGTCCTGAGTTTATATTAGTTTTTTATTGCTGGTTTTATATATAAATTAGAAATAATTTAAGAGAAAACTCCTGAATATTCGTAGTATTCCTGCGCTACCATAAAGATGGGCCTCACAAGGCCCCGATGCGGGGCCTCCACGTAGCCGTTGAGCCAACATCTAATTCGATAACTGGGCGAAAATAATAACGTGGAGATCTCGTTGCGAGGCGCAATCATCTCTCTCTCGTACCGGGTGTTCACGAAATCCTGGCGGAATTCTCCTCGCACTCAAGAAATCACCGACTGCATTCTCATGCCGCCCTTTTTTGTGCCCTCGAGAAATCACTGACACTAGGCATTCCGATTTAATTGAAGGCTTCCAGTCGTCAGGATAGCAATCGCGAGGCTTGGCAGGAGGAAATTCACGTCCGCCTTTCCTCGTGGTCCACGCGAATATCAGATGATTTCTTTCGGTGCCAGAGGAAGCGCCGCGCCGCGCCGCGCCGCACCGCGCCACGCCACGCCGCCGCCCCCCTCGGCGGGGTGAGGAGGGCGCAGCGGGAGCAGAAGCGGTACGGTAGCAATTTATAACGAGCTACCTCGGTAGCGGATGACAATTTATTAAAAGTTTCGAGGCTCCGAGAGCGCAGCATATCGATCTTCCTCGTCCTCTCCTCGCTCTAGCCCCCTTCGTCCTCGCTCCTCCCGCGCCCCAAGAGAACTTATTTCCCTCTCTGTCCGCCTCGCGCTCTCCTCGCTCTCCGCCGGCGAGTCCGGCTTGTTACCCGTCGACGGGGAATACCGAACAGTTTAATAAGCAAGCGGTAGCGCGGCGATATCGCGATACAAGATAGACCGACGTACCATCCATCACGATGGACCGACTGCGCCACTCGTCATTATGCTCCACGAATATTCCAAGAGCCGAGACCTGACTCTCGGTACTTCGGCCAACCTCCTGGGCAAAGGTAATAAGAACTAATTCCAAAACATGATATTAGATTGCACCGTGGTATTTTCGAGCCAAGGACCTTTTCGATGATGCTGTGTTATTTTTTAAAAGTTACATGATTTCGTGTGATAATAATATTACATTATTTACTTATCTTATTCAATTGTATAGGAGAAATCGTTCAAATAATATGCCGTGTAAATAAGACGAGAAACTAGAGAAATGACTTATGATTTACTTTACTCTTTCTTATTCCACATCTCTCGGATACGTCGATGACTCCAATCTTCTCCTTGCACCCCGAGCAAATTCCATTTTAATTTCAGCCCCGATAATAAAAGCACCTGCCGGCGGCGATCGACCCGCGTCCACCACCCCTCGTTTTCCAGGACGTGTCCGGCGGCGTCGGGTGGCGCGTCGCGTGCAAAAAATACGTTAATTCCGCGGGAGCTTGCA
The DNA here is from genome assembly GCA_910593735.2 of Ectemnius lituratus. Lineage (NCBI taxonomy): Eukaryota > Metazoa > Arthropoda > Insecta > Hymenoptera > Crabronidae > Ectemnius > Ectemnius lituratus. Next base: position 5,509,979 of record OU343045.1, read on the forward strand.
TGAGCGTGCAAATAAATAAAAGCGGCAAGCACACATCGGTGCGGTGGCACCGTATTTTATATTTTATCCGCTTCGAATGATTGATTGCGCACGGTTCTCTCTCGGCCTCCGCCTGGCTCGCTCGGCCTGGGTTGGCGGGGGCCGTGCCCTGATACCATCTCGCGAAATGCCCCCGTATTCTCCCCCCCCCCCCCCCCCAACCCCCAACCCGACTCCCCCTCTCGCCGGAGCGAGTGCCACTGTACTTGTCGTTTCACGCATTGTTTATTATTGTCCGATGCTTTTATCGTGATCGACGCTCGAGCCGCCTCTGAATTCCCACAAAAAAGAGCGACCGATCGTCCAATGGGAAAGGAGGAGGTCGAAGGGGGCCCGGATATTTTCCGGATTAACATTTCTCAAAATCGACAGTACTGCTGGGAGATTATAATGAATTTTTGGGTTACCCTCTAAAATTGGAAGAAAGCAGGTACTTCGACGGAAGAAGAGAGATTGAGTGAGAGAGAGAGAGAAAGAGAGAGTAGAAAGAGAGGGCGATGGCGTACGCGCGCAGAAGATAGTAATTACAGAAGCGGGACTGAAAACGCGCGCGCGCGGGGCCCGGTCGGGGCCCTGCGAGGCACGATCCCCGATAAGTATAGTTGTTTCAGGATCGCCTCGATACACCTCCTCTACTCCCGCTATCTCATATTATTGGTACAGCTAACGCGAAAAATTTATTGCTCCACCGGCGATCTCGGCCGCGTGAGTGATGGGGAGAGTGGGGCCCCGGCAAAGTGGGCCCGGCTGGGACCCCTCGTGAAATTTTATGTCCTTTTGTCCGCGGTAATGAGAATGAACTCTAGGCGTTCTCGGAAAGTTTGCTATGGTAAATAGTCGATGGTTCGTGGCTTTGGGGGGCCTTGTGCTGCATCTTTCGGAGTTACTCCACTGCGCGCTACTCCACTCTTGCCCCCTCTGGCTTGGGTGAATGGACCCGATCACCGCGGAACACCTACCCCATCATTATCCGACCGATACAGTTTTGCCGGATTTTTTCGCGCAACCCTCCTCCTTCGTCTTCGTTGTTTTGTTTTTTTTTGTTTCACTCGGTCGACTTGTGTATCTTCTTTGTTTATCGGAATTTAGCAACGCTCTACCAGTTATGGCTTGTTTATTCTGATATTTTCAATATTCGCTGTTTAATGGTGAAATTTTTAAATTTATTATAACTTATTATATCGGATGGATCCTGCAATAGGGTTTACTGAAACTATCGGGTTTCAAGGTTCGAAAATACGGCGACGTTTCCTTGAACGTGTTAGCGGTCGCCAGGAATAATTGGATAAAGTCTGACACGAGGCTTTCGTGGGAGACAGATCTGTCGGCGGATGGAAGATGGTAGAAGCGAGTGGAGGTCTTCTCCGAGGGCTTCGCTGTCGATCACCGACATAATCGTGGCAGCGTAATGGCTGAGAAAGCCTCGGCTCTGGAAGTATTGATGTCCTGGTGAAACGTGGCCACTTCCTAAGGGGTGTGCTACCCTGGCGCTCGAGCAGCCAGGAATCAATGACAAATCCGACGTCCGCGCACCTTGCCTCTCCGCCTTTAATTCACCTCCGATCAATGACGCCTTCGAGAAAACTTTCTAGAATTCTGGATTTTTCTCCATCATTCTTTTAATGTAAATATGATTTCATTTGTTAATTATTAGCAAATGAATTGCGGCAATTATTGATTGTTATTTTTGAGACTTTTGCAAAAGCAAAGGTGTTGCATTTGAAGGGGTTGCGCGGGTGCAGGGAGTTCGAGTTGCTTTTGTCGCCTCACGACAGATGTCCCGCAGTGCACTAAACTCCCATCTTCTTCTTTATTTCACTTACAATAACATTTACATAATAATATTAACTTCCAATTTCGAAAAATGTAATTTATCTCAAGAGAACTCTTATTATACCTTTCTATTTTAAATTTACAGCACTAACAATAACTTCCATGGGTATGAACGAATTCCTGAGTGAGTGTGTTTCCATTTGACCATGGAGAGGTGGCTCGCGCCGGACCTTTTTAAAAAAGGGCTCTTTTTTGATGGATCCCTGGCGCACGTGTATCGGAGCGAGGTATAACTCGAGGCAGATTCTAGTTGAGGCACAGATTTATTAGCGATAGAGCAGTTCGATAGGCGGCCGTGCATCACCACGCCCAGGCCGCGTGGCTGCACACGCGGAGCACTGCGATCCGACGATCAGTAACGAGGGCCCAGCATCCGCAACGTCTCGTCCGCTGCTCCAGCCAACATTGTACATCTCGGCCGTGAGCTCCTTCGACCCCTCGGGCCCAACCTCCTTTTGGAGTAGTGCATTAAATGTATTTCTCCCCAGCCATCTTTGCCCATAACATAATGGGCCTTATTCGGGCCCACTTCCAATGCCCGTGAAAAAAGGCTTCAGTATCTTTCTGTACTATCTATATTCTTCCTTTTATATTAATTTGTCGTAATATGGAATATATATTCACTATTTGGCGATATTATGTTGGAAGTAATAGGTCCAGTTTGATGGGCCATGTGTTTTATATTATGTGTTTGATAAGATGAACGTTTCAGAAGTTTACGACTACCGCGTTAAATGTATTCCTGTTCTGAATCTTTGTATAATTTGTATTATTATTCGCCACGGTTGAATGACTTTCTATCGATATAATATATGAGAGTTGGCCCAATCTCTTTTCGGACTACTACATTAAGTACATTTCCGTCCATCAACGTCAGCCCTATTCAGGCCCACTTTGAATCCCTTTATACTTTACACTATCATTCAGTAAAGTTAGTTGGGTTTATATCAGTAGAATGTATCGCCAACAAAATGGGCCTAATTCGAATTTGAGTGAGGTAGTTCACCAATCTCTTTTCAGACTACTGCATTGAATACATTTTCGCCCACTAAAATGGGCCTTATTCGGGCCCACTTGGAATCCCTGTATACTCTTCGTTATCATTCGGCAAGGTTAGAGAAGTTGATGACTTTATGTCAGCGGAATTCGCAGGAGATAGCGGCGATGAGCATCGAGATTAGGATCCGAGTATCAGCAGGGCGCGATAATTGCAAGGAAATCGAGTGCGAACGATCGAGTTATATCAGGGCTGTTGGAGGGTGGATGAATCGACGATAGAGGCGCACTACCGAGAGCGGGCGTGCGAGCGAGCGAAAGAGATAAAAGGGAGGCAGAGAATCTGTGTCAGAGGTTGGTTATGGCTCGGATTTATGGCTTTGATTACTAGCGGCGCGTATTATACGTGCGATTTTGTATGGGTAAATCGTGATCTTCCACGCCTCCCTTCTCTTGCCGCGGCGCAGAGAGCGCGCACGGCCTCAGCCTCCGCGCCGCCGCGCCGTATCCCTCCAACCCTCGTTGGGCCCCGGAGCCCCCCGAGTGCACTTGGGCCCGTCTGCGATCGCGTATAAAGTTATCGCATTCTCGCGGGCCCCGTAACTGTCCATTGTCTACTTTGCAGCCATCGCATTATGCCTCGTGTGCTTACCTTCTTGATCCCTGCCTCCTCCTTCCACTCACTGACGCTGTAATTTCACTTTTACAAGTGGGCCCCTACACCTGTCTTTTAGAAACATATGTGGTTTATCATTGGTTTATTCGCGTACTATACCAGCCTGAGCGAAGGTCGCCTGGTACATTTGGAAAGACTTCGCTGTGCTTTCGATCTCGTGGAATGGTAATTTGGCCATTTGGCATGACTCAAGATGGCGCTGGATGATCCACGATAGCGATAGGGCCCAGAGTCCGAGGGTAATGCCCAGCGAGCCCGGAGATATTGGCTAACGGTAAATATTAATGTACGAAGAATACACGGAACGAATTAATCTTGCAGTCGAACTCTGGAATAGGATCCGGCCCCCAGGTGGCTCATGAATTACGAAAGAAAGTGGGCCAGCCTCTCTACGATTGAATTTTTCGGCAACGACACTCTCGCATTGTGCGGCCTGTCAGATCCTCCTCATCCAGTCTCGTCTTAACTCTTTAGACCCCTTTTTGCTCTGTTTTCATTCACACATAGCTTAGGTTCGCCTTGCAATTGATATTTATGGTATCAGACCCATAAATTGGGCCATCATCGCCGCAAACTGTCATGTCTCTCGGGTAGTAAATGTGCGTCCTTGCGAATGTACAAGTGGCATTGCACTCGGCTCAAGTGTTCGGTGAAGTTGTGTCGATATGAAGGCCCAGTACGTGACGTCCGTAACATCTACGGTGAATGAGGCGCTAACGACCAGTGATTACTGGGCCCGCGCGCGCAGGTGAATCCGGGGCCTGTAGCCCGCCGGCGCGGGGCATACGTGTGGCAGCAAATAATCAAGCGTGTAGGTGAGGATGTCCATCAATCCTGAACGCAGTAAGGACCCAGACCTCCCGCGACGTTTCTCATCTTCTCGCCCGGGCTGCTTGCTGCTCCACGCTTCTGCCCTGGGAACTTTCTCGCCGGTCAGTTTGGGCCCTGAACTTTCGAGATAAAACACATTTGTTTTTTCGATTGAATGCCTATTGATTAGTAGCACTATGCCGAAATTGCTCGCCGGGGTCAATGACTACTTGCACTCCTTCTCGATGGAGACTTACGACATTAATGTAAGGCCCATTTGTGGGCCTTACATCAGTGGAATTTCTGGACCTTACGTGCAACCCTTTGGGGAGCCTACTCAACCTACTGATGCTTCGTCAAGGAGCTCTTCTCAACACCTCATCTTGGGCCTGGCATGGCGTTGATGAGCATCCGGCCCAGAGGAGTCGGCTCATTAGTATGTGAAGGGTGGCTGCCACCTACTGGGCGGGGCAGCGGGTCATTGAAACAATGGTGTTGCGACTAGAGATCATCAAGCCTCTCCGCGTACGCGCGCTCCCGCGCGCGTGGGCCCACTCGATTGATTCCGCCGATGATCGATCGATCCCACCATCTTTCCCTCTTTCTTCATCCTCCTCACGCTTTCCTCCCCCAACTGGCCCATCCATCGCGTGAAAGATTACTCGGCCTCGTTACCAGCTGGCCCACCATTTTTCTTCCATGTTAATCGCACTGAGAACCCTTTAGACGGCATCCCTTTACAATAGCTCTGTCAATTCCCTTTGCATTCAATTATCTCCATTGCTGACATCGATTCCACTGACATATTGTTAAGCCGCGTCCTCACTGGAAAGCACAATACAAGTAATAGTAATAAATATGGTCAGACTATTTCGCTTCATAAAATTGACTCCGCGAACCTTGGACACGTCGTAACATTTTTGGTCCTGGCTACACTTTTTCCCGATTGTAAAACAAGGAGTGCGCTGGTTCCACGCGCTGTCTTGCTCATCCTGAGCGTATCCTGGGCGGGAGGGCGGAGGTGGCAGCAGGTAAGCCCGATGGCATTCTAAGTTCGCCGTGGTGGCTGGGACCTAGTCCTCGGCGTACCTCCCTCGAAAAAGGGTAGAGAGTGCCAGTCATATATTAAAGAACTGTTGGGGACACCTAACAAGCTGGCGGGACACGTTTCCCAGAATCAGGGGTACCCGGGCTGCTGCTGTTGCTGCTGCGAGCAACCCTCCTTCGTACCATCTCTCCTCTCCTTCTCATAGCAGACCTTCCTCTTCCTCTTTCCACCAGCGTCCACCTAACTCGCACTCTCTTTCGCCTTCACAGCACACCGGTGTCCCCTTCATAGATTCTCCTTTTATTCTCTTTCGCATGCGACCTTCTCTGCCTTCCTCGCGCATGTATCCTTGTGTGCGTGTATGTGACTGCCTCATCTTTGACTCCGCACAGTGATAAGCTGGTTAACACATTGTCTAAGGCTCCGCGAGCAAGGATGAAGAAGTGCTAAGGACGTATTACCGAGGCGAAAGTCAAATTGGGAAATGAAGCAAATCCCGGGGGGATTCGTTGCTCGATAAATTTACTTTCCGCCGAGCGAGAGGGAGCGAGAGAAGCGAAAGCTGGAGGAGGGCTTCCTAAAATACTCGGAGCCGAGTTTACTGGAAATAAAAACAAGTCTTAATTAAATGAAACGCTCTCCGGGTTGGTTGCTTTCTCTGTCTCTTCCTGGCCCCACCCCGTCGCTCGCCGTAGTTTTGTTGCGCCTCTTCGGGATTTCGGATTTAGTACTTCTCGGGCTCTCGTGCCGAGAGAGTTAAGTATATCGATGTTGGGTCCCGATAGAGCAGGGACATTTACTTCCTTGAAGTCTCGCCTGCAAAACAAAGAAGTTGCATAACGAGCTGCGTGTAGGATTCGAAGCGTCATTGATTCAAGGCAGAAATAAATCAGAGCGGAGCAGAATAAAAGCAGAGTGCACTTACTTCCTTCAAGTCTAACTCGCAAAACAACTAAATTGCACGACAAGCCGTACGTAGGATTGAGCGCGGGCATCGATGACTCAAGGTATAAATAGCCAGTCATCGAGCATGGTTGCACGCGACTAGATCCACTGGAGCACGAGCCGATTGCTACTCCCACACCTCCGGCCTTCATTTTGTGCGGCAAAGCTTGGCCGGGCAAAAAAAGGGTTGGAGAACGGTGTTAAGTCAGGTGGAATGCTCGCGCGATTCGTATTGGCAGGTTTATCGGGACGGTTGTTCGGGGAGGCGCGTTACTCGAGGACTTCTCCCTTTTTCCTCTTCCCTCTTGCACGGTAACCCTGTCTCTGCACACGCGTATGCATCTCTGTCTGTGTGTGCGCTGGACCAGTCGGCTCAGGTAGCTCCCTCCTGGTATCAGAAACACATCGTGTCCTACACGAGTCGCGTCTGATAACACTATTACCCGAAACGATTCACACGGATCTCCTCTCCTTTCACGATTAGAGAGGCAGCTCCTCTCACCCCGGTGTCTCCTCCGCCGGCATTCTTGCCCTAAGTAACTAGCCTGGTGATTTATCGCTTCGCTCTTCCCCGTGGGTGCCGCCTCCAGGCCCATTTAGGGCGCGATATTACATTCATTACTATCGATACTGTTTAACGATAACTCACATATTAGTCCCATCGAGATCGCGAGTATTATCAAGCTATTAATTCATACTGCGTTCATTAGTCGCTGTTGGGCCTTAGGGCCCAAATGAAATCGTCGTGCCAGGTGTCAATCCGGTTCCAGCGGGGCGCTGGACCTATGAGGGGGAGGCTGACCGTGTCTCGTCCACACGGTGGACACCGATTTTCGAGAGAGAGAAAGAGAGGGGGGAGGGGGAAACGGGCCCTGCAGGGTTGGAGGGGAGGGGCGCGGGAATAAAACAAGGAGGACACTAATTAGCGATTCCAGGAACCGAGAACACGAAGTCGTAGTACAGCACGGGATCCTCCGTCCACCTCGGGCCCCCTTTGTCCCCCCTTCTCGGTGTTCTTTCGATGCTACACACACTCCAGGCCCATAACACGCCTCCATCCGGGGCCCGGCCAGGGGCTCAGAGGTCGTGCTCGAGAGGGAAGCATCCGAAACATTCGGTACTGCTACGTGTGTCAAGCTTACCACATGCTTTCTCCCCGGCCGACCCCCTCTCTGGGATCGAGTTTAGTAGATTTGTCATCTTGCTGACGAAATCAGTGTTTGCCGGTAAGTAACATGAGTGTAGAAGTTGGGTATTGTGGATTTAGTCCTGAATACTTTATCTAGTTCGCGGGTGAGTGTATGGAACTTAAGGCTTCCTGGCTCCCTGTTATCGGGTGTGCTCCGGGGCTTCGGATAAGCTGGTATACCTTGAGGGGTTTGGTGACAGACACGTGGCAGAGGAGCGTGGGTATCACTCACTCCCATCATCCAATACCAAGATGATCGGGTGCTTTGGCGCGCTTTCTTCGTCGAATATCTCGAATGCCTCGCACTTCTTTCTTGGCTTCGCACCTACCCGGGCAAGGCAGCCAGGGGGGGCCCCCTCGCGGAGATCTCATCGTCGCCCGGCAGCAGATCGGCCCGCCGCTTTCTCGGAATCACTAATTAGTGCGCCTCCCTTTGCTTTCCAATCGCGGTGTCCTGCCAGGAAGAACCAGTCGAATCTGATCCCGATCGATCTCCATCGGACCCCCGCCTACCCCGGCGTGTCCCAGACGCTCCGACGCCTTGAAGGATGACCTACTTCTCCGGGGACTATTAACCCCTAACCACCCCCATTGATCCGGAGTTAATGTTACAAGAAATAATGACTTTTTACCTGTGGATAATTCACCAGGCTGGGAAGCGTGTCGTGTGTCCTCGGCTGCGAAATGTCTGCACGTTCTTTTCTGCCAGGTTCCTCCTCTTTCTCTCTCTCTTCTCGTTTCTCTCCTCCCCTGGCTGGCGCTCTCTGTCTTCTGCGGTGCAATAAGAACGAGCACGCGGAATAAAGGAGAAACGTGACCGGCGCTCCTCGCAATTTACGTCAAAACGGCGCGGCGGCGGCCGGCTCTCCGTGGATTCCCGCATACCGAATAACGACGTCGTCGAGAATAATGTCTCCTATGTAGATTCGATCCCGATAGGAAAATACCACGTCGGTATCTCTAGAATGGGCCGCGTAGGAAAAAGAAGCGGGTACGAAGTGAGTGAGCCTGCGAGGCCGAGAGGAAGACGGAGGGAGATGGGGTGTTCCTCCAGTGGTCAACGAGCTGTTGCGAGATGCAGCCGGTGGATAAAGAAGCCTCGAAAACACGCACTGATCTCAGCCGGACCTCGCTGTGTGTTTCTCTTCCGCGAGCACCTTCGAAATCGTTGATTTTTGCTGGAAAATCACTGTCGCATCTGGGAATGACGAGCGTCAGAGTCGAGGCATCCAGTGAACATGTCCCCGGAGTCATCCAGGGCCTAGACTGGTCCGGAGACGCGCCGGACAACCGGTCGTCATCGAGGCATTCGGACCTCCGGCGCACACGTCCCGCTCGTTAGAATTGTCGCCGAGATCAATGACTGGGAATTGTGATTATCAATCACCCGGCGCGAAGCGGGACGAGCGCCTACCTTCTCGGAAGGTTCCCGGGAAGCGACCAGCCTGGCCTGCCAGGATGAATGTCACCCGGCGACGCACTGCGACGTGTCTCCACGGGGTCCTTCATTTTTCTACTTCCTTGGGAAAGTCTCCCACCTTTTATTAGACTGGATAACAAGTCAACAGAATGCTTACCATTTTACGTGGACTGGCAGTTCTCAGGCTTATGCTCGACATAACCTAGCGCCAAGCCTTTTTTGGTCGTCGAGCAGGGCTATTTACGAGGGGGCCGGCAGCCCTTTTCTTGGGGGATCTTGGAGCACCTCGAAATAAGAGTACCGAGAACATCGAGACTCTCGGTGACTCAGTGCGCAAAGTCAGACCGTGCCGCGTGATAGATAATGACAATTTCGTGTCAGTGGTCCCGCGGACAGTTCTAACGAGGGCGCCTTTGGCGTCTTTGAGAGAGTGAGAGAGAAAGAATGTCAGATATCGAGTTGGAGAGGATGGAGGAGGAAGGTGGAGTGTTCGAGCGGCGGCTGTCGAAGGGAATCGACTTGGTCGAGAAAAGGGCCTAGCAGGGAGCGAGGGAGAGCCTTGCCACGGCGTACACAGAAGGCTCGAGAGAGCCAAGAGTCCGGAGGATGCTGCGGAAGAGGCTGGGAGAAGTTCGAGAGTTGTGCGGTGGAGCAGCACAATGCACCGGGCTGGATCGGTGCGTCGCCTGCCTCCCAGTGGATAGCAGTTTTTTGCCCAATTGAATTGAATGTAAAACACGGCCTTACATCAATCTGAGCCGCGAGGCTGAGTGACCGGAGTGATTTAAGTATCGGCCTCGCCACGCTCTTTAGAGCTTTCGTACGAGGAGGGCTGCGCAGCCTACGGGCATCGACTATGTCACTCTTCACTCCCGATTCTCCCTGAAAGTCCCTGCACTTCTCTCTGCCACGGCACTCTGCGACTCTTCTGCCTTCCAATTTTTCTTTGGGACGCTCGATGCTTCTCCTGGAATTTACGGAGTTCCCTCGCTCACGGACTCGCAAAACATCAATCTGCCTAAGGAATTTCTTGGCCTAGAACGGCTTTGCTGGACCTAGAACCAATGGAATGGGTTTGAGAACTTCTCCTCGAGGACCAAATGATTTGAATCCGAGTATTCTATCAAAGATTAACTGTCTGTAAACTCAAACAGAATGGTGGCGAATTCATACAATTGCGTTTGGTGAACGCTCGACCAAAATTGAGGCGAGGATTTCTTGTCGGCGCGCACACATAGGACCACCGTGTTCGTTAACACGATGAGCGGAGTCAATCGATCAGTTGGCCGAAGTCCGTGCCTCCCGATCACCTAAAACCCGTGTTCTTCTACGCAGCGGGGAGAGGAACCCTTCAGGAATAAAGTCGGGTCCTCGGCGCATCGACAGGGACGTATCGCCCGGACGCGCGGGGAATTTATCGTCGGACGTCCGATTCCTCGGCCGCATAGCCAGCAGCAGCAGCATCTGGAGCGCCTTATGATAATTGGCTGCTGAGATGTCGCTGCCTGGAGTATGATAGATTTTTTGCCTGCCGCGCGGAAAGACAGCGGCTATATTCTGTCGTCTGTGCTTACCTGCCGTGAATATCAACCGGCGCTGTCGCCCCACCCCCCTCGCCGGGAGGGGGGGGGGGGGTGGAGAGCTCCTCTTATTGCGAATATATGTCTTTCCATTTACGTACACCGCATACCTGCAGGCACTTGGCGCATTTCCGAAACCGAACAAACGCTCTACGGGTTCGACTTTTTCCCACTCCTTCTCGCCCTTGTTCCTTACGGATCAAATTGATGTTAATGCGCCCCTTTATCCGTCGATCTAATCGTCGAAGCAGTGTCCTGGCCGGAGTAGATTCGCCTGATAAAGGGGACTCATTCGTGTCGAGTGCATAGACTGCGAGGAGAGAGAGAGAGAGAGTTCTTTGCCGGGTGCTTCCTGGCGGGTCCAACGGCGGTGAACCGAATCAATTGTAAATCACCGTGTGGTCCACGCTGCCCCGTGGCAAATGTGGCACGTAAAACTCGAGGGGGGCGGGTGCGGGGGGAATGAGAGTGGACTTCTATTTCGGGCGCCCTTAATGGTATAATGTAGCGTTCCGCGGTGACAAACTCCGCCGGCGAACAACATTCCCAGCTTCGATTCTTTCCTTTTAACCTTGTGCGCCAGTGTGCACACACCGCACGATCGGGCGCCCTTTTGTTTCCAGGATGCGCCTCTATCCCACACACACACATACACACACAGATATCCACGCACAGATAGGCAGGAGCACACACAGCCTCCTCCCTCTTATCTCCCTGCCTTGGTTCGTTCGTACACTCTTTTTTCTTCCTCTCGCTGTTCTTTTGCTCGAGAACCCCTTCAATTATGCGGATCCCCCCGTATCGATGCCTCCACCTTGTTCTATCCGTTCTGTGAGGCCAGCAAACTCGTCCGCTTTCAATTTGCACGGCGTACGATTGCCCCGCTACATCGTGTGAACCTGTTCTCCAAAAATCTGGCCTTTAGGACCATGCGCAGAGGGCCTTAAGTCTAGGAGGATTAATGCTTGCTTCATAACACTGGGATTAGCGTAATGCAGAGGTGAGGGCCAGTGGCAAGTAGAGGACAGCCGTGAAAGGTAGATGGCACCAGTGGTAAGTGCGGGGCCTCATAACGCGGGATGCCGAGGTGGCCGGGGTTGGAGGAGTCCGAAGAAAAGCAAGAAACACGAGAGGGCGGGCGCGAAAGGGGGAGAGAATGTACACACGAGTGGCGCAGGTTCACGCAGACGCGGGACACACGTTGGGAAGCTGGAGAGACACGGGAACGGTGTGAGTAAAGGTGGGCACTCGGTCGAGGGAGCAGCTAGCAGCCAGGTATATATACATATACCTACCTTTGGTATACGAAACCGTTGTCTTAAGGCTACCATATATTACGTCTCATGCGGTGAGGCCCCGCACTTGGGCCCAGTCGTACGAACAGGCCTCGCTCTCACTCCCGCTCGGGCCCCTCACTTCCGAGAGAGAGAGGGAGAGCGGCCAGATGCGGGGCCCGGAGAGAGGGCGAATCGGAGGACGAGATGGTACCTCGCAGAGGTCCCACAGGCCCCGTGTCGTCGCGGGCATTCCTGGAGCTGATTTTATTTGTAGGATGTCAACCAGTCCGAGCCGAGGAGGGACCGGGCTGGCCCCGGCAGAATGCTGGGACTCCGCCAGACAGAGATAAACTCGGGGCTCTGTTAGAGAGAGATCCCACAAGATAGAGTGGGTAAGGTGGAACCTAGTGAGGAGGACGGTAGATGGGCCTGAGCGGAGGAGAGAGCGAGGGATCCTGAGACAGTGAGGAGAGCGCATGGGATGCGGACCGGACCTGGACCTGGACCCGACAGGACCAAACGGCAATTAATTCCCCTCTAGATTTATCGTGTCTAACTCTCCGACGATCGGGCCCCGCGGATCCTATTACCCCCGTGGGCCCCATGATTTTTCTCGGCCCCCTTGGCGAACGGTCACTCCACGTGCCAATCATTTCGACGCTTCCGCGCAATCTCGCTAATTGGCCCCGGAAAATCCAGCTCCCCCTTTTTCTCTCCTCCATACATTCTATACATCTTAATGCGAATTTCGCCCTCTGCTGCTTCACCTTCCTCTATACTTGTCGAACATATAACACTGTATTTTACTTCACGCACTGGTCGGACCTACATTGCACCCTGATTCTTGGATATCAACGCAGTAAAGTAGTATTATCGCAGGTGATTATTGGGACAGCATATTACGGCGTCTAGACATCAGCTCACTAATTCTATTTCTGCACGGAGCCTCTTATCTCCAGGCCCATTTAATTTAACATACTGCCGGGCTTTGTCGCCTCCACTATTGGCTCCTTTGTCCGAACGTTGTGTTACACATCTAGCTTTATCGTGAATTCCAGACTTGCCTGGTGTGTACTCTCTCTCCCTCTCTCTCTCTTCGCCCCTCTTTCTCTCAAGTCAGAGGGATTCCAGTCACGATACCGAGGCTGGAAAAATTAGTGTGAGTGCGCGTATGTCCATCTGGTAATGGCTCTCTCTCGCGCGCTGGATTCTCGTCACGAGGCGTAGAGGGATAGATCGCCTGGGTGCCTTGGTAGCAGGGACGCCTGCTGGGCGTCCCAACACTATCGCTCTTGGATCAGCCAGGGATTTCAGAAGCTACCAACTTCCATATACCCGCGTGCCGTTTACGTTTGTTTATGCCGATATGTGAGTGGGTCCACCTCCTCCCTCCTATCTCTCTGTCTCAGAGTCCTTATGGACCCCCTGCTGCAGAGTAGCCGCGACTCTTGCACTCTGACAAGGCGAAAGAAACGCCCCCCTCTTGTGCCTTTCTCTCCCCTTTTTTCTGATGACAGGGAGGAGGTGCAATAATTTGCACCTTCGCCCCCGTCTGTTCCAATGGAGGAAATTGGCAGAGGTACACGCTCCTTCGATTCTATTATCGCTGCCTCTTTCGTAAGAACGTGTATGGTGATTACCGACCGGGAGAGTACATCGTGATCGCTTTCAACTGCCTACCGTTTAATTACGTCGTCTATTTTTGGCCGAGTGCGCGCGCGAGAGAGAAAGATTTATGGAAGCGATATGTAAAGTAGCTGTTGAACAGTTAAACACGAGGCATTTACACGCGCTCACCTACAGCGGACCCCCTAAGAACAAGAGAGAGAGGCGGTGGGCGATTTTTGCGTGGAAATGGGCCGTCGAAATCGCGATGAAGATTCCCGATAAGGTAAATGGCCTGGTTGGAGAGTCGGTAGACAATGCTCGAGTAACTACAACACATCTCGCTGAGGCCCGAGCACGAAAAGAAAAGGGATTTCCACTCCAGCGATCGAAAGAAACGATCTCGTCAAATGCAATCCAGATTCAATAACGATCTTAACCAGTTTATTAATACTTGGGGGCCCGAAGGACCCACGGAGATGTCGCATACATATTCCAAAAGTGGATCCCGGCTGGGGTAAAAAGAAACCTACGTCGAAAGCTCGCCTTTACGAGCGGGGCCCGCCTTTTTAGGCGTGGATGTTTAATTGAATTAAACGACGATAAATAAACCCCGTATGCAGAAGCCCCCTTCGACTTTACCTTCGTATTTCCTGCACCGCCGCCGCTCGATATTTCCTCCGAGACACACCACTGGTCCATATATGCGGCACACACCTCGCTTTATTTCAATTCCACATGATTTCGATTCCGAGCCTGCGCCGTTATTATCGGCAGACTTTTCCCCATAAGAAAGCGCATTCCGAGGGCCCCTGGGCATCCGCGTCCTGAGATCGAGAGCGAGTAAGAGTAGAAGTATGGGGTCTGGGGGTCGGGCCGGGGGAGGCGGCAGTCGGCGAGGTGCGCGAGAGGGGCCCGGGCCCCATTTATCATACAGGAAACAATAGGAACTGGCAAAACACGTGCTTCGCGCGCGCTCCGCAAAACCAGGGCCGAGGAGGCGCAGAACGAGAGTCAGGCATCTCCGGGAACCGGGTGCGAGGGAGAAGGAGTCCTAGGAAGGGGGAGAAGGAGGGAGGCAGAGAGGAAAGGGTGAGGGTAGGCTCGAGAGGGTCCAGATACATAATACGCCGAGGCAGGAGGCAAAGAGGGCAAAAAGAAGCAGCCGATCCTGCTGGAGCGAGTCTCGGCAGAGGGAGAGGCGTAGTGGAGTCCCCCCGGAGACACACGGGGGTGAGCGGTCTCCCTTCATTTGTTAAAACAATATAACAATTCATTTTTGTCACATCCACTGTCGAGGACCTTTTATTGTGACGCCGGCCCCACCGAACCTCTCTCAGCCCCCTCAGAACTCTCCTCGTGGAATTGTTTCGCCGGCTGGCCAAACTATTGTCAACCCACCTTCGCCATCCACTTGGCCGACCAGGGCCGCAGCATCCCAGACTAATTTTGCGGACAAGGAGTTTGCCATTCTTAGTCTATCAGTTTGGACAGGAATGATCTTGGATTCGCATGAATCACAAGGTGTTGCGTGGAAGTCGGAAGGCAATCCGGAAAAAGGTGACCGGCGATCTAAGCGAAGAGTTGGCTAAAAAGGTGGAGAGTAAAGAGCGTAATCGAAATGACGAACGGCCAGGTGAGGCGGCGTGGGTGTTTGGAAAAAGCTCACTGGCTGCACCCTCATCAATTAAGCGGCCGAGAAAAAACCAGGGCACATCCGAGATACGCCTCGCGGGGGCGTAGGCGGAGGGCCGTGTGCTTTTTCTCGCCCAGGACGTGTCTGATAAGCTAGTAGCTCCGAGGCTAGTTCGCCCTCGCGTGTCTACTAGACTCGCGTGACCAAATCGGCCTTCCAGGCCTTTCCCGAGGCACAGATTTCCAGGGCTGGAAAATCGCCGGGTGGATCGTCCATGTCCCACTCCCTGGCTCGATTTCAATTGGACGAGTATTTATTGGTGGCAAGAGTGAGAGGACACGCG